>WOAB01000069.1:1801985-2402647 GCA_027886185.1 Rheum nobile
TGATAATATGTTAAAGTCTGATAAGCCGATAAATGGATGGATGTATCAGTACAGACATGCATAGGTGATAATACAAACACATAAGTCTAACGAGATTTCATCATAAAACCAATTGATATTAAAAGAAGTAGCCCATCAACTTATATATTAGTTTTCTTTAATCCTAATTTTTTTTATGTATAATAGATTCATAGGTTATCTCCGCGATGAAATAAAATTAATGAATTTATGGATATTAATAAGATATTTATGGTAGACTAAAATAAGATTCTTTTCATCTAGATAGGGCCCAAGTGAATGGAATTTTCTGAGCTATCTAGAATTATATATTAGGCCTCCCTAAGAAAGTTTAAAATGTAGGTACAGTCTACATGGAGGGATCAGAAGCTTCATATATAAAATGCATTACTTTTTCCCATCAATGCTAGTACACCCAACCAACTATCCAAGAGGATAGTATCTATCATTTAACTTTTGAAATATTTATGGAAAAATTTGATCTTGTATTGAATTATGTATAATAGGAGTTTAGATCATATGGGGAGGGGTTTTAGGATGTAAAGTGGGGAGCTTTCATAGCCATTGGATCCAGATAATCAAAGGGTTGGTATTACTCCCATATTTTAATATATAACGGTGGCATATTTGTAATTATTGCTACTTTTTATTTCTTTTTCCGCTTTTGCCCCTGCTTGTTTCTCCTTCCTCTTTGCTACGTTCATGCCTCTTTGCTCCCGATTCCGTCATTGCTAAGCTTCTTCTTTTTTCGTTTTTGCAATCCTAGGATGATTAATCAAGGTATTTGTTCGTTTGTTTTGATTCCTTCCTTTAATTTGTGTATGAACTTCCTTAGATTTAGCGTTTTGCTTTGTTCAATCTTTGTTCTTCTCTCTCGCTAAATTAGGTTTTTTCAATTTATATATTTTGTTCTTCTTTCAAACACAATTATTCAATCTATTCAGTCTTGCTACTGTGTGAATTTGATTTTGAATCCCTTGGAAATATTCTCAATTTCATATTATGTGTTTTTTGCTTTTCGTTCTATGTTTTTTTTTTTGCGTATGCACTTTTGATGTCCTAAGTTGTTAGTTGTGCACTTTTTGTGTGTTTTTGTATCATCATTGTTCTTTCTTTGCACTTTTTCCAATCGAAATCTATGATATCGGTGCATTTGTTCGAAATGTTGTTATTCATGCACCAATTGTGCCTTATTTATGCACTTTCACCCATTGTACATATTTTCAGTTTGAGATTCTTCTTCCTCTGTCATATTTGTGCATTCCTTGAAAAAGTTGTTATTCTTGCACCAATTTACCTTATTTGTGCACTTTCACCCATTGTATATATTTTCAGTTGGGGCTTCTTATTCCTCTATTATTGATTCAGTTGTATCAAGTGTTTCAGGTGGTGTTGGTGTTGATTGTTCTTCATTTGTTAAGTGTCATAGATTATACAAGGACATTGTTGGTGATTATGAAAACATTGGAGCTTCTGTGGTTGATTTTAAAACTTTTAGGAGAGACTTGTTGGCATAGTGTTGGTCTCTAGTTTAATTTTGATCAAAACTTCGAAATCCCTTTAAAGCCTATTAGCTCAAAAGGTAGAGCAATATTCTTAGTGCACACGATGTGGGTTCGAATCCCACATAAGCTATAAGAGTAAAATCATATTTTTCACAAACCATGTCAAATAATGTTTTAAGAGCTTATTTATGCACTTTTGGTAACTAATCATGCACTATTAAATACAAGACATGCACTTTTATACACAATATAGTAAGACAAAATCGAACTTACGTATGATCTTGACAATACCAATCTCCTTCCCACGGATGAACATTAGGATTGTTTCTACCTTTCCCTCTTAAACGTCTGGGATCATCAAGTGGCTTTGCAAATGGCCTTCCAATTCCTCTACCTAGAGAATAAGGAGGTGAATAGTCATGACTAACAGGAGATCTCACAAGAGCTCCACCACCAAATCCTCGACCATGACGTACATCTCCAGGATGATAAAAATCGGTATTGTATATGCAGTCAACATTTCCATGGCATGTAGGAGAGACAGACACTTCACGCTTATATTTATCATACATAGAGAGTTTCCTCCTCAGTAGTTGTTGACAAAAAGGCGAAACAAACAGCTCAAACAACATTGGACCACCTCAAAGAAGCGGTGATGTTTCAAATTCACATATCTACACATATAAGGTCGTACCAATTACCTTGCAACTATAAAAGTCATTGTAATCAATCCATACAATGCCCTCCTTTCTTCAATTCTATGTTATTTAGTGTGGAGCATGATTTTATTAGATTTTATAACGAATGGCCCGTCCCTATATTGATTTTATTATTTCGATATCAATAAAAAAGATACAATCAAATATTACATATAAGAGATGCACTTTTATACACTGAGTTATCAAAAGCATAATTTGTAGCCTATGAGAGATTCAAACCCACATCCATGGGTATCAACAAATTGCTCTACCATTTGAGCTAATAGGTTATGAAAAAATCAAATATTTAGACCTACACCACTTGATACAGATCACATTCAAAGTTGAATAGAAGCATTTATCACAAAATTAGCAAATAATGCATCTAACCGCTTAATTACTCACATTTATTATCAAGACATACACTTTGAGCACTAAAGTATACATATTTAATATCATGACATGCAGTTTAGGCACTTAGATATGCACATTTAATATGGATACATGCACTTTTAAGCACTTAATTATGCACAGTTAATATGGATACATGCACTTTAAGCACTTAATTATGCACATCTAATAGCAACACATCACTATGCACTTTAAACACTTAAGTATGCACATCTATTATCAAGACATACACTTATGTAGTCTTACAACAAAAACATATTAGAAACAGGACATGCTTTTATTTTTGCACTTATTTTGCATCTAATCTGCACATTCGCAAACTATGTACCCTAGATATCTCTATTCATTCAAACTGAAGTATCACGGCACATGAGCCCCAATTTTAAAAACATGAAACCTAATTTGAATACATTAACCCTAAATCTGAACACATGAACCCTAAATCGCACCATTGAACGAACACAAACTAAAATTTAGGTGTGGAATAGAGATTTTTACCTTGATTTTGCTTTCCTTTCCCTTTCGATATTTTGTCGGTGCTCACCATTTCACTTTTCAATTTCTGGAGTTTCAACAAATCTTGAGACGAATGATGGAAGGAATGAAGATGGATGATGATTTGGAAGCAAGATTTAGAGACTTTTAGGGAGATTTCTAACGAAAGAGATTGGTGATGGGATTGAGATTTGGGAGTTGATTTAAGAGAGCTAGGTTTTTTTTTTGGAGTTGAGAGCGTGTGTGAACCAGAGATTGGGTTTTGGGTTGTTTTGTTCAGGTTTGGGAGGGTAGCATGTTTGAATCATTTACAAACGGTGCCACTCTAAATGAAATTTGAAAGGGAGCGCGTGTGTTTTTTAATATTTTGAGCATTCTGATTGGTCTTGATCTAAGTCATTGATTCTACTCATCTGACGGTTTTAAAGATCCTCACTTTACACCTGCCATTTTATATGAATCAGAATCGGACTCTGTATAATAGATTCTCATATAACTGAAAACATAGATATGAAAATTATCTTTGTATAATTAACTCCTATTAAGATTACAAAGATATTAATTTTAGGCCCAATTGCAAGAATACCGGATTTCCAATAGCAACTTGCAAAAAACCCATGTTTTAAAAAGTATTGCAAAAGTACCAACTTTTTGTGGTATTTTTGCTATTGTTGAGGGTTGAATTTGACTTTTCTTTTAAATGTAAAAATCAAATAAAGCATTAAAACTTTTGAAAAAAAAAAGTAAAAGAAAATTTTAATCCTACTAATCTAACCCTAATCAATCCCAAATCTCACCGTCTTCCTCGTCTCCCTCCTCTGCTTCCCTCTTCCTCGAAGGCCGCCATTTCGTCCGCTCCGCAGCCGATGTGCTCCCTCTCTTCCTCGCCACCAGCCTCTTCCAAGTCTACCGCGGTGGCATCGTCCTGCTCGTGCTTCTGTTTCATCCACTCCTCCACCAACAATGCCATCTACGACACTTGGTGCTACCGCCTCGTCCAGATCCGGGGAGCTTGATGGGCCGGAGGTCAGGGATAAACGACACAATCCGGCGGAGGAATTTGTCGTTGACGCGGGGGCAGAGTGAGAGGTCGAGGCTAGAGACGGTGGGGTAGCGACGGCGGTAGAGGAGATGGAGCAGGAGGTCAGAGCGGAAGGGGCAGAGAGTTTGGAGGTGGCGGGATTCGGCGGAGTAGAAGGATTTGCAAGCAAGGGATAAGGATTTGAGGGAGGCAGAATCGTCTGAAGGACTTCTGGGATTTAGTTATGCAGGGGAAGCAAAAATTTGAAGGCATAGTTAATTAGTTAATCCTGCCTTGTACCAAAAACCGGCACATCTTGAACAATCTATCATGTTTGACCACCACTTTCCCTTTCATACTTAGTTAATCTAATTTAGCTAATTAATTAATTAGTTAGCAAGTAACTATATGCATCACCACCCAGCCTTGTTCGACCCTAAGAAAAACACCTTTTAATTCATTAAATTCAAAATTTGACCACACCGTCGTCTTCTCCATGCTCAAGTTATTTAAACCCGACTCTTGAATCATTTGAAATCATCTCCGAACGACATCGAATCACCTCCGTATTGGCTCGCGTTGTGCATATAAGGAAGGCTAACTTCTTTTCAAGCCACATTTATACGAACATATATACATCACCACCAGGCCTTGTTCGACCCCAAGTAAATCACGTTTCGATTCATTAAATTCAAAATCTGACCACACCATCGTCTTCGTCATGCTCAAGTTACTTAAACCCGACTCTTGAATCATTTGAAATCATCTCCGAACGACATCGAATCACCTCTGTATCGGCCCGCTTTGTGCATGGAAAACATGAACTCTTAAATTATAGATCCCTCCCACATTTATGTACTTCATCAGGCCACATTTATACGAAGTCAGGTCAATGCTCTGTTATATAACAAAATTTCAACTATTAGCCGATTTTAAATGTCAGAGCAATATTCACTTTATCAGGCCACATTGATCATTTTTTAGTTATATTAACTTTAAATTTTAAACTAATTTCCCCTTTCTCTTACAGTGTATAAAGTTGTGAAATTATATGGTTTTTAATAGAAAATTATTTCTTTCAATTTATAAATATACACATGACTATTGTAAGAGATAGGGAAAATTAGTTTAAAATTTAAAGTTAATATAACAAAACAATGACCTGACTGCGTACAAATGTGGCATGATAAAGTGAATATGGCTATGACATTTAAAATCGGCTAACATTTGAAATTTTGTGATATAACAGAGCATTGACTTGACTACGTATAAATGTGGCCTGATAAAGTGAATATTGCTCTCACATTTAAAATCGGCTAACATTTGAAATTTTGTGATATAACAGAGTATTGACCTGACTACGTATAAATGTGGCCTGATAAAGTGAATATTGCTCTCAAATTTAAAATCGGCTAACATTTGATTGTTTGTGATATAACAGAGCATTGAGCTGACTACATACAAATGTGGCCTGATAAAGTGAATATTGCTATGAAATTTGAAATCGGCTAACATTTGAAATTTTGTGATATAACAGAACATTGACCTGACTTCGTATAAATATGGCCTGATAAAGTACATAAATACGGGTCGATACGGAGGTGATTCGATGTCGTTCGGAGATGATTTCAAATGATTCAAGAGTCGGGTTTAAGTAACTTGAGCATGGCGAAGACGATGGTGTGGTCAGATTTTGATATTAATGAATCGAAACGTGATTTGCTTGGGGTCGAAAAAGGCCTGGTGGTGATGTATATATGTTCGTATAAATGTGGCTTGAAATGAAGTTAGCCTTCCTTATATGCACAACACGAGCCGATACGGAGGTGATTCAATGTCGTTCGGAGATGATTTCAAATGATTCAAGAGTTGGGTTTAAGTAACTTGAGCATGGCGAAGACGATGGTGTGGTCAGATTTTGAATTTAATGAATCGAAACGTGATTTACTTGGGGTCGAACAAGGCCTGGTGGTGATGTATATATGTTCGTTTAAATGTGGCTTGAAATGAAGTTAGCCTTCCTTATATGCACAACGCGAGCCGATACGGAGGTGATTCAATGTCGTTCGGAGATGATTTCAAATGATTCAAGAGTCGGATTTAAGTAACTTGAGCATGGCGAAGACGATGGTGTGGTCAGATTTTGAATTTAATGAATCAAAAGGTGTTTTCCTTGGGGTGGAATAAGGCTTGGTGGTGATGCATATAGTTACTTGCTAAATAACTAATTAATTAGCTAGATTGGATTAACTAAGTAGGAAAGGGAAAGTGGTGGTCAAACATGACCTGAAATTTGGTATTCCCCCTACTCACTCTCATCCAAACATGAAAACTCAAACAATGAAAAGAGATTGTTGAATGTATTGCAGAATACAAGTATTGTTCAACATGAATTTTGTTCATCAAACCAGCAGAAACAGCATGAAAAAATTCTAATTTTAATCCAAGAAAGCCAACAATTTTAGCAGACAGTGATGATTCAAAGTTGAATTAGAAATTAGAATAAGTAAAAACTTGATATGTTCTTCATCTGCGGCAATCTACACAAAAGCTGAATCAAGCAGTTGAGTAGAATTAAATTAGCAAGTTTTACAGAGTAAATCCCTTGAGATAATCAGGATCTCTCTTCGCCTTCTCCTGGAACTTCTTAAACCACCAATCCAAAATATCCATCGGAACCACCAGCCAACTTCCATCAACGCTGCAGAACGACTGCATAAAGTTGAAGAGATTCCGCCTTCGGCTTGTAATTTTTCTCTATACTGAGCGTCAACAGACATGGCGACCTCAACAGCATGTTAGCAACATCCGAATGCGAGAACCCTAGATCATGTAAGAACTCAATCTTCGACAGTAGTGTGTTCTCTACGCTAGAAATCAGTAACAATGTCCTCTGGGATGTAATTCCATGCCTTCCTATAAACCCTAATTTCCGCAGGAAGAACAATGTGGGCCTCAATTGATCGTCAACGCTACAGAGGGAGAGAGGGGAGTTGGACAGAGGACAACAACGGGACACCCATCTGCCGAAATTGAGCATTAGGCAGCGAGCGAAGAAGAGGGATAGGAACATAGGAAGAGTTGTCGGAAGCGATGGGCGAATTCCGGCGCAAGTTCGCCGGAGAGAGGAAGAGTTGTCACCCTCAAGCAGAAGCGGCTTGGCTATGAGGATGAAGGAGAGAGAAAGATAGTATTTGCTTAAACGAGGTTATTAATTGATAAGCATAATTATGACTTCTTAAAAGTAGAGTTTTTTATCAAAAGAAAAGATAAAAGAAAATATGAATTTATCTTTTTTAAAAAATAAAGTTTTGCAGCTTTATGTTATTTTTGCAATACTTTTTAAAACCTGATATTTTTGCAAACACCTCTTCAAAAGTTGGTATACTTTGCAATTCCGCCTTAATTTTATGAGAAAGTAAAATTATTTTATCCAATTTAAAAATAACTTTACAATTTGTACATGTACTTAGTTCTTATAATTAATACGTAGTAGACTGCTTTATTACTAAAATAGGGTTTAAGATCCTATAATTGCAATCTTTTTTTCACATATCATTTTCTCCTTTTTCATTTTTTTAAAAATAAATTTAATTATATATTACAGATTTATATCCTAAACCTATTACTAATCTTTTCTTATTTAAATACAAATCAATTAGAAAGATTACAAATCAATCAATTAGGAAGAGTATAAATCAATCAATTAGGAAGAGTACAAATCAATAAGCAAGATTAATAATCAATTATGACTATTACAAATAAATTATAAAATATTAAGATTACAAAAAATTGGACTGGACAACATGTGTCTTCTTCAACAAAATATAATAGGCAGACTTCATTTGAATTTTCTTCCTATAGAGACTCCATGAGTTCTAGATCTTTATTTGCAGAAGTTGAGAATTAGGGTTCGCTTTTATAAGGTACACAGTATCTGATGATGCAAAGAAGCCAAATTTATCAAACTATAGACTTGTAATATCCCAGGCCAAGCTACCCCAGCCACCAAGCCGCCCAACCACCCAACGGTGTCGGCGCCGGTATTGGTGCCGCCTGGTTGTCCAAGGGCATGCAGCCCACACACCCAACCCTTCCCCCATTTAAATGGGTAGGTTGTTGCCCACGGGGATCGAACCCGGGACCTTTAGATACAAGGGAATTACCTTGCCACTTAAATCACCAATTGTGCTGCAGCGCAATTGGTGATATAAGTGGCAAGGTAATGCCCTTGTATCTAAAGGTCCCGAGTTTGTTCCCCGTGGGCAACAACCTACCCATTTAAATGGGGGAAGGATTGGGTGTGTGGGCTGCATGCCCTTGGACAACCAGGCGGCACCCATACCGGGGCCGGCACCGTTGGGTGGCTGGGCGGCTTGGTGGCTGGGATAGCTTGGCCTGGGATGTTATAAAAAAGTACACTTTTATGTGAGTGCTCAAGCCACGGGCCTAGCCCAACATGAGACACTCCATGGGCCGCAACCCATGTACCCCAACCCATCCTTGGGGGGCTACTCCAAATTAAATGGAAGCCATTAGCCAAGAGGTTGTTGGTGAGAGTCAAACACGCGACCTCTCCGCCCTTTATCCACTCCACACAAGGAGTGAATACCAATTGCGCTGCAACTGTAACACCCCCAAAACTTAACCCTTTTGGAAAGGTATTACCGCCAGTGACCCAGTGTTCCTTACCGAGATCACCCAAGACTTTACCATTTAAATACAATTTATGAAATACAAATGATACATAATGATCAAAGCATTCAATTCCAAAACATAGCATTGTCAAGGAAACATGAGTTACGGGATTACAACCCAATCCCGAATAGGCTAACACAAAGTTTAAACCAAATACAGCGGAAGTCTTATAAAGTAGTGTATAGCGGAAGTCTTATAAAATACATTACAACCAAAGTCATTGTCCAAAAGATCTCAACCTGATTAACGAAATAACTCAAACATTCGAAAACCACCGTTGACTCCATAGTCCTTCTATTCTTCTGAGCTACTTTCTATCTGATGTGCCGAATCAAACGGATGACACCAGCCCACATGCAGAGAACAAAGTTCGTGGGTTAGTCTACTTGAATAGACTAGCAAGGGTACAAAGCAGAATGGTTCGAAGCAGTCGTATTAGGTTAGACTCATCGCTTCTCGAATAACAACCGATGATGATAGTCAACCATCATACTCCTACTGGAATAAACAAGAGGTATGCACAAGAGAAGATTCTGGAAGACTGAATCTTCACAGAAATCGACTCGAAAGAAGACTCCAACGGAAATGAGTCTTTAAGGAATTATGACAAATCTGGAATGTTTACAGAATCATACAACAATGATTTAAAAGTTGACTGAGATGCTTCGGTTCACGACCAACCTCACCGCATACAGCGAGTCCAGATTGTAAAGAGAACGTACTATGATCAAAGTTGAGATGAGTTTTCCTAGCTGCACTATAACTTAGATGTACTACTCGCCGAAGGTTTATTAATTATGTGCGTCGAGTAGCACTTATCTGGTTTATATTACAAACCACACATCACATTATTAGACTTTTACATGTGTACCCCACCATTGGGACAACACATCTTAGTATACGTTTCGTCGAGAGTGACGTACACCGGAAGGTTTGTGACACCAGCTAAGTGTCATGTCTCTACACACTTGTGAAAGAGACCGATCATGATCTTAGAATAGTACCAGGTGGAGACGAGCCACCCCGATACCAGATTATAAAGAAACGACCGAACGAAGTCCGAGTACATTCCTAACTAACAGTGCTAACTACACAGATACAGCAAAATAACAGTTACAGGATAAATCCACATAAAGGCCTGAAAGGCGATCACAGATAATAGCGTTGTTCTAACAGATATACAACCTATTATATGATTTTCAAAACAGTTTATAAATCACTTCCAGAAGAACACCGTAATAATCGTTCCAAATTAATTAATCAATTGAAATAACTGATAATCAATGTAAATATGGAAACGATGAGCAAGAGCGAACCGCCACTTGCCTTAATCCGCAGAATAGAAACAAGCCTAACGACAACGACGAGATTCCGGGCTCGACACGGGTATAGCTCCACTAGCACAAACACCTTCGAGTCGACCCATAAAAGGAACCCTAAGTTAGATCCGACATAACAACAGTACAAATCTAAAAACGGCGAAAGAAATCGAAAGGAAAGACGCCACGACGACAACCAACCAAGCCAAAGCCACGAAGGCATTCTGGGCACTGGCAGCGGTCGCCGTTCTTGGCGGCGGTCGCCGCATTCATCACGGCGGGCGCCGTAAAGAACACGGCGGTGGCCGTGAAGAACTCTGACGATAGAACGAGGGAAAAACTCACCCAAATGATGCGCGTTTCGACCCCTTTTTGCCTTGCCTGGGTTCCAACCTCCAAAGGCAACCAAAAGGCTTCACAAGGGCTTCTGGAAACACCACCAACCGACACCAACGAAGCTTCCGAAATCTGGCGAAACTAACACTCCGACGAGGCGAGATTTTGGCAGAGATTCGGTGCTGGGATGGCTCAAAACCCTTCCCCCAACACCTCCTTTTATAGCCAAAGCAATGGGAACATCATCATCACCCTAGACGAGGCCGAGTAGGGCTACATCGACACGGCCAGAGCTCGCCGACGACCAACGGGTAATGACCTCTGGGTAATCACGGCGGGCGCCACAACTTTGCCTATGACGGGCCGCGGCGGGCGCCGTAATTACGGCGGTCGCCGTTCCTAGCCCTGGCGAGCCCAGAGTAGGAGACGACGGCCTGACACCTCGGGCCCAGCAACGGCGGGCGCCGTTACTGTACGGCGGTCGCCTTTTTTGCCTTTTCCTGCCCATTCAGCTCTTTAACGAGCAAGACATTAACCCGGGATAAAAATTATTGTACACGAATGCGTATAAACATCCGAAGCACGTCGTCTGTATTTTATTTTACTGAGAAAAATATTACAGATACAGAGCACATTACAGAATGTCTCAAGCTACCTGAATTAAATTTGACGTACTAAACGGGTACTCGGGAAAATTCCAAAATTCCCAAAATAACCTTACAAAAATACGGGGTATCACATCTCCCCCCCCCCTAAAAGAAGTTTCGACCCCGAAACTTAGGCCAAAAATAACTCGGGAAAACGCCTGAGCATATCTGACTCGGTTTCCCACGTCTCCCAAGTAACTTCTTCGGTCCCTGACTTGGACCACAGCACTCGTACCAATGGCACGATCTTGTTGTGCAAACGCTTCTCCCGACGCTCCAAAATGCGCACGGGCAACTCTTCATAAGTACCATTAGCTTGAATCTCGATGTCCTCATAACTCAGCACATGAGACTCATCTGGCACATACTTCCTAAGCAAAGAGACGTGGAACACATTATGCACTGGATGAGCCGATGGCGGCAACGCCAAGCGGTATGCTAGAGATCCCACTCTATCCAGAATCTCGAATGGTCCCACGTAGCGAGGGTTAAGCTTCCCACGCTTACCAAACCTGAAAACTCCCTTCGAGGGCGACACCTTGACAAACACCTTGTCACCGACCTCGAACTCGACAGTCCTGCGCTTCCGATCTTCATAGGACTTCTGTCGACTCTGAGCGGTCAACATCCTCTGTCTGATTAAGGCAATGCCTGAAGTTGTCCTCTCGACTAACTCTGGCCCAAGCAGAATCTTGTCAGCGTTATCGTCCTAACAAATTGGAGATCTGCATCTGCGACCGTACAAAGCTTCAAACGGAGCCATCTTGATTGTAGCATGCCAGCTATTGTTGTACGTGAACTCAATCAGACTCAGGCTGTCTTCCCAGCTAGTCGGACGATCGAGCACACAAGCTCTAAGCATATCCTCCAGAGTCTGGATGGTCCTTTCAGACTGGCCATCTGTCTGAGGATGAAAAGTTGTACTGAACCTTAACTCGGTCCCCATAGCCTTATGAAGCTCCTTCCAGAACCTCGACATGAAACGGCCATCTCGATCAGATACAATGGTCTTAGGGATACTATGCAAACGGACAATCTCCTTCTGATAGACCTCTGCTAACTTCTGGACTTCCCACGTGGTCTTAATGGCTATGAAATGAGCACTCTTCGTAAGCCGATCCATAATTACCCAGATAGCATCTCTCTGACTTCGAGTCTTGGGTAGCCCAGTGACGAAGTCCATGGTGATGTCCTCCCATTTCCATTCTGGCACTGGGAGAGGTAGCAACTCATCACTTGGCCTGCGGTGTTCGATCTTGACCTTCTGGCAAGTTAAGCACTTTGCCACAAAGTCTGCTACATCCCTCTTCATGTTTGGCCACCAAAACTTCTTCCTGAGATCCTTGTACATCTTGCTAGAACCAGGATGCATAGAATAAGCAGATGAATGAGCTTCTCTCATCACCAACTGACGAAGACTCTCTGTGTCTGGCACACAGATCCGATCCTGAAACCAAAGTGATCCATCATCCTGAACCACAAAACTGGGAGCTTTCCCGTCCATCACTTCACTGCTTAACTTCACCAAGATGATGTCATTGACTTGCTTTTCTTTGATCTGATCCAGCAGTGTAGCCTGAATTTCCAGCATACTCAGGTACCCTCTACGTTGGTCATACAAGACTTCAACGTCGCATGACTCTTGGTTTAGCTTAGTCTGAGCAGTAAGTAGAGCAACTACAGTCTCGTGCGTTGTCTTCCGACTCAGTGCATCAGCTACTACATTAGCCTTGCCCGGATGATATAGCAACTCCATGTCGTAGT
The DNA here is from genome assembly GCA_027886185.1 of Rheum nobile. Lineage (NCBI taxonomy): Eukaryota > Viridiplantae > Streptophyta > Magnoliopsida > Caryophyllales > Polygonaceae > Rheum > Rheum nobile. The sequence goes on from WOAB01000069.1 coordinate 1,814,898, forward strand.
CCTTGAGCAACTCTAGCCAGCGGCGTTGTCTCATATTTAGCTCCTTTTGAGTAAATATATACTTGAGACTTTTGTGGTCAGTGAAGACTTGGCATCTTATACCGTAGAGGTAATGCCTCCAAATCTTCAGCGCAAAGACAACCGTTGCTAGCTCAAGATCATATGTCGGATAGTTTTCTTGGTACGTCTTGAGTTGCCTGGATGCATAAGCAATGACTCTGCCCCTCTGCATCAAAACACAACCAAGACCACACTTTGAAGCATCACTATAGACCATATAATCGTCATTCCCCTCTGGGAGTGCTAACACGGGTGCCGAGGTCAGTCATTGCTTCAACTTCTGGAAACTGGCCTCGCACTTGTCATTCCAGACAAACTTCTTGTGAACCTTGCGGAGAAGATTGGTCATAGGTAGAGCGATCTTTGAAAATCCTTCTACGAACCTTCTGTAATACCCGGCAAGTCCAAGAAAACTGCGCACTTCCTTCACATTCTGGGGTTGTGTCCAATTAGCCACCGCTTCAATCTTTTGGGGATCAACCATAACCCCATTTTCATTGATCACGTGGCCTAAGAAAGCCACCTCTTTCATCCAGAATTCACACTTGGACAGTTTAGCATAAAGCTGATGTTGTCTAAGGATTGACAAAGCAATCCGCAGATGTTCCTCGTGGACTTCTTCACTCGGAGAGTAGAACAGAATGTCGTCTATGAAGACCACTACGAACTTGTCCAAGTACTGGTGAAAACATCGATTCATCAAATCCATAAAGACAACTGGAGCATTTGTAAGCCCAAAAGGCATCACTACGAACTCGTAATGACCATATCTGGTCCTAAACGCAGTTCTAGAAATGTTCTGCTCACGAATTCTGAGCGGGTGATAACCCGATCTCAGGTCGATCTTGGAGAAAACCTTTGCTCCCTGCAACTGGTCCAACAAGTCATCAATCCTAGGAAGAGGATATTTGTTCTTGATCGTCACCTTGTTCAACTCTCGGTAGTCGATACAAAGTCGGAATGATCCGTCCTTCTTTTCGACGAACAATACCGGAGCACCCCACGGCGATGCACTCGGCCTGACATAACCTTTGTCAAGAAGATCTTCAAGTTGATTCTTCAATTCTTGCATCTCAGCTGGAGCCATACGATACGGTGATTTGGAAATCGGCGTCGTACCAGGCTCAAGATCAATTGAAAACTCTACGTCATGGTTCGGGGGTAATCCAGGAATTTCTTCTGGAAAGACATCTGAAAACTCCCTAACCACAGGAATATCAAGAACCTTAGGTCCATCCTTCGCGAGCGAATCCAAGTAGCAAAGGTACCCGACACATCCTTGTCGTAGTAGCTTAAACGCAGCCATCGCATTGATCAGCTTGCCATTATCAGCGTCATTCCGACCTTTTGATAGGTGTCATTTCATGTACCTTAACTAGTGATTATTGACATATTTTAGATGGAGTTTTGGAGTAGATTTAGGCTAAGTCTGTAATCCAGAAGAGTAGTTGAGAAGTGAAGATATCCAAGGTTTTACGGCTTAGATGGAGATGATGAGGATCTGCTGGAGTTTATTGGAGAAGACTACCAACACTTGGTAGTAAAGAAGAGCAGAAGAGGTGACTCCTAGAGAAGTGAAGCCCCGCGCCAGATCCACCGCGACCCGGCGATGGGTCTCAGAGAAGAATGCCGCCTTGCGGTGGAAAGCACCGCCTCGCGGTGGAAATCACGCCTCGCGGCCGTTTGCTGGGAGAAACAAATAAATTGAAGAAGCCGCGTGGTGATTGCTGGAATTGGAAGGAAGATGGGCCCAGGAGGAAATTAGGCCCAAATGAAGAAAGGCCCATCAGGAGAGAAACTCGCGTGAAGCGAGGCGGGAATCGAAGAGCTGAATTGAAGCTGGAGAAAGCGGATGATGATGTCATGATGACGTCATCCATGTGCTGTTTGGCGTGTTGCAGCTTGTTGTTGGGCCGTGCTGATGCTGCTGAGATGGGCCGATTGCTGTTGTGGGCCGAGGCTGCTGCCGAGCTGCTTACACGAGAGAGAAGCCGAGATTACGGGATTAATTTCCCTGTTCGATTTTCATAGTTTATTTTTGGTTATTATTATATTATTTTATTTCCTTGTAATTGGGGTTTGTGATCTTGGGCTTTAGGTTAACTCTATTTAACCTAATGCCCACAACCTCCAGCCAGAATTAGATTAGATATCAGTTTTACAAGTTTGTAGTTCTTTTCTGCCTCCAGGGTTTCCAACCCATGGAGAACTAAACACCTTTGTTCTACTAGACGTTTGAAGCAATACAGTTGATTCGGTTGTGAGATTTCTATTCCTTGTTCTTATTCTTATGTGTGTTGGTTTGATTCTCTTGGTTATATTGTCTATTGATTTATGTTGGTTTATCTAAAGTTGCTAACTAGGTTTTTCGACATCTATCATAGTGCTAGGATTGCATATAGGGGTTCCGAGTGCATATCTAGTGGCAAACACAATTGTGCGTATAGGGGTTCCGAGCGTACGATTGTGAGTGAGAATCAGTTGCATGTTAAGTAGGGGAGTGAGTACTTGTACGTCTTTCTACTTGCATGTATCTTATATCCTTGTATGCATTGCTATTGCTTTGTTGGTGGTAATGTACCCCGGTCTGGTACCGCGTGACTGGTGGTATTTTATCATTGGCATAGTAATAAGTCTATCGACAACTGTGAGAATCGGTAGTACTTAAGATCAGGGTGGGAACAACCATAAGAATAGTAAAAGAACTTGGATTGAATAGATTTTTGTGATCAACTTATATCTCTGTATTGTGGATCTCGTTCTAGTGCAACTACTTTCTCCAACCATATTCTCAAGTCAATTAAACATGTTTGCTTTGCTATGCTTGATAATCAAAACCCCCCTTGTTACTTTACATGCTTATAAACACATAGATTGATTACTTCCTCCCTGTGGGATTCGACCCTTGCTTGCCTCTACTACTTGTTTAGGTTTGTTAGGATTATTTTGTTTAAGGTGTCACGACAACGCCTTATCAAATTGGCGCCGTTGCCGGGGACGAAGTACCTCCTAGCGCGATCTCGCCGCGGCCCGGTGTCCAAAATTTCAGATATGCTGGTGAGGTTTGGGTAGACACTTACGGGGTTGAACATCCGGTGCTGACTGAGGAAGAGTACTTTTTGAGATTTGAGGAGGATTGGAGCGACGATGAGGAGGAGTGCCATGTTCGCGAAAATACTCCAGAGACAATCGCCCTGGCAGTCCCCAATCCTCTGGAGGCTGCCTATGATGAGTTTTTGCGTCTTAACTCCTTCCCGCTCGTTGCATTGCAGCCCGCTATACCATTCCCTGAGGCTCTGAAGTACACCCAAAAGGTGGAGAGCGACAAAGGCTTATTTGACACCTTTAGTAGTTGCAAGGCAACCACCCCTTTGGTCCATCTGGCGGACAGCACCCCTCGCTGCAAGGAAATATTAAAGGTGCTGGGCATAATCAAGAAGAAGCCGAAAGGGAAGCACAAAAAGGAGAACTTGACTCAAGTGGTGAATTCTTACATGCTGGATACGGGGCAGGACATACATGCAGCCCCTGAGATGCTGGGTAGACAATTTTTCAAGATGGCAAGTGCATTCATGGATACGACGAGTGATCCAGCCATCAACAATTGCACAAGATTGGGGGAAAGGCTCAATAGAGAGCATACAAAGAGGCATCCCCCTGATCCAAGCCCCAGGAGTTTGGTTGCTATGAGCAACCCGAGTTGAGGAGAATGGAGTAGGATGTCAAGCCATGACAATAACTAAGGCGCTATCCGGGAGGCAACTCGAGGTATGTTTTTCTTTCTTTGCTTTTCATTCTTTGTTTTTGCATTTTCTTTAGTGTGTTTTGCTTTGTTTTTGTTTTGGTTTTTGTTTCCGACTAACCTGCAGGGAAGAGACCCATGCCTATTGAAGAAGGTGTTTCCACACCAATGTAAGTCTCTTCTTTCCCTGTACTAAGTCGCTCCCCGAAAAAACCTTAAACGGGGAGGCAAAAAAAAATCAAAAAAAAAAATCAAAAAAAAAAAAGAAAAAAAAAGAAGAAGTTTTACCGAGCTGTCCAGAGTCACCACGGAGAGGTGCGCATCATGTTGTCAAGGAGGAAACCTTAGCCCCACACATTATTTGGCAATGATGATGGCCCTACAGTCGACAACTGGGGAAGAGGAACACTAGAGCCCCCACCATGATTACATATGGGCTCCACCATGTGTTCCTAGAAGGCCGTGCAACCCCACTATCATTGCTATACCACTACTCACCAAAGTGGTTCCCTTTTGGTTGCACGGTAGGAGAAGATTATAGAGTTGATGAAGACACCCGCCCAACACCAGAGACTTGGGCATTTATTGAGAAGACCGCCAGCGATCACCTTCAGTGTCCAAACAGCTTGGCAACGTTTGTGAGTTATTTTTTGCTTTTCCCTATGCTTCTATTCTTTTGTCTTTTATTACATTGAGGACAATGCAATGTTTAAGCATGGGGGAGAGTTCTATACTTGCTACGTCATTGAGGAGAAAAATGAATAACAATGAAAAAAGCCAAAAATTGAAAAAAGGCATACATAAAAATCCTGGGATAGGTCAAAAACCCGAAAGGGCGGCCTAGGTAATAAGCAGGTGGCTTGGACCAGCATTAGACTGGGGTAATATGTGGTCAAGAGTGACGTGAGCTTATGTGAGTACATCTATTGGAAAATGAAATGAGTGGCTTGGTGAAAACCCGAAAGGGCGCCTTGGCAAAATGAGCGAAAAAGAAGAAGAGTGATTCTAGGATTTCTCATTATTCTTGGCGAGGCGTCATAAGAAGAGGAGTCAAAGAAGGATTGTCGGGTAGGTCACTCTGGGAGACATAAGAAGATATATGGGAGATAGGATTAGATTTTGTTTCACTCTAGGGTGTTTGGGATCAGCTTGGGGGAAGTACTCTGCTTTCCTTTTAGCTTGGATGTTTGGCTGTTGAGATTTATTGAGTTGTGTTGTATTGTGTTGTTGTGCTGTGCATGTTGCTTTGGTATCTTGAGCTGATGGTTGAGTTGTTGTAGTCACTGGTTTCATGTTTGCTCACACTTCCTGAGACCTTGGTGTTTGATGATTGGAGTATGATTGGTTTTGATTTACTCGGGACGAGTAAAGGTCTAAGTGTGGGGATATTTGATAGGTGTCATTTCATGGACCTTAACTAGTGATTATTGACATATTTTAGATGGAGTTTTGGAGTAGATTTAGGCTAAGTCTGTAATCCAGAAGAGTAGTTGAGAAGTGAAGATATCCAAGGTTTTACGGCTTAGATGGAGATGATGAGGATCTGCTGGAGTTTATTGGAGAAGACTACCAACACTTGGTAGTAAAGAAGAGTAGAAGAGGTGACTCCTAGAGAAGTGAAGCCCCGCGCCAGAGCCACCGCGACCCGGCGATGGGTCTTAGAGAAGAATGCCGCCTCACGGTGGAAATCACGCCTCACGGCCGTTTGCTGGGAGAAACAAATAAATTGAAGAAGTCGCGTGGTGATTGCTGGAATTGGAAGGAAGATGGGACCAGGAGGAAATTAGGCCCAAATGAAGAAAGGCCCATCAGGAGAGAAACTCGCATGAAGAGAGGCGGGAATCGAAGCGTTGAATTGAAGCTGGAGAAAGCGGATGATGATGTCATGATGACGCCATCCATGTGCTGTTTGGCGTGTTGCAGCTTGTTGTTGGGCCGTGCTGATGCTGCTGAGATGGGCCGATTGCTGTTGTGGGCTGAGGCTGCTGCCGAGCTGCTTACACGAGAGAGAAGCCGAGATTACGGGATTAATTTCCCTGTTCGATTTTCATAGTTTATTTTTGGTTATTATTATATTATTTTATTTCCTTGTAATTGGGGTTTGTGATCTTGGGCTTTAGGTTAACTCTATTTAACCTAATGCCCACAGCCTCCAGCCAGAATTAGATTAGATTTCAGTTTTACAAGTTCGTAGTTCTTTTCTGCCTCCAGGGTTTCCAACCCATGGAGAACTAAACACCTTTGTTCTACTAGACGTTTGAAGCAATACAGTTGATTCGGTTGTGAGATTTATATTCCTTGTTCTTATTCTTATGTGTGTTGGTTTGATTCTCTTGGTTATATTGTCTATTGATTTATGTTGGTTTATCTAGAGTTGCTAACTAGGTTTTTCGACATCTATCATAGTGCTAGGATTGCATATAGGGGTTCCGAGTGCATATCTAGTGGCAAACACAATTGTGCGTATAGGGGTTCCGAGCGTACGATTATGAGTGAGAATCAGTTGCATGTTAAGTAGGGGAGTGAGTACTTGTACGTCTTTCTACTTGCATGTATCCTATATCCTTGTGTGCATTGCTATTGCTTTGTTGGTGGTAATGTACCCCGATCTGGTACCGCGTGACAAGCGTGACTGGTGGTATTTTATCATTGGCATAGTAATAAGTCTATCGACAACTGTGAGAATCGGTAGTACTTAAGATCAGGGTGGGAACAACCATAAGAATAGTAAAAGAACTTGGATTGAATAGATTTATGTGATCAACTTATATCTTTGTATTATGGATCTCGTTCTAGTGGAACTACTTTCCCCAACCATATTCTCAAGTCAATTAAACCTGTTTGCTTTGCTCTGCTTGATAATCAAAACCCCCCTTGTTACTTTGCATGCTTATAAACACATAGATTGATTACTTACTCCATGTGGGATTTGACCCTTGCTTGCCTCTACTACTTGTTTAGGTTTGTTAGGATTATTTTGTTTAAGGTGTCACGACAACGCCTTATCACCTTTGAACTTGCACACGAACTGGCCCCCAGATGACACCGTCACCGTTCTTGAACTGAAGTCGATCACCGCCTTGTGATGCGTCAGCCAATCCATACCGAGGATAATGTCGTATGGAGCCATGGCTATACAGATCAAATCTGCCTCAAACTCCTTACCCTGAATGGTAATCGGAAGGTCGGACAGATGCTTGGTTCCCACCAAACGTTCTCCATTAGGAAGACTAACGACGAAAGGGTCGCATGAATCGTTGCACACTAAGTCTAACTTGCTAACACAGCTATCCGAAATAAAGGAATGCGTAGCACCAGAATCAAATAGAATGCACACTGAAGTAGAGTGAAGGTATAAAGTACCTTGAGCAATTGGAGCATTGGGTCCATCAGCCTCGCGCATCTCATACAAGCGTTGGCCTTGACTTCCAGAAACAGGTGGGGCTTTTCCCCTGTTCTGAGCAGTAGTCTGTACTGATGGGCTCGGAGCCTCAGCTGGCTTGAACCTGGGCCGATTACTCTGGTTGACCGACCCCTGCTGTGACTCTACTCCCTTCTGCTTCCCCTGCTTGCAGAACTTCTACAGATGACCATCACGTCCACACCCAAAGCACGATCTCTTCTCCTTCTGACACTCATTGCTCTTGTGGCCAGCAATGCCACAGTTATAGCACTGAACTGAACTCCTGGTCTGCCCTGACTGCTGAGTCGATCCTCCATGCGTCATCTCCGTCTTAGCTCGGCCGGACTTGGAAAAGTTAGACGGTGGCGTAGGGCGCTTAAAGCCACCTCCCTAGTTCTGGTTCTGCATCGACTTCTGTCGATTGCGCCTCTTGGTCGACTCCTCTAGAGTTACCTCCAGCTTATAGGCACAATCCACATACTGCTCCAAGGTAGAGCATGTGTGGTGCACCATTAACGGCTTGATATCCGGGCTCATCCACTCGTGGAAGTACCAGATCTTTTGGGCCTTGCTGGTAATCTCGGCAGGGGCGTACTGTAAAAGATGATTGAACTTAGATTCCAACTCGGTCACTTTCAAACCATCCATCATTGGGTACAAGAACTCTTTATGCTTCTCCTCTCTCATAGCACGAGAGAAAAAGCGATCAACCATCTTGGTCTTGAACATCGACCAAGTCAACACTGGGCTCTCTGCCAAACCTGTGCTCTCCCACCACTCGCTAGCCTCCTCCTTCAGCTGAAGAGAAGCGATATGGACCTTCTCGGCCTCAGTACACTCCACATTCCGAAACAGCCTCTCCATATGGGAGAACCAATGAGTCACTGCTACTGGCTCCCCTTTCCCGTTATAGCAATCGGGCCTCATGGAAGTGATGGTCTTAAGAGCGCGACCATAGCTGTCTCTAGCCCTGACGGCATTCTCCCGAACCACAGGGTTTCCGGGCTCCACAACATCAGGAACCGCTGGGTGAGTAGGCACTTCTTGCGCTTGAGGCGCACTGGGTATCAATACATCTGCAATTGCCTGCATCACAATCCCGTGAATCGCCTCAACAGCTGTGGCATCAAATAGCGTCGGCGCTTGGGTCTGATCCTGACCTTCACGCCTATGCTGAACGCGAGACTCTGACTCGTGCTCATCCTGAACACCTCTTCCTGTTGGCCTGTGATCTTGGCTAGTCCCAGTACCGGCTCGAGTCGAGTTCCTCGTGCTTCTTGGGTTCACCATCTATTTACCGATCCAATTCCAAGCATTCAATACACTAATATTATGCAATATACTTATGCAATATACCAACGTAAATAAATTACTCAGAATAGATCAACTTGGCATTTTATAGATGAACCTTCGAACTTTTACACAAGCAACACATGAGTCTATCATTCGAGCGTTAGGACAAAAATTGCTCGAAGATAAAAATGTTTCATAGAGTACTTGCCGCAATACTGAAATATTACACAAAGTACATATTGAAATACTAAGAAACGAAACTACTGCGATAGGCAACGCCAATCCTCATCAAGGCGTTCCAAAATGTCTCCCATAAGACTGGCTACTCGTGCAAGGTCTCTTCGGACTAGGCTCACCATCAAGCTCTGGCAATGGGTTTCGCACCCTGCTCGGTCCTGGGTCACATGGCTCTGGTGACTCAGACCCTATCTCAGTCGTGGAAAAGAAAGGATCGTCCATAAGAGGTCCTCCTATTCCAGCCCTCCTCTGAGCGCTAGCGATCGCCTGATCCATCTGCTGCTGCTGCTCCATATGAGAGCTCATTTCGCTCTGGCGAAGGATCTCTCTCAACTCAGCCTCTGATCTCCTCCTAATACCGTGCTCAGTGTACAGTGCCTCCCAATCAGCATCAGTCATGAGTGCATAAGCCGACACTGGTGATAGTTCTGGGCTGGGGGGAATAAACTGCACCCCCGGCTCCTGACTGTCTACTAGCAAGTTGTCAAGCTTCTGGCTCTGCTCTTCCAGGTCCATCTCGGGGTCCTCCTCAGGATCATCTTCGATGGGATCCTCATCCTCGGGATCAATCTCGACCAGATCCTCGTCCTCGACAGGATCTATCTCTATCTGGTAATCGTCATCGTAATGCCCTAAGGCGTATCTAGACGACTCACCCACTTCCTGCACTGCTTCCTCCCTGAGTGGCTCTACAAGTGCAGGTACAGTGACCACTGCATCCCTAGGCGTAAGGACAATAGACTCGGGAATCACATACTTGATGTCCTCGGGCGGGCTACTCGGGCCTCCAACCTCGAAACATCGCTGAGGAACCGAAAAATCTAGCCTGCCTGGAGACGGCGGATCTGTCTTGGCGTCCTCCGACCCTCTATCAAGAGACAAGCACGCACCCATTCTACGGGATAACGAGGAAGGAGTTAGTCTTTCTAGACATACAAGCAAGCTTACTACATCAGACTATATAGAAGACACGACTATGAACGGTGTTTTGAAATTCTTTTTACTTTGAAAATTCAGAGCCCTTTAAAAGCATTTTCAAAAACGGATAAATGATATAAAAATCCCAAACCCGTTTTAAAACCTTTGGCTCTGATACCACAACTGTAACACCCCTAAAACTTAACCCTTTTGGAAAGGTATTACCGCTAGTGACCCTAGTGTTCCTTACCGAGATCACCCAAGGTTTTACCATTTAAATACAATTTATGAAATACAAATGATACATAATGATCAAAGCATTCAATTCCAAAACATAACATTGTCAAGGAAACATGAGTTACGGGATTACAACCCAATCCCGAATAGGCTAACACAGAGTTTAAACCAAATACAGCGGAAGTCTTATAAAGTAGTGTACAGGGTAAGTCTTATAAAACACATTATAACCAAAGTCATTGTCCAAAAGATCTCAACCTGATTAACAAAATAACTCAAACATTCGAAAACCACCGTTGACTCCATAGTCCTTCTATTCTTCTGAGCTACTTTCTATTTGATGTGCGGAATCGAACGGATGACACCAGCCCACATACAGAGAACAAAATTTGTGGGTTAGTCTACTTGAATAGACTAGCAAGGGTACAAAGTAGAATGGTTCGAAGAAGTCGTATTAGGTTAGACTCATCGCTTCTCGAATAACAACCGATGACGATAGTCAACCATCATACTCCTACTGGAATAAACAAGAGGTATGCACAAGAGAAGATTTTGGAAGACTGAATCTTCACAGAAATCGACTCGAAAGAAGACTCCAACGGAAATGAGTCTTTAAGGAATTATGACAAATCTGGAATGTTTACAGAATCATACAACAATGATTTAAAAGTTGACTGAGATGCTTCGGTTCACGACCAACCTCACCGCATACAGCGAGTCCAGATTGGAAAGAGAACGTACTATGATCAAAGTCGAGACGAGTTTTCCTAGCTGCACTATAACTTAGCTGCACTACTCGCCGAAGGTTTATTAATTATGTGCGTCGAGTAGCACTTATTTGGTTTATATTACAAACCACACATCACATTATTAGACTTTTACATGTGTACCCCACCATTGGGATGGCACATCTTAGTATATGTTTCGTCGAGAGTGACGTACACCGGAAGGTTTGTGACACCAGCTAAGTGTCCTGTCTCTACACACTTGTGAAAGAGACCGATCATGATCTTAGAATAGTACCAGGTGGAGACGAGCCACCCCGATACCAGATTATAAAGAAATGACCGGACGAAGTCCGAGTACATTCCTAACTAACAGTGCTAACCACACAGATACAGCAAAATAACAGTTACAGGATAAATCCACATAAAGGCCCGAAAGGCGATCACAGATAATAGCGGTGTTCTAACAGATATACAACCTATTATATGATTTTCAAAACAGTTTATAAATCACTTCCAGAAGAACACCGTAATAATCGTTCCAAATTAATTAATCAATTGAAATAATTGATAATCAATGTAAATATGGAAACGATGAGCAAGAGCAAACCGCCACTTGCCTTAATCCGCATAATAGAAACAAGCCTAACGACAACGACGAGATTCCGGGCTCGACATGGGTATAGCTCCGCTAGCACAAACACCTTCGAGTCGACCCATAAAAGGAACTCTAAGTTAGATCCGACATAACAACAGTACGAATCTAAAAACGGCGAAAGAAATCGAAAGGAAAGACGCCACGATGACAACCAACCAAGCCAAAGCCACGAAGGCATTCTGGGCACTGGCGGCGGTCGCCGCATTCATCACGGCGGGCGCCGTAAAGAACACGGCGGTCGCCGTGAAGAACTCCGACGACAGAACGAGGGAAAAACTCACCCAAATGATGCGCGTTTCGACCCCTTTTTGCCTTTCCTGGGTTCCAACCTCCAAAGGCAACCAAAAGGCTTCACAAGGGCTTCTGGAAACACCACCAACCGACACCAACGAAGCTTCCGAAATCCGGCGAAACTAACACTCCGATGAGGCGAGATTTTGGTAGATATTCGGTGCTGGGATGGCTCAAAACCCTTCCCCCAACACCTCCTTTTATAGCCAAAGCAATGGGAACATCATCATCACCCTAGACGAGGCCGAGCAGGGCTACATCGGTGCGGCCAGAGCTCGCCGACGACCAACGGGTAATGACCTCTGAGTAATCACGGCGGGCGACGCAACTTTGCCTACGGCGGGCGCCGTAATTACGGCGGTCGCCGTTCCTAGCCCTGGCGAGCCCAGAGTAGGAGACGACGGCCTGACACCTCGGGCCCAGCGACGGCGGGCGCCGTTACTGTATGACGGTCGCCGTTTTTGCCTTTTCCCGCCCATTCAGCTCTTGAACGAGCAAGACATTAACCCGGGATAAAAATTATCGTACGCGAACGCATATAAACATCCGAAGCACGTCGTCTGTATTTTATTTTACTGAGAAAAATATTACAGATACAGAGCACATTACAGAATGTCTCAAGCTATCTGAATTAAATCCGACGTACTAAACGGGTACTCGGGAAAATTCCCAAAATAACCTTATAAAAATACGGGGTATCACAAGACTGCACATCCACTGGATGATTAAAAAGATTCAATTTTGTATTAATCAAAATGGACACTTAAATCTGATTCCCAACATATCAAACACAATAACAAAACGGATCAAACACATATTCAACAATAGAGCAAGTAGTACATTCTTCTGCTAAATTTAAAAAATTATAATTGAAGAACTATTTTTTTCTCAAAGACTCAAAGTTATAAAGTATTTCGTTCAGACTGTTCTCGAGTTATAATCTATAGACTGAACCGAATAGTTGGTTTATAAAATTATTGAATTGAACTAAGAAAATAAAATTGTCATATCAAAATTATTCCTACAATGATAATTGAGTTTAAAAGAATGATTGAAAAGAACACAAGATGTAAATGCAAATCTCTACTGAGGAGTCTTTGTTGGTTTCTCATACTTTGAATTTGTTATGATAATATTCCTACAATGACAATTGATTTTGAAGTAGAACACTCCGCACCAGAATTCAATGGTCGATAGAGTTGTATTCACAAAACATTATGCAATATGGTTGAATGACTTATTACGAAATAAAATATTAGGAGAATATTTATATATAATCATCAAGATCATTTTTCATATATTTTTAGATAGTTTTTTTTATTATGTATTATCTTTTCATTATACTATTATGTTTCTCATTATTATATTCTTTATATAAATGCTTTCTTCAACGTGTCAGGCTCGTCAAAACCATGGACTGGAGATAATTTACAACCACATTTCAATCGTGAGCAAGTATTTGTCTCTTTGGCGCCGTTTAGTTTTGGCTCTTTGTACATTTAGATATGATAAATAATTTTGGTGTTCAGAATTTTTTGCTCTTCGATCTTCCTACCATACTCTCGAGGTTGAATTCTTCTCATCTATTTATAAATCTAATATATATATATATTAAACTAGAACCTAACTACACCACATGACACCCTCTCATTAAAACTGCCACATGTAGACCCATATCAAGATTCATGCGTTTTTTTTATTAACAGTTTTTTTGTGAGTACAGTATCTAAATCAAAATTCATTTTTGTTATTTTGATTTTTTTTCTAGATATAAAATTCAATCTAATCATAAATATCTCTTCTAAATGATATATTATATATATATACTAGGATAATATATATGTTGCTTTAATTAACAATATTCAAATATCTCAAAAAATTAAGTAGATATTTATTGTTTGTGGAACAATATTATTTCAAAATTAATTTATATAGTGTTAAGAGACTGTATATTATCATATCTTTTAACAATATTATAAAGGTTATCCATTTATATGATTGGTTTGAAGCTTTTGCTGTCTAATTTACTATATATTTTAAAGTAAAACCTATCTAAGATTACTTATCGTTTTGATATTGCACTACGTCGTTTATTATCACATGTCTAATCCACATCGTGTCACTTTACTAAATTATCTTATTTAAATATTGTTATTATTGAATTAAAATATTTTAGATATGATATTGATATCCTTTGTAACATATAGATTATTTATATTTGATCATGATTTCCGTATGAGATATATTGGTTATTTTTAAAATATTCTCTTTTATTTTTTCTATTTATTAGTCACGTTTGATTCAAACTTCCTTTTAATTTATTTATTTCTAGATTAAGACTTGATTCAACATATTATATATGTACAAAATCACATTGATATATATTAATTGGTTATTAGATATTTTATTATTATACTTATCTTACTTTCATTTATATTGTCACTAATTAGATATATTTTTATTTATTTAATATTAATAAATGATAAATTGATATATTTTAAATAACTAAAAAATATTAATATCAAATTTTACCCAAATCCGTACAAAGATTAAGCTAGTAGTTTACGTTGATGTAAACATGAATGGCATAAAGGAGTCATAAATATGTATTCCGTGTATGGTTTCTGACTTGCTATAGTGGGATTTGGCGTTAATAGACCTAAGCTATATAAGAAATAGACGTTGTACTTTTATCATATCTAAAATAGACCTAAAATAGACGTTGTACTTTTATCATATCTATAGTGGGATTTGGCGTTAATAGACCTAAAATTATTGATATAAATACTTATCTTACTTTCATCGTGTCACTTTATGTTGTACTTTTTTTCCAAACAAAATAGACGTTTCAAAAATTATATACGTATTTATATCAATAATTTTATTACGTAAAAGAATTTTAGATACCAATATTTTCATTTATTTGATCAAATTTCATATTTAATGTTTCATTTTGGCTTCACTTCCCAGGTACGTCCATGAGGTAAAAGAATGGCGTAACAATCTGCTAATTGTAAATTAAGGAAACAACTTCTGATTTATCAGTTATATCCTTTATTTGTCATATGAATCTCTACGTTTGTGACGGATGCCCGCTCGATCATACGCGCGCGTTTGGATCATATGTCTAATGGCTCTGACCGGAGGGAGTCGGGGCCTCTCAATATGTGAAATTCATGTCATTATTTGAAGTCATTTATAAACTAGAGAGGAATTCAAACCAGCTATGCGTGATTAGAATATCCTGCCAGTGGAATATAACAAATCAACAAAGAAATAAAAATTATGATTTTTTCACTTGATATCCCTGAGATAAGGCAAAATTCGCGAGATGTCCCAACGTTTTACATATTTTGCGCAGTATTATCGAGTTTCGTTTTTTTTTCGTCAAATACTCATCTATTAATTTATTAAATTAAAAAATCCTTAAAAAAGACTAATAAATTAGAAAAATCAAAAAAAAAATCCAGGTAAATGCAATCTCAATCGAGAAGCTGCGATTCTCCATCTTCTCAGGCACCTTCCAAAAGCTGCGATTCTCCATCTTCTCAGGCGCCTTCCAAAAGCTGTGATTCTCCGGCGGCCGGGAAATGACGTCATCGGCGAGAGCTAAAGCAGTGTCATAGAAGCGGCAGCGATAAGCTCGGCCTTCCAACTCCACCAGGAACACTCTCCCCATTCAATTCGCTGCTGCAATTTCACTTGAACAAATTTGTGCAGAGAAGCGGTGAACAAGATTAAGAATTTCTATCTGCCCTTTTACTGAAGGGATTTAGATGCGTATAAGCGAAATTGCAGGAAACTATTTCCTTACATCTAATAAGGATCTCATGCATGAATTGATACGGATCAATTAGGAGTTAGAGTTACATACCGTTTGATGCGAATCTGAAACGTTCCTGCAGAATTTCAGCAGAGATCGAAAGCCCCAAGTGTGACTTCTCTAATTGGTCCACACGAGTCTGAAATCTGGATCGCCTTTGATCTCGTCTGCTAGAACGACGAACGAAGGACAAACGAACGTGGCTTGAACAAGGGAGGTACTGCCGTGTACAGTAGTATGAGAATGATTCTCAAATCTCAATTGTGAACCCTTTTCACATGTACTGTGCCTGTTTATATATGGAGGAGGATTAACATATATTCGCTTTATTTGTTTTCATAAACAATTAATTATGTAAGATACTATCTTATCATAATTAATGGATATAATATCATTATATTATTTCCATATATCTTCTAACAAGATACCTCATTATCAAGTAATTAATAATGGTAACTTTTACCCATTAATAATAAAAGCTTATCTCTCAATTAAAGCCAATGAGCCGAAATCCATGTCACACATGGGCTTCCGGTTCGATTTGATCCAGCCCAATAACTCTATGTGTGTGACCTCATAGGACTCGGTTATTATAGCCATGGGCCTAACCCGATTAAGCCCATTGATCGTAGTTGGATTCTAGCAAAGCACTACGACCCCTAAAATTCTCGGATTGTAAATCTCCGTTAATTGTCCTATTCCATATTTGGTAATTGCGCCTTGATTAAAGGGCACAATTCCTTCAATCTCCCACTTGTCCTTGAAACAAGTGTGCAATGTCAGATTCCTTTGTCACTTAGTGTCTTATTTGATGATATGGTGACATTCATAACTTTTATCAAATTGTTTCTTGAACTCCGAGTTTGAACTGTCAAATAACGGATGATTACATATAATCCATCCGAGCATGGCCATGCATTTTTTAGTTCTCGCTCTTCAACTGGCCGAGACACCATTCCTGTTCATGCATCACATTATACATGAAGCAGGAGGACTTCTCCAGTCTTGCATGACTATAGCTCCCACTCAACTTTTGGCAATCCCAATCACTGCCTTTATAACTGTCTGTTATGGTCAGCGTTTAACAGCGTCAAAGACATACCAATCATCAAGAGAAACCATATCATACTCATGTATGAGTAATCCACCAATTATGGTTCAACTTAAAGATTCTTCAAGTCTTTTATGAAAACCTTTAAGGTAGGTCTGTCCCATACGTATCATCCATACATATCTATGTAATCGACTAGACATCTCAATGTCCCTATAGCCCATGAAACGTGGAACTATCAGTCAACTTACAATGTGGTCTTTAACAGTAGTCATTTATGTCCAAGTTAATGACTAAGACCATGGACCTTAAGTAACTCATGACTTCAGTTCACTTAATGGGGTTTCATTCACCACAACACTTATGATGAGCCCATTTGCGAATCATGAATTATTTGGACATTTTATTCAATTCCAAGCAAAAATAAAATAAGAATGAATAATCATATATCATATAATCAAGCATAAAACATGTATGTCATACATAAAGCAAAGTTCATAATGTAAGACAATACAATCTCAAATCCATTCTCCAATGTGTTTGACTCCCTTGGCCCTAGTGTGACTATCATGCTTGGGCCTAGGCATGGGCTTGGTCAGTGGATCTGCAATGTTGTCGTCCGTGTGCACCTTGCACATCTTCACGTCACCCCTTTCAACGATGTGTCGAATGAGGTGGTACTTCCGCAGCACATGTCTGGATTTAGAGCTTGAGCTCGGTTCCTTAGCTTGGGCAATCACGCCATTGTTGTCACAATAAACGTCAATTGCCTTTGATACACTAAGAACAACACCGAGCTCATCAAGGAACTGCCTAATCCAGACTGCCTCCTTCGCCGCTTCAGAAGCGGCAATATACTCTGCCTCTATTGTAGAATCTGCCACTGTGTCCTGCTTGGAGCTCTTCCAGCTCACAGCTCCCCCGTTCAGAATAAAGACATATCCTGACTGTGACTCATAGCCATCCCGGTATGTCTGGAAGCTTGCATCAGTGTAGCCTCGTGCGATCAACTCGTCATCATCCCCATATACCAAGAAATCATCCCTTGTTCTTCTTAAGTACTTCAGGATGTTCTTGGATGTACACCAGTGTGCCTCTCCTGGACTCGATTGGTATCTGCTGCACATGCTGAGAGCAAATGCAACATCTGGACAAGTATATATCATAGCATACATGATGGATCCTATAGCCGAGGCATTAGGGACCTTGCTCATCTTCTCTAGCTCAGCAGGTGTGCTCGGACACTGCTTCTTGCTGAGATGTATGCCATGCTGCATGGGTAGGAATCCCTTCTTTGAATCCTGCATCTTGAACTTGTCAAGAATTTTATCTATATAAGTTCCTTGACTTAGTCCAATCAGCTTCTTAGATCTATCTCTATGGATCTTGATCCCCATTATGTACTCTGCTTCTCCTAGGTCTTTCATTGAAAAACATTTCTTCAGCCATCCCTTAACGGACTCTAGCATCGGAAAGTCATTTCCAATGAGTAGTATGTCATCCACATACAAGACTAAGAAGACCACTTTACTCCCACTAAACTTCTTGTAAACACAAGGTTCTTTTTCGCATCTAATAAAGTCAAACTCTTTGACAGCTTCATCAAAGCGAATATTCCAGCTCCGAGATGCTTGCTTAAGTCCATAGATAGACTTCTTAAGCTTGCATACTTTCTTAGCGCATGCTGGATCCTCAAAACTCTCAGGTTGTGTCATGTACACATCCTCTTCTAAGTATCCATTTAGAAAAGCGGTTTTGACATCCATTTGCCAAATCTTATAATCATAATAAGCGGCAATGGCGAAGAGTATTCTGATGGATCTGATCATTACGACCGGTGCAAATGTTTCTTCATAGTCTTGACCATGAATCTGTTTAAAACCTTTGGCAACCAACATTGCCTTGTAAACAGATACATTTTCATCCTTGTCTGTTTTGAGTTTAAAACCCATTTGCATCCTATGGGCTTTAACCCATCTGGCAAATCTATCAATTCCCATACTTGATTCTCAGACATGGAATCCATTTCAGAATGCATGGCTTGAAGCCATTTTTCAGAGTCTGGTCCCGTCATTGCTTGCTTATAGGTTTCAGGCTCTCCGCTTTCTAAAAGCAGGACGTCAAGGCCTACATTCAAGACAAAATCATCATATCGCCTTGGTTGCATCCTCGGCCTGTTTGATCTACGTGTGGGTTCAACAACTGGAGCACTCTCCACAATTGTTTGTGGTTCCTCATTTGGTTCCTGAGGTGCAGGTGCTGGTTCCTGGATTACTTCCTCTTGGGAATGTACTTCTCCAGGTACCAATATCTCCTCATCGACATAATCTATGTCGGCTTGTTGTTGGGTTTGTTGCTTATCTTGAACTTCTTCAAGATGAACATTTCTCCCACTTGACTTCTTGGAAATAAATTCTCTTTCCAAGAAGGCACTATCCCTTGCAACAAACACTTTGTGCTCAGTAGGGTTGTAGAAGTAGTATCCCTTGGTTTCTTTGGGATATCCTATGAAAAAGCATTTATCTGACCTGGGTGCAAGCTTATCTGACTGTAAACATTTTACATAAGCTTCACATCCTCAGATCTTCATGAAGGACAAGCTTGGAACTCTTCCTGTCCATATCTCATATGGTGTCTTGTCTACAGTCCTAGACGGGGTTCTGTTTAGTGTGAATGCAGCGGTTGTGAGGGCGTATCCCCAGAAGGATGTTGGAAGACTAGCAAAACTCATCATTGACCTGACCATGTCCAACAAGGTCCTGTTTCTCCTTTCAGACACACCATTTAGTTGAGGTGTACCTGGTGGGGTCAGTTGTGTGACTATCCCACAACGTCTTAAATGATGATCGAACTCCTGGCTTAGATATTCACCACCACGATCAGATCGAAGGGCTTTAATCTTCTTGCCAGTCTGAGTTTCTACTTCATTCTGAAACTCCTTGAACTTTTCAAAAGATTCAGATTTATGACTCATTAAGTAAATATACCCATATCTACTCAAATCATCAGTAAACATTATGAAGTATTTATAGCCTCCTCTAGCTTCTGTGCTCATTGGTCCACATACATTTGTATGTATTAGCGCCAATAGCTCAGTAGCTCTTTCACTTTTCCCGGTGAAAGGTGACCTTGTCATCTTGCCCATTAGGCATGATTCACATGTTTCAAATGATTCACAATCAATTGATTTCAGAATTCCATCTTTATGGAGTTTCTTCATGCGGTTCAAGCCAATGTGACCTAAGCGACAATGCCACAAATAGGCTTCACTCATGCCATTCGTCTTTTGCTTCTTTGTATCAATGTTATAGATTTCGGATTTAAGTTCAACCACATAGAGTCCATTACTCAAGGGTGCTCGGGCATAGAAAATATCATTCTTATAAATAGAAAAGCAATTGTTCTTAACAATAAAATCATAGCCCTCAGAATCCAAAACCGAAAACGAAACAAGGTTCTTAGAAATTTCAGGAACGTAATAACAGTTATTAAGTTCTAAAATCAAACCAGAAGGTAAAAATAAGTCATAGACTCCTACAGCAAGCGCAGCAACAGTTGCCTTGTTTGCAACACGTAGGTCTATCTCTCCCTTCTCCACTTGCCTCCTACTTCTTAGCCCCTGCACATTCGAAGTAATGTGAGCACAGCATCCGATATCTAATACCCAAGTAGTGGCAGTGGTTGTTAAGATTTCAACAACATTAACACCTGAAGTGGGATTCACAGTCCCATTCTTCTTGTCTTCCAGAACGTCCTCACGTCCTTCGGATCTGAGAACAATTCTCAAGTTCCTTTTCCAATCGATATTGTTTGTACCGTTGAGCTTGTTTTTGTCAACAATTGACCGCATGGTGAATTTCAAATCGCTACTAGACATGATTGCTGCAAAAGGAAGTAACATGCAGATAAGTTTATGTTTGACATGCAAAAGCTTAAATTTTAAACATGCTTCAAAAATAAGCAAATGCACATTTTATTCAAACAAGTTTGTCCCCAATGAATAAAATGATTCCAAGATCCTATTTCAGATAAGACCTTAGCGTACTTTGGCACTGCCCTAAGTCTCATGTGATCTAGGTAAGTAACATTTACTAATTATAACTCTTTATAATTCTTGGTTGATGGACCACATCCCATGTGGACTCATCCTTATGCCTCAAGATAAAAAACTTTGCATTTTGGTCTCTTGTTGAGTATAACCATATCAAGGTTTATGAATCCCTTATATAGATCCACCCTCACTATCCCAAGGTCAAAGAAGAACACCTTGCTTTGGCAAAACCTATCCAACTTATTCCTAGGGCATCATGGGTTATGACATGGGAAGGCATTATCTCAATATTCTTTTAGGGACTTAAGCATGCAATGGTTGTCTATTTACTAGTGAACAAAATAGCATAAGTAAACAATCATGCAAAGCTTAAAATAATATGGCATTCAAAATGCAACAATTAAATGTGATCCTAGTATGGCCCCTAAAAACCAAAATTAAAGATCTAATCTTCATGGGTCTTGTTCCTCTTGGATCTCTATCCCTGGTACCCTTCATGGATCTCCATCCTTGGTCTTCTTAGGATCTCTCTTCTTGTATTACATATTTTTCTAAATAATGTAATTGCTGAAAATTAAATTACAAAAATACATAACAATGCGCAGATCGTGTACAAGAAAACATAACGATACGCAGATCATATTTTCTATCCTAAAGTGGGCCATACTAGTCACCTCATGTAAGCAATAATATCATAATATTATACAACATGCATGCCATAATAATATCAAATATTATCACAATATTAATCTAATTAATAACAGGATGCAATTTAACTAATTTTAAATAAAATATTATTAAATTAAATAAATCATCTCATGAGATAAATAATTCAATATCAAATTCTTAATTCAAATTCAAATTAATATATAGAATTAATCATAATTAATCATTAAAATGCATTATTGGATAAGATATGCATAAACAAGATAAGATATCAAATATCCTTATCTTAATAAAGTGGGAATCTATCCTAACAACTTTTAGGAAATTATATTGTAGATAATACCCTAAAATCCAAAATCTACCCAATCTGATCTAGTCGCGTCCGAGTCCAACCCGGATTGACCCATACCCAACGAACCACGCAGTCCCTGCGGGCCGACCCGGGTCCGACCCGAACCAGCCACCGCAGGACCATGACCGAACAATTCAAGGCCGAACAATTCGCAAAATCATATCATATAAAAATTCGTTAACAATTCAAGAAAATCGTGAGCCAAATAATTCGTTCAACATTATATGATAATTAATTAATTAATCAAGGCAGCCACCGAATATCATGGCATAATACCATCTTATGAAATCAGCCACTCAGCCACCGAACAATTCGTACTTTCGTAGACCACAGAACTTGACTAATTCAACTAATGAACAATTTCATTAAAAATTCACCGAACCATTCGGATATAGGTAATCGTGTCACCGAAAATTTTCATACAAATTCAGAATTTAATGAAAACAAATTTTGTGTAGTTGATTCATCTTGTGAAAATCAAAACTTTCATCTAATGATTTAAACATGCTAAAAATCATATTTCTTGCATAATTAAATCATATGAATCAAGTATGGGTACATCAATTTTACATGCATATTTATTCATAAAGTTCTACAACTTTATTAATCCAATCAATCAAAATCATAATTTTAATCATGCAAATTAACCTATATATCAATTTACCACTTAATTTGAATCAAGACATGTATCAAAATTAACTCTTTAATTTTTGATCCTATCAATTTATGTAAGAGGCTCTGATACCACTGAAGGGATTTAGATGCATATAAGCGGAATTGCAGGAAACTATTTCCTTACATCTAACAAGGATCTCATGCATGAATTGATACGGATCAATTAGGAGTTAGAGTTACATACCGTTTGATGCGAATCTGAAACATTCCTGCAGAATTTCACCGGAGATCGAAAGCCCCAAGTGTGACTTCTCTAATTGGTCCACACGAGTCTGGATTCTGGATCGCCTTTGATCTCGTCTGCTAGAACGACGAACGAAGGACAAACGAACGTGGCTTGAACAAGGGAGGTACTGCCGTGTACAGTAGTATGAGAATGATTCTCAAATCTCAATTGTGAACCCTTTTCACATGTACTGTGCGTGTGTATATATGGAGGAGGATTAACATATATTCACTTTATTTGTTTCCATAAACAATTAATTATGTAAGATACTATCTTATCATAATTAATGGATATAATATCATTATATTATTTCCATATATCTTCTAACAAGATACCTCCTTATCAAGTAATTAATAATGGTAACTTTTACCCATTAATAATAAAAGCCTATCTCCCAATTAAAGCCAATGGGCCGAAATCCATGTCCCACATGGGCTTCCGGTTCGATTTGATCCAGCTCAATAACTCTATGTGTGTGACCTCATAGGACTCGGTTATTATAGCCATGGGCCTAACCCGATTAAGCCCATTGATCGTAGTTGGCTTCTAGCAAAGCACTACGACCCCTAAAATTCCCGGATTGTAAATCTCCATTAATTGTCCTATTCCATATTTGGTAATTGCGCCTTGATTAAAGGACACAATTCCTTCATTTACAACTTACCAGAACCTCAACTTTTTTGGGTTTGTTTGGTGGCTCACATCACAAATTGACATCTGGTTGGATTTTATTTGTCACTACTCTCCAATTAGGATTTTATTCCCTTCCACCATCTTCTCAAGCGCCTTCCAAAAGTGGCGATTCTCCGGCGGCCGCGAGCAAGCCCCGGTCGACGAGGTCACGTGAGCCGCCATCGACGGATCTTCGGATGAGAAGGAAGGCGGCGGAAGGGAGGAGATAGACAAGGAGTACTTCAGCCTCCACAAGGCTTCGCCGTTGTCGGAGATAGAGGTGGCGAATAATCCGCACCCGACGCCGGCGTTGACCTCGCGCAGGTCGATCGGATGCAATAGCGACTCGACCACCGGAGATGGGAGGATGGTGCTGGCGTGGATGACGGTGAGGCGAGAGGGGAGGTTCCGGTGGATGAAGCCTTTAAGGGAATTCAACAACGATGAGTTTTTGCTTTAACAATTTTTTTTTGTCTTTTTTAATTTAATAAATTAATAGATGGGTATTTGGTGGAAAAAAAACGAAACTCGAGGATACCGCGCGAAATAGGTAAAATTTTGGTGTACCTCGCGAATTTCGCCTTACCCAGGAGTATCAGGCGAAAAAACCGTAAAAATTACTAAAGCTTCAACAAAAAAATATGGATTTGTCATTCATATTTCGAATACTTTATAGGGGATATGAAGTTTGCAAGCAGTCTATCCACTATAAATATATGAATTCCTCTTAGACTCTTAGAACAATTCTCAAATGCACCACTAACTTTGTTCTTGTGTTTGAATTTTTTCCAAAACAAAAAAACATGGGTGTTGGAATTAGAAATGGTTACAAGCACGGGCGTATCTACAAGGGGGGCTAGGGGGCGGCAGCCCCCGCTTCCCCCCGGTAAATCTCTTATAGTATGTCGGATTTTTTGTTAAGCCATCTTTTGAATTTTTAATTTTCATTATGTATACATAAAATGATAAGTAAATGACAAGAAAAATGCATTGGTCTAGTGGTATTTGTCTTGGAACTTGTGTAGAAAAAGCTAGAGGTCATGGGTTCAATTCTTCAATCCCTTCTTTCCCAACCCTTTTATTTCTCTTTTGTTTTTTTATTTTTCCTTTCATGTTTTAATATTTTATTAACACAAAAATTGAAAATCTTACATTATTCAAATAATTTTTCAAAAAACTAAAAAATATAGTATATACTGCATGAATTAATCAAATTTCAAAAGGTGAATCTAATATTTTTTGTAATTTTAAAATATTAATATAAATGACGATTTATAAAGTGAAAAATATACGAAACTCGCCCCCCTTCGATTAGAGTCTAGATCCGCCACTGGTTACAAGTATCACCCAATTTGCAAATTTGTGTTTGTAATGATGCTTTTGCCTTCACTTTGTTACTCTCAAGTTTTTGTGTGTTCAAGAGCCACTTATTATGGCAGCCCTGACTGCAAAGGAAATCCAAGTATGTATATATTCTTCCATTTTTGTTACATATAATTTCCCGTTTTTTCTCTATGGTTATGAGTTATCATTCATACTAATAATATAGTTTTTTCAGTTGACAAGTATGATATCATCATGGTTCGATATTGCGACTTCAATCATGATCAACTCTTTCCATTATACACAACAGTCAATGTATATTGATCTTTATAACTTATGCTTATGAACTTCTAAATTCAGTAAAAAAAACTTGATTTAGTGATTATTTTTATATTTTAAAATTTAGGTTATGAGTTAGAAATTCCAAATTATATATAATTTACTTCATGATTTAGCTCACGTACATAGTCATCTTAAGTAGACTTGTCAACATCATCTATCGTGTCATTGGCCCTTACTATTCGGCGCATAGACAATTTTGCCTTTCAGCGCATAGGGTCGCGCGTAACGTGAGAATAGGCTTTCCACGTTACGCGCGGGAGCAGACCCTTTCAAGCTTCACACGTAACGTGTGGAGCTGTACCACACGTTACGTGGGACTACACTCCACACGTTACATATCATACCGTTGCATTAGATCATAAAACCACTGCATTAGGTAGTCATAGAAACCGCTGCATTAGGTCATAAAAAGAGGGTAAAATAATAAGTTAGAGCATGGACATGGTTTTGTTACTTTATTTTTTGAAAAAGAGGGTAAAATAATTTTTAAAAAACTTAGGCCTTGTATGATAACCTCTTCATTAAGATTTTATTTTAAAAAATTATTTTTTACCTCTTTCACTATTTTCCATAACACCCAAATTTCAAATTCAAAAATTTCTTTTCTAAAAAAAGTAATACTTTTTAACCAAAAAAAGTCTTTATAAATACTTCTACCAAACAAACCTTTACATATAAACTTTGAAACTTACTTATTTGACATAACTCAAAAACGGCGAAGGGATTAACATCTTTCTTCGTCTTAATGGTGCAATAGGTCATAAAACCGCTGCATTAGGTTATAAACCGCTGCATTAGGTTATAAATCCGTTGCATTAGGCCATAACAACCGCTGCATTAGGCCATAACAACCGCTACATTAGCTATAAACCACACGTTACGTGTGGATCATAACCACACGTAACGTGTGGAACTATTTTTACATCACGTAACGTGATGAGCCATGCCACACGT
Organism: Rheum nobile; assembly: GCA_027886185.1. Lineage (NCBI taxonomy): Eukaryota > Viridiplantae > Streptophyta > Magnoliopsida > Caryophyllales > Polygonaceae > Rheum > Rheum nobile. Next base: position 1,840,597 of record WOAB01000069.1, read on the forward strand.
TACGTGAGGATCCTATGCGCTGAAAAGTAATTTTGCCTATGCGCCGAAAAGTAATCGTGTCATTATATTTGTGATTTGCTCAAAAGAATAACTATGTAAATTTGGGATTGTATGGTTTAGGCAAGATTTTTTTGCCTTTAAAATTTGTTTCGCTTTCGCGTTACTTGTATTGAATGTTGAGTTGTTTTCATTCTAAAAGATTAAAATATTTTTGCATTTTGATCAGTTCAAAATTGAACTCATTTGTTCTCCTAACTATAAATCGAAGCCCGTGCTTCGCACGAGCCATTTGTATATATGTAGTGTCGCGGATTGAATATGAGTTTGTAATATATGAATTGTTGTTCTATTTTTTATCTGAGATGACATATTGTTTGATATGTATTTAAATATAATATCTAAGTATATTAGGTATAAAATGCTATGATTGTACTTACAAAGTGGGGTAATGTTTTTTTATTTTGGTCAGAAGTACAATTTTAATTTTGAATTAAGGTGGAAGTTCTTTTTTTAGGGATGTGTTTTTTTTTATGAAAATGTTTTGAGAATATTTTAAAAATGCGTATATAAGTATATGTTGTGGTTAAAGTGGAGTATTTGTAATAATAAAAGTAATATTGTAAGTAAAGGTGGTTTTTATTAATTCGTAATGTTTGTTTGATTTTAAAAGCGTAATAAATAAGAGTCTAAATATAAAATACATCTTTTTAATTAAGATTTTGTGGTTCACGTGTTGTTGATGTATGGGTGAACTTAAGCTACTTTGTAATAAAAACGTAGATTTTTCTAATTAATTATTTTACATAATTGATAGATGTCTTCGACATATATCCCTCCCATAAGCAATAATCATGTTATTGACCATTTTACCCTTATCTTCTAAACCTGAACACCTCCCTCTTAGGTCTCCACCAGCAGCCCTTCACTCTCCCACTTCTTTCCTTTATCCCTGCTCAACACACCTTCAGATCTATCACCCCAGATTTGCCTCCCCTGAACCGCCGACCACCCTAGCCGATGCATCACCAACACCGGCTATGTGTGTCCTTGTATCCTCCGTCCACGTACCATCTTGTCGATAACCATTCACGACCACCTCTTTCCCCCATATGGTCGTCATCTCCCCCTCCTTTCCCCGCCGACCCACCCCACTTTCCCTACCTTATCTTCTTTCTACTCTCTCTTTCTTGGCAGGATCATCAGCAGACCATATGGGGTTCATAGCAGATGACGATGACGATTACCTCTTCAAGATGGGGTTGATCGGCGACTCCGACGTTGGCAAATCCTACCTCCTCTCTCGATTCACTCGCAATGAGTTCAGCCTCGAGTCTAAATCCACCATCGCCACCGAATTCGCTACTCGTAGCATTCACGTTGACGATAATGTCGTTAAAGCCCAAATTTGGGACACAACTGGCCAAGAAAGATACTCTTTTGTTCCCGATTTCGACATTGCTCAACTTCTCATGCTCGTCGTTTGTCTAATTTGAAGTTCAATTTGGGGGAAGAATGCGCATTTTATGCTGCAATGAAGTTTAGGGCCTGGAAATGTATAAATTTGTGCTTTTTTGAGTGTTATCTAAATTCTTTGATTCACAAGACGTGATTTAGGATCGTCAGTGGTAGTATTGTATGATTCAGTAGTGATTTCTCACTACCACTGTGGCTAAATGCTTGTATACTTTCTAATATCTTAAGCATATTTTACAAATTAAATACTTTTCCTGAGTTAATACCCCTTGTGAAATAAATCAAGTGTAAAGTTGTTCTTATAAAGTGAATGATAACAAATGTATTTTTTTTTGGTATCCATTTGTGGAGTTATGAAGGTGGGGTATGGAGGTGAGTGGGATGTTTAACAGCCTAGAGAGACAATAATTGTCCCTTCATATTCTAGCGAAAATAATTTGGTTTTTGTTGTTCAAATGTTTTAGTTCACTCAAACCCTGTTAACCTTGTCATTTTTTGCTCACCAATTCCACTTATGTTTGTTTATCGTGTTGTGCATGTGTGACATGTTGTATACAGTAAAAATTACGTCGATGATAGGACCATCCTTTAGTTTGGAGTTCATGCTACACATTTAGCCACTTTCGTGGATTGTAGATGTTAAAAAGATCATCCCATGTCATTAATGTGTTGTTTAATGCTTGATTGATATATTTCACCTTTCATTACTGCTTACACTATAATTGTTTACTCAGGGTTTAGGATTGATTTCTTAATGAGGTCTTAATATTTTTGTTTTATTTTTTCAAAGGGTTGAAAAGGCAATTCAGATGAAGGCCTGCAATGCTCTTCTCCTCAAGGTACCACACTATATACCAATTGTACATGAAATATTTTTCCATTTTACATAATATACCAAACATCACAGTATTCAATTTCCTGTGAAACAGGTGAACCAAATTGGAAGTGTTATAGAGTGTATTGAAGTCGTGAGGATGTCCAAGCGTGCTGGGTGGGGTGTGATTGCTAGCCACAAGAGGTGTGTAACATAATACTTCTAGTTCTATATATATCCCTTCTTTTTCCTCGGTTTAGTATTGCGTTCCTACATTTGTTCATCATTTGGTATAATCTAATAAGTTGATATGCTTGCATTCATCTAGTTCGATTATGCTTGCATTCTTGACTGGCCAAGAAGAAATTGAAGTTGTTGAAACACTTGTTCAAGTTCGATTAAAGCAACTACCCGTCGAGAATCAACAGTTGCTGATAGTACCTATATTCTCGTCTCTTCCCCCAGAACAACAAATGAAAGTATTCACATCATCCCCATATGGATTTTGTAAGGTATGTTTAGCTATGCTTTGCTAATGCTTATGTAGTTGGTACTGTCTTTTGCTGATTGGTTTTGAAAAGTTCCAGAGATGTTGCAGTTGCGCTTATGTTGGTCCACATGTTCTTGTAATCCTCTTTAGGTGAACAGGTTGTACATATTTGATTCACATTTTTTTGTAGGTTTGGCAACAAATATTGTCGAGACATCAGTGACAATACCAGGAATCAAGTATGTTATAGATCCAAGATTGGTAAAAGCACGCTCCTATAATCCAGAGAAAGGGGTTGAATCATTGATCATTATTCCCACATCGAAAGCACAAGCTTTCCAAAGGAGGTAAGGAAATCCCATGTCAATCTTGTTGTGCCACCTTTTTTGCTAGGATGTATCATTTTGATGTTGTGTGGCATAAAAAAGATCTAATGAATTTTTGTTGTTGTACTATCTTTTGTTAGAAGGTACTTTTTAATACATTTACATGTGTATTTGAAAATAGAACTTGGATTTGAATTCTTGTAAAAATGATTTTTTTCTATGCCTTATTTTATATATTTGGTACAAGTTGGGTAGAGTTTTTATGCATAGGTTGAATTAGATGAAAGCACAAGTGTTTTAAGTTTTGTTTTCTCTCAAAGGTTGAAATGTGATGCATTACTCAAGATATGTTAGCATGGTTTCCAACTCCTATATAGCCTTAATATTTTCTTCTTGCAGTGGTCGTGCAAGGCGTGAAGGACCTGGAAAATGCTTCAGGCTTTTATGTATTTGAACATGGTATATGTTCTCCTTACCGTTTTACCAATTCGTGGCTTTTATGTATTTGAACATGGTATTGAACTTATGAAGCTTGTTGGTTTTGTGGCGTTATCTATCTTTTGGTGATGTTATCTTGAGCTTGGAGGCCGTTTCGAAGGCTGTCAAGTTTGTAAATTGACCAGTTTTTCATGGCTATTTGCTACTTGTGTGACTATAGCTTTTGGTTTCTTTTTAGTTTCTTCTTGTGCTGGTTGGCATGATTAGTCGGCAATATTATTTGTTCCTCTTTATGTTATCTAAACAAGTCATTTCCCTTCTTTTTCCTTATCCACACATTAATAACATCAATATTACCTGCATACGTCCATTAGTATAAATAATAGAGGGAAACTTGCTTTTGGATCTTGATGTATGGAATAGTCCAGCTGTTAATGCTTTTGTAATCTAAATCATTTTGTCATGGCTCATGATTGGATTTTTCTCTTCTTGCTCAGTGTATTGTTCAAAAGTATTCAAAGACTTGAGTGTAAAAATAGCATTCAAGAACAAATTCACTAACCATTGCATCAGGCCTGCAAGTCTCCAGATATGGATGTTGAAGGAGGAAAAGATAAGTCTCTTGTTCTCGTGAAGCAAGGAGCTGAAGCTGTGAGTTCTTCTTCTTCTTCTACTCTAATTTCTTGGATCGAAAGAATCGTGCTCTTGAAAATGGGAGAAATTGCAGGGACTTTAAAAAGTTTTACTTATCGTCTGTAATTTGTCTAGTATTTGAATACTTACAAGAATATCAGAAATGCATATGTCTAGGTTTTGATGTCTTTTAGTAAAAGCCGAAAGAATAGTTTGCTCTGTGCACACTGCATGACTCCATGGGATATGGCTAGCCTTAAGTTTTACCAAATTTATCTACTGATAGAAGTATAATCATGAGACTACCCTTGCATGTACGGTACATGTCTTACTAGAGGCAATTGATACAATGGTATAATTTTTCATATGATACAACACAACAGTATAAGAATATCATTCAATGGCTGAGAGATACATGAGAATTGTAAATGTTACAATGAGAGATACGTGGTATGTATTTATCTTAGGTGAGGTGCAAGGCCCCAGGGCTATGCACCGACGATGGAGTGACCGTTGTAGCAGCCGACCATGGTGCATGCGATATAACCGACTTCATACTTAGCCCTAAAGCGTACACGAGTATGGCTCGATCAGGGCTAGAGCCGGAACTCCTAGCCTATGGTGTTGTCGACATTGAATTCCGTAGAGTTCCTTGCACATTTTCCTCGGGATCAAAACTTGTCATGAGGGTTCATGAGCGTAGCAAGTACCCTCATTACTTGGCCGTTGTTCCGCTTTACCAAGATGGCTTGTACGACATTGTTTCCGCCGAGATTTGGCGGGTATAACAAAACATCTTAATCTTGTTGTCATTGTTGTTGTTTATTTGTCGAACGATATCTAACATGATCAATAATTATATGAAGGAGGATTGCAAGGAATGGAGGGCAATGAGGAAGCCATTTGAAACAGCTTGGGACATGGAAAACCCACCGAGGGGAGCTCTCACCGTGAGGATCGAGCTTTCGAGTAGCACCAATGGCGATTGCAAATGGGTGCAGCTGCCTTCTGCCATCCCTGATTCCTGGTCCGAGGGTTCTGTTTATGACACTGGCGTCCAACTTGATTAGCTATATTTACATAGTTAATTACTTATTTCATTACAAATATATAATGCATTATAGATAAATAAAGACAACTTCATCAACAAAATATATTCCAGATAGATATGTAATAGTAGAACCCTAGTGTACGTGATCGATTTATGTACGTGACATTAAAATATAATGTTTGTAGCATGTATTGACTTGTGTTGGAATCAATGCGCCCTTTGTTTTGATACGATGCACATACATGTGTGTTGTTAGGCTCCCTTCATACATTTACAATTGTTGAAAAAAGTTATACTTACATAAAAAATGTCGACGACGGTGATGCTAGAAATGCCGCCTTGATAGAGGAAGAGAAAGGCGAGGTAGTAAGGGTTAGTGTTGTAGTTATAGGAGTCACTTAGGCCATTACAACAGGAGAGGGGGATTCGAACTCGTGACTTCATGATCACGGGGTGTCATGCTTACCAACTAAACGGGAATGACTCGACTCCTTTGCTTATAACATTAGTGTTATATGATATCCATATCTTTCTAAATGTCAAGGGGAAAATGTAGCCATAAAGAACCAAAGGGTAGTGGGGATGTCATTTTATAAGATTGACTGTGGACAATTTTTCAAGAGGCCCATTACAAGTTTACAACCAATTTTTTTTTGTCTCATTTACATCATACAAAAGAAAGAAATAAGGTGATTTTTTGTACTAATTTGCTAATTACATTTTCTAAAGGGAATTAGTCTGATGTGCAAACGGAAACTAGTATTGGGTGTAATTTCAATTCTTACCCTCCTATCTAGATCATCAACCAATTAACCAAATGCCATTCAAGAGAGCTTGTAGTTGGCTAAGACAATAAAAAAATGTTTATTCAAAGAGGATTAAATATTTTATGGTAAACTAATTTCACGTGTTGACATGATGTTCCATTGTTAACCTAAAATGCAGGGGAGATAATGGTGGTGGAAAGATATTGGATGTTGGAAATCAAAGTTAAAGGGTGAAAAAGTCAAAGAGCTAGGCCTATGAACTTCTATGGTATTCTCTACACGCTTTGAGATGGTTGATGTGGACAAAGACCTCGTCTTTTCTACATAATTCATGTTTGATTTTAGCATAAGATCAACATCTGGTGTAGGTCCAAAAAATTATAGTATTTTATTTATAATATATATTTTTTCATGGAATAAGGTTAGAGAGGAGACTTGGAGGTGGGCTACTTACAATGACCTTATGCCTTTTTTTAATGGAAAAATGACATTGTGCCTTAATCATGAAGAAAATTGAATGAGGATATTCAAATAAGTTAATATTTTAAAAATAGTACCCAACATGCTATTTCATGTAAGATTGATGTAGATGCCTTCTTTTGTGCTTTTGACATAAATTGACAGACCTCTAAGATGGTATTTCTTGTTGTAATGACCTTTCATATGATCTTAGGATTGCACAAATTCAATTTCGGGATATAATGAATGAAAATCTTGTAGTTCCTTGCCCAAAAAACCAAAGTCTAAAGCATTAGATATTTAATTAGATTGAAGATGGTGAACGCATAGCAATAAGAAAAACAATATTGTACGCTTTTGGTTGGTTTTGTTTTATCATCAAAAAAAATTCGTCTTGGACTCCATTTGAATCACATGTAAAAATATATTATCTTAAAATTTAATATAGTCTTGTGCATTATAATGTAGGATCGTGTATTTTTATATGTAATCCAAATACACCCTTGATATTGGTTCTTGAAAAACTTAACGTAAACTTCAACATTCTTTACATAAACATATACTTCACACTTGTGTTATAACTTATAATGACTTGGGTTGAAACTCAAATAGGTAATGCATAGATATTCTGATTATGCTAAAACTACTAACAATTTTTTCGCTTTTCAACGTAAATGGCTTGCTAAACAATTGGACATACACTTAGTCTAAACTACATTCCTATACTCTAATCCCTTTGTCGATTGTAAGCAATACACAAATCTACACGTTGTCATAAACAATGTAAGCAGTCAATCCATATAAAAATTTTATACAAACAAGTTTGTTGTAGTTTTTCTAGCGTACGTGACACTTTTAATAGATACTTGTGTACAAGGTTATCAGGATCGGATCGATGAAGGGTCTTCGGAGTCGGATCGTAAGATCGGATCGCGAATCGTAAGATTCTACATTATAACTAAAAGTATGTAGTAACAATGTAATATTTTATATGATTTTTATATATATAAGCTGAAAAACATTATAAATATTTGATATTGGGTAAGTAGTAATGTGATCAAGATAATTAGAATAATAATTAACTATTTTCATATATAAATCTTAATCATATATATGAATGATATAATATATTGTCATTCTTAAGTGTGTATAGTTTATATCAATTTGATACTTGAATAGTATAATATTATAGTCATATGTGAAGACTCGATTGTAGGATCGTTAGAATCGTATCTAGGATCGGAATCGTACACAAGATTTCTACCCATTTTATTTTGTTATTCAAGATCATACCTCTAATAAGATCCCAACTAGAATCGGGGATCGTTTGGTCTAACCTGGATCGTAAGATCTTTAGAATCGTAGATCCGTATCGGGATTCTAATAACCTTGCTTGTGTATAATTATTTATTCATGGATGCACTTGAGGATAGGGATTACCCTTCTCTATCTTTGTTATAAGAATAAAAAGAATCGCATCCCATTCTCAACAGAACCTCATACTCCAATATCCTCTTTCTCGTTTATTTTCTTCGTCGTGTCGCTTGTTTGAATTTATCATGTGTTTTATTGTCTAGTAGTATGCCTTATTTAATTTTGGGGATACCCAATGATATTATTGAAGGGGTTACCTTTTGGTTTTTCATGGAAGAGAAACTTCCCAAATAATGTTTGATTCTCTATTTCTCCCAACGAATTGAGTTTTCTGATTTTTGTTGATGTTGTTACAGGGGTAGTTGTTGTGGGTTGTTTTTATAGGGGTTATTGGTTGAGAATCTGTGTACAATAAACTGAAGCTCTAGATCTGGAGATGAAGGAAGCATGGTAAAGTGCATAGAGATTTACCATGCTTCCTTCATCTCCAGATCTAGAGCTTCAGTTTATTGTACACAGATTCTCAACCAATAACCCCTATAAAAACAACCCACATCAACTACCCCAGTAACAACATCAACAAAAATAAAAAAACTCAATTCCCAAATAATGTTTGATTCTCGAAGTCGGTTAACATAAATCCAGTGTTTATGTTGTAGTAGTTTACTTACCAATTTCCATAATTAATGTATTTCGTAGAGTCTATTGAAAGTCATTTGAATCCAATTTTACGAAATAAAGAGCATATAGTATGTTGTATTTATCAAATGCATTGTTTATATATGTATTATATTAGATTATGATATATATATATATATATGTTCTTTCATAATGTATTTTTATCCTAAAACGACAAATCTATAAAATAAATAACCCACTCTAACACATTTATAAACCAAATTTCATATGGGCCTAATCTTCACAACGTATTTGTTAAATGTAATTTATCATTACTAATATTATTTTTTTAACTACTTATTGGTCATAGTTAATACAGTTTGATCATCTCCACAAGTTAGGATTTTGTTAACTTTACAACTTAAGTTCATGTACGGAACTATTTGAATTGACTTGTGCTGCCAAACTTATTATTTGGGATGACGCTCTAATGACAAATAGATTATGTTTTAAAGCATTAGACAGGACTTTAAGAGATATTTTACGGGCTACAAATCCCCTTAGTTCAGTATAACCTTTTGGAGGGAAAGTCATAGTATTTGGTGGAGACTTTAGGCAAATCCTACCCGTTATCACAAAAGGAATCATGCAAGATATTGTTTTTTCCACCATTAATTCCTCTTATTTGCGGGAATATTGCAAATTTCTTAATTTGACAAGAAACATAAGGATTCAATAAGGTACATTTGATTATGATATCCAAGAAGAAAAAGAATTTGTTGACTAGGTATTATATAAGCATCAGAGATGGTGCGGTAGGTGATGATAATGATGGAGAAGAACAAATACAAATTTCGGATGAACTATTGGTGATCAATGATTATGACTTTGATCTGATTCCAACCATTGTTAAGTCTGTTTATCCCTCTCTTTTGGACAATCAGTTGTCTCTGAAATACTTTGAAGAACGAGCAATTCTTACCAACACATGAAGAGGTATATAGAGTTAATGACTATATATTGTCTTTGTTACCTGATAATGAGAAAGTCCATCTCAGTTCGGATAGCCTTTGCAAGACAGGTTTTATTGCAGACAATAATACAAGTGTTTATACGTTTGACTACTTGAACAATATTATATGTTCTGGTGTCCCAAATCATGTACTGAAACCTAAGGTTGGGGTCCCTATTATGCTTCTTTGAAATATTAATCAATTTTTATGTTTATGCAATGAGACAAGATTGATAACCACGCAGCTCGACAGTCATGTCATACAAGAAGAATTATTTTAGTAACAATATTGGACATACAGTTTTGATTCCTCGCATGCTCATGTCACCATCAGACACTTCATACCCGTTCAAGTTTCAACGAAGACATTTTTCCTTGAGTGATTGTTTTTCTATGACAATAAACAATAGCTAGGGCTAATCTCTTACAAATGTTGGTTTGTATCTTCCACGCCCTCTTTTCACTCATGGTCATTTTTATGTTACATCATCAAGAGTTACTAGCAAAAAATGTTTGAAGATTTTGATATGCGACAAAAACAAAAAAATATCTAATACTACAACCAATGTAGTATACAAGGAAGTTTTTCATAATTTATAGCAATTTTGAACATCTTACGAGATTTTATGTTTAGGGTTTCATTTTCATGTATTAGATGAGAATTTTGATTATGCTTTATCGTTTTAGTAGTATTGATGTTAGAGATGTGACTATCCTCGTTTCAAAACTACTTAGCTAATTTTTACTATTAATAAAGTTATGGAGAGTTCTGCCTCTCTTTCGATAATGTATATTGTTAATCTCTTCAATAATTTGTATTCAATTCATCCTTTTTTATATTAGCATTCATCTATATTTATAACAGTCACTACTACATATTTCTATATCAATTATATATATAATTTTTATATACTATTTTCTTAAATATAAGAAAAAAATAAACAAATCTCATGCAAGGCACGGGTACTACACTAGTAAATAATATCTAATGAAATCTTTTCAAAAGATTGTTGTTAACATATATGTAAAACAATCTTTCTAATTTATGCCATAAGGACATAGGTTAAGAATTTCTATTAAGGAAAATAATCCCTATTGAGAAAATAGTGTATCCTTTAATAAAATATTAGAAAATTTTATAAAAAATAAACACCTAACCAAATTTTCCCATACATTTAATCGGACATAAAATACTAGGGTTTACAAGATATCATGTTAAATTGGTCTTTGATTGATGAAGTCGGTCGACATTAATGATTGAGAAATCTTATCATTGAGTAAGATTTGAACTAAAGTTTAAAGTAACCCCATAGCTAGACCTATGTATGCAATTTCAAAAAAATTAACAACTTTCAACTCCCCTGAAGTTAGGATTTTCTTTCCGAGAGAAAAGTCCATTGAAGGTCTTGAATTTAATGTCAAGAATTCAACATTTTGCCAAAAAATGTGATTTGGGCTTTTGCTCTAACCCATCTTGATAGTTTCTCTACACAGCCATCATTTTCCCAATATAGCAGTGCATTTGCATTCACCAAAATGAAATCTAATCAACGATGACTAAACAGAGTAAACAATCCAGAATGCAGATGATTGCAATGAAAGTAGTGCGAAGAAAACAATCAACATTACATGAAGAATCTAAGTTATCAAATGCAAGTTCACCCAGAAAGACATTCCTTCTACGACGCACCACAAGAATTGGTTAAATAAATTTTGAAGTTCAGCTCATCTATATGAATAATGGAATGTACACATTTTGATTTCATGTTTCTCAAATTTATAGTTGCTGAAACTTGAGTTGCAGGAGACCAAACTACAAGCTGCTAACATACAAACTCATATGACTCAAGATCCAATATTTGTTGCGACTATCACCACAAAACTTGGCATCAGTTAACTACAACAAGCCAGACTTAGCACCGATTTATAGTTATAGGTGCACCAGGAAATGATGTTCATTGTTATATATACAAAGTTCGAAAATTGGAAAGAGATTCGAAATTCACAAACACATATAATGACAATAAGATGATGAATGATAAAATTATTGGTTCATGATACAATGAATAGATACAAGGTGATGATGCCCTACAACTAAAATCATCTTCACAAACACATTAAAAATTGAATAGAGATATGCTGGAATTCACAACCCTTCCCGTTTTACAATCTCTTCGCAAAATACACACAAGAATTCGAAGATTTAGATGATGCCGCAAGGAAGAGAAAACCTCAGAACAATGAGCCAAACAATGTGGACCATTCAACTTCCCTGTCCAAATCCCAATTCCCCTAACCTTCTTCGCTCAAATCCCAATTTAGTAATTTTCGGGTTAGGCGTTGCTATTGGTTTACCATGCTTGCTTGGCATGTACAATCCTCCGACTATTTTTCCCTACACAATTCTCCCTAATCAGCAAAGTAGCCCCAACAAGGCAAGGATCAAACTAATCTCTATTTGAATCCATATCAATGGCAACATTACCAAGCATTCTGCAACCATGTTTGCTTCAATAATATAGTAGAGGGCTAAATCTTCTCAAGTTTCCTTCAAGAACTAGTACTTGCTTGACCCTTATTGAGTCCATCTCCGAAATACAAGGTTGTTAAATCCCATTTGCATTGTTAATTGAAGCCCTTCATACACTTCCCATAACTCCTTAATCCAGAACTACAAGCCACTTGATAACATGTACAGTTTGCCCAAGGGATATTGGATAATGCCATCAACTGACATACTTCAATTAAGACAAGAAATGACTAATGCAGTGAGTTTACACCGGCTGGACACAAATTCTTCAATCCACAGTAACATTTGTATCTGCAACTGTTGGGATGAGAAATTCTTGATTTTTAGATACCAGGCCTAGCACTCCATGAAGAAACTTGGTACAAAGATAGAATCACATCCCAAAAGAAAATCAATAGCTAAGGAAGTCAGGTTTAGGAGTGTCCTAGTAATTGAACACCACACCATTTTATAGATCTCAGAATCTTAATTACAAAGGAATGATAAAAAGAAAAGAGGAAGAATAAGGAATGAGTGGTTTACCTTGCAAATTTGGGGGTTTTTGGGTCGAAGGCAGCGAGCAGTCGGTATAGAGGAATTCCAGCGGACGGGGAGAGGGTTTCGTTTCACAAGCGCAAATTGAGATTCCTGTAGAAATAAAAAGGGTTTCTTTTTTCTTTTCTTTTTTCAAATTTCATTTTTTTTACAGAAAATATATTAAAACCCTAACTGAAAAAAGGCAAAATTAAGAAGGCTGAAATCTAAGAAGATCTCCCTCTCTCTAGTCTCTTCCAGACACCACCAGGGCCTCCGCCGCCGGTCCTCGTGCCGTCGCTTCCTCGTTGTTCAAGGTACGGGGTTTTTGGTGGAGTTGAAGATATTGTTATGGGTGCAATCGAACAAAAAAGTTATCTTTTTGGGTGTGTGAGATGTTGTTTTTGGCTTGTTTTGCGATTTCCTTGGGGGAATCCTATATGGGATTTTCATTTTATTATCAACAATCCTTAGCTAAGAAGCATGGAAACTCCTACGGAGGGCGCGTCCCCGTGTCGGAAACTGGGAAACACCAGGAAGCGGCGAGGAAGCGACAGGAAACCTAGGGAAACGGTCAACGAGGCGGAAACTCCTCGGAAACGGTCAACGGGGGTCGGAAATGCCATGGAAACGTAGTGCAGAGTTTTGATGCCAGAATTTTTATTTTTGAAATTAAATATTTTGAAATTAAAAACCCTTACTCTAACTGCCCCCCAACCTCCCTCGACTCCAGCCTCCCTCGACTTCGCTCAGTTTGCTGTTCCGCACCTGTCGTTGTGCTGCACCTGTCGCCGCCGACCCTCCTCCTAGCCGCCCGCCGTCCACCGCAGCGCTCAGTTACCCTCTCAGGTATGTGCCGGCGCGCCTCCTCTACAGTACTTCTACACTTCGAACATTCGAGAAATTGTTGGCTTTCTCAGTGCTTGGCTTCTTCGAACATTGTTAGGGATTAGAGAATGATCGATGTTAATTTGTTACTTGTTAGAGTATTATATATATAAGTGGCCAGTTTGAACAGCTTTGTGCCTTTGTGACTTGTGGCCTTGTGGTGTGGGTTGTGGTCGTCGATATTGATATAATGTGGGCATGACAGGCATGTGGCCGATTATTTGACAACTTTTCAGTTTCGATAGTCTAGCTCTCCTAAAATATTTGCATTCTATCCTGCTATTGAGACTGTTGAACATTATTGCTTATACTCTTGTTGATTATGTTATGGCTACTTTGAAATTTATTAAGTTGTGCAACTAAGGGTTAGCATTATGATTTTTTAGTACAAGTTATTGAGGCTTCATATCATAATTGTAGGATATTCATAGCTTGGATTTCATTCATCTCACTATCTGTTGATTCTCTCAGACCGGTTAACTCCTCTGACCTTGACCCTAGTTTGCTGATATTGTCATTTAGGTTTCGGGATAATTGCTTGAAATTTGGTCATGTTTTTGGAATTCTTCTCTACTCAAGGTCAATTGTGTGGAGCTTTTGGGAAGACAAAATGGTGGAGATTGAAGAGGAAACCACCACTAATATGGTTAAAGAAACAGCGCAGGATTGCGATATGAATGGATCTATAGCGGAATCAGAAAAGGTGAGCAAGGATATCTTGGACGAGGTTGAAACAGCCAGCGAAGGTGATCTTGATGACAGACAAGGAGAAAATGGCGGTGATGATGGTGAAAGAGAAAGTGAGCGAAATGAAGGCGGGGAAGAACAGATTATACATCCCAAGGATGATGCTTATGAAGATACTTTCAACGAAGATGAATTGAAGAAGGTTAGTTTTATTCTGTCTATTGCGACTTGCCTACTTTGTAGTTTATGTATATCGTATGATTGGATTTAGTTGCATTTATTTGTGGAGAAAACTTGAAATCAGTCCAGTTTTTAACCCCGCTTAGGGTCAGTTTGACAATAAGCTGTATAAATTGTAATGGTACTATGACAGTGATTGTTGTTTTTTATTTGTCAGTTGTCACGATTGTGGTGCTAGAATAGCATCGTTGTTTTGTGCTATTTAGGTTCTTGCCCTTAAGATTATAACAAACTGTTTAATGGTCCCTGTTGAGAAAATTACTTTTGTATAGTTCAATGTTGAAGAGGCTTCACATCCAATTTACCATATCGGAGACATTTTGCTTGCATTACTTACTGGTACATTTGTGGCAACTGCTGAATTGTAAAATTTGCTATACTCTGCTTTGTCGTAGCATATCTATCAAAAATTTGGAGTAGAGAGCCTTAGCACAAGCTAATGGTGCAAAAGTTGAAGGCAATGCTCTATTTAAAGATGGACATTATGATGATGCACTTTCAAAATATGGCATTGCTTTACAAGTTTCTCCAGAAATTCCATTTGTTGTTGAACTGCGCTCCATTTGTCATTCAAACCGTGTAGTATGCTTTTTGAAACTGGTATGTGGCTTTCACTTCAACTGAATTCTTAGCAAGTTTTTGTAGTACAAAGTGCGCTGATTTTTCTAACTTATCTATAATTTGTTTCTTGGACCAAATGCTTGATATATTTCTTAGCAAAGTCAGCTAGCTTGTTCAACATATGCTATGATTGACACACTCAAGTAGCCTTTTGCTGACTCACCTCAGCTTCAAGTTGAAGTTCTCCATATCCGTAGTTTCTGGTGGCAAGATATTCGTTATATGATGTGAATGAATTAAAGAGATTATATCCTAGGTATTGAAATTAAAATACCATGGTGTCTACATTCCATGAAAAGTGCAAAATTATGCCCTTCAGAGTCAAAGGAATTAGGTCAAATCCTTTGACAGAGGAGAGAGATACAGCTTCTTATAGGAGTATGGGAAAGCGATTGGTTATATATGTTTAGACTATTATGACATTGTTAGGATCTCATGTAGGCGTCCATATTGTTCTGAAGGGCAAAGGACCTTTTGCGCTGTTTATTGTCCTTGGATTTGCATCTTCGACGCTGAGTGAAAGTTTATTGGCTTATTTTTGTTCCCTGTCTATCCTGTTTTCTTTTGTAATATACTATGCTCGCTTTGAATGTGCACAGAATTTGTGCCTATTTAACATTGTTCACTATTTGAATATCAGGGCAACTATCAAGAAACAGTCAAGGAATGCACAAAATTTTTGGAACTAAAACCTGAATACGAAAAAGCCCTTATTAGAAGGGCAGAGGCTCATGAGAGGCTTGAACATTATGAAGAAGCTATTGTTGGTCAGTACTTGTTTTTTATGCAAGAAATAGTACAAGCTTTAGGGTGTGTTTGGTGAACAATGCATTTGTCGTATCATGCATATCAGCACATTATCACCATACCTTACAAGACCACTGTATTGTTTACCAAACACACCTTTAATAATATGGAGAAGGCCATCATCAATCCAGCATCTTTTTTATATGTTCCTCATTCTTCTTTCCATGCTTTTTTTTTTTTTTTTCTTTTTTATGCACGTTTATTGTGTTTCAATGATCCATGAATCTTGTGCTGCAGACTAGGGGTGGGCGTGGGCGGTTAACCGATGTTCGGTTAACCAGAATTTCGGTTAGTGAATTATGATAACTATAACTGTACCGTAATTCTCGGTTAACCTACATTGGTTAACCAAATCTTTCGGTACAGTTAATTAGTTAACCAATTTTCATAAAACTAAACAACATTGTTTTTAAAAATTAAAAATTTCTATAAAAGAACTTGTATAATCTGTCCTATAGACTACTATAATTCAACACTAATAATACATTATAAAATAACCTGTAATACATTATAAAATAACCTGTAATACATTATAAGATAATATGTAAATCTATAATCACAAACCAATATGCATATAATGATCCCAAATTGCATAAT
The DNA here is from genome assembly GCA_027886185.1 of Rheum nobile. NCBI lineage: Eukaryota > Viridiplantae > Streptophyta > Magnoliopsida > Caryophyllales > Polygonaceae > Rheum > Rheum nobile. Next base: position 1,856,935 of record WOAB01000069.1, read on the forward strand.
TCATAAAGCATATAATGTTCACTTAAAACTTTAAGGCTTACAGTAAATGCATATAATGATCCCAAATTTAGAACCAAGTATTCAAACCAAAACATACAAATACATAATCAAACTTTAGGCTTCAAAGTACACAAAGGCGGGAAAATCCCATCATAAGGAAACTATCCCATGCATCTTCAATCAACAAGTGAAACCATCTCATCAATTTCCATCAAGGGCTGCTCCAAAATCAAATATTTCATACCTATAATTGGTTAAAGGCAATGATTTAATAGTGAAATATGGCACAACACCAACACGGCAGCACATCCAATATGACAGTAGAGTTATGTAAGTACTCTAAACAAAATCATAGTAGACATCCAATATGACAGTAGACATCCAAAAGCTTGCAATTAAAACAACACATTACACCTAATGATTTGTAAGTACTTTAAAGTCTAAACATAATCACATTAGGAAAGAAGCTCAGTTAAGTAGAACAGCAGGAGGAAATAAGCTCAGTTGAGTCGAGAGATTTACCTTGAGGAAGATGGGAGTGGACAGTGAAGTCGATACTCGAGAGGTTTGCCTTGAGCGATTGACAGATCGAGCAGAAGAAGCTCAGTTGGTGGAGGTTTGACAGATCATGATGTGACCATGGGTCACCTCAAGGACTTATCAAGACCGGTGCATCAAAGATGAAGGATCAACCAAGCTGCATAGACGTAATGGGCAATTTAGGAAGATAATTGATTTGTGTTTTGTTATTTCTATTTTCGTTAATTAGCTAGGTAGTTTAGCTAGTTAAGTGGGTAATGTAGTGGCCTACGTAGTGCTAGGCTTAGTGGCTAGTTAGTGGGTTTATTATGTGATTTTCTTTATTGTCTTTTGGCACCTATATAATGGTGGCCGAGTATTGTAATTGTAAGGCTTAATTTAGAGATTATAAATGAGAGTGTTTGCTCATTTTAAGCTTCATGACGATGGTTTCCGAGGTGGTACCTATCCTCGAACCCTTAGTCTTGTTTCGGTGAGTCGTATCCGAAACGCCCTTTGGTGTGTCATATCCGAAGGTGGTTGAGTGATCGTGGTGTGTCGTATCTATGAGTGTTCAACCTTGTCTCAAGGTTCTTGGTGAGTCGCATCCAAGGGTCGAGAGATACTTATCCCAAACTCTTCATGAACCTCTTCATGAGAGTTATATCCATTTCCCATTTTGAGTCAAATCTCCATCAAGCTATTGTTTAGAGTCACAATCAAACACATCAAATGTCCTATCTAAGAGAGCTTAGCCAAGAAATTGCAAAACCAAAGTCTTGGCGCCCTTCTTCTTGTACTGTACGGATCTTGGCATGTGCTTATGCACAACATATCGAGTAGACGATAAAGTGGTGTTCACTAGCTCGGTACGTCGGTCACCAGTGGGCGGTGGTGGAATGGTGGATAAAGATTGTAGATTTGGAGGAGATCTGGTGGAAATTGTGGAGGAGATCTGGTGGAAATTGTAGGTTTACTTGCTCACCTGATGTCGTTTCATCAAAAGGATGAGGGCATGAGGCAATGAGGCACCGAGGCAGCCAAAGTAAAATTAGGAACTAGGGTTTATTTGGAAAGTTAAAAGAGATTAAATATTTGTATTAAAAAAAATCAAACACATTACGGTGTCGTGCCACTTTGGAGTTTCGAACTTGTGCCCACTTGTTCCTTTTTATCAAAAATCAGCCTTCTACCACCAGGCCATTTAAGTTAGTTTGTCTTCTTTCTAAAAACATGTATTATATCCTCTCGGTTATTTGGTTAGCCGGAAAAAAAATCAGCGAACCATAACCGAACCGATTGACCGTTGATATTATCGGTCGGTTAATTGAAACCGAAAATATTTTTTCGGTACACTTAACCTAAAAAATGGGCGGTTTTTCGGTTTCATTTTTTTATGCCCAGCACTACTACAGACAATAAAAATATTTTGGAGTTGGATCCCTCAAATGATCATGCTAGAAGATCAATTGTTCGTTTGGAGCCATTGGCTAGAGAAAAGATGGAAAAGATGCAGGAAGAGATGATTGGTATGCTCTGTGTGGGTTGTGTATCTGATTGGATGACCCATTTTCTTTTATTTGCAATTAAAAAAATGCATATTCATTTATATTTGTGTTGATTGGGAAAAATACTAGTAAAACAATCAGTATTGCAAAGGAATGGAATTTTTACTTGTCACTATTGCAAAGGAATGGAATTTTTACTTGTCACTATTACACTTCCTATAAAACTACTTGTCACTTTTTAGTTTTTACTTGATTTTGGCTACTAGCTGCTGGTTAATATTTGGTTATTGTTTAGATGGCTAATAATGATATATATATTTGGTGAAATTAGCAATGTTCTAGCTGATAACTTTGATTAGTTCAAAGAACATTATCATTTGAAATATTTGTGGCTTAAAAATTGTAATTGAACGAAATTAGTGAAGTGGAATTTAAAACTGCAGATTCTAATCAAACATATCATCGGTTGTAAACTTTATTTCAAAGCTTTTGATAAGATTGCTTATAATTAATATCATTATTTCCAAAAGCTTGTCTTTTGTTATTTCCTCATTTTGATAGTTATTATTAAATCAACAAACTGTTTTAGCTGTAATATCTTAATTTGGCTCCATAACCAGCAATAATGGATGACACCTTAGTGCCAGAAGAAAGAATTTAGTATTTGCTGAAGCATTTCTGCATTTGCATGATTGATCTTTTTGAACTATTCCTTATGATTCATGTGGCTCTTCCACTATTTAGTACCATCCTTAGTTTCCTATAACGCCGTTATTCCTAGAATGTCGATGAACGGTGAAAGTCGAAGCAAGTGTTTGAATTTGTTTTCTTGTGTTATATCAATGTGACTAGCGTTTACAAATGAACATCATGTCATCATGATATTTATACAAGGATTGTATGTTGAAAGCATTCTTACACTCATTCTGGAGGTTGAATTTTCTGGGGTTCTTTTGAATATATATGTTGCTAAATATGCTTCTCCTCATACAAATGAATGGGTGATTAAGGGTACGTTCGGTTTGCCCTTTAAGTCGACTTAAAGTGACTTAACTGAACTTTTCTCATCAAATAAGTCCCCATGACTTAATTAATACATCTAATCCTGTTCGGTTTGCCAAAACTTTAAAATGACTTAAAGTAACCTTAAAATTTATGAAATATCTTTCATGATGAAGCAATCTGTGTATAAAAGCATGCCACTACCCACTAGCTTTGATATGTCTATCCCCTTTGAGGAGAATGATGAATTTTCATATGCTAGTCTATAAAATAAAAATTGACAAAATGACTATCTTAGCAAGATTTAATAAAAATGTCACTATTGTGGTGATTGTCTGACCATTAGTTTTTCTCTAATGAATCTTCTCCAGCAACCCAAATAAACTAAGAACACGGATATGGGTCATGACATTTTTGTTATCCTATTTTCATATAAGTGTTATGTTTCAAATAGAACCCAACGATAAGGCATCTGAAGCAGGAGAAAGATGCAGTTGTTCGACAAACAGCGCAACTCCAACAAGAGCTAGTGAATATATGTTGCCCTTATCCTATATCTCATTAAAATTGATGTATTGTCATTATGCAATGTTAATGCATTATATTTGGTAATCCAAACCCACCTCCTAGATTATACACGTGAATGCAAAATGCATCTTTATCTTCTCTAAACTATTCTTGATTGGTAAGTCTCATCTTACCTTCATTATTTTTATTTCTTTCAATTTCAGCAAATGTTGAGAAGAAATAAACAACGTAAAAGAGATCTGAGATTCTCCTTAAAATTTGCTGCTCTTGTGGCCTTCATAGGGATCATGCTTGGCTTCCTTCTAAAACTTACCCTATCTTCACCTTCTACGGAAAATCACAAGATGCCTCAAAACGTGCAAGAGGTCTAAGCCATTGTATGTTTAAGGGTCTCACTCAGTCTAAAATCAATAGGTTAACAATTGTAAAAATTCACTCTTTCCTTGTTCTTTCCTTTTCTTGTGTGTGTGTGTGCGCATATTCTCAACCGTGAGATATTTCATTGGTTGAGTTATATCCTGCCTTACCATGCCCTCTTATTGTATTCATTTACAATGTAGTGTTTTTTTCCTTTTCACACCAAAACAGAAGCTTACATGTTCAAGAATGCTATTGTATTTAATATACACTACAGATTTGCAGCAGTAGATGGATGTTAAGAGTGTGTAACTCAGCAGTTGAAACATGTTGCTTTCTTCAAAAATAAGGGGAGGAAGAACCTTTGATCTAATTGTGCTAGATATAGTAACTGAATCTCTTAACTATTGAAATGCTAAACCAATAATAATACTAAAAAAGACCCATGATCAATTAACAAGATCATCAACACTAAAAAAAAATGTACTACATCAACCGAAAATGCTTCCCGTGCACAAATTTGGATTCTACTTTAGTATTTGGAGTTTCATCAAAACTTGAATCATTATGTGAAGACAAAACAGCAAACAAGATCACCAATATCAAGAACTCAATGCATCATGAATGGATATAAGATTTCTTCATCACTCAGCCACAATCATCTGAGTATTGTCTGAGGATGATGCGTATAACGGGTGAACCACATGACCATCCAAGGGCTCAACATGAACCCATTTCCTTCCGCTCAACTTATGAGTTTCGAATTTCACTTTTCCCTCCTTCATTGCGAACAACATGTGGTCCTTTCCGGTGCCAACGTAGTCTCCCGGATGAGAACGGGTGCCCCTTTGCCGAACAATGATGTTACCAGGTATAACTTTCTGCATTATGTTAGTAGAGACAGTTAAAACAAGATGTGATACCAACTACAATAATGACCCAATGAAAATCCTGCATAAACGGGGTTTGGGGTCAGGATGTATGCGTCCTTTCCCTGAACAAGTTGGGAGGACGTTTCCGCAAAAGACCCAGACATAGAGGACGATATCGAAATCAATAGTATAATGAGACTAAAAAGGACTAAGCAGAAAGCGGGAAAAAACATATAACGCGTGCACAGAACCACACAAAACACATATGAAAAAAGGGAAAAAAGCATGCACAGAAAGCAGTAAACCACAATGCCCCTAAGCTGAGGTTCTATGCTAAATCATAAAACAGCCCCCCTAAGGTCTACAGCCCTAAAACCGGCCCCTAAATACTACAAGATGTAAACTAGTGCTCTGATACTCGGGATGTGATACCAATTACCAAATTCTCTACTTCCCGCTAGATCTAGTTTGATTCTTTTATGTGTAGCCAATAACTTACCTCTCCACCAAATTTCTTTGGCCCGAGGTATTTGGGATTCGAATATCTTCCATTTTTCGTGGATCCACATGTTTTTTTGGTAGCCCATCTTCTGATCATCAATCCAAATCCTCCTCCGAATGCATCTGCGTTTGGGAGCAGCATATGTTACAGCAAATGAATCAAACTTTCATCAAACTTTAAGTGCAAATCAAGGGAATAATAAGGCCTACCAGTTGCATCACTATAAACAGGAACCTCATGAAGCAGTTATCTGAAATTCACTCTTTTGGACAGTGGTGCTGCAAAATTCACATACTGATCTCTACAATCAAACCTAGCAAAATTCCCCACAATACAAGATTGGACAACAACATCCCCTCAACAAGTACTGTACACCAAGGAACTAATTTCTGCATTTTCAACTAATAAGAAGAGAAGCAATTAAGCGGCAGATAAAACAAAGGATGCATTTCATCATTAAAATACAACAGTGGCGCGATGTTGGTGCAATTGCGTCCCTGGTGTCGAGAGGAGTCGACCAAGCTGTCTTGATGGAGGCTACACTTCCTTCTCTGGAGGCAAGTCGGCCTCGAAGTGGTGTGGCTTCCCTGGCTTTCTTCGCAATGTCGTCATTTCCTTTAGGCAAGTTGGATCCATTGCAGGTTCCTCGTCTTCCAAATTATAGGCGACCACGATCTTATTTTCATGGGGTTGTGATGTGACCCTACCCGCCATGACCGCCACTGAAGAAGAGGAGTCCATGAGCATCAAGAGTGAAGGGCTCGTGACCAGGGATCGCGCTAAGGCCATTGCCAAGGCCACCCAATCCCTGGTCGCGCGCCTAGTGGCCAGCCAAGGCGCGCCCGAAGCCGCGCCTACACTTCGACTTCTCGCCACCATCCAAGACCCAGAGGACATCCAGCCGGGCACTCCAACTTCTGACATGAGCACATCATTAGAGGAGCCTCTACAAGCTTAGGCCAGGCCAGCGCCTCACTCGCGCCCCAGCGCGCCTCTCTAGTGCCTGCCTCGCCGGGCCATGCCGCCGTCGCCAATGCCTCCAAAGGCGCAAGTGCTAGCCTTAGGCTATTTTGGGTTTAGAGGTTTATTTGATGTATTGGCATTCCATTTTAAAGACTTTCTTCATTTAGTACTTTCTATATTTAGTAAGTTTCTAGATTTAGCCTTTCTATTTTGGGTGTGTGCTATACTATTGTTTAGTGGGCTAGTCCATAGGCGCGTCTCGGCCCATCCGAGTGCAGTGCCCCTATTTAAGCCAAACTTGGCTCCTTGTACTAGTTTACGTCATTTTTAATCTAAGTTATTGTTGAGAGCCAATTGCCTTCATTCCTTAGACCGACGTCACAAAACCCTCTACTTCTCATCTCCTTCATCCGCTGCCGATGCTACGGCGCCCACTCGATCTCATTCGAGTCTATCCTCTATTGTCGACGCTACGGCACCCACTCGATCTCATTCGAGTATATCCAACGCTGCCGATGCTACGGCCTTGCTCGACCCATCGAGCCACCCACTCAACCCAACGCGCCTAGTCTTGAGGCCGCGTTCGAGATCCACCGTCATCGTTGCCATCGCAATTGTGCCCGCTATCGCACCCACTCCCCTCACCGTCTCTAACACCACCATTTGTTCCATCACCATCGCTATCGCACCCACTATCGAGCCCATTCCCAGCGACACCCACTTCATCGCCGTCATCCTCGGTCTTCATCTGTGTCAGTAAACCTCAAAGTTCACTGTTCACGTACGCGTTCTGAAGTCATTCGTGCAATTCAACAAGGCCAAAACCAAGGTTTCCACGGCCGACCTTCGAAGCCAAGCAAAAGCGACTCACATCAAGATCTGGATCCTTTCCGCCACGATACTTGTGCCGGCATTCGGAGATAGGGATGCATCAACTGGCATCAGAGCCTTTGATCTTGTAAGTCGCTTATCAAGTTTCAATTTTTCACTAAATTTTTTTTCTTGTCCATTACTTCCTTCCGCCTCCATTGTTACGAATTGTTTTTCTTCTTCTCCCTTGCATGTCCGATCGGTTGCACAAGGCAAGTCCCTTGGCCGAATCTTTGATTGCCTCCGAGATTGGTGTGATTTGCTAGCATAAAATCTTCTGAGATTGAGTGGTTAATTTCTTGATTGCTTACGTGATTTTCGCATGTCATACTTGCCATATATGCTAGGTTGTTAGCCGTTAAATCTCCAAGATTCTTCTCTCTCCAATCACCGAAATTTAAGTGATTTTCTTTCCTTAGTTACCAAGCCGCTTACTTGTTTGATTTGCTCTTATCCGAGATCATTCAAAAGTCAAAGACAAAGATCTCGGAAATTTAAATTCAAATTAAAAAAAAAAAAGTCAAGTCGAAATTAAAAAAAAAAAAGACACAACTTAATTTATTTTTTTTAAAGGGAAAGCCAAAATAAGGCAACCCTTTTCCACCATCAGCTTGACTCATTTCTCTATCTCTCCACCATCTAGGTCGACACCTAGAAGGTAGGCTTTGTTTGTTTGTGAAGTTTGCGTAAGGATTAGGACGTGATTGCTTGGTCTTGTTTGATTTTGTGCTTACGTCTCACACCTCTCTTGTGTTAGCCTTAAGCCGCCCTCACGGCCTAAAGTCCTTGCCTACTTACGTGAACATTTGTGACTTGTTAGTGCTTGCTTGATTGTTGGTTTGGTTGTCTATTGTTCGTTTTTACTCCCCATGTCTGGACACATTGTGATAGGTAGCCTCACAACGCCCACTAGTGGCAATGTCCAAGGAGACAACAACAACAACAACAACAACCCTCCACAAGACATCGTCCCTCATGAGGACCCTCCCCACCAAGATCCCATCTTGGAACTCTCGGCCAAGCAAAGAGAGATCCAAGAGCTAAGGCAACTTATGGCCCAACTACAAAGCCAAAGGCCACAGCCGACACCGTAGCCGAGACGGACGCAGCGGGCTTACCTCGCCCCACCGTGGCCGGCCTAAGCACGGCGCGCCTGGACAAAGGCAAAGGTGTGATGACATCTACATATCACCAACAACCTCGCCTCCAACGCATCCAGTCGGTCATCGAGAGCCGATAAGGGCATGTCTCACCTCGTGAGCGATATGTGCCGCGCGCCCCACCAATAGGCTACAACAGCGGCGACGAGGAGGCCCATGACTCCCAAGGTGAGTATTCTGACCCCTACGATCTTGATGACAAGTATGTCGTCGAGAGGTCAAGACTCCGCCGCATGCCCACCTGAACGAGCGCGATTCTAGCCCTAGGCGTCGGCACAGACGGCGCACAGCAGGAAATGGCAGCGCATCTAGGCCTGTCAACCCTACCCCAATTCCCTTTGACGTGGAGGACCACTTGGGCCACCAAAGTGCGAGGACGCCGCGCTATGGCTCGGATGGCTACTTCTCCACCACTCCTCTTCACAACGATGGCTTTGAGGAATTTGATGACGAGGAGATAGAAGATTCTGGGATGGTCAATCCAGGTAATTTTCATCCCCCACTAGGTGACCCTATTGAGCTACATGATAGACCCGCCGACTGGATTCCCCCGTCGAGGCTTCAACAAGGCACAAATCCGGCCCAGGCAGGCTACGATAGGCGCGATGCCATGGATCATAGGCGCGACATGCCACATGATGTTCACCGCGTCTCGCCACCTCAGGGTCATCAGCGTCGCCATCGCGCCCCAGAATTGGCGCCTCCAGCCGCGATGGGCGAGCAACGCGGCTACGAAGACAGCGGAAGGTGCCAGCTTGGCCATGGCCGATTCCAGCAACCCTAGGGCCAGGGATATCAACCAATGGACATCCCAGCGCCGCGCTTGCCTCAGTTCCACCAAGCCGCCGCCCTAAGGGTCAACCGCCACGAGGTTAAGGTAAACATTGATCATTTTTTTGGAAAAATATGATCATGCCGTGTTTCTTGAATGGATGCAGGCCACCGAATATACATTGATATATTGCAAAATCCCTGAGGAAGAACATGTCACCGCCGCCACTATCCACTTTTGCGGCGCCGCTAGGGTTTGGTGGCATCGATTCGTGGATGATCGCATTAGGCGCAACTTGGTGCCTCTCACTGAATGACATCAATTGAAGTTTGTCATGACTCAAAAGTACGTGCCAAGTGACTACAGAAACCAAATGCGCCTTGAGATCGCCATGGCTCGACAAGGCTCGAAGACACCACTTGAGTTCTTCTCACAACTCGAAGACATGTACTACAAGGCTTCGATTAGTGTGGCGCCTTCGACCTTGAGGACCAAATTCTTGAGTGGTCTTAATGTCAACATTAGGGACAAATGGAGATCTTGCCAATGAAGGATCTCAACACGTTTACGCACACGGCCATGCAACTCCATCACCAACAAGTGCGAAAGCGTCAAGCCCCTTACCAACCATATGGCCAACGCAAGTATGATTCTCAAACTAGTCAAGTTTCTTCGACTAATGTGCATACCACAGCCACAGGTTCCTCCGCGCCTAGCCAAGGCCGCAATGCCAAGGCCGTGCTGCCGAGCAAGACGCCCAGCCGTGCCCAGACAAGGCCCAGCGGGCACAGAGCGCGCACGCGACTTGGAGTGTTTCAAGTGTGGTGGGCGAGGCCATTATAAGAGAGATTGCCCCAATGCCAAGAAGGTGCTCTTCTCCTCCGTCGCTACGGGATACGAATCCATGGAGGAGGAGGACGAGGCCAACTTGGAGACCATCGAGGAAGGCTTCGAGGACGACACTGAGGAGGGATATGCATGCGAGGCTACCGCGCTTCATGCTGGGATGCCGCTGAGCCTAGTGACGCACCGGATCCTCACCGTCAAGGAGGCAAGCCTTGTCGACCAACGCGAGAACTTGTTTCACATGTGATGCTTGTTCAAGACGGCCTCCCTGAGTGTCATCATTGACGGTGGTAGTTGCTGCAACATTATAAATGGCAAGGTGGTCAAGCACTTCAACCTTGAGACCACACCATACCCACAGTCCTACGGCCTTCAATGGATCTCATCTAGCTCATGTAACACTGTCACTCGGCAGTGCCTCATTCCCTTTTCCATTGGTCAATATAGTGATTCAGTTTTGTGTGATGTCATTGCAATGGACACCACCCATCTCTTGCTTGGGCGTCCATGGCAATTTGACCGTCGCGTGCTTCACGATGGGTATCTAAACACTTATGTGTTTACCTACCACGGGAAATGCGTGACTCTCTTAGCTATGTCTCCACATGAGATATTACAGGACCATATCGAGAGGGATCGCCAAAAAGCCATTGAAGTCGCCGCTGTTATGCCAAACGCGTCTCCACAAGGCCTACTGCAGCGCCTCAACCCCAATCCTGACCGCACTATTACTGGCTCAGGCACTGGCACCAAAAAGCTCAACGCCACCCCTAGCCAACACAACGCCTCTCTGCAGCCTATCAGCGCCGCAAAATCTGCCGCGAAGAAGGGAAAACAGAGGCCCATGGAGAACTGGCCAGGCGTGACCCATTCTAGCTTGAGCACTGGGCTCAACAACACCAGTGCCAACCATTCCGCACCCAGTGCCTCGCTATCTCCAAGATTTGTCGCAGGAACGCCGCCAGCATCGACACTGCAAGGCCGCTACGAGCACAGACTCCTTTTGGCAAGGCCCAGTGACATGACCCAGGCCCTGAAGGGTCACAGGCTTTGCTTCTTACTAGTGCCTACTCTGAGCCCCGATTGCGCCGCCGACACACCCTTGCTGCCGCCGGTTGCCGCGCTGCTGTTGGAGTTTGCCGACGTGCTGCCTGAGGAGCTGCCCCAGGGCCTGCCTCCAGTGAGAGGGATCGAGCACCAGATTGACTTGGTCCCTGGAGCCTCTTTGCCCAATCGCACCGCCTACAAGGCCAGCCCTGAAGAGACCAAAGAGCTGCAGCGCTAGGTCCAAGACTTGCTTGACAAGGGCTATGTCCACGAGAGCCTTAGCCCTTGTGCCGTGCCCGTGATTCTTGTGCCAAAGAAGGATGGCTCATGGAGGATGTGTGTGGATTGCCGCACCATCAACCAAATCACGGTGAAGTACCGCCACCCTATCCCTCGCCTCGATGACATGCTCGATGAGCTCCATGGTACCATATTGTTTTCGAAGATTGACTTGCGAAGTGGCTACCATCAAATCAGAATGAAGGAAGGGGATGAGTGGAAGACGGCGTTCAAGACCAAATATGGTCTTTATGAGTGGTTTGTCATGCCATTTGGGCTCACAAATGCCCCAAGCACTTTTATGCGTTTGATTAACCATGTTTTGATAGATTTTTTGGGACATTTTGTTGTTGTGTATTTTGATGATATCCTTGTGTACTCATGTAGCTTGCAAAATCACACCGAGCACCTTATAAAGGTGTTGGAGACACTTCGAAGGGAGAAACTCTTTGCAAACCCGGGGAAGTGTTCTTTTTTGCTCAGACACGACCAACTTCCTTGGCTTTGTCGTGTCCAAAGACGGGCTGCGTGTTGATGAAGAGAAGGTCAAGGCCATTAGAGAGTGGTCTACGCCTACCAACCCTACCATGGTGAGATCATTTCTAGGGTTGGTTGGCTTCTACCGCCGCTTTGTCCAGGATTTTAGCTCCATTGCCGCGCCCCTCCACGAGTTGACCAAGAAAGAGGCCACGGTGGTGTGGCTTGCCAAGCATGAGGCGGCATTTGAGGCCTTGAAGGAGGCCTTGTGTCACGCTCCACTACTCCAGCTTCCAGACTTCTCCAAGCATTTTGAGATGAAATGTGATGCTTCCAATGTTGGCATTAGAGGTGTACTTCACCAGGAGAGGAAGCCGATTGCCTTCTTTAGTGAGAAGCTCACCGGGGCTACACTCAACTACCCTACATATGACAAGGAGTTGTATGCCTTGATCCGAGTCCTCAAGACATGACAACACTACCTCTGGCCTAGGGAGTTTGTGATTCACTCGGATCACGTGGCACTAAGCTTCCTCAAGGGCCAAACGACACTCAATCGGCGCCATGCTGGATGGGTGGAGTTTATGGAGACCTTTCCATATGTGGTAGTACACAAGAAAGGGAAAAAGAATGTAGTGGTTGGCGCACTATCTCGAAGGTATGTTCTCTTGACTCATCTCCAAACTAAAGTACTTGGTTTTTCTTTAATTAAGGACTTGTATTTGGTTGATGTGTTTTTCAAGCCTATCTATGAGAGATGCCTTGAGAGCCGTGAGTTTGAGTCATATTTTATGGATAAGGGGTATTTATACAAGGCTGGGAGGTTGTGTATCCCTAGTTCTTCCATTATGCACCTTCTCATTCAAGAGGCGCATGATGGCCGATGCCATTTTGGGATTGCTAGGACCTTAGCCACTTTGAGAGAACATTTATGTTGGCCCCATATGGCTACGCAGGTTCGGAGGTATTGTAGGAGTTGTGTGAGTTGTCAAAGAGGGAAAGCTAGGTCAAGCCCCCAAGGTTTATACACACCCCTACCCATTCCCCATGGCCCTTGGGAATACTTGTCCATGGATTTCATCACCGGGTTGCCTAAGTCTAGGAAAGGCAAATATTCCATTTTTGTGGTCGTGGATAGGTTTTCCAAGATGGCTCACTTCATAGCTTGTCGAACCACACATAGTGCAAGTGAGATTGCCGAACTATTCTTTGAGTATGTCGTGAGGTTACATGGTGTGCCTAGGACTATAGTGAGTGATAGAGATACCAAGTTTGTTGGTCACTTTTGTAGGACACTTTGGGGGAAGCTAGGAACCAAGCTCTTATTTTCCAAAAGCTACCACCCCCAAACCGATGGCCAAACGGAGGTCACCAATAGGACCCTAGGAGCCCTTCTCTGAACCATGCTCAAGGCCAATTCCCAGGTGTTGGGAGGACTTACTTTCACTTGTTGAGTTTTCTTACAATTGGTCTAGGCATTCGGCTACAAGATTGACACCCTTTGTAACACCTCCAAATATTTCCTTGAAAGTATTACCGACAGTGACCTCGGATTACACATCTGGGGTCATCCAAGGCTTAAACATTTTATAACAATCACCAATACAAAACTTTATTAAATACTCATATATTATTCAAACCATCGTCATAAATTACATCTGTAAATGTCAAATATGACCAAATACGGAATTGTTTCAATACAGCGGAAGTCTTTTAAATAATTATTATCATAATGGTCTTGATCGGAGCGATCACACGCCTAGGATCTTCAACCTTGGAAAACTCTTTAAACCTCCATCTGCCTTCAACGTCGTGTACTAGCCTTCACGGAAAGGAAGTTTACCTGATGTGTCGTATGAGACGGATGACACCAGCCAACCATGAAAATAAAAATAACCGGTTGGTTAGTCTAATGAAAGACTATGCAAGGTAAAACAGAAAGGTTCTAAGTAGTCGTATTAGGTTACACCTGTCATTTCTCGAATAATAACCGATGGCGACAGTGAACCTCAACACTTCTACGGAAACATACGAAAATGTATGATTAAGAGAAGACTCTAAAAGATCGAGTCTTATGGGAAACGAATGAAAGAAGACTCCAAAAGATTGAGTCTTATCGGAAAGTATGACAAGTGTTTGGGAACGTTATAGTTTCACACAAGCGTTTAAAACGACTTGATCATTTGGGTCAACGACCAACCTCACCGCGCAATGCGAATTCAGATTTGGAAGGAGGACTTACTTTAATCGAAGTCCGGGCAGTTTCCACGTTGTACTCCTCGCCCGAGGGTATATTAATTATGTGCATAATTGCACTTATCTTATTTAATTCCAAAACGTATATTCACGTTATAGCTTTTATCATATAAATATATCATCTCGATACGAGAGATATCTTGGGAGCATTTCCCAAATGTTTGGCACCAGCTGTGTGCACCACCTCTATACTCAGATAGGGGTAGGTCATGACCAGGAAAGGGTGTTAGGGCTTGGACATCCTATGCACCACGGTTATAAAGAAACAGCAAGCACTCGCAATGATATACATAGCGTTCCTACGAATACTCGTTCTAACTATATAATTAAGTTCATACATCAAGTCCATACCAATACCATCATGGTAATAACAGATATAATAGCGTTGTTTCTAGCAATATATACAACCGCCACTTGCCTTAATCGAGACGAACGAAGCTGTCGGGTTCCGGGTATTTGGAAACTGGAATCTGATTACGGATTCCTACGACGACGACGAAACGACAGAACCCTAAGTTAATATCAATACGAACGGATAAAAATATAAGAACGAAAGAATCGAAAGGAAACGAGGGTCAAAGCCGTGACCGGGCTCGTCCAAGCCACGATCGCGCTTGCTAACGCAAGCCGCAATCGCGGTTTGGATTCTGTGGTCGTGGATTTCTAGGCAGAGCCGCGATCGCGGTGTTCATAGCCGCGGTCGCGGATCATCACCTGATGCAACCCTGAGATCGATTCGAGGCTCACCGAAGAAAACGACGATGACAATGCCTTGGCTTCGAACGGCTGCTACCACTCCTAGCCTCCAAGGCACCACGGCAACCACCCCAAAAGCTCCGGCAAACACTCCGACGATGCACGAACTCCGACGAGGCTCGAATGAGAGAAAGAGAGAGATTGTTGGAGCTGTGGATGAAGAATCAATCCACCCCCGACCTCCTTTTATAGAGCCTGGAGGAGCTCAATGCCGAGAAGGTGAATCGCTCGGCCTCCCCCGGCGTAATGGCGGAGCTCCAATCGGCGTAACGCGAAGGAAAGAGGAAGACGATGCTGAGTCAGTTTTCTGCGATCGCGGAAGCTCATCCGTAGTCGCGGAAATGCCGCGTTCGCGTCCGAGACCCTTGGTCGCGGTTTTACTCGCGGATTAAATTCCCAAAATTGAATACTCGCATCATAAAAATATTCCAAGCCTCGATAATACATCGGATGTATATTATAATGCTCAAAGATAATTACAGAGATCAACGACGTTACAGAACTCTGAAAATGCCGAATGCGTCTTGCTTACAGAACGAGGGTTGGTAAAATTACCCAAATACCCTTACTGAAATTGAGGGGTATTACACCCTTTGAGGTTGTGTATGGGAGGAACCCCTTGACTCCTTTGGATATGGTGTCGCGCCCACTCAAGGATGGCGAGCACGTGTCTACGGCCAATCGCGCCAAGCAAGTCCAAGACCTTCACCGGCGAACGCGAGAGCAACTAGAGCGAAGGACGGCGCAATATGAGGCCCAACACAACACCGGCAGGCGCAAGGTCACCTTTGCACCTGGAGACATGGTTTGGGTGCATTTGCGCAAGGATCGCTTTCCAAGCCGGCGTAAGTCCAAGCTCTCGCCGCGTGGTGATGGCCCTTTCCGGGTTGTCAAGGCCATAGGCGACAATGCATATGAAGTTGACTTGCCTCTAGATTTTGGTGTCCATGCCACATTCAACGTAGCTGACCTTCAACCATACGTGGAGCCAAAATTTGATGAGGGTGAAGCGGGGACGCTTCACAGCCAAGTGGGGGAGGGTGATGCGACCCTACCCGCCATGACCGCCACTGAAGAAGAGGAGTCCATGAGCATCAAGAGTGAAGGGCCCGTGACCAGGGCTCGCGCTAAGGCCATTGCCAAGGCCACTCAATCCCTGGTCGCACGCCTAGTGGCCAGCCAAGGCGCGCCCGAAGTCGCGCCTACACTTCGATTTCTCGCCACCATCCAAGACCCAGAGAAAATCCAGCCGGGCACTCCAACTTCTGACATGAGCACATCATTGGAGGAGCCTCTACAAGCTTAGGCCAGGCCAGCGCCTCACTCGCACCCCAGTGCGCCTCTCTAGTGCATGCCTCACCGGGCCATGCCGTCGTCGCCAAGGCCTCCAAACGTACAAGTGCTAGCCTTAGGCTATTTTGGGTTTAGAGGTTTATTTGATGTATTGGCATTCCATTTTAAAGACTTTCTTCATTTAGTACTTTCTATTTTTAGTTAGTTTCTAGATTTAGCCTTTTTATTTTGGGCGTGTGCTTCACTATTGTTTAGTGGGCTAGTCCATAGGCGCGTCTCGGCCCATCCGAGTGCCGCACCCCTATTTAAGCCAAACTTGGCTCCTTGTACTAGTTTACGTCATTTTTAATCTAAGTTATTATTGAGAGCCAATTGCCTCCATTCCTTAGACTGACGTCACAAAACCCTCTACTTCTCATCTCCTTCATCCGCTGCCGATGCTACGGCACCCACTCGATCTCATTCGAGTCAACCAACCAACGGCCTAAACAAGTTTGCGGACACCATATTTACCGCTACTTGCACTATAATTCCAGTCGGTTTACCATTGGAAGAGGTCATGTAATCCACGAGATCAACTTACGTCTGTCTCTTGATGTCTTTTCTCGGTCAAATTCCCCTTTTGCTTAGTTGACCAAGTCCTTCAATTTTTATTGTTGCTGCGTTCCGACCATCGCCATACCAGAGTCGTCGTGCTAGTTTCTACTATCGTTGCCCTCGTTCCCCACAAACGGGCCAAAATGTGGTAGCATAAAATTGTATCATGAAGAGTAAAGGAATCGGCGACGATAGATCTTCCCAAGAACTTGATCAACGAACAAATCTGCACCAAAAAAACTAGTAAACGGGAGGACCGGATCTCTCCTAAAGTCCCTCCGACACTCAAGTCATTTATGTGTTCTTAGGTTTCAATGGATGCAGCCACAAGCGTAGAGAGAATGGGAATCACATTAGAAAGTTACGTCTTTGTTAGGATCTTAAATACCTCTTTAATTAGGATAAACTCATTAATGGCCCATATATCTCTTTTGTATATTTATGTTACTCTGTATTCAACTTTCAATTTTCGCCTTTTCGGAGAATGCATTTGTAAATAAAAAAGTTGTTCATTTATGGAGATATAATTGTTCATTAGTAGATTGATATAACTTGTTCAATTGTTTTTGAACAAGTTTTCTTGTGTAAATAAGTAGTTGTTCATCTCCAACAAGATAATTATTCATCCATAAAAGGTTATAAGTTTGTCAAATAAATAGGTACTTTGTACCAAGTAGTTGTTCATTTCTTATATAAAAGGATAAAAAACCCTAAAAATCATATCTTTTATTAAAAGTAATCATTTGTTGCCTTAACAACTTAACAAGTGTGCATGTGGCTTCCATTGCAGATTTTTGAATTGCATAGCGAGCGATGAAGCCTGATATTATAGTGTGTGCAAAATATTCATAACATTGCATTCTGCCAGAACTTCGTTGAAGCTTTGAAGTATCTTTAACACAAGCATCAACCAGGAAGAAAGGAGCTTATCAGACAATTTTCAGTACAGAAAAAGAAATATGCATATACAAACCAATCCCGATTGCCTACTCTCAAGTAAAACAGTAGCCAACACCTCTCTTCAATCTATGAAGCACCAAACAGCTAAGAAAAGCATATGAAAGGATCACAACTTCACCGGAGGCATAGAAGCCTACTCAAGGTTGTGATTTACAAAATTGTGATAAAATTCACTTAAAACAGATATTAAATCATTCAAAATTCAATTTAGCAACCAAAACAACATATGCAAAAGATACAATTGGTAGCAATCAGTGATGAACTTATTGACATGTTATGATTTGTGAATTACACTTGTGTTCAGCTTTGCCCCTTCCACGGATAATAGAAACAACAAAAAATGGAACAATCAACTTGTAAGTTCAAGTCAGCTTATAAGCCATTTGAAAGAGTAATCATCTCAGAAGCAGGATGCCCAAAAGAAGGAAAATCATCCACAACAAATAACGATAACAAATATCTGGAAACGAAGAATGCTTCAAAACTACATGTTTCTCAATAACGGTGTTCTAGTTTCTCCTTCTCCTAGTAGTACTGAACGTAGCTATAGACACCGACAAGAGGACCAATGAGGAGGGTAGCGTTGAGCCAATTGCCAGTGACCTTGTGACTGAGCTTGCTAGGCAGATCCTTCCACAGCCCAGGCATCACCTTCTACTGGAATGGTGAAAAAGCATACACTATAGCCTTCATCCTCACTGGCACTTTACCCATCTTTCAGTCCAATCTTCACAAAATCTTGACACTGCAAATTAGAAAATAATTTCTTTTTGAGCAACTTTCAAGCAATGTTGAGGAAAAAGGTCATAAGAGCAAACATGAAACATAAGGTACACACCCAGCATTTACACTCTAGTTTGGCAGATTCCAGAAACTAGGTATCTAGATCTACTCAGGCTATTAGCATTGATCAATATCCAGAAGATTGAATTACACAGTTAGGGTTTCCAAAATCTGACTCCAATCCACAAATCTCTCAGAGTCAGAACTAGAGACAAAATTTACAGCTAATTGCTTATAATTTACCACCAACAGATCAGTAATAGAAACTATGGATAATAATCAGCTTGCCCTCACATACAACTTTCTTCCCCGGAAAATCACTAAATTTCCAGCCCTGAGCAAATCGATCGATAATATGAATTACTGCGTAATCTCGCCAAGTTGTGACAACTAAGATGAATTCGAATCTAAACATCGCCGAGAATACAAAATCAAAAGACATTTAGGTAGAAAAATAAGAAGCACTGACAAAATGAGGGGATATACGAAAAAATTAGACCATAATATTCATAAATCGATAAATCAACACGACCAAAATTACAGATCAGCGACGGTTCGATTGTTGAGGAAAAGAGAGGGGTTGTCGAGAAAGATACCTGATGAGGAAGAGGAGGAGGCGAGAACGCAGCCGGAGATGAGACCTACAGATTCGATGCTTGAATAATCCTGCATTATACTATACCACTCCCATTTGGGTGGAGCTGGGCCTATATTGGGCCTTCAACGGATGGGGTAGACGGCTAGACCCATTGGCAATTCGTAGAAGAAACATTGTGGCCCATTGCCCTTTTTTCTTAACCAAAATCTGATAAACACCCTCAAAATTAAACCTATTGTAAATTAACCCCCAACTTAATCTTGACACGCTCTCTCTCCTCACATTCACCCGGTCACTCCTCCCCTATTTCTCACCTCTTCTATTTCCAGATCTGTCACCCCTCTCCGACCTCGATCTCCGTCTCCGGCCTCGACCTCCATCAACGAAACCCTAATCCCTTCCTCCGCCATTGTTGAAACTGCAGACCTTCCTTTGCTCAAATCTCTTACAGATCCATGGAAGACAGCTTCAGCATCCGCGTTGCGCGTGTATTCGGCTCTCTCTCCTCCTCCTCCTCCTCAAAGCCGCTCACATCTCCTTCTTTGTGGTCTCTCACGGACGAGGAGATTGAGAAGGAGTGGAGCCGCGACACCGAAATCCCCGACGACGCTGACGGCGATGGTGCTTCTATTCCCTCCGACGTCGATGGATTCTTCGCGAATCGGAAGGTGGTTTCCAACGAGAAGCAGCCTACATGTGTTGGTCTGAAGGAACTCGAAGATGACCTACAAAGCCTCGATGAAGGACCAAAAGAAAGCGGTGCCGTCCATATAAGAAGAAGTAGAGAGCCAGATGAGGCTGGTGCTGAGGACGAGAATGACGAGTGGGAGATCAGGAACTCAATTGGGATGGATTGTTCTCTGGATTACGAGGTATGATTTTAAACACACCTAGTTTCATTTAGGTTTGTGAACTTCCATCTAGAAGCTAAATTTGGAAGTTATGCATCAAGAAATTAACAATTAAACAAGTTGATTGTAATGGTAATTAACAATTTGGAAGTTATGCATCACAATGGGTCATGATTCGCAATGGTAATTAACAATTAAACAAATTGATTGTATTTCTAATGTGTCTTATATATGCTAGTGCCAATAATTAATTCATGTAGTGAAGTTTAAGTATGCATTATTATGGTTTAGAGAGATGATGTGTACATTAAATGTAAGAATCTGTTTAGAGATCTGTTGTTAAAAAAGAACGGGAAAAGGGAATTTTTCATTTTTCTTCGGATTTTTTTATAGACCATAACCTGATTAAGTGACTAGTAATATCAATTATGTTTCCCTGTAGTCAATCTAAAAACTAAGCTATTTTCTATTTTTCACCTTCTTGTTATCCAGCCTATGATATGTAAAGCAAATTTGATTACGATTGTTAATGTGTCTATACATGGATTGCCATTGCATCAAGTCATCAACCATCATGTTGTTATAGTTGTTTAAAGTCTAGTGACGTTTTTTGCTGAATGCTATATTCATTGTGACATACTTGTTTCTATTTATCTTATGTATGATAGGTTTCTTACATATTCCGGGATCCTGAGGTTTCAGATATTGTGGTATTCAAGGCACCGCCTATTCTTCAGGTAAATGAAATTCTATATATGCATTTCTTCTTATTCTTCTTCTATTTTTATGATAGGACTGACATTTGTATTGGCATTCATGATACAGACGATTGGTTTTAGTTCTGGAGACCTGTTCATTAAAAGGGTCGTAGCAAAGGCAGGTGACTGTGTAGAGGTGAGTATTGCAGCTTCTGTATATAAGATGTTCTTTACACTTAATCATTACACAAACATCCACTCTGCGCTTCATCTCTGAGAACACATATCATGGTTCTTGGAGTAGGTCAGTGATGGCAAACTGTGGGTAAACGGTGCTGTAAAAGACGAGGAGTTCATCTTGGAAGCATTGACTTACGAGATGGAACCCGAGGTGAGCTCAAGAAAATGACCTTAGGGTAGTATACTAGTAGCTGGTTAATAGTAATACTTGTGTTATTAGGAGCAGCTTTCTGATTTTGGTCTTGCTATAGTCGAGGGATCTCATAACAAGAATAACATTAAGCTTTCTGGCACTTTGGATTATGTTGCTCCTGAGTATCTTTTGGATGGTAGCCTTTGCTGAACGCGCCACCGACTAGCCTCGGTCAATGGTTTTTGCATAACAAAAACCAGGAATTGATCAAACAAATTGAAATATGTCAGGTGTGCCATAATTTGTAATTTTCTTTAGGATTTGATTGATATAAGTTTGAATGCTTAAATTCTTGTATGCTGCTTGGATTTGGTAGGAAGAAAATAAGATCTTGGACAAAATGCATCGTCAGAAAGTTGCTGATGTTGAGAAACTTATGCAAACAATGTGTGAATTAGAGGAGGCTATCTTAGCTGGAGGGGCAGTTGCTAATGGTGTGAGAGGTTACCAACGGAAAGTGAAAGAAATGAATGTAATATTCTATTATTCTGTCCTGGAAACATTATTCATTGAGTTCCAGTTGTTATTTTTACATTTTGCTCTTTTTCCACAATAAATTCATTCTTAAGTGCACCCCTAAAAATAGCTTTGGCCTTTCCCATCTGATCCTCAGGAAGAAAAGAAAACATTGGACCGGGAGTTGGCTCATGCAAAGGTGACTGCAAAAAGGGTGGCACCAGTCCTATCTTACTAAGTTATATCTGATTTGTTTGATTTTTTTTTTCCTCATACGTTGCTGATACATACCTGGTTCCTGGTTTTGTTCAACTGCAGCATGGGGAGCTTGTTGAAAAAGAAAATTTGATACCTGAGGGCCCCATCACCATAGGAGTCACATCTGGTGCTTCAACCCAGACAAGGTGATAACCTTCACCTAGATAACCTATTGAATAAATTCGATTTGAAGTAGTAGCTTTGCTCGTACTTTATGACTGACTCTCATGTATGTTACCTTGGCGTTATAAGACCACCACTTGCATGTTGTAATAACACGGAAGGAAAGACTAGTAATAACTATTCATTGTGGTATTTCATAGGTGTCCATGATATAATTCTTGAATAATTGAGTATGTTGGTGTCAGTTCTGCACTTCTTGTGAGGAACTTGGTGGTATTTCATAGCCTCGGTGATGCTTCGAACGCGCCTCCGAGTAGCCTCGGTGATGCTTTGAACGTGCCGCCGACTATCCTCGGTGACGCTTCAAACGCGCTGCCGACTAGCCTCGGTGACGCTTCGAACGCGCCGCCGACTAGCCTCGGTGACGCTTCGAACGCGCCGTCGACTAGCCTCGACGACGCTTCGAACGCGCCGTCGACTAGCCTCGGTGACGCTTCGAACGCGTCGTCGACTAGCCTCGGTGATGCTTTCGAAGCGTCACCACTAGACACTTTCAAAGTTCCACCCACTAGCCTCGGTGACACTTTGAAAGTGTCACCACTTACTAGCCTTGATGACACTTTGAAAGCGCCACCGACTAGCCTCGGTGACACTTTAAAAGTGTCACCACTTACTAGTCTTGATGACATTTTGAAAGTGTCACCGACTAGCCTCGGTAGACTAGCCTCAGTGCTAGTCGGTGACACTTTGAAAGTGCCACCAACTAGTTTCGGTGACACTTTCAAAGTGTCACCACTTACTTGATGACACTTTGAAATCGTCATTAATTACTTGTCTTGATAACACTTTGAACATGACTAACTAGTAGAGATGACACTTCGTAAATGCCACCAATTAGTGGAAATGGCACTTCGGAAATACCACTAGTTGTGATGACATTTCAACGATAATTGTCATCAAAACGAGATTTGTATTGTCATCAACTAGTTGTGATGACAGTTTGTGACATTAACTAGTTGTGATGAAACATAGTGTCATCAACTAGTTGCAATATAGTTTTTAGTTGATGACAGATTGTGTTTTGATGACAGTATATATCATCAACTAGTTGTCATATAGTTTGTATTTGATGACAGTTTGTGTTTTGATGACAATATGTGTCATCATCTAGTTACGATACGGTTTGTATTTGATGACAGTTTGTGTTTTGATGACAATATGTGTCATTAATTAGTTGCGATTCAGTTTGTATTTGATGAGAATTTGTGTTTTGATGACAGTTTGTGTTTTTTATGACAGTTTGTGTTTTGATGACAGTTTGCATTTTGATGACATTTTGTGTTTTTTATGACAGTTTATGTTTTTTATGACAGTTTGTTTTTTATGACAGTTTGTATTTTGATGACAGTTTGTGTTTTTTATGACAGTTTGTGTTTTGATGACAGTTTGTATTTTGATGACAATTTGTGTTTTTTGTGACAGTTTGTATTTTGATGACAATTTATGTTTTGATGACAGATTGTATTTTGATGACAGTTTGTGTTTTGATGACAGTTACTGTCATCAAGATGATGACGTCATCAAAAAATATTTTTTGACGGGAAAAAATTTCGGTCAACGCCGGTCAACGGTCAAATGTTTTAATTTGTTTGACTTATGGTAATGTCATCATTATATAATGATGACATCACCATGGGTCACGGGTTTGGATGAAGTTTATTGAGGGTTATTTATCTAATTTCACTATAGTATAAGGGTCATTTAACCTGAACATCGTTCATAGAATCAATGCTTAAGGGTAACTAAGTGAAAACTTTAATAAAAAAAAAACGAATCTAATCCATTTTAATGTCATTATTTAATGATCAAAATGATAAAATTATTTCTTTTTCCCATTCTCTTGGCACTATGATGAATGATTTGTTTTCCCAATATAAGGGTGGACTGTAAAGTGATGAAATTGTTTTCTTTCTCTTTTATTTTGGCACACAAATTTTAGAGTTTTAAGTCAAGATAAATTTTTTGATCAATGTACCATGATGTCAAAGTGGACTAGATTCGTTTTATTTTATTACTTACATAAGCTCAAACCAAATGAGCCCTAATTTTTGATATCACAAACAATTCCACTATTTTCCATTTATGGATCTCATCATTTATGCAATCCATTTACATTTGCTAGTACAAAATATGTAGAGTTTTTTTTTTTACAAAATAAGCATTACAGCACTTGTTAATCTATTATATAATACTAAAGTTGTATAGTTTAAGACCACATGGCATCTTTACCATAACCCACAGCATCGCCACATGTGCTCATATATTGTGCCATATGTCGTCATCTCTTTATTTCAATCTTTTTATTATTATGTTTAATATCTTTGGTATGATTTTATTTTATTTTTGGTTATATATGATTATTGTAATATCTCTAAGATGATTTGATTTACTTTGAAGTATGTAGACAAATAATATAAAATAATTAAAGTATCAAACCATGTTATACCTGTATAAAGCATGACCCAACCTGTTGGTTTGACTCGACCCGTTATTTTACATATCAAATTCATTTATATTAAATATTATAATATATTTTATAATAAAATTAGTATACAACATTATTTAATTATGAATAATTCACTTAAAATATTTATCTTGTTTAATTTGAAATATTTACATCATCTAGAAGAAATTGACGCTCTTGACCCGTTCAGTGGAACCTATACCGAACCTATTATGATCTAACTTATTGACCCGTAAATTTTAATGACATAACGATTCAAACCTGATTGACCCAACCGACTAAGCTTTCAAGTTGAGTTGTAAAGTTTTTCATAAATTAAGTGTATAGTCCTGCATATGGGTGTATAACTATGCTAAGAGAATAATTTCGCATATTGGTAAAAAATAGAAAAATATGTCTTTTGTTCAGATTATCATGCTTATTTTTTTAAGAGCAAACATGGAACATAAGGTACACACCCATCATTTACACTCTAGTTTGGCAGATCCCATAAACTAGGTATCTAGTTCTACTCAGGCTATTAGCATTGATCAATATCTAGAAGATTGAATTTCACAAGCATTGTGACTCAAATTTATAATATGTTAACAACTGTGAAGCACGGACACGGGACACGAAAACGGCAGGACACAGGGAAGCGGCAAACCCAAAAAATAGAAAAAACGGACACATCGGGACACGAGAATATAAATTGAATTATATATCATTTTAAAGCTATTGTAAAGATGAATATATTGACATTAATAAGAGATACATAAATAATATCCAATGGCATAAAAATGGTTAGTATTCTTAACAATAAAGAGGTATAAACCAAATGAAAATAAGCAAACTAATAGTCCAATATTTCAACATAAACATAGAAAGATAAGTAGTTTAAAAGAAAGACATAATCCAAAACATAAACCAAGTCACAAATAAGATGCATAAACCAAGCCACAAATAAGATTCATGTTTCGCCTTCATGATTATCTTCAAATAAAACACTCTCCATCTCCGGCTCATCAAGGGAGAGATCAGCAAATTCAAGAATCCCAGTGTCTTCCAAAGATCCAAATGCAATCGAGGCTTGCAAACTCAAATCAAAATTGAAATCATTCAATAATAGAGGCTTGTAAACTAAAATGTAAACTGACATTCACACATGGCCATGGCTGCTGTTAGAGTTCTTCGACTTGGAAAGAAACAGAGAACTTACATTCGCACAACAATATCGTTTTTAAACTCTTGTATAGTTCTGCACTCCTATATTAAAATGTAAACTCACTAAACTGACATTCACACAACACATTACACGGTCAAGACACTTGAGAAGCAAAGAACTACGACTCTACGAGTGACATACCTGAGCAACGGCGGTGGGGAGAACAACGACGGCGGTGGGCGCAGGTTGGACGAAAGCGGCACCGGTGGGTGGTGAGGAGCGAAGGGAGTGAAGATCGAAGAGAAGATCAGTTGGTTGTTGTTAGCTAGGATTAAAATTAAAAAGAGGAATTTTTATTTTTGATTTTCACTTATCAAAACACTGCATTTTGTGTCCTATTGTGTCTTGACCATGTCCAAAATGTGTCCGAAATATTGACTGTGTCTCTTGACTTTGTCCAAGATGTGTTTGAAATATTGACTGTGTCTTGACCGTGTCTTGACGTGTCCAGGCGCTTCCCCGCGTCCGACATTGGAACGAGCCCTAACTAGTCGTGTTCGTGCTTCACATGTGTCAAACAATCGGCCACATGCCTGTCATGCCCACATTATATCAATATCGACGGCCACAACCCACACCACAAGGCCACAAGTCAAAAAAGCACAAAGTTGTTCAAACTGGTCACTTATATATTAGTACTCTTAACAAGTAACAAATTAACATTCTGTCATTCTCTAATCCCTAACTGATGGCCACCATCCTTCCTTGACCGCCACCGACGAGGAGGACTTGTTGACATTGAAGAATAAAGGCCTGGTGACAAGGGCTCAAGCAAGGGACATTGCTCAAGCCTCTTAATCAATCATTGCTCGAACCACCGTGAGCATGGGCATTGCCAAGCCCCCGCCACCGTGCCTAGTCACTTTGGTAATGATGGACACACATGAAGATCAAGGCGGCATCGAGCGTGCCGCGGCTCCATGACTTCCATTGCCGCGCGCGCCATGGCTGGCCAAGTGGCCGCAAGCATCAAGCCCCTCCAAGGCTTTTATCCCCCTTTCCCTTTTAGTCAATTAATTGTGTTTGTGTCTTTCTATTTTGGGCGTGTGGACCCATTTGCACATGGGATCTCAGCCCACTAGCAACCCTAGTATTTAAACTTCTTTGCTTGCTCCTTTATAGCTAGTTGAAGAATTAAGAAGTGTAATATTTCCCTTAGGTTGAGGAATACCTCCCTAAGGCCTCCACTTATCTATCAACTCAAAGCATTCAACAATCTCTCTTTCTTTCTCTCAATCTCTCACGAATCCCTCAAGCATTCAAATTCATTGAGTTCGGTCCAAGACAAGCCAGTCAAGGAACCTCCCCTAGAGGTTCCCTTGGCCCATTGCACCTCTCGGCCAGCCAAGCATCCTCTCGGCCAGTCACTTGCTTCCCTTTAGCCGACCTTTTCTTCCTCTCGGTTTCCCAAGGCTCCTTCGTGCTTCCGCCTTCAATCCACCCTCAAGGAGCCCCAAGAAGCTAGTCGGTGCCAAGGAGAAGTTCAAGCCCTCTCTTGTGCCATGATCTGGAGCTCAAGCTTGTGAGACAAGGGCATTCAACCCCTTGTTTCACATCACTAACAATGTTCGAAGAAGCCAACAATTGCTCGAATGTTCGAAGTGTAGACGTACTGTAGAGGAGGCGCACCGACACTTACTTGAGAGGGTGACTGAGCGCTGCGGTGGACGGCGGGTGGCTGGGAAAAGGGTCGGCAGCGGCAGGTGCGGCACAACAAACTAAGCGAAGTCAAGGGAGGTGACGTGGCTAAAATATGCAATGCAAATATCGTTGAATGGCCTAGTCAAAGTAAAAGTCCTAACAAACCTACTAAACAGATGTATAGCAAGCAAGTAAGGGTCGAACCCACATAGAGGAAGTAATCAATCTATGTGTTTATAAGCATGCAAAGTAACAAGGGGGGTTTTGATTATCAAACAGAGCAAAGTAAACAGGTTTAGTTGACTTGAGAATATGATTGGGGAAAGTAGTTCCACTAGAACGAGATCCACAATATAGAGATGTAGGTCGATCACTGAAATCTATTCAATCCAAGTTCTTTAACTATTCTTATGGTTGTTCTCACCCTGATCTTAAGTACTACCAATTCTCACAGTTGTTGATAGACTTATCACAATATCAATGGAAGAAAACCTTACCACTAACAAAGCAATAGCAATGCACACAAGGATATAGGATACATGCAAATAGAAGAAAACCTTACTATTCAACATGCAAATGATTCTCACTCACGATTGCGCACTCGTATTCCACTATATGCAACAATCGTGTATGCTACTAGATATGCACTCGTATTCCACTATATGCAAATCCTAGCAATTGATAAATAGTATTCAACCTAGTTGGCCAGGCTATGAAGAATAACGATAAATCAATAATCAATATCACCAAGAGAATTAAACCAACACATATAAGAATAAGAACAAGGAATAGAAATCTCACAACCGAATCAACTGTATTGCTTCAAACGTCTAGTAGAACAAAGGGTGTTTAGTTCTTCATGGGTTAAAACCCTAGAGGTAGAAAGAGAACGAGTCTCTAGATCTCTAGATTGTGGCAACTAGGTTAACTAAAGTTGTTTTTAACCTAATTCTAAAAGTGTGTTAAAATAATAAAATAACAATAATAAAATAATAACCAAAAATAAACAAACGAAATAGGAAATTAATCCTGCATCTCGGTTTTTCTCTCGTGGAAGCAGCTCGTTCCAGCACGGCCCAACAGCAGCTGCAACATCCTCGGCCCATTCCAAGCATCTCGCTGACGGCCCACATCAACACATGCATCAGCGCTGACCAACTCATGATGTCATCGCAATCTCTTTCCAACTTCACTTTCCGCTGCTTCACGCGTGAATTCTTCAATTGGGCTTCTTCCAATTGTTTGGACCTTTCTTCATCTTCACGGCCCATCTTCAATTCCAGCACGCGGGCTCGAAATTAATTTCCCTGTTTTGCCTCACGTGATGGCCGCGGGGCGGCACCCTTCTCTGAGACCCACCGCCGGGTTGCGGTGGCTCTGGCGCGGGGCGGTGACACTCGCCCACTCCTTTCTTCAGCTCTTCTTCTTCTCTTCCGCTCTTCCATACTACCAAGTGTTGGTAGCCTTCTTCAATTAGTCTTCAAGCGGATCCTCATCATCTTCATCCTTCATTAAGCTGTAAATCCCTGGATATCTTCAATTTTCTCCACATCTTCTAGATTACTGACTTAACCCTAAATCTAGTCATAAACTCATCTAAGTAATGCTAATAATTGCCAGTTAAGGTGCATGAAATGACACCTATCAGGAGGCTGAAGCCTGGAGAAAGTCGAGGGAGGCTGGAGTCGAGGGAGGTTGGAGGGCAGTTAGGGTAAGGGTTTTAAATTTCAAAAGATTTAATTTAAAAAATAAAAAGAGATTAGTTTGTTCCTTGCCTTGTTGGGGCTACTTTGCTGATTAGGGAGAATTGTGTAGGGAAAAATAGTAGGAGGATTGTACATGCCTTGATTAATAATAAGGTTACTCTGTTGTTGGCCTAGAATCCTCTTTTTGACCCCTAAAAAGGTGGTTAGTACTCAATAGTATACAATACAACCTGAACAAATTGAAAAGGGTGATGCACATAAATCAATTACTTCCATTCCCTTTAGTTCATCACATTATATGGAAATATCCATGTGGGTCATTACAAAGCATCTGTCCCTCTGTTATTGCGCTTCACTGCTTGATTCTATGTGCAAGGTTAATCATTTGATGTGAATCATGCAAGTTCTTGGCTCCTTTTCTTGATACATCCTTGATGAGAAAGCATACTGTTGTATTTTAATGATGAAATGCATCCTTTGTTTTATCTGCCGCTTAATTGCTTCTCCTCTTATTAGTTGAAAATGGAGAAATTAGTCCCTTGGTGTAGAGTACTTGCTGAGGGGATGTTGTTGTCTGATCTTGTATTGTGGGGAATTCTGCTAGGTTTGATTGTAGAGATCAGCATGATGAATTTTGCAGCATCACTGTCCAAAAGAGTGAATCTCAGAGAACTGCTTCATGAGGTTCCTGTTTATAGTGGTGCAACTGGTAGGCCTTTTTATTCCCTTGATTTTCACTTAAAGTTTGATGAAAGTTCGAGTCATCTGTTGTAACATATTCTGCTCCCAAATGCAGATGCATCCGGAGGAGGATTTGGATTGATGATCAGAAGATGGGCTACCAAGAAAACAGATGGATCCACGAAAAATGGAAGAGATTCGAATCCCAAATACCTCGGGGTTAAGAAATTTGGTGGAGAGGTAAGGTATTGGCTACACATAAAAGAATCAAACTAGATCTAGCTGGAAGTAGAGAATTTGGTAAGTGGTACACATCCCGAGTATCAGAGCACTAGTTTAGATCTTGTAGTATTTAGGGGCCGGTTTTAGGGCTTTAGACCTTAGGGGGGCTGTTTTCTGATTTAGCATAGAACCTCAGCTTAGGGGCATTGTGGTTTACTGCTTTCTGTGCATGCTTTTTTCCCTTTTTTCATATGTGTTTTGTGTGGTTCTGTGCATGAGTTATATGTTTTTTCCCCGCTTTCTGCTTAGTCATTTTTAGTCTCATTATACTATTGATTTCGATATCGTCCTCTATGTCTGGGTTTTTCGCGAAAACGTCCTCCCAACTTGTTCAAGGAAAGGATGCGTACATCCTGACCCCATTTATGCAGGATTTTCATTAGGTCGTTGTTGTAGTTTGATGTGTTCCGATGGGCTCGGACCACATTTGACGTCAGATCTAGGCAGGAAGCGGCCTCGATCTTTCTCCTTAGTAACCGGGATAGGTAGCAACCAAGCATGGGCTCGGTTACCGGCTCTCTTACTCTCGGCAGGGCCGAGTTGGGGCAAGAGGATCTCGCAGGCGGAAGCTAGCGATGGAGGGATAGGTTGTGTTTGTGAACCGTGACGTGGTTCAATCGGGTCTAACCAGTTTGTGACACCGAGGCTTAAGGGAGGAGATGATCTCAACTGCAAGGCTTAAGCTTTAATTTCAACGTAGGGAATAATGAATACAACAAAGCCTATTTAAAGGCAAAGGGCTCGGCCAAACCCTAATGGGCTTGGGCCACGAAATAGACTAATGGGCTAGCCCACTCTACAAGAGTGGAGCACATGCCCAAAATAGAAATGACTGAAATGAAAATGCTAAAACAGGAAACATGCTAAAAGGGAAAATAACATAAATATAGCCTAAATATGACTACGTCTTGAACCAATGGGGACGTCACGGTCTTGGTCATCTTGGGCTCGTCGTTGCCCGGCTTGAGTCGAGCCCAGGACGCATCATTCTCCCTCCCTTAGAATCGAAGCTTCCTCGCTTCGAACTGGGTGGGGCCAGGGAGAGTAGACGCTAGGCGGTCAGCGGGAAAGCGGCGTCGGGCTCGAGGCCAACTCTTGGAACCTCGAAGATAAGAAGGTATGGCTCGGGTCCAGGAGCGGTCATAGCGTCGGGTGCCTTAGAGAGTATCGCGCGGAAGCCCGGGTCTGGATTAGGCATAATGGATACGTCGGGCTTGCATGTGGGCAGGGGAGCACTGGGCACGTCTGTGGGCGGCAGAAGGGGCTCGGTGGATGCGGCCTCGACAACGACAATGTGGGCCGCGGGCGCGGTTTCTCTGGCCGCGGTCGCGGTTGCTGTACCCGCGATCGCGGTTGCTGTAGCCGCGGTCGCGGTTGCTGCTGTAGCGGTCGAGGTCGCGGCGTTGGCCGTGGTCGCATGTGGAGGGGCCGCGGTCGCGGTTTTGGCCGCGTTCGCGATTGCGGCAACAGTGGCGGCTCTGCATGAGGCAACTTCCCTCGGCAATTCTTCGATCGTCGAACGCATTGCCTCCATCTCCTTGGCACGAGCCTCTTCTACGGCATGGCGGGTCGATGAAGCTGCGGAAGGAATGAGAGACTTGACACCAGAAACGGCCGCGATCGTGGAATGGACGAGGGACTCGCGGCGGGGGCCGCGATCGCGGGACAGGTCGCGGGGAAGGCCGCGGTCGTGGGCCAAGTCGCGGTGGGGACCGCGATCGAGGTTCGTGTGATGCGGGATGGGTCGCGTGTCTCGGTAGTGTGCGCTGTCGTGGTATCGGTCGTGGGTGCGGCGTGTCGGAGGTGGTCCATAGACGCGGGGAGACGGGTACGGGCGGCGTCGCGGTGCCGTCGGAATCCTTGGCGGGATCCAATCCGAGTCCGCCTCGTATGGGCTCATGCCACCTAACCAAGGGTCGGGGTCCCACTCGTCGGGCTCGAAGTATGGATACCAGCGGGCCATGGAGTGGGTGTGGCTAAGGACGGGTTGGTTAAGGAAAGGCCAAACTAGGGTTGTGAGGGGCGGCGGAGGCTAGGGTTTTGGATACGAAAAAAGGGAAGGATTTCGGCAATGACAGTGTGGACCGCGGTCGCGGTAGATTCGACCGCGATCGCGGCGGCTAGGGTTTAGGTAGCAGACGGTTCGTATTTTGGCCTTTTGAAGGGTCAAACGATGTTCGTTTTGGACGAATTTTATATCCCCGGACTCGTATCGAGATGCTCTACAGGAATATGGAAGAAAATTGCAGAATGGACGAATGTTTTTTTTTCGACGAAATCTGGGCAGAATCGACGTGGTTTTCTTTGCTTTTGTGGTGGTGGTGTCGTCGGAGAAGGAGGCGCGCTGCGTGCCCCTGGCTGCTCTGATACCAAGTGATGTGTTCCGATGGGCTCGGACCACATTTGACGTCGGATCTAGGCAGGAAGCGGCCTCGATCCTTCTCCTTAGTCCGGGATAGGTAGCAACCAAGCGTGGGCTCGGTTACCGGCTCTCTTGCTCTCGGCGGGGCCGAGAGGATCTCGCAGGCGGAAGCTAGCGATTGAGGGATAGGTTGTGTTTGTGAACTGTGACGTGGTTCAATCGGGTCTAACCAGTTTGTGACGCCGAAGCTTAAGGGAGGAGATGATCTCAACTGCGAGGCTTAAGCTTTAATTTCAACGTAGGGAATAATGAATAAAACGGAGCCTATTTAAAGGCAAAGGGCTCGGCCAAACCCTAATGGGCTTGGGCCGCAAAATAGACTAATGGGCTAGCCCACTCTACAAGAGTGGAGCACACGCCCGAAATAGAAATGACTGAAATGGAAATGCTAAAACAAGAAACATGCTAAAAGGGGAAATAACATAAATATAGCCTAAATATGACTACGTCTTGAACCAAGGGGGAGGCCACGGTCTTGGTCGTCTTGGGCTCGTCGTTGCCCGGCTTGAGTCGAGCCCAGGACGCATCATAGTTGGTATCACATCATGTTTTAAATGTCTCTACTAACATGATGCAGAAAGTTATACCTGGTAACATCATTGTTTGCCAAAGGGGCACCCGTTTTCATTTGGGAGACTACGTTGGCATCGAAAAGGACCACACGTTGTTCGCAATGAAGGAGGGTAAAGTGAAATTCGAAACTCATAAGTGGAGCGGAAGGAAATGGGTTCATGTTGAGCCCTTGGATGGTCATGTGGTTCTCCCGTTATACGCATCTGCTTCAGGCAATACTCAGATGAATGTGGCTGAGTAATAAAGAAATCTTATATCCATGCATGATGCATTGAGTTCTTGATATTGGTGATCTTGTTTGCTATTTTGTCTTCACATAATGATTCAAGTTTTGATGAAACTCCAAATCCTAAGTATAAGCCAAATTTGTGCACGGGAAGCATTTCCGGCTGATGTAGTACAATTTTTTTTGTAGTGCTGATGATCTTGTTAATTGATCATGGGTCTTTTTTGTATTATTATTGGTTTAGCATATTCAACAGTTAAGAAATTCAATTACTAAATCTAGCACAATTAGATCAAAGGTTTTTCCTCCCTTTGTTTTTGAAGAAAGCAACATGTTTCAACTGGTGAGTTACACACTCTTAACATCCATTTGCTATTGCAAATCTGTAGTGTATATTACATACAATATCATTCTTGAAGATGTAAGCTTCTATTTTGGTGTGAAAAGGGGGAAAAAACACTACATTGTAAATGAATACAATAAGAGGGCAGGGTAAGGGGATATAACTTAACCAATGAAATATCTCACGATTGAGAATATGCACATACACAAAAAAAAAGGAAAGAACAAGGAAATAGTGAATTTTTACAATTGTTAACCTATTGATTTTAGACTGAGTGAGACCCTTAAACATACAATGGCTTAGACCTCTTGTACGTTGTGAGGCATCTTGTGCTATTCCATAGAAGGTGAAGATAGGGTAAGTTTTAGAAGGAAGCCAAGCATGATCCCTATGAAGGCCACAAGAGCAACAAATTTTAAGGAGAATCCGGGGTCTCCTTTACGCTGTTTATTTCTTCTCAATATTTGCTGAAATTGAAAGTAATAAAAACAATGAAGGTCAGATGAGACTTACCAATCAAGAATATTTTAGAGAAGATAAAGATGCATTTTACATTCACGTGTATAATCTAGGGGGTGGGTTTGGATTACCACATGTAATGCATTAACATTGCATTATGACAATACAACAATTTTAATGAGATATAGGATAAGGGCGGTAGATACTCACTATCTCTTGTTGGAGTTGCGTTGTTTGTCGAACAACTGCATCTCTCTCCTCCTTCAAATGCCTTATCATTGGGTTCTGTTTGAAAACATAACACTTATATGAATATAGGATAACAAAAATGTCATGACCCATATCCGTGTACTAAGTCTATTTGGGTTGCTGGAGAAGATCCATTAGAGAAAAACTAATGGTCAGACAATCACCACAGTAGTCACATTTTTATTAAATCTTGCTAAGATAGTCATTTTGTCAATTTTTATTTTATAGACTAGCATATGAAAATTCATCATTCCTTCCCTCGAAGGGGATAGACATATCAAAGCCAGTGGGTAGTGGCATGCTTTTATACACAGATTGCTTCATCATGAAAGATGGTTCATAAATTTTAAGTCACTTTAAGTCATTTTAAGTTTTTGACGAACCAAACGGAATTAGATGTATTAATTAAGTCATGGATACTTATTTGATGGAAAGAATTCAGTTAAGTCACTTTAAGTAGACTTGAAGGGTGAACCGAACAGACCCTTAATTACCCATTCATTTGTATGAGGAGAAGCATATTTAGCAACAGATATATTCAAAGGAACCCCAGAGAATTCAACCTCCAGAATGAGTGTAAGAATTCTTTCAACATACCATCCTTGTATAAATATCATGATGTTCATTTGTAAACGCTAGTCACATTGATATAACACAAGAAAATAAATTCAAGCACTTGCTTCGACTTTCACCGTTCATCAACATTCTAGGAATAACGGTGTTACATGAAACTAAGGTTGGTACTGAATAGTGGAAGAGCCAGTGTTAGGATCCTTGACTACCTTGAAGTTGTCAACGCTCATTCCAAAGCGTCCTAGCATAGATTTCCCAAATCTTTTAGCTTTCCTGCTCATGTTAAACCCACATGAATCATAAGGAATAGTTCAAACAAGATCAATCATGCAAATGCAGAAATGCTTCATCAATCTTTCTTCTGGCACTAAGGTGTCATCCATTATTGGTGGTTATGGAGCCAAATTAAGATATTACAGCTAAAACAGCTTGATGACTTAATAATAACTAACAAAATGAGGAAATAACAAAAGACAAGCTTTTGGAAATAATGATAATAATATTAAGCAATCTTATCAAAATCTTTGAAACAAAGTTTACAACCGATGATATGTTAGATTAGAATCTGCAGTTTTAAATTCCACTTCACTAATTTTGTTCATTTACAATTTTTAAGCCACAAATATTTCAAATGATAATGTTCTTTGAACTAATCAAAGTTATCTAGAACATTGCTAATTTCACCAAATATATATATATATATATATATATATCATTATTAGCCATCTAAACCATCTAAACAATAACCAAATATTAACCAGAAGCTAGTAGCCAAAATCAAGTAAAAACTAAAAAGTGACAAATAGTTTTATAGGAAGTCTAATAGTGACAAGTAAAAATTCCATTCCTTTGCAATAGTGACAAGTAAAAATTCCATTCCTTTGCAATACTGATTGTTTTACTAGTATTTTTCCCAATGAACACAAATATAAATGAATAGGCATTTTTTTAATTGCAAATAAAAGAAAATGGGTCATCCAATCAGATGCATAACCCACACAGAGCATAACAATAATCTCTTCCTTCATCTTCTCCATCTTTTCTCTAGCCAATGGCTCCAAACGAACAATTGATCTTCTAGCATGATCATTTGAGGGATCCAACTCCAAAATCTTTTTATTGTCTGCAGCACAAGATTCATGGATCAATGAAACACAATAAACGTGCATAAAAAAGCAAAAAAGAAAAAACTTGGAAAGAAGAATGAGGAACATAAAAAAGATGCTGGATTGATGATGGCCTTCTCCATATTATTAAAGGTGTGTTTGGTAAACAATACAGTAGTCTTGTAAGGTATGGTGATAATGTGATGATATGCATCATACGACAAACGCATTGTTCACCAAAAACATCCTAAATCTTGTACTATTTCTTGCATAAAAAACATGTACTGACCTGCAATAGCTTCTTCATAATGTTCAAGCCTCTCATGAGCCTCTTCCCTTCTAATAAGGGCTTTGTATTCAGGTTTTAGTTCCAAAGATTTTGTGCATTCCTTGACTGTTTCTTGATAGTTGCCCTGATATTCAAATAGTGAACAATGTTAAATAGGCACAAATTCTGTGCACATTCAAAGCGTGCATAGTATATTACAAAAGAAAACAAGATAGGCAGGGAACATAAATAAGCAAGTAAACTTTCACTACAAGCAGCATCGAATATGCAGAGCCAAGGACAATAAACAGCGCAGAAGGTCCTTTGCCCTTCAGAACAATGTGGATGCCTACATGAGATCCTAACAACGTCATAATAGTCTAAACATATATTGAACAGGCTAGCTGACTTTGCTAAGAAATATATCAAGCATTTGGTCCAAGTAACAAATTATAGATAAGTCAGAAAAATCAGCGCACTTTGTACTATAAAAAACTTGCTAAGAATTCAGTTGAAGTGAGAGCCACATACCAGTTTCAAAAAGCATATTGCACGGTTTGCATGACAAATGGAGCGCAGGTCAACAACAGATGGAATTTCTAGAGCAACTTGTAAAGCAATGCCATATTTTGAAAGTGCATCATCATAATGTCCATCTTTAAATAGAGCATTGCCTTCAACTTTTGCATCATTAGCTTGTGCTAAGGCTCTCTGCTCCAAATTTTTGATAGATATGTTACGACAAAGCAGAGTATAGCAAATTTTACAATTTAGCAGTTGCCACAAATGTACCAGTAAAGCATGAAACCAAATAAGTAATGCAAGCATAATGTCTCCGATATGGTAAATTGGATGTGAAGCCTCTTCAACATTGAACTATACAAAAGTAATTTTCTCAGCAGGGACCATTAAACAGTTTGTCATAATCTTAAGGGCAAGAACCTAAACAGCACAAGACAACGATATGCTATTCTAGCACCACAATCATGACAACGGACAAAGAATAAAAAAACAATCACTGTCATAGTACCATTACAATTTATACAGCTTAATGTCAAACTGACGCTAAGCGGGGGGGGGGGGGGGGGGGGGAGGGGGGGAATTGGACTGATTTCAAGTTTTCTCCACAAATAAACGCAGCTAAATCCAATCAGATGATATATATAAACTACAAAGTAAGCAAGTCGCAGTAGACAGAAAAAAACTAACCTGCTTCAATTCATCTTCGTTGAAAGCGTCTTCATAAGCATCATCCTTGGGATGTATAATCTGTTCTTCCCCGCCTTCATTTCGCTCACTTTCTCTTTCACCATCATCACCGCCATTTTCTCCTTGTCTGTCATCAAGATCACCTTCGCTAGCTGTTTCAAACCCATCCAAGATATCCTTGCTCACCTTAATGGTGGTTTCCTCTTCAATCTCCACCATTTTCTCCTTGTCTGATTCCGCTACAGATCCATTCATATCACGATCCTGCGTTGTTTCTTTAACCACATTAATGGTGGTTTCCTCTTCAATCTCCACCATTTTTGTCCTCCCAAAAGCTCCACACAATTGACCTTGAGTAGAGAAGAATTCCAAAAACAGGACCAAATTTCAAGCAATTATCCCAAAACCTAAACGGCAATATCAGCAAACTAGGGTCAAGGTCAAAAGAGTTAACCAGTCTGAGAGAATCAGCAGATAGTGAGATGAATGAAATCCAAGCTACGAATTTCCTACAATTATGATATGAAGCCTCAATAACTTGTACTAAAAAATCATAATGCTAACTCTTAGTTGCACAACTTAATAAATTTCAAAGTAGCCACAATAGAATCAACAGGAGTATAAGCAATAATGTTCAACAGTCTCAATAGCAGGATAGATTGCAAATCTTTTAGGAGAGCAAGACTATCGGAACTGAAAAGTAACAGTGTCTATATCCCTTCTGCTAGCACTACTTAGTACATAACAGGATTTCCAAATAAAATAAGCCTACCCGATGAGAATGATGGGTTAAAAAAAATCA
Source organism: Rheum nobile (assembly GCA_027886185.1). Lineage (NCBI taxonomy): Eukaryota > Viridiplantae > Streptophyta > Magnoliopsida > Caryophyllales > Polygonaceae > Rheum > Rheum nobile. The sequence continues at coordinate 1,894,967 of WOAB01000069.1, forward strand.
GTATATTAAAATTTGAATTGGCCATAACACAATTAGGGTTTCCAAATTCTGACTCCAATCCACAAATCTCTCAGAGTCAGAACTAGACACAAAATTTACAACTAATTACTTATACTTTACCACCAACAGATCAGGAATACAAACTATGGATAATAATCAGCTTGCCCTCACATACAACTTTCTTCCCCGGAAAATCACTAAATTTCCAGCCCTGAGCAGATCGATCGATAATATGAGTTACTGCGTAATCTCGCCAAGTCGTGACATATATTTTGCAATTTTATCCACAAAAGTACTTCATTAACAACTAAGATGAATTCGAATCTAAACATCGCCGATAATACAAAATCAAAAGACATTTAGGTAGAAAAATCAGAAGCACAGATCAGCGACGGTTCGATTGTTAAGGCAAACAGGGGTTGTCGAGAAAAATACCTGATGAGGAGGAGGAGGAGGAGGAGGCGAGAACGCAGCCAGAGATGAGACCTACAGATTCGATGCTTGAATAATCCTGCATTATACTATACCACTCCCATTTGGGTGGAGCTGGCCCTATATTGGGCCTTCAACGGATGGGCTAGACGTCTAGACCCATTGGCAATTCATAGAATCGATGTGTTTTTTTTATGTTTTTTTTTATAAGGAAAGAAATCGAAGTATCAGACATATCCTGATAAATCGAAAGTCCAAATGAGGCTCGAAAGTCGGACAAAAACGACATGAAATAAACTAAACAACAAAAAGAGTAAAAGGAGAAGCAGACAAATAAAATGAAGAACTAACATAACCTGGGATGGTCAAAGAGATACACAAACGCGGGTTAGAACGAATAAATTCTAACAAGGCGTATGATGTGCCGCCGGAGAGCAATCTGCAAGGCACTCAACTGGAAATGAAACACTTAAGCAAAACTCCGACACAAGGAGACCACAGGAACCACAGAACCACACCTTCGACCTCAACCGAAACAACATCTCGAACCAAAACAGGGAAAGCTCCACACCAATCATATGCTTCACAAACAATTAATAAAGATGATGCTTTGAATATATTGATAACAACACACATTTTGAAATGAGTTATTTCTGTTGTTAGTTGTTGTTAGAGAGGGATTACCCATTTGATTTTTGGGGATTTTGGAAGAAAAATGCATTTAAATAGAGTAGTATATACACAAACAATTAGTCTTTTTTATAAAAACAAAGAAATCAAATTTGCCTAGCAAGCTGGTGAATTTTAATTTCTATATTTTATTTTTTCCATTTCTCCTACATGGCTACAGTCGGTTAGCATTAGCTTTAAGACTATTTTATAAAGATTTTTTTCCAAATTCAACGTTTTTTATGATTATATAATATTATAATCAATTTTTTAGATTGGCTTGTTTAGCAAGCTCTATCTTGGATGGTGGGTCAACGCCGACTCACGCCAACAAGTGCGTTGAGCTTGGATCTTGCAAGGGCTGAGTTAGCAATTGGCGGTCCGGGGGTCGTTCGAGCCGACAAGTGGCGGTTGAGCCGATGGTGCTAGATCTGGTTCTTGGATGGGATTTGGGCTCAAAGCCATTTATTACCAGGTGGTTCAAGCATGGTTTGAGCCGGCGAGCGACAGGATCGAAAAGATCGAGCCAACAAGCGCGGAATCATCGCTTTATAGGTAGTTGATTTGTGAAAATTTTATGAGTAGTAAGTGGGGGTTGATCTTGTGTTGTTGGGTGGGGATCAAAATTAGGTTTGATTTGGGTTTGAAATATGGAAATCAAGAGATAAGGAGAATAGTGTTGCATTTTCAGTATAGTTGAGGATTAGACCCCGTGGTGTTGGTGGAGGATGCCCAGATGGGGTTGGTGATGGTTGATCGGTGTGTTGGGTGGGGTGTTGCCCCAGTGAGTTGGCTGGGGATTGCCTCGGTGAGTTGTTGGGTGGGGTGTTGCCCCAGTGAGTTGGTGAAGAATCGATGCTTATGGATATACTAAGTGGAAATAATAATAAAAAGAAAACGAATCTAATCTATTGTAATGTCATTATTTAATGATTAAAATGATAAAAAATCATTTCTTTTTCTTTTTCTCTTGATACTATGATAAATGATTTGTTTCCCTAATATAAGGTGGACTGTAAAGTGATGAAATCATTTTCTTTCTCTCTTATTTTGGCACACAAATTTTAGAGTCTTAAGCCAAGATTTTTTTTTTTTTTTATCAATGTACCATAATGTCAAAGTGGATTAGATTCGTTTCATCTTTATTACTTCCATAAGCTCAAACCAAATGAGCCCTAATTTTTGATCTCACAAACAATTCCACTATTTTTCATTTATGGATCTCATCATTTACGCAATCCATTTACATTTGCTTGTACAAAATATGTAGAATTTTTTTACAAAATAAACATTACAACACTTGTTAATCTATTATATAATACTAAAGTTGTACAGCTTAAGACCACATGGCATCTTTACCATAACCCACAGCATCGCCACATGTGATCATATATTGTGTCATATGTCGTCATCTCTTTATTTCAATCTTTTTATTATTATGTTTAATATCTTTGTTATGATTTGATTTTCTTTTTTGTTATATATGATTATTTTATTATCTCTAAGATGATTTGATTTACTTTGAAGTATGTAGACAAATAATAAAAAATAATTGAAGTAACAAACTATGTTAGACCTGTATAAAGCATGACCTCACCTGTTGGTTTGACTCGATCCATTATATCAAATTCATTTATATTAAACATTATAATACATTTTATAATAAAATTAGTATATAACATTATTTTATTACGAATAATTCACTTAAAATATTTATCTTGTTTAATTTGAAATATTTACATCATCTAGAAGAAATTGACGCTCTTGACCCGTTCAGTGGAACCTATACCAAACCTATTATGATCTAACTTATTTGACCCGTAAATTTTAATGACACGACGATTCAAACCTGATTGACCCAACCGACTAAGCTTTCAAGTTGAGTTGTAACGTTTTTCATAAATTAAGTGTGTAGTCCTGCATATAGGTGTATAACTGTGCTAAGAGAATAATTTTGTATATTGGTAAAAAATAGAAAAATATGTCTTTTGTTCAGATTATCATGCTTATTTTTTAAGATATGAGAATTACAATAATTTAGGTTGCCACCAGTAGTAAATTAAGTCCAAGATAATTAAGAGCAAAAAATATTGTTTGCTGAAAAATACATTTATAAAATAATGCATTTTTTGTGGATAATATTTTTTACCAAAAATTTAATGGACAATTATATCATACAAGGAAGATTTAATACATGTAACAATATTAGTCAAACAATTTGATTTCTTGCATGCTAATTAATTACACCATTACACATTATATATTCATTTAAGTTTTAGAGAAGGTAATTTATCTTTAATGTGTTCAATATGACTATCAACAAGAGTCAAGATCAATGTATTATATTTTATTTTTCCTCATGGTCAACTTTAACATCAAGAGTTATCACTAAGAAAGAGGGAGAAATCTTAGTATGTGATAAGTAAAAAAGAACTATACTACAACTAATATAATAGACTAGTCCCGTACAAGACACATACTAAGCTAGTTACAAAACAAACCTAAATTATCACAGGACATGATTTTCAAAAGTTGACTAAAATAGTTAAGATTATGGGTCACCAAGTAGGTCTCCAATCTAGATCTCCTAAGATCAATACAAGAATCAATTATGGAGCTCTGGGCGATGAATTCTCTTAAACGGTCAATATTGGCGTCTTGAAAAGCTAAAAAATCTATAGCCGAGTTACAATCCTTGTAACAATCAAAAACATTGACAGAATCAAAGTAATTTAATAGTAAAATAGTATCTAGAATTATAGTTCTTATTTCTCAAGAACCTTTTCACACCTCTTATAATACTGTTGATAAAAGTGAGGTTATCCTGTTTAATGATCAACTTTTTTATTTGTAATTTAACTGCCTCCCGAATACCCTCGAGAAGAGCATAAGCTTTCGTTTGAAGTATTGAACTGCTATTTGCGTTTTGTCAATAGTAAGGAAGTTAGAATGGTTGCCACTAGTATACAATTTTTTTACATATAACTCGAATATACAACAAAATAAGTTCGAGTTTTAGAGTGGTGTGATAATAGACCAAATAGTCCGGATGTGAAAAATACGTCCGGAATAAAAAATGTTGTTTTTTTCGCTCGGATCATTTGATATCTGGGCTAAAAAGTCTAGGTGGTTTTCAAAAAAAAGAGGTCGTTTTAACCCGAATTTCTTTAGAAAAGGCTAAAAGTCATTTCTATATAAAAAAATTGTTTGAATGCACCACGAAGGTGTACCATCACTACCTTCCATTTCACTTGACCAGAAAACGTAAGACGGTAAGAGGTTTATTAAGAGTATATATATAACTTATCTAAATTAACAATACATCTACACATTCACTTCACGAGCTGTGTAAGTATATAACAAGATAGTATTTGTAAATCCGATATTATGATTCAACCGATTCAAGCAAACTCAAACAAAACAAGAATATAGATCGAAAGGAGAAACGCCTCTGTGACCACCGCAGAAACGCAAAGTTTCTGCAATCCGACAGGACTCGTCACCGCAGGAGACACCAAGACAGACTCGGCTCCAACGCACACCACCGCAGTCCCCACCGGACTTGGGAGCGCCACCGACGTCGTCTTCCCTTTGCTCCTTTCTCCGATCGAACTCCTCCGAGCACGCTCCCTGCTCAGCCTTCTCTTTTCTCTCTTGGTTTCTCTCTCTGCTGAACGGCTCAAAACCTAGCTTTTCTTGTTCTGATTTCTGTTTTCGTGTACTGATGCTGAGAAAGGAAATATGCTATATATATGCCTCCTCTGCAAGTGGGCCACACATAAGACAAATGAGCCAATTAGAATTAAGCTCCTGCACGAGACCATTCTTCCAGCTAAAGAGGTAAGTGGGCCAATTTGATGTGGTTTCCAACAACTACTAAATGAGCCCACAAATGCTCAAATCAGGCCCACACTCATACCAAGCCCAAATGTGTGCTACCAAAATCAAGTAACCTCAATTGTAATATGTGGGTGTACATGCTTAGATTAAATCACAACAAATGCCCTCCTAATCTAAGACATGTACTGCTTCGATCACCAGTAGTGGATTAGACTATCTCCCATTTATCATCTTCATTGATCATGAGTTGTGCCAACTCTTCAGAAGAATGCCCCACCACAAGGGGAGTTCCTGCAACTCGGTGCTTTGTTAGTCTCATCAACAAAAACAATAGCAGAAACAGTACATTCAGATATGACACCCAACTCTGCCTCATCATACTTAGCCATACTCCTAGATACATGCCCTCCCAAGGGTACAATCCTAGGAATAGATAAGTCATGACAGCATCTCACCTTACCAAGTTTCCAACACATGAAAAACAAGGTACCAAATAATGACATGGCAACAAACACAATCTCAATAGCATGAACCATCATATGACCACATGAAATCTCATAATCATGCATATTAGAATGAATGCTAGCAAAGACCATGCCACCAAAAATCAGATAAACACATATACCAATTAACCAAGCCAATTTCTGAAAATTTCCCACATGAAAGCTCTAGCTAAAAACATGTTCATGCTCAGATATTTCACACACATGTGAAGGATCACCAAGACCACTCAATCTAGCATGCAACTCAGTTTTAGTTTCAGAAGTACTTAGCTTGGGTTCAGAGATACTCCCTCTCTTACTTAATTCGCGTATATGGCTTTCTGACTTCACCTCCTTGTGCCCCTCCATCTCAACAGTAGCTCTTCCACCATTTTCAGCCACACTTAGCTGGTTCAGAGAGCCTTTTTCTGACTCTGAGCACTGCAGGGGTTGGCACCTAGCTTCCTCTTCATCCAGTCCCATCTTGACTGAACTTTCTGGCACTCCCACAGCCTTTTCCTTGCTGTTTTCACTTATTTTAGACTGCATACCTGACTGAACCTGTGCTACATACTCATTTAAACAAGTTAGACTATTAAAAACATGTTTGGATTGAAAAAAGCTCACATTACCTTTCCCATCTGAGGTACTTAAGCAAGGTTGGGCCATAGCAATGTACAGCCCACCCCTCTTAATACCTCGTATAAGAGATTTGCCACCTCTAGTGACCTCTCTTACACCTTTATGGGATGTAATTCTGCAGCCCTTATCTTCTAACATGCTTTCAGAGATGAGGCTCCTCCTCAAACTAGGAACCCACCTCACCTCTTGCAACATTCTAACATTTCCATCATGCATAGTCAAAGGCACATTTCCTATACCTCTAACATCCAGCCGAGTATGATCACCAAGCATCACATTATCACCCTCAAATTCATGCAAAGACTCAAACATAAATCTGTGAGGAGTAACATGCAAAGAACATCCAGAATCTAAAATCCAGCAATCATGATCATACTCAGGACTTAACATAAGAAGCTCACAAGAATAGCTAGCACCAATTTCAGGTTTATCATCAGATTTCTCTTTATCATATTTTTTCTTTCTACAGTCTTTAACAAAGTGGTCAGTTTTATCACAATAGAAGCATCTTTTATCCTTGTTATCCTTAGCATCAGTCTTACCCTTTTTCCATTTGGTTTTAGTCTTACCCTCAGTGTTTAGGACAGAACCATTTTTATTCTCATCCTTAACATCAGATTTGGCATGCTTAAACACTTTCAAAATTTCATTCTTTTCAATAATAGATTCCACAATCTTAAACTTAGTCAATTCCTCTCTACCAAACTGAATAACATCCTTAAAATGATCAAAATCAGCAGGCAAGGAATTAAGCAAAAGAATAGCCAAGTGAGAATCTTTAATCTTTTCATCACATCTTTCAAGATCTTGAGTCATCTTAAGAAATTTATCCAGATTTTCTTGCAAAGATATACTCACATCCATCTTAAAAGTGAATAGACGACATAAGAGATAAATTTTGCTAGGTAAGGATTTTACCAAATACATCTCTTCGAGGGCTTTCCAAAGCTCCTTAGCTGTTTTCTTTCCCATGACTTGCCTTGCAACCTCATCAGACAGCCTTATGAAGATCTCACTGTGTGCCTACTCATCCATCTCCAGTTGCCTCGCAGTTGAAGTCTCAGCCAGATAATTCCCAGTCACTGCCCTTTGACACTTCTCCTTAATCAAGATGGCATTCATCTTCATTTGCCATATAGCAAAATCTGTAGAACCATCAAAAGGCTTGGTTTTGCTAGACTTTTCTGCCATTTAAGATACACAGCAAATCAGTTCTTAAAAATAGGACTATATCCAAAGTATAAGCCTATCAAAGAAAAGAAAAAACAAGTGACCAAAAACAGAAACTCTCAAGAAAACCACCAGCAAAGCTAAACACTATAATCCACACCACAATATCCAATAAACTGAATATTCAAGAATCTCAAACAATTCTCAAAATAACAGTTTCAAGATCAAGAGTAGAAAAAATAGCAATAGCACGATCAGTCAAGAGATAGTAACACAATCTGCTGAACTCAAGCACACAGAATCTCAATCAAAGGGAATAAACACGCTAATAACAGAACCACTCAAAGGACTAAGATCAATGCTACCAACAAGAATCAAGATCATGCAGCGGAATACCCAAGAACACACAAATCGAAACCCTAACAATCAAGAGTCACAATAAGTGCCAAGAACTCAGAAATCAGAACCTCAGAGAATCAAAAATACACAAGAAATCAGAACCAAGCTCTGATACCACTTTGTAAATCCGATATTCTGATTCAACCAATTCAAGCAAACTCAAGCAAAACAAGAATATAGATCGAAAGGAGAAATGCCCCTGTGACCACCGCAGAAACGCGAAGTTTCTGCAATCCGACAGGACTCGTCACCGCAGGAGACACCAAGACAGACTCGGCTCCAACGCACACCACCGCAGTCCCCACCGGACTTGGGAGCACCACCGACGTCGTCTTCCCTTTGCTCCTTTCTCCGATCGAACTCCTTCGAGCACGCTCCCTGCTCAGCCTTCTCTTTTCTCTCTTGGTTTCTCTCTCTGCTGAACGGCTCAAAACCTAGCTTTTCTTGTTCTGATTTCTGTTTTCGTGTATTGATGCTGAGAAAGGAAATATGCTATATATATGCCTCCTCTGCAAGTGGGCCACACATAAGACAAATGAGCCAATTAGAATTAAGCTCCTGCACGAGACCATTCTTCCAGCTAAAGAGGTAAGTGGGCCAATTTGATGTGGTTTCCAGCAACTACTAAATGAGCCCACAAATACTCAAATCAGGCCCACACTCATACCGAGCCCAAATGTGTGCTACCAAAATCAAGTAACCTCAATTGTAATATGTGGGTGTACATGCTTAGATTAAATCACAACAGTATATATACAAGCTCCTAAAAATAAATAAGTGAAACCTATTTCTCACCTTTATAAACCGAGACTATAATACAATTAGTTCAGGTATTAGGCTATATAATCTATTTCCAATTTTTCATTGAAGCCAGATATTACATTAGAAAAAATGAAAATACAGAGTGTTTACAGTTAATTACTACAATAGGTCCACAAATATTCTTTCCTCCATAGTTGTGCTTATGGAGATGTCACTGAGTTTTCAGCTAAATTCGAAGCAGAACCCAGATTGTTGTTTCCTGGAGTTTCTTTGGTATTTTGTTGCAACATATTGGTGCTACACTCACAACCCTACAGTGAATATGCAATGTTGCTGAGGTCAGCAAATTTGTCACTTATGTATATAATTCCACACATTTTTTTAATTTTTTTTGATAAGGTAAGAATTCAAGAATCCAGAACAACCAAACCTGGAAACTCGAGAGGCCGATCAAAGGACACTGTTCAGGTGGTGGAGGTTGAGTCCAAGGAGTTGGCCCACCAAAAGCCTCCAGCGACGGCAGCCACTCGCGGCACATCGGAGCTCCGCCTCTTTCAGCAGCCGACTCGGGCTCGGTCGGAGCAGGGGCTTGGTGCGGAGCAAGACTCGGTCGGAGCAAGGGTTCGGTCGAAACTCGCAGCAGCCAGCATAACCCAGCCCAAGGCTAGGGCCGGCCGCTCCCCTTGGGAGCGTTTTTGGGTTTGCTTTTCGGAGAGCTTAGGGTTGGGGTAACTGGTTTACTTTTCAAATGCTTTATTATAATTCCACACATTTTGAATACATGTTCCACAACGAATTCATGATTACAGTAAAAAAAAGATGCAAATAATCTAGTCTCCGAAAAATAAGAAATATATATGTTGCATATATGCTACGAAGTCTATTGATTTGAATGCTTAGACTTACCTTTCTCTGCGCTTTTCACGAAAATGAGCCAGTGATGCTTTTCTGTTGATGTTATAACACAGAGGAAGGGAGTAAAAGAGGGAGACTCTCATGAACTTCTTGATTGAATGAGTGACGAATTATAGAGAGAGGGGTTTATAACGACCTCTGTTACAACAAAATGTATAACAAACTAATTAGGTGTACAACACGTGCTATCTATCCTAACATCCCCTCAAATTGAAGGAGCTGGAAGCAAGGACAATTTGCCTAGGATAGAAGTATGTGAAGGCCCTGGCAAAGGCTTAGTAAGTACATCTGCCAACTGAAGTTCAGTAGGAACATGAGTGAGAGTAATCAATCCCTCAGCCAGTTTAAAACGTACAAAATGACAGTCTATTTCATATGTTTTGTACGTTCATGAAAGACTGGGTTCCTAGCTATATGAATAGCCGTTTGACTGTCATATTTCACATGAACTAGAGTCATGTGAGGCACCTCAAGCTCATGTAAGAGACGAGTAAGCCAAGATAACTCTGTTGTAAGTCTTCTAATTGAGCGATATTCTGCCTTTATAGAACATAAAGAAATTGTAGTTTGCTTCTTAGATTTCTAGGATATGGGAGAAGATCATAGAAAGACAATGTAGCCACTGACAAATCTTTTGGGACAAGGGCATGATGCCCAATCTGAATCCCAATATGCCTAAAGATTGAAATCAAAAGAATTTGACAAAAGTAAGCGAGAAGGCAGAGTTCCTTTATGGAAAACAAAGTGTATGCAAAGCTGCTTTGAAATGAGCATAGCTGGGACTTTGCATGAATTGACTAAGATACTGAGTGGAAAATCAAATATTTGGCCTTGTTGTAGTGATGAAATTCAGCTTGCCAACAAGTCGTCTATAAGGAGTTGGATCCTGAAGAAGATCATCTATAGACATAGAGAGCTTAACAGAAGGGTCTAGAGGACTCTTTGTGACTGCAAGATCTTCAAAATCAAAATCTTTTAAGATCTCCATGATGAATTTCCTCTGTGAAATACTAACACCTTTAGAGCAATGTAAGAACTCTATTCCCAAGAAAAGGCTCAACTGACCGAGATCCTTTATCTTGAACTGAGCATCAAGATAAGACTTGAGAGAATTAATCTCAGTAGAATTATTTCCTATGATTAGTATGTCATCGACATACACTCCTAAGAAAACTACTTGATCACCAGATTTCTTGAAAAATAATGAATAGTCATTTAGAGAACGACTATATCCTTGAGAAAACAAAGCCTCGGACAATTTAGAATGCCATTGTCTAGAAGCCTATTTTAAGCCATATAATGATTTGTTGAGGCGACAAGCCTTACCAGGAGAAGCAGAAAGACGAAGCGAAATCTTCATATAAACCTCCTTATGAAGATCTTCATGGAGAAAGGCATTATTCACATCCAACTGTGATAATGGCCATTTCGTTTTGACAACAATAGCTATAAGACTCCTCAAAGTTGTCATCTTGACTACATGTGAGAATGTTTCAGTATAACTAATACCTTCCTGGGTGTATAAAGTGAAATACAAAGCCGATGTAGTCAGTTCTATTTTCTAAGCTTCTTGCCCATTGATAAATCCACCAAATCCCAAGTATGATTAGCATCCAGAACAACCAACTCTTTGTTCATAGCTTCCTTCCATTCAGGAGAACACTTAGCAACTTCAAAAGAACAAGGTTCAAGCAAGATGAAAGCATTCATAACCAAGTGTTGACTTATAGAATCAAGAGCTGAAAAATCAATTATTGTAGGGCAATATCTGTATAAGCTAAGACACTGTTACAACTAACATTTGTGCACACAAAATCCTGATGATAAGCTGGCCTTTGACCTGTTCTGGAAGACCTGCGACGTGGAGGATCATTGCTAGAAGGGGGATCAGTAAGAGGAGCCAAATTGTTAGAAGAGATCAAGGAATCAACAAATGAAGGTGATGTAGAAGAAACATCAGTAAAGTCAGGTATAACAAATGGTAATGTTTTAGTAGAAATTGCTAGCATAAGCATGAATGGCATAATGTTTTCATAGAAAACTACATCTCTAGAATAAAACACTTGTTGTGTATCAATGTTGAGAAGCTTATAAGCTTTCTTTGTTGCAGGATAACCAAGGAAGACAAATTTCACTGCTCTTGGCATAAACTTGGCATGACATGCCTTAACAGTGGAAGCAAAAGATAATCAACCAAAAGTTCTATGATGATTCAGTGAAGGAGTCTTAGAAAATAGAACTGACTATGGAGTCTTGCCTTGGAATATAGATGTAGGAAATCTATTGATCAAATGTGCTGCTATAAGAACAGAATCTCCCCAATATTGTAATGGAAGTCTATGCTTGTTCTACGAAGTTTCCTCGAACACAACAATTCCTGCGAGAATCCCTACGAAAAGTCTAAAATTAAATCTAATTGGTCCATCATTAATCAAAACGCTGAGTTTTGATCCGTCACTTTGATTAATTTCATCCCAAGACTAACTAGTGTTTGGATAAATGTTAAAGATGTCCACAAATGTTTTTAGCTCGTTCACATCATACACAAAGAGTAAGTTATCAAATTATATATTCAGACTCCTAATAATTTTACCCGATTAAAGATTGACTTTCCTTATCAGGAAGCATACTAGAGTTAGAGTTACTATTTTTAGTAACCTCAAGTTTTGTTTTTTTGACATAAATGTCCTTTATAAAATTCTAAATATTTAGGGTTATTACAGATTGTGTGTTTATAAGTTCTCTCATGTTGTACCATATGGTAGATTTAGGCCTTGTTTGATTGGGGGTGTCAGGTGCACATTGTTGGTCAAGTGGGGACTCTCACTGGGAAATCTATGGAGCTCGCTAAGATATTACAAAAGCGCATATTGGACATTGCTTCCACCTAGGAGACAAAGTTGGCATGTAGTAAGGCTAAAGAAATTGACGGATGGAAGTTGTGGTATTCGGGTGCATCTAGTAGGAGAAATTTGGTTGGTATCTTTGTAACCAAGGATTTAAGAGATCAAGTGGTTCACTTCGAGCGCAAGAATGACTGATTGATGGCAAACACGCTTGTTGTTTAGGGAAGTAGCATAAAAGTTATTAGTGCTTACGCTCCCCATGTGGATTTTGATGAGGATAAAAATAGAAGATTTTAGGAAGATTTAGACGATATGATCAAGGGTATTCTAGGGACATAGCACTTTTTGGTGGGAGAAGATTTTAATTGGCAGAATGGAAGGGTTAAAGATGGATATGAAGAAGTACATGGAGGTTTTGGATTCAACGACGAAAACGAAGACGGTTTGGCATTGTTAGAGTTCTATGTGGCTTTTGGATGTGTGTATTTTGAACTCGTGGTTTCGCAAAATGGATGAGCAACTAGTCACCTGTTAGAGTTCGATGGGAAGAGCTCAGATCGACTACTTTGTGCTTAAAAGAGAGGACATGGGTAGATGTAGAGATTATAAGGTTATTTTGAATGAAGGGCTAACGACACAACATCGACTATTAGTCCAAGACTTTGAGACGACATGCATATAGGCAAAGAAAAACAACTTCTTACAATAGGATCAAATGGTGGCGCTTATCAGAGTCTAGTGGACAAATTTTATGGGATAGGATCACAAAGGAGGGAAAGGCTGAGGACACTTGGCATGTAAAGGAAGATGCTGACGAGATGTGGGACAAAATGGCAGAGTGAATTCGGTGGACGCCATGTTGGGTGTTGGGATTGGAGAAAGGAGGTAGTGATTATAGAAAAGGTAAAGGTAAAGCCTGGTGGAATGAAGAAGTGTAGGGGATAGTCAAGGTCAAACAGTTGGCATACGCGAAGTTGGCGAGTAGCAACAATAAGGTTTATAGGGAATCTCTAGTAGCGAAATACAAGATTGTAAAAAAAGAGGCCAAGAAAGAAGTTGCAAAGGCCAAAGAGAGAGCCTTTGAGAGTACATATAAGACAATGCACAAAAAATGGAGGGGAAAGATTGTTGTTTCAGCTAGTGCAAGCAAGAGAGAAAGAGTAAAGACTTAGGCAGAGTATGGTGCATTAAATAGAAGAAGGGAAGGTGTTAGTTGACGTCAATGAGATAAAGTATAGGTGGTAGAAATACTTTATCACACTACTAAACGAGGGGAACGGGGCACCTGAGTGCCCTCAAGTCTTAGGAGTTCAGAGCGTATTCAACTACTACAAATGCATTTTCAAGGAGGAAGTGAAGGAGATGGTCCACAAAATGAGAAACAAAAGAGCAATAAGACCAGGCAATATCCTAGTTGAAGTTTGGAAGTGCTTAGGGGTAACAACTTAGAATGGCTCATGCCGTTGTTCAATGTTATCCTTAAGACAACTAAAATGCTTATGGATAGAGGTTTAGCAAGTTAATCCTATTGTATAAGAACAAGGGTGATGTGCAACAATGTAGCAACTATAGGGGTATCAAACTCCTTAATCAACAATGAAGATGTGGGAAAAGATAATCGAGGTAATGATGTGAATCACAATGCTTCACCTCATGTTTCCAGCCACACACCAAGTCCCCAGGAGGAAGACCAAGCCAATGCCACAGACAGCACTGAGATCTTGTCATTGATGGCACCGATACCACCACTAGGGCAAGCGGGTGATTTGAGCAATGTGGAGGCAAATGAGGCCAGCTTTGAGGCACATAAGGCACTGGAGGAGAGTGTCAATATGCCTCAAGGAGCATCGGACAAAGTGTTACCTTCAAGTTCGGCGCAGCAGTGAAGGATCTTTGCTATCCAATGCGAAACGAACTGAGAGGGTTTAGGGATTGTTGAGTCAAAATGAGAAGAAACATGGTCGGGGGTCCCCGCTTAGGTTTATTTAGGTTTTTTTGTTCAATTTTTGGGCATGTCATTCTCTATTGAATATTGCTTCATAACTATTTACCTGATATGACTTCTGAATAACAAGTACACACCATCTTTTAACCTCTGTTTTCCCTCTAAAAGTTAACAAGTTTCCCTCCAATTTCTACCCCTTTACCCATGTGTTAGGTTGTCATCCAAGCAGAACCCAACCTGTAAACCTGCACAAAGCCACCGTAACACCACAAGACCTTAAATCCACAAATCTTCAAAAAAGATTGTGCAGCGTCTTCAATGTCTTTGGAATAGAAGAAATTTAATAATGGGTGAGTTCTGACTTTCACGTTCATATTCTTCTTTACAAGACATTCTTTTGTGGTTCTCTAAATGAGAGAACAACCTTTCAGCTTCTTGTTGATCATTACACCAACTTTAACTCTCGTTTATCCTTGATTCTAGAATATTTGTTTTCCCTACAAATGGAACTACCATCAATAGAATTATCAAAATCGCCAGCCTGAAAATCCTTTATTATGGCTTGAAAACCCTTTAATGTCGGTGTTAGGGTATTGGTCATACTATCAACGTTTGGCATAAAGTATTGAACTTGTGTTTGCTTTTTGTTCGTATAACAGGTTCAAGAGCATACTACTTGACTCTGAAAACAGGTGGTGAATGGACATGTAATGGAAACAAGTGGGTTTTTGATGGGATCACAATGACAACATGACTTCTTTTGTATGCAGATGTGAATTACTCAAATCTAAGGAAAAAGTTGGCTGAGAAGATTAAATGCATTGACGAGATAGATGAAATGGAGATAAAATATATGTCACTGTGGAAACCACTGCCACAACCAATCGATGTCAAAGATGACGAGGACCTTGATGCATTCAAATTTTTGAACTTGCAATCACAAGATAACATTTGGCCTATCAAGTTATATGCGAGTATGAAAAAGAAGGGAAACAAAGAGCCAGAGACCGAGGTTATGATGGCTGGTCATCCAAGTAGAAGTGATGACGAGGACATCACAGTGTGTCTGACTCCGCCACCGTTAACACAAACTCAAGAGGCAGAGGTCGAGGTTGTGGTAGGTTGCCATCCAAGCAGAAATGGTACCAAATTTGACAAGAGTAATATGGTAAGTGACAATTGTCCCACTGAAGCTGTACTGAATATAGTTGATTGTGACATGTATGAACTAAAACCAAAAATTTGTCGTGTAAACAATGGGGAAGTACAAATAGTTGACTTGGTGAGCCAATCTGAGGCAGACTCGGAAACTGATGGGAGAGAAACAAGGTCTTCCACATGAAAGAAAAGAATACATGAATGTATTGACATTGAGAGTGATTATGGGGAAGACGTTGGGCGAGATTTTGATTGGGATGACTTTGAGGATGATGTTGAGGAAGATGTTGAAGAAGGGACATTGTTGGATGACACTAATGAAGTCGACAACTTATTCATAGACATTGACGAGGAAGTTCTACAAGAGATTGAAGCCGAGTACTATCGTAGCAAACAGTTTAGTAAAAGGCAATTGGATGATTTGGAAGAGCCAATGGAGGATAATGGGGTGAGCGGCAATAATTTGAAAATAAAAATTGGAGAGCATTTCAATTGCAAGAAGGATCTTAAGGATCGTTTATCCTTGATGGCATTACAGAGGCGCTTCTAGATGCAAGTCCAGAAGTCTGATAAGAAGTTATATGTGGTAAGGTGCATTGATCCTAGTTGCACATTTTTTTGTCGTGGGACCGCTCTTGGCAGCACAAGATTGTTTGAAGTAAGGAAGTATTGTGGACAACATACATGTGGCATGAAGCTAAAGCATAACCACCACAGACATGCAAGTTCAAGCGTAATTACTGACCATATTATGTCAAGGTAAGTAAACAATCCTGTCAGTACGATCATATATATTTATGAGCATGTATATGAACTAACCTTAGCACGTTACATATACAATCCTGTTACAGCTTTAACACAACCGATACATGTCCTGGACCTCGTGCTGCCGAAATTCAAGACATCATGAAGAAGATGGTAGTGACAGTTAGTTACGACAAGGCAAACATAGCACGTTTAACCGCCATTGACAAGATAAGAGGCACAACTGAAGAAAGCTACAATAGGATTCATGGATACATGTACATGCTCGAAAGGATGAATCCAGGGACAGTCACACATATTGAAGTAGATTCTAATCGTCGATTCAAGTATTGTTTCATCAGCTTGGGTGCTTGGCGCAATGGAATGCAGTTTTTAAGAAGGGTATATTTAAGTTTTGTCACGTTCCACGATGCTATTGTCAAATTGATACAGTACATTATAGCATATGTCACTTTGTAAAGCTGAGTGAAAACTATTACAGGTCATAACTGTGGATGGTACCCATCTAGGATCAAAGTACAGAGGCACACTTCTAGTTGCAGTGGCACAAGACGGAAACAGACAAATATATCCAGTGGCTTTTGCTGTTATTGACAACGAGAATGACAGTTCATGGTCATATTTCTTCCGACACCTACGCTCCGTTGTTGCCGACGATCATGACCTCATATTTGTGTCTGACCATCATGGAAGCATTTACAAAGGTTTAAGAGAGTGCTATATCTTCGCAAAGCATGGTTGTTGCACACTTCACCTATTTCAAAACGTGAAGACGAGGTTTAAAAGGAATGACTTGTGGATTCTATACCAAAAGGCAAATCAAGCGTACACCAAACATGACTTCAATCGTGAATTTGCAAGACTTTGCAACCAGTCTCCAGAAGTCGGTACCTACCTCAGGGGTGTTGGATTTGAAGCGTGGACAAGGTCGCATATGCCCGCAAACAGATTCAACATTATGACGTCCAACAATGCGGAATTCGTTAATAGTCGCTTACTGGGCCCGCGTCGAATGTTGTTGATTGGGATGCTTGATGGTATACTGAATGTCATGAGTCAGTGGTTTCGTGACAGGCGATTAAAGGGAGAGCGACATTCTGATCTTCTGACCCCGACAGTTTGTCGTGAGCTAGAAGGTAATTATTTGAAATCGTTGACAATGGTTATGAGTAGGCTAAATCAATATGAGTTTCAAGTGCATGCCAATGGAACTACATTCTTGGTAAATCTGCATGCTCGAACCTGCTACTGCAACGTCTTCCAAGTTGACTAAATTCCTTGTGCGCATGCAATAGCGGCTGCGAAGGATTGTGGTGTGGATCTTGTCACTCTTGTTCATCCCCTCTTTACTGCTGAAATGTGAAAGGAAGTGTACAAGGAAACTATATATCTGGTTCCTGCATTTGAGCGCTGGGAAGTTCCTGACACGGTCTTGAATAGAGCATGTTTGCCCCCGGATGTTAGGAGGAAATCAGGAAGACCAAGGAAGAAAAGAATCCCGTCACGGGGAGAATACAGGGGCCCGAGGAGAAGGTGTGGAAGTTGTGGCACTGTCGGCCATAACTCACGAAACTGTCCTAAACCCTCAGCCGGCCCATGATACCGTTAATTGTGCTACCTCTTCAATTATCTATTTTGTTAGTATGTGTTTCCTTGTGTTACCTCTTGAATTATGTATTTTGTTAATATGTGTATTAAGAGATCCAAACTCTTGAAGGATCTCTTACCACTCATATTACTTTTTGTATAAATGATATGTATTTTGTTAATATGCGGTTAGTTAATATAACACTATCATGTCATGACTATATTTATGTCCTGACATTGTCAATATTGACTACTTTTGGTTAAATTCATATGACAGAAGTTTCACTACATTCTGTACCTACCCTTTGACCCCACTTGTTATTCTTCTATATTTATCATGACAAATTCAATATGCTTTCAAATAACCAACGGACCGACATGAGTGGCATCTGAATAACACACAGGAAAAACATAAACCGTCATCGGCCATACATAACATGCTTCTTAAAATCACTACATTTACGTGACATTACATAGTCACTATATGACATTATATGTTCACGACACTCACATGTATTAACACTAATACGATGTTCAACACAACTACTTTAAACCAACAAAAGCATCACCATAGAGTTACATTCTTCAATTTCAAAATAAATCTCTGAATATGGTAACGTTGTATATAACATTGAGACGCCTCACTATTTCAAATACACATGCATCGTTCATCTCCAATTCATTGTCAATTACAAATTGCCTCCAGCCTGTTCCAAATCTGTAGAGATTCCCACTTTTTGCGACAGACATGGGCCACGCAACCATACCACAATTCAGGATGACTTTAGTGATTCTTGCAGCACTCAAGAATTTGATAGCATGTTTGCTCGGGACACCCTGCATAGCAGTAAGTGCATTGCAATTTGATATTATGAAGTAATCCTTATCACACATTTATATTATAAGGTTAAGTAATCCTACCAGACGATAGTCACCTTGGACATTGGTTTAATTCATTAAAACAACGAAACTATTAATCTTGTCACATGGAAAAGCTTGGGCTCTTTGTAATGCTGATGGTGGCTCAGCTGTAACAGCTCCAACATCATCATCAACATCTCCATCATCTTCAAGAATAATTGGGTGGTTGCCACTGTTGTACTCTCCAATACTCCAATTGCTGTAACTGGTGTCTTCTTCACAGTGGGATTCAGAGCTGATATCAATCACATTGTTCGGCATCCTGTTAATAGCACCACACAGAAGAGGACTTTGATGCAATATGGTAAAGCAATTATCATACCCAGTTCCAAATAGAGACTTTCATTGAACTCAGAATATCACTTTAGCCACTCCATCTATTCGAATCCAAGGTAAAATTTTCAAAACAATTTAAAAATAACCATGCTAAATGTATAATAATACCTGGACTTCCTTTTTCGTGAGTGAATTGTTTTTGATTGTGGTTGAACTCTCTCCAAATGGGGTCAATTTGATTTCGGATGTTCAATCCCGACAAACCCTAGAAAACTTACCCAAATTGAGATAGATGAAATGAAGTCAAGGAACCGCTCAGAAATTGTATATTTAATAGTCTGTTAAACCGGGTTCATAACAAGTTCTTAATATAATTGTTAAACCGGTCGAAATTTGCCCTAATATGGCATTGTGTGCTCCAAGGAACCGCTAAAAAATTGGGCCGAATATGGCATTTTTTTGGGCTTGTCATACTAATTGTTTTGGCCTGTCGTCTTTCATGTCATAATGTACTATTTCATGCGACATTATCATAACATACTGTATTATATAAAACAGAAATACATAACATGCTTCATTTGGCAATCTGACATTTACCTGACAATATATAGTCACTATATGACATTTTGAGGTTCCTACTTGACATTATATATCCATACAGTAACAGACTTCATAACCTACTAAATACTACACTAAATTACATAGTCCCTACACTACATTAGTTAATAAAATACTAAATATTACATAAACACTGATGCGGAGGAGACAGATGAATCTGGGCCGTCGCGCTGTGGAAGTTCTTGAACAACATCTCCGGTGACGACATATATGTTTATGAACGCCACGGTTCTACCTTGGGCGGCAAGGACGGCCGCGTCTCCGCGGTTCTGTAAGGCCCTCAAGGTACGAGGGCCGCCATCGGGGGGCACAACTTTGAAGAAGTACGAAGCGTCCCGTTCATAATTGTTAAACTGAAACTGTTGGTTGATCAGCCACCAAATATCCTGTACCATTTCAGCCAATGGACTCTAGTTTTAGGTCATCCCGCCTTGGTAGTAATGGGTCGAAATCCTGGCCATTGCTCCCCTTGAAGGGATGGATCTCCCTCCGGTATGGACAGTTGCAAACACCCTGTGATCGTTAGGCTGATCAGCCATGGAAACGAAATAAGCGTAGGGAATTTGGTGTTTAGGGTAAGGTGAAAGATGCTTGCCTGGATTGTGGATGAGGAAATATGACTTCGTATGAGGGGGTATATAAAGAGGTTTTTGGGTTGGTGGCAGTTACAGATACATTTATGACGGTGCTCTAATATTTTCTTAATTTAATTACTTGTGTTAATATCCTGTCTTGTCACTGATATCCTGTCTAATCAGCGTAAATTGGAGTTGGTGGGCAGTTATTGCTAATTTCATGACGGTTTGGAGTTTTTTATTGTCTCTTCTCAAAAAAGGAGTTAGTAGAGCCGATACCCTGTTTGGAGTTTTTTATTGTATCCCACATCCCTCTTAGATTCATCTTGTCATGCTACTTCTTAATATGTATATTATGAAGTCAGTCAATGTTCCTATATTATTTGACACAACTGTCATTCGAATGCCGTTTAAGTGCCATGTAACTGCCATTTAACCTACACGCACATAACTGCCATTTAACTGCCATTGTATGTAATCTAAACAAGTTGTTGTAACATTGTATGTAATCTAAACAAATGTGTTCGAAAACATCCAATTGTACGTAATCTAAGCAAATGCCATCCAAACCCCAAAAAGAACATCCAAATATCCAATTTAAACGATGGAGTTCCTGTAATATCCCTCATTTTATAAGGATATTTTGGAATTTTTCCAACTCCTGTATTACAAGTCGGATTAATTTTAGAGAGGTTCGGACATTCTGTAAATTGTTTGATCTCTGTAATATTTTTCTGAGTAATATAAAATACAGTTGACGTATATTCAAGGTTAAATAGTCATTCGTGTATGAATATATTTAACCCAGGGTTAAGATATTTAACCCAAGATTTAAAACGGACAAGAGGGTGAAAAATGGCCTTAACCGCACCCCGCGGTCAAGTGGCCGCACCCGCGGCGAAGGACAAATTTGGAGGCGGCAACAGAGTCGCCACCGCACCCCGCGGTGCAAGCCATCTTCGTCGCGATAAGATTTCTGAAAATCTTATCCTTGGCCGAGCAAGTTGCTCCACTTGTTGTTCCCTTGTTCCCAACTGGTCTCCTTGCTTGTCCCCTCTGAGGAAGCTCACTGATGGGCTATAAAAGGGGGTTGAATTCAGAAGTCAAAGGGCACTTCACCTTCCTCCTCTGTTTTCTCCTCTGAATTTCTCCATTGTTGTTCAAGCTTTTGAGCTTGGTGTGAGAAGGTGATCAAGATACCTTTGAGTGATAAAAAGGTACTCCTAAGTGGTATTCAAAGGCCTAAGGTGTTGGGAGATCAAACCAAGAACGAATCAAAGTCGAACGAATTGATTTGGGTGAGTTCTCCATCAAAAATTTGTCACGACCTTCGCCACTGTAACCTGGCCGCACCCGCGGCAGAGGCTTCACCGCACCCGCGGCAAGCCTTGTCCGAGTGTGTGTTCTTGGGTGTTTGGCTTGGGGCGAGGCTTGATTCCTTTGATTCTTTTCCTATTCCTTTAGATTCAATTATGTAGATATTGAATCTAACTTAGGATTTCTTTATTGGTCGATCCGAAGGAATCTGTGTTGCCAGATCTGTCCCTGTTTCGAGCCCGAAAATCCCATCGTCGTCTTTAAGCTTCTGTGGATCTAAGGCAAGTGGCGATTCGCTCTTGCTCATCATTCCATATTTCAGTTAATTATCAATTGTTTAGTTGTTAATTAATTTGGGATGATTTACTGATTTATTGTTCGTTGGGAACAGCTTTGTTAATAATTGATTAAAAGATGATATTATAATAGGTTGTATATCTGCTAGAACAACGTTATTATAGATATAACTGATTAAAAGATGATATTATACTAGGTTGTATATCTGCTAGAACGACGCTAGTATAAATATATGTTTATGATGTTGGCCATGTTGGCTTGGATGTGAACTATTACTGTGTTGAACTGTTAGTTAGCACGAGTATTCGTAGGAACGCTTGGACTTTGCAAGATCCATTCGTTTCTTTATAACTTGGCAAATAACAGGGCGATCAAGACCCTATGCCAAACTTTCTGGTCATGACCAACCGAGATGTGGATATAGAGGCTTGGACTCTGCGATGTGGATATAAAAGCTTATAACGTGATGTGAGTTTTGGAATTAAATCAGATAAGTGCTCTTGACGCACATAATTAATATACCTTCGGCGAGTAGTGCAACTAGGGCTGAGCACGGGCTGTCAAAACCGAAAGACCGAACCGAACCCGAACCCGAATTTTTCGGTTTGGGTTTCGGTCTGAATATTTCATGGTTTCGGGTCGGGTTCGGTTCGGGTTTTTCGGGCTAACCCGAATGGCTATTTAAAACCGATTTCCTATTATGATTTTGGGCAATTGGGCTTGTACATTGCTTGGGCCCTTAGCCCAATTCTTCATTTCTTCCCAGCTTCCCTTCCTCGTCAGCAGTCATCTCCTCTCCTAGTCTCCTCAGCCCCCTCCGACAGAACCCTAAGTCCTCTACTCCCCTGCCCCCGAGTCCCCGATGAGTCGCTTCTTGCTCCGCCAGTCCGCCTCCTTTCTTGCTCCGCCAGTCCGCCTCCTTTCTTCCCTTCCACCGCTCGTTCCCTTCGCCTCCCGCCTCCTTCTCGCTCTGCCTCCCGACTCCCGCCGATGCACTGTGCACAGTTAAAACGCAGCAACAGGTAATTGTTTTTGCTTCGGAAATCGGAACTTACTGCTTAGTAGTTAGTAGCTTAGTCGTTTAGCTATTTAATTGTTTTTTGCTACCATCCAATTTTTTGATGTCTATTCATTTTGTATATCCTTTGCATTTGTTTTCAGTTTATGTATTTGTTTTTCTGAGTTTGATAGGCTTGCCAAAAGAGTAGGTAACCTTAGCTTTCTTATCTGATACTGAAATTGTTGTAGAGTTGTTTTTTTTGATGGTGGAGTTTGTGTAATTCATGTGTGAAAGTGAACTGTGATGTAGCATTCAATTTGAAAAAGAGATGTTTATTTGGTATAGTAATATCTGAAAAGAATCAAGCTTTTTTCTAATAATTTGAGGGGGAAAAATACACAAACTCAAACAATGCAGAAAAGAACTGACTGATAAAAGATGCATTTCTTCAACTGTGTTTGAGGATTGTGCTTTTCTTGTAGTGTAGTGTCTCATTGTATTCTATAATTTTATTTTTAAATAATACCAAGTGTAATCACGTTGTCAATCATATTATTATTTAATCGGAACTTACAGCAAACAGGTAATTATGCCTTTTTAGTGCAGGTTGTGCAGCAGTCTTATGAGATTCAAAGATTGTTAAACAAAGAAAAACGGATAGACTCTCATCAAATGTAAGTATCGTATATTCGTATTCATTGTTCATGTCATGGAAATGCCTTTTAGGTTTATTTTCTTCGATGTGTAAACTTATATTTGTTGTTCTTTTGTGTAGATGAAGAGCTCCTAATCCAAGCATACTCAATCCAAAATGACTCAATTCAAAAAGAGATCTAGAGAATTGTCTAAAACAAGCACTCAACCGGAGTCTCGAGATTTGACAAGATCCATTGCTTCAGAAAATTCTCCAGAACATGAATCCATGGACCCTGATTTTGATGAGGACTTTGAGGATAATGATCTAGATGAGGAGGAGGAGAGGCAAGCTAGGGCTGACACACAACCAACAAAACAACCACGAAGAGAGGTCGATGAAAACGAAGAGGCTGAAAATGAAGTGATGATTGCAGATTTGTTGAAGGGGAAACGAAGTGATGTTTGGAAACATTGCACGCCATTTGTTGCCAAGAACAAAGATATAAGGGCTAAATGCAACTATTGCAAACAAGTATTTGCTGCAGCGACTAAAAAGAATGGTACCTCAACATTAAGAAGGCACCTCGAAAAATGTCCAGAGCATCCAGAAAACAAAGGTGAAGGTATGCAATCCAAAATTGTGTTAGAAAAAATTGATCAAAGTGCCCTTTATAAGATGCAAAATTGGGTGCTAGACTTAGATGTTGTGAGGAAAAATCTGATTAAGCTAATTGTTGGAGAAGAGTTACCTTTCATGTTTGTTGAGAAGCCATTTTTTAGGGACCTTCTATTGTCTATGTGCCCTACTTTCAAGATACCTTCACGTTGGACCATTACACGTGATTGTTATAAGCTGTTTCTAGATGAACAAGTGAAGCTGAAATTGTTTTTGAAGAATAATTGCCAAAGGGTTTGTCTGACTACAGATACATGGACATCTATTCAAAGGGTGAATTATATGAGTTTGACTGTTCATTTTATTGATAATGAATGGAATTTGCAGCGAAGAATTCTAAACTTTTGTCCAATTAGTGATCACAAGGGTGATGATATTGCTAGAGATGTTGAGGATTGTCTGAGGCCCTGGGATTTATGTGATAAGGTTTTTACAGTGACTGTGGATAATGCAAGTGCTAATGATTATGCTTGTAGAGAGCTGAAGCACATGGTTATAGCAAGCGGTGGTAGCATTGGCAAGGCTAAGTATCTGCACATGAGGTGTGTTGCTCACGTTGCAGCCCGAATTGTCCAAGCTGGTTTAAAGCCTCATGCCAAATGCATTGATAAGGTTAGACTTGTTGTGAAATTTATAAGGAACTCACTTGCTAGATTGCATATGTTCAAAGAAGAAGCTCTGAAGCTGAAAGTTGAGAGCAAACTTGCATTGCATTTTGATACGCCTACAAGGTGGAACACATGTTACACTATGTTGGATGTTGCTTTGAAGTATAGAAATGTGTTCCCTCGTTTAGAAACACCAAGAGATGAAGATGGTGTGTACTTAGGACACATAACTATAGAGGAGTGGAATAAGATTCAGGTTATTGTGAATTTCTTGAAGGAGTTCTATACCTTCACAAAGAATGTTTCGAGGTCCTCTTATGTGACGGTGTGTAATGTATTTTATTACATAGGTCACCTTGTGCGCTTGTTGGATCAGTGGGTGTCTAGTAAGGACGAGGTTTGTGTTACCATGGCAAAACCTATGAAAGAAAAGTGTGAGAAGTATTGGGGGAGCATGGAGAAGATTAATATATTCATGTTTGTAGCTATTATTCTTGATCCGAAGTACAAGTATGAAGGATTGGAAATAGCATTGCAAAACCTGTATGGTCTTGAGGAAGGAGGGGATATGGCAAAGACTGTTAAGGAGGTCACAAGGGAGTTATTTGAGGAGTATAGGAGGATTTATGCCCCATCATGTGCTGAAGAGCTAAGTAGGACGAGGTCAAGGTCTGAGGTACCGACTTTTGGTGAATCTGGAGAGGAGCCGGGGTTCTTCTCGGACATTAATTCCCAATTGAAAATGCGGGCTGAATCTGGTGGTTCATCATTTACCAATGAATTTGATAAATACTTTCATGACTTGAGGGATGTTGATTGGGGAAAAGGCAGCTTGATGTGGTGGAAATGTAATGGGCATAGATTTCCAATTCTCGCACATATGGCTCGGGATGTATTAGCCATTCCCATTTGCCATCTGAGTCTGCCTTTAGCACAGGAGGTTGCACTATTGATAAATTTCAAAGCTCATTGTCTTCTAAGGTTACTTCTTTTACTCTTACAAGAAATACTTGAAACTTTATTTATATATCTTGTTAATATTTATACTAATCTTACGGTCTTACCTTATGTATGTTGTTAATTAGACGGCTCAAGCATTAATATGCACTCAAGATTGGCTTCGTGCTGACGGAAGGTCCCACTTTTTTGATGAAGTAATAGAGATTCTGCAAGAGTCTGAGCAAGCAGAAGAAGGTACTATTTATGCTCATTAATCATTATACATTCAATTTGCTCTTATATGTGGGCCAATGTGGCTGGAAATTTGCTCTTATCTGGACTGTGGGGCTGCTGGTTGTTTTTGTATGAAAATTTGCTCTTATATGTGGCTGGAAATTGCTGACTTGCTGGCTGCTGTAATGTTTTATTTTTGTTGATTTGCATTGTTTTATTTTCATGATTGTTGATTGATGAATGGTTGGTTTGATTATCTTTCATACGTTTGTTAGATGTTGAAAGAAACGTGGCATCAAGTTCTTAACTAGGACATCAAAGTAAGATCTTCAACATTTTGGGCAAATCAGATTCAGAGGTTCTTTCTTAGTTACTTTAACTTGTTAACTTGTCTTTTGAATTAATTGATTTATTTTTATTCTAAAACTATTGTTTAATTGATTAATAACTATTGTTATTTGTTAACTTCATTGCAGTTGGAGTCTTGGAGAATTGAAGGAAAAGAAGTGAACTTTTTGGCATTTTGGCAATGGATTATGGACTAATGATAACTTCAGACTTTAGACTTCAGTAGTTAAAATTTTAAACATGAATATTGTGTTTCGAAGTTCTTTATTTTGTAAGTCGAACTTGATAAAGTCGAGCTTGATAACTTCAGACTTCAGTAGTTAAGTTAGCTATTAATCTATATTATTTTGGTATTATATTATATTTATTGGACTTTAAACAGAAAATTTACAGGTTTAAATAGGAAATCCGACAAAATAGCAAATCGGGCCAGTTCGGGTTTCAGCCCAGACCGAACCGAACCGATCAAGGCCCAGACCAAACCGAACCCGTATATTTCGGTTCGGGTTTCGATCCCAATTTTTGGAGGGTTCGGGTTCGGTTCGGGTCGGTTCCTGGCCCGTGCTCAGCCCTAAGTGCAGCTAGGCGATAGTGCAGCTAGGAAAACTCGTCTTAAATTTTAAATTGCTCGTATACGATACTGTGATTCTGTGATTATTAATGTTCCCCAACATTTGTCATATTTCCGATAAGACTCATTTCCTTGGGAGTCTTCTCTTCAGTGCATATCTTATTTGATACTCATTCAGGGAAAGTATCGGGTTATGTATCGTTCCGTCGGTTATTATTCGAGGGACAATGATAATAAACGGTTACGATCTCTCGAACCACTCTGCTTTATACCCCTTGCTTGGTCTTTCATTAGACTAACCAACCGAAATTGTTCTCTGCATGGTTGGCTGGTGTCATCCGTTCGATTCGGCACATCAGATAAATTGCGGATCCGAGAAGGCTAGAACGACTATAAAGGCGAACGATGTTTTTGTTGTTATTTTAAGACTTCCGCTGTGTTAATTATGTTTTGTATTTAAGACTTCCGCTGTAATAATTATGATAATGTATTTTGATGTATTTGGAATTATGATGTAATTCCGAGACTTGGTTTTATTGGAAGTTATGATATGTTGTATCATAACTATGGTTTAATGATTTATATCAACTGGAAAAGCCTTGGGTGACATCGGACAGTACGTCTGAGGTCACTGGCGGTAATACTTTCAAGAGGTTATTTGGGGATGTTACTTTCAAGAGGTTATTTCGCCATCTCCAGTAAGGCTTGAATTCCTAGTTCCCTCGTTAAGATTTAAGGTTGTAGAACCTAGTAACTCGGTTTGAATTCATCAATAGAAATTACCAAGTTAATCTACTCTGAGTTGATTACATTAAGGCTTCGTTCGGTGGTTCAGAAATTCAACTTCAACTAGTTGAAGTTGAAGTAAAAGCTTCATGTGGGGGGTGGGGCATTAAGGATTTGCTTCAACTAGTTGAAGCAAATCATGGCAAAATTCAACTTCAATTAGTTGAAATAAATTTCAACCGAACAAACCCTAAGTATTTCTGAGAAATATTAATGTATAAAATACTTGGAACCTGATCGGTAAACAGATGGTGAACATGAGGAACACTATTCGTGTTGGTGCTGGGCCAAGCAATAACCCCAGACCAAATGCGAGGAATGTTGCGAACCCTGAAAAGGAACACGAGTTTGTTGCTCACAACAATCCAGTGGGCAATAACCAAGTTCAGGTCATCACACCAGTGATGTTTGATGCCGCAACAATAGAGGCAATCCGGGGTTTGGTGATATAAGCGCTCATCGACATTATACGAACAATCGCGCCTCAGGCACAAGTTGTGCCAGATCCTCCAGCAATTCCCAGATTTGAGGAGCCAACTGTCCAAATACCTCATGAGGATACTGTCGGGAATAGAGACAATTATGGCCAAGCATTGAAAGCCATAAGCTCTATAACGCATGACAGCTACGATGGGGAAGGAGAGCCAATAAAGAAGCGTAATAGCCAGAGGCAAGTGCAGAACCAGTCTCAGGCAAGTGGGTTTAAACGTCCTGCGCCATCGTCTGATTTTGCCAAATCTGGCCGAGCAAAGACAGAAATGACTCAAGGTGGGTCAACACAGCAATCGGGGCAGAACAAGAGTCTGATCCAGTGCTACAACTGTAGTACACACGGGCACAAGAGTAATGTGTGCCCAAAGGAGAAGAAGACGTGCTTTGCCTGCAAAAGGGAAGGACATTTACAGGCATTCTGTCAATGGAAGAGGCAGAAAGGAGCTAAGTCACGGCAGAGGTCTGTTAATCAGAACAACCAATCCAGGATCAGTCCGGTGGAAGCTCCTAGTCCTTTGCTACGGACAACTGTGCAGAACAAAGGGGAAAGCTCCAATGGCTTCTGGAGGTCTGGGTCAACACTCTTACGTTATGCGTGAAGCGTATGGACCCGATGCTCCAAATGCTTAAAGTGCCTTATACCTTCATCCTACTTTTGTTGTATGTTGTGAATTCGGGTGTTACCCAGTCCTTCGTTTCATATAGTTGTGTTAGTAAGTTTAGATCAGTGTAGCAAGGTTTGTAAACATTTCGTTGTAAACCTTCCTATTAATAAATATTTGGTTAGAACCAAGCTTCTGTCAGAATTTCCGGTTACCATTCAGGGTAAGAAGTTTGAGGCAGATTTGAACTGTATAGCCGTGGCTCCATACGACATTATTCTCGGTATGGATTGGCTGACGCGTCATGGGGCGGTGATCGACTTTAGTTCAAGGACGGTGACGGTGTCATCTGGGGGTCAGTTCATGTGCAAGTTTAAGGGTCGAAATAACGCTGATAATGGCAGGCTTATCAATGCGATGGATGCGTTTAAGCTACTACGACAAGGTTGTGTCGGGTATCTTTGCTACCTGGATCCGCCCGCGAAAGATGAACCTTCAGTTCTTGATATTCCAGTGGTTAGAGAATTTTCGGATGTTTTTCCGGAAGAAATTCTTGGATTACCCCCGAAGCGTGACGTGGAATTTTCTATCGATCTCGAGCCTGGTACCGCGCCGATTTCTAAAGCACCATACCGGATGGCTCCTGTAGAGATGAAAGAGTTGAAGAAGCAACTTGAGGATCTTATCGACAAAGGTTATGTAAGGCCGAGCGCATCACCTTGGGGCGCTCCGGTGTTATTTAAGAAGGATGGATCGTTTCGACTTTGCATCGACTATCGTGAGTTGAATAAAGTCGTGATCAAGAACAAATATCCTTTGCCAAGGATTGATGATCTGTTAGATCAACTACAAGGAGCAAAAGTCTTTTCGAAGATCGATCTGAGATCTGGTTATCACCAGCTCAGGATTCGTGAGGAAGATATTCCGAGGACTGTATTCCGGACGAGATATGGTCACTACGAGTTCGTAGTCATGCCATTTGGACTTACCAATGCTCCAGCAGCCTTCATGGATCTGATGAACCGATGTTTTTACCAATACTTGGATAAGTTCGTGGTGATCTTCATCGACGACATTTTGATCTACTCCCCGAGCGTGGAAGCTCATGAGGAACATCTTCGGATTATTTTATCAGTCCTTAGACAAAATCAACTATATGCGAAATTGTCTAAGTGCGACTTTTGGATCAAGGAAGTGGCTTTCTTAGGCCATGTGATCAATGAGAATGGGGTGATAGTCGATCCCCAGAAGATTGAAGTAGTAGCCAATTGGAAGCGGCCTCAGAACGTGAAGGAGGTGCGTAGTTTTCTAGGACTTGCGGGTTACTACAGACGGTTCGTAGAGGGATTTTCTAAGATCGTTCTACCTATGACCGGTCTGCTCCGCAAGGCCCGTAAGAAATTTGTCTGGAATGACAAGTGCGAGGCCAGTTTTCAGGAATTGAAATAGTGTCTGACCTCTGCACCAGTATTAGCGCTACTAAAGGGAAATGTATAAGAGAGATAGTTCATAGGGAACTTGTTTCCTCTATTACGACCTTGAGTAGGACTTTAGAGTTCAGAGTTGTGGATACAACCGGTGTAGAACCAATGGTTAAGGGTTGCTTTGTAAAGCCGAGTGTGCAAAGTCATAAGTATTATCTTGGAAGATCTATTCGAAGTTTCGTTTTGGGGTCTGTTATGAGACTTCCTTTAGAGAAGCAATATAAGGATTAGACAGACAATGATTGATGTCTATTATGGCGATTTGATGTCACGATTAAGGAAATAAGTGATTAGGCTCAACTGTGCTAATTGATTGATTGCGATCCTGTTTCGAAGAAACTAGAGGCCTGAGTTGGCAGTGAATTTTAGGGCCAAATTTAAGTAGGCCAAATGATTGGAGTTAGAATGTTGTCCTTTCGAGGAATAAATAGTTATGACACTTGGGAATTTACAAGATTCGATATTTGGACTTTATGTGATTGGGCCATCCATAAGGCGTATGGTACAACCCTTATTGGAAAGATCAGGTTGTGAAGTTACTATATTAAGGAAGAGGCCACTTAAATGGAAGGATTTTAGTTTAGGGATCGATCATGTTGATGATTTCGATAAACTGAAGGATTTAGTACATAGATTAAGTTTATGTATGCTTAAGGAGTAAAGTAACAATGTTACTCGTGTACATCTATTGAAGGATTAAGACGCAAGTGATTGATTCGGTTGGTAATGAATCATTTAGCAATTCGATACTTTGAGAAAATAGGAGTAAGCTCTCATGTGATTGGGTTGAGGAGCATACGAATAAATGTTGTGATTATTCTTGGAGAAAGTATGGGAATCTTAAAGGATTTAAGTTAGAAATGACATAAGGTCAAACTTACTCCAGATAATGGATGGAATAGTAAGAGATACCTTTAAGGAAATTGAGGATGTAATGTTTTGAGGTTATTAAGAGTTGACAATTGGATTGTAAGGAATTAAGATGTGAACTTTGGGATTTTGCATATAAGGAAATTGTGAGGAAGATGCGTGTTCTCCTATTAAAGGTATAATATATAGAGATGAGGTTGCGGATGAGATCAAGTGGACTTGAGAAAAAGGGGCAACCCACGTTGGTTAAGGTAATCTTATAAAACGTTCGGGTGAGACAAGAGTATAATCCTATGGAATGGATTAGTGAATCATGTTGTGGTAATCAGGCACAGATTGTGAGATAAATATATGGCATAAGGGCCGTATATGATAAGGGTAACAAGTGAATCGTTTATGTAAGGTCTGTATGACAGGTGGAAGTACTAAGTTGTAGTACTGTTGATTTCTAAGTATATATTCAAGGACCGAACTGTCGAAAGAAGGTTAGTAGAAAGATGTTGTATTCTTCTATGAAAGGACATTAAGGTCTTCCGGAGGAAGAATGCATGACAGCAAGGTTACATTGGAGATTTTTGTAATGATACTCTGGTTAAGGCAATGGTAATCATGTACATGATTACATCTATTATATCGAGAGTAAGGATTGTAGACCAAATTGGTTAAGGATACCAACCTAAGGAGGTTAGGGTATTTACTTCGAGAGAAGTTTAGAAGTAAGAGTAAGAGAATATGTATTCTCATAATTAGTATAGCGAATCTATTGTGGTGATCATAACTTTGAGAATGGTCACGAGTTAGTACAAGTATAGCATATGGCGATAGGATATGCTGAGAACTTGTGTACTCGATCGTCCGACTAGCTGGAGGGACAGCCTGAGTCTGATTGAGTTCACATACAACAATAGCTGGCATGCTACTATCAAGATGGCTCCATTTGAGGATTTGTACGGTCGAAAGTGCAGATCTCCGATTTGTTGGGATGAGAATGCCGACAAGATTCTGCTCGGACCAGAGTGTATCTGCTGAATTTCTAGAACTTACTGCTGCTATTGAATTGAATCTAGATAGTTTCATGGTTGTTTGATAGTTAGTATTATTAGGGTCTGGTTGTCCTGTCAATAACTTAAGAAAAGGAATATGAACATTCACTAGTCTAAAGAACTAGAGATAATCAATGATCGATCAATCAAACTAAAGTGTGGATATCTGTCTAGCTGAGTACTTTCATCAATATATGTTTACATCTTTGTTAATTCTGTTAGTTAATTTCATAGTTTAGAACAAACCAATCAAAAAACCCCTTTGTTCCTGTCGATAAACGATTTCTGCAAACAGGATAGATAGTTTGATTCTCTGTGGGTTCGACCCTTACTTGCCAGACTACATTAGTTGGGTTTTTAAGGTTTTCTTTATTAGGTATACACGACTAAACACCTATCAAATTTGGCGTCGTTGCCGAGGAATCTAAGTTTTTTTCTTTTCTTGTTTGTGTGTGATTGTTTACCAACTGTTGTGTGAACCTGTCTTATGGTTCACACCCGTGCTACTAATTCCCCACTTTTAGATCTTGATCCATAAATTGAGCGAACACTTTCCAGGAATCGCAGAGAAGTTTGTGAGCAACTCGAGATGATTGAACAACAGACTTTGAGACAGTTAACTGCACCGAATCTGGAGCAGCAACCGCTTACTGTGCAATTTCTTGAGTTGGCCGATGGTGTCAACTTTGAGTTGAAGTCTGGATTGATTCACTTGTTGCCCCACTTCCATGGGATGAATGGCGAAGATCCCAACAAGCACTTATCTGAGTTTCACGTTGTTTGTACCAGCATGAAGCCGAGAGGAGTCACTGAAGACCAGATCAAGCTGAGGGTCTTTCCTTTCTCTCTGAAGGATTTGGCCAATGATTGGTTCTACTATCTAGCTCCAAGAAGTATTAATACATGGGCCAAGATGAAGAAAGCTTTTCTGGAGAAGTACTTTCCTGTAACAAAGCTTAATAGCCCGAAGAAGAACATCAGCAACATTGAACAACATGCTACTGACACTTTGCATGAGTACTATGAGAGATTCAAATGCCTAATATCCAGTTGTACATACCATGGTTATTCTGATCAGGACCTCATTCTATATCTGTATGGAGGACTTCTTGATGATGAGCGTAGAATGATAAACGCAGCCTGTGGAGGTAATATTCTGAACAAAATGCATGTTGCATCTTTTGAGATGTTTTCTGAGCTATCTGAGGGCTGAAGGCAATTCAGCAAGAGAGCAAGCTCCCACGCAACAAAGGCCGCAGACTCTCATCCATCATCTTCACTGCAATCTGATGTGAACGAGTTGAAGGAGATGATGAAGCATTTTATGGTGAAAGGAAGTCCGCAACAAGTCAAGGCCTATGGCATCTGTTATGACACGCAGCATCCTACTGATGCGTGTCCGACACTACAACATCATGCAGCTGAAGTGAATGCTGTGGGAGGTTTCAGACCTCCTAGACCAAGATATGACCCATACTCAACACCTATAATCCTGGGTGGAAAGATCACCCCAATTTGAGATATGGGAACCCACAAAACCAGCAATTCCAGCAGCAGCAACAGAAGCAACAATTTCAGCAGCCTGGAGGTCAACAACAACAACAACAACAACAACAACAACAACAACAACAACAACAACAACAACAACAACAACAACAACAACAACAACAACAATAACAACAACAACAACAACAACAACAACAACAACAACAACAACAACAACAACAATTCAAACCACCATATGATCCTAGACCTCAGGGGCAGAATTCGAGTTCATCTATGTTTGCAGAAGATATGATCAAGGCTCTTGCACAGAACATGACCAACATGCAGAGCAATCTAGTGCAAGTTCAACATGAGACCAAGTCTAGCATTCAGAATTTGGAGAATCAGGTTGGGAAAATCTCCCTAGCAGTAAGCAGATTGGAGGATAAGGAGGTGAGTAAGCTAACGTCGCAAACGGAGTTGAACCCAAGACAGAATGTTAGTGTCGTCATGCTGAGAATTGGGAGGAAGCTAGACGAAACAATGGAGAGCAATGTCCCCTTAGCTTAAAGGGACGAATCTGATGCAAACGAAGAAGCCGCGGGTGCGGAAAGGAAGCCACAATCGCGGCTAATGAATGTTGAAACAGAGATTGAAACTCAGGCAAAGCCGCGACCGCGGCTTGAAAACCGCGATTGCGGCCTTGCCTCAGACGCTGAAAACTCTTACGTTCGACCGGATTTTCTTCCACTCGGCTCCCAAAACCAGCTCCGCCATTTCCTGAATCGCATAAAGACACAAGGAGGCTGGAGAATGACAAAGAGATTTTTGAAACCTTCAGTAAGTGTGAGGTAAACATTCCCTTGCTTAAATTGATTAAAAGTGTTCCTCGCTATGCAAAATTTCTTAAAGAATTGTATACAATTAAGAGGAATCAAAAAGTGAAAAGCAAGAAAAAGGTTAAAGTAAGTGAGCATGTGTCTGCTGTGCTTCAAAGCCGAATGCCTAAGAAGTGTGACGACCCTGACATGTTTAGCATTCCTTGTATGATAGGTAACACCAAGTTTAAAAGAGCCATGTTAGATTTGGGTGCATCTATTAATGTGTTGCCTTACTCTTTATATGAATCTTTGAGGCTTGAACCATTGCATGAAACTAGGACAGTAATTCAATTAGCTGATTTGTCTAATGTTTATCCGAAAGGAGTAGTAGAGGACGTCCTTGTGAAGGTTGACAATTTGATTTTTCCTGCTGATTTCTTTGTGATGGATATGGGACACGATAAGGATGCAGGACCTATTATATTAGGTAGGCCATTTCTTAAGACCGCCAACACAAAAGTTGATGTGAGTAGTGGTTCACTGACTATGGAATTTGATGGGGAAAGGGTAGAGTATAACATTTATAATGCTAAGAAACATCCATCTGATGATGATTCTATGTGTTCTATTGATATAAGTAACTCATTTTGATCACCATGGGACTATGTCGAGCCCACGGCATTAACCAAGGAGCTTCTCGGGAGGCAACCCGAGGTAACACGTTTTTCTTGTCATTTTCTCATTGTTTTTTATTATTATTGTTCTTTGTTTCGTTTTCTGGACTAACATGCAGGTTAAGACGGTTTCGAAGGCAAAGCCGCAACCACGGCCTGAAAACCGCGATCGCAGCCTTGCCCTGTAAATGAAGGATGCAACCAGGGTCGCCAAAAAAAACGTTGTATTATTGATGTCGTGGTCGCGGCCTGAAAACCGCGACCGCGGCCTTGCTTTTCACGGATATCAGCCCTGGTTCTCTTTCTTCTTCCTCACAAATTTCTTTCTCCCCTTTGAGCCGCGAGCGCCGTCCTCGTCTCTCCCATTTTGCCGCACCCAGATCTGTTTCATCCTCCCCTCCGTTTGCCCCACCACTCGGACCGCGACCGCTGCCAGACCAGCCGCGACCGCTGCTTCCACTTCTGAGCCGAGTTCTTTCGGTTTGTGGTGAGTTCTCCATTTCCTCTTGTGTTGATTTCAAGATTTCAGCTTGGAAATGTCGGGTAGAGGTTTGCAAAGGTTGAACAAGAGGCAAATGAAGCGTTGGGATGCACTTTGTCATCGTGAAATTGTGCAAACCCGCTTCCTTGATGTGCCCATTTTACATACTTTGGGGTTGTTTAATTGCACAAGGCTATTGTTTGAGAAGGGTGGTTTGGGTGATTTTGTGCATAAGGGGGCTCCTACCTATCCTCTTTATGTGTTGGAATTTTTGGCTACGTTGGAAAGAGACGAGGATAGGATTACATTTCACCTGAATGATGTGGAGCGGTCATTATCCTTTGTTGAGCTTAGACAGATTTTTGGGGTGTCCGTTCCACCAACTGAGGGGTGGACTGCTATGGGCACCCGACATTATGCATTCTGGCAGGCAGCTACTGGACAGGTTTTCAACCCGAGGAAAGGGGAGTACAATTACACGATTACGCATCCTTGCTTGAGATTGGCCCACAAGGTGATAGCTATGGCATTTTTGGGGCATGGTGAGGTCAACAAAGTCTCTGCTGCTGATCTGTCAGTGCTCTGGTGCATGAATCTAGAGAGTGAGTCTGTTCCCGACTGGGTTGCTCTGTTTGTAGCCAGTTGTTTCCAGGCCCGCGACAAGGGATCCAGTAGAATAGCTTTGGGTGGGATAATCACCCTGATTGCTCGTATATGGAGACCGGAAGCACCAAAGTTTTATACGCAGTTGCCTGGTGCATATGTCTATGATGAGCACTCTCTGAAGAAGGCGGGGTTGTTGGGTTCTACATGGGGACGTTATTTCTAGAAGGCAGGGAATGGTGGCATCCATCATCTTTCCCTACCTCGTTTCATTCCCTTCGGACCTACGGCTCGGGATTTTTGAATGGTTGATGATGAGGAGGAGGATAGAGAAGCTGCTGAGGAGGAGTTTCCATGGGCGACTACCGATGTGATGATGGATACGGGACTCCAGGATGAGGCCGCAGATACAGGTAGGCGGTAGGAGGCGGGCACTTCGAGTGGTCCCGCAGGCCATTCTAGTGCGTCTAGTTCTTGGCTGGAGCAGATGCTAGCTGCTATGTCCAACATGTCTATTCGCCAGGAGGAGATGGCTTACCGCCAAGCTGAGATGGACATGACGCTTAGAGACATGACTGCAAACCAGCAGTATATGATGGACGAGCAGCATCGGTTTGCCACTAGCCTGGATCGTATGTCCGCAGACATGGATGATGTTAGGAGGACACAGAATCAGCATAGGGAGTGGATTGCTAAGCTTGATGAGGATGTGCGGATACTCCGAGATCAGTCCCTGGTGCAGTGCTCTTACGACCAGCATTGGGATGAGTTTGCTCATTCTGAGTGAGAGCGGTATACGGGACCAACACACGATGAGTTGGATAGCATTTCCACACGCCAGCCCCGACGTCCGAGACGCGGATCACCCCGGAAGCCCTAGTGGGTATTTTTCTTTCTTCCCCATATTTTCATTTTCGTCTTTCAATACATTGAGGACAATGCAATATTTAAGCATGGGGGAGGGATTTATACTTGCTGTTGGTTGTAAAAAAACAGGAAAAAAAAAAAGAAAAAGAAAAGCCTGGCTAAGTTGAAAACCCG
The DNA here is from genome assembly GCA_027886185.1 of Rheum nobile. Classification (NCBI taxonomy): domain Eukaryota; kingdom Viridiplantae; phylum Streptophyta; class Magnoliopsida; order Caryophyllales; family Polygonaceae; genus Rheum; species Rheum nobile. Next base: position 1,931,977 of record WOAB01000069.1, read on the forward strand.
AAAGGGCGGCTTTGGCAAAAATTCAGGGGCCCGGACCAGCATGAGGCTGGGGTAATAAGAGGCTGAAGAGTGATGTGAGGATTGGTGAGCCCATCTGTGCAAAATGAAATGAGTGGCTAGGTAAAAACCCGAAAGGGCGCCTAGGCAAAATGAGTGAAAAAAAAGAGGAGTGATTATTAGGATTCATTCATTCTGGCGTGGCGACATAAGTGGTGGAGCTATAAGGAGGTTTCGGGTAGGTCACTCTAGAGTTATAAGGAGATAGAATGGAGCTAGGATTAGAAAATATCATTCACATCTGGAGTTCGGGTTCATCTTGGGGGAATACTCTGTTTTCCTTAAGGCTGGTGTGTTGGGTTTCTGTGTTGGTGTTGCTGGGGATTCATGAGTAGATACAGTTCTGAGTGGAGAATTTTGTTGTGCTTCCTGAGACCTTGGGTATTTCATTGGAGGAGTAGTTTTCCATTAGCTTACTCGAGGATGAGCAAGGTCTAAGCATGGGGGAATTTGATACGCTCTACTTTGTAGTGCGTAACTGGGAGCTGTTACTAGGTTATTAGGTACCATTTGTGTGGGTTTAGGAGGTAATTTAGGATGATGGAGTAGTAGAGAATTAGTGGAGATAGTGATGTTTTTAGTAAAGTATTGAAGGCATTGAGGAGCTGTGAAGGAAGCCGCAACCGCGGGCTAGGAGAGTGCAAGTCGCGGCATAGGAAGATTTCGTCAGGAAGCTATTGAAGTGCAAACCGCGGGCGCGGTTTGGAGGGCCACGATCGTGGCCATTGAAGGATTTCTTGGAGAGCCACAAAGAGTAAGCCGCGGGCGCGGCTGAGGAAACCGCGATCGCGGCCTTGTAGATCAGAGACTGTGCGGGAAGATTTCGCCACAGATTATCTTGTTACCTTATTTTCTTTTTTTTTATATTTTTATATTTCGGTTATTATTTTTAGCATATTTTTTTTAGGTTAAATAGACTAAGTTTTCATTAGGTTTGAATCATTCATTCTACCATATTTCAGAACGGCAGTCCGTTTTCCAGATTAGAGGTTTTTGCTATTTTACTATGAAGAACTAAGTTTCTTTTGCTTAGTCAGACGATTGAAGCCTTCGTTTGATTTGGTTGTGAGATTATAATTCTTGTTCTATTCCTTTGAATGTTATTGATTCTCTTGTGGTTAATCCCTTTGAGTTTTGCTAATTGGCCATTAGTATTATTCTTCTGCTAGAGTTGGATTGTTTCTGGTTGAAATATTTAATTCAGAGTAGCAACTACGATATTCTATAACTAGTTGTGAAAGTTTATTGTAGAAGATAATTGAATGCATGCTAAGTAAAACTGGTTGTTTTATGTCGCATGTATCTGCTGAATTTCTAGAACTTACTGCTGCTATTGAATTGAATCTGGATAGTTTCATGGTTGTTTGATAGTTAGTATTATCAGAGTCTGATTGTCCTGTCAAAAACTTAAGAAAAGGAATAGGAACAATCACTGGTCTAAAGAACCTAGAGATAATCAATGATCGATCAATCAAACTAAAGTGTGGATATCTGTCTGGCTGAGTACTTTCATCAATATTTGTGTACATCTTTGTTAATTCTGTTAGTTAATTGCATAGTTTAGAACAAACCAATCAAAAAACCCATTTGTTACTGTTGATAAACAATTTCTGCAAACAGGATAGATAGTTTGATTCTCTGTGGATTCGACCCTTACTTTCCAGACTACATTAGTTGGGTTTTTAAGGTTTTCTTTGTTAGGTATACACGACTAAACGCCTATCAAAGTGCTTCAAAATTTTGGTTTTTGCACAACATTTATTAATTGGATTAGAGAATGTATCTCTACCGTCTCCTTCTCGATTCTCGTAACAATGGCCTAACAGAAATTTTCAAACTAGAAAGAGGACTCCAACAAGGACATCCTCTCTCGCCTTTCCTTTTTATTTTTGGAGCATGAATTATTGCAAGAAAACTACAAATGGCTACAGACCCACCCCGGAAACCTCTAGGTTTCCAACTTATTCGTAATGTGTCTCGAGTCCCATTCTTAGCATTTGCTGACGACATTATGAATTTCTCTTCAGCTATTCAAAACAACTGCAAAGAAATAAAAAAAAATGACTACTGCATCATATCCGGGCAAAAGGTCAATTTTCACAAAGTTGCCTTCCAGGTCAAAAAAAATGTTCTAAACCAACAAAAGCGACAATTACAAAGAATCTTAACAATCACAAACATGACATCTCTGGATAAATACCTAGGATGTCCAATAACTAATAAAATGACAAATGGTAGAACCTTTGATCCAATCAAAGGTTCAAAACTTCAATTGAGAAAATGGAAAGCTAGTTCGGTCTCACAAGCTAGACGGACTACTTTGATCCAATCAAATCAGGCAGCAAGACCTAATTTCCTCATTCAAAGATTTATGCTACCTACACATCTAGAATTATATAGAATTAACTGGAATTTCTTCTGGAACAAAGAAGCAACTTACAACCACTCATTGGTTGGGACTAAATCTTTAAACCAACAAACCAAGGAGGATTGGGCCTACGAAAAACAAAAGACATTAACCATCTGTTATAATATGAATTAATTTGGAAGATAATGGTTTATCCTTCTAAGTTCTAGGTTAAAATTGTATCCGGAAAATACCTAAATGGCCAACACATTCTACACTATGGAAAAAACGAAATGTCTCCTGGCAATGGTCCAATCTGATGGGGAGACTATTCATTTCTGGAAAGAGAAATTGATAACAGATAATCTTCTATGCAATACGAACACTAGAGGACAAAATATTGATACAAATGAAAAGGTAGCCACCTATCTAAATTCAAACAAAACTTAGAACATAAACAAGCTCAACCAAGTATTGCCTCCAGAGTTAGTTTCAGCCATTTCTAGCAATGCGATTCCGATTGGCAACATCCCAGAGAGGATGTCTGGAAATCTAGTAGGAATGAGTGGTTCACAAAGAAATATGCAATGGACCTCATAAATAAAAACAAGCATTATACAGTATATGACTCTTCATGGATTTTGAAAATTGACACATACCCAAAAACTAAGAACTTCCTTTGGAAAGTTGTCAAAAACGGATTGCCTATGAAAGAACGATAGAAAAAGGAATCTCTATTCCTACGGGATGCATCAGCTATAATTCTCAAATTGAAGATACAACACATTTTCTGATACAATGCCCTCATACTCTACAACAATACTCAAGATTAACCAAGACATTACCACATTGCTCAGCAATGTAGATTGTTTACATAACAAGATATGATGAGATTCGAGATAAAATAGCAAAGCAACAATTTGTTGATCTAGTCGTGATATGGTGGAGCTTAAGGTACCAAAGCAATAAAAAAAAAACATTCTCGGACAATGACCCACAACAAGAAACAATTACATATCTAATTGGATACGCTAAAAATTGATTAAAGTGTGGAAACAGAGTAAATCATGGGATCCGGATTGCCTAATACAACATAATAAGATAAATATACAAGCGCAAAAACAAAATCATAGGAAAATGTAATATGGAGGAAACTGAATCCATTTGTCACTAAAATTAATGTCTACGGCTCTTCCAAAAACAATGGGGACTCAACAATCAGAATTGTTTTCCGAAATGAAAAAGGTGAACTATTGTTTATCCATGTCGAACAATGCGGCAAATCGACAGCGCTTTGAACGAAGGCGTTAGCTGTTCGAAATGCACTCCATCTAGAAAAAGAAATGAAACTACAAGACATACAACTTGAAAGTGATAAATTAAGGATTTTAAATGTTTTTAAAGTTATTTGGACTTGTCCATGGTATATTGAGATTTTAGTCTCTGGTATCCTTTTGTTGATTAAATCTTTTGAGACAGTCCAAATAAATCATATCTTCCGTTAAATTAATATAGTGGCGGACCGTATTGTTAAACTTTATCACTGTGTAAAACATAAAAAACAAGAGATATAGCACCCCATACCCCATTATTATACCCCATTTGCAATTTTAACCTACCCTTTTTGTATTTTGCAAAAATATCCCATCAAATTTTATTTTATTTTGTTTTTGCAAAAATATCCCAAAAAAAAAGATAAATTAAACTTTTCTTTTTTTTTGGAAAATTAAATATGACATGGCAATAAAATATGAAAAGAAAAAGTTTATTTTTGAAAAAAATTTAGATTGAAATTGAACTTTGGTTAAAATTGAAAAGCTGAAATTGAAAATCAAAAATTGAAATTTGGTTCCACATTTCTCTCTCTCACCTTTAGAACCCTAAAACCCGATTTCAACTGCTCTCGTTCGAGTTTCCACCAGTGCCGAATCGGGGATTCCGATTCTTCCTCCCACACAGCTCACAACGCCAATTTCTGCTAGACACGACCGACGGCGCCAATTTCTGGTTCATCTCGTTGATGCTAGACACGACCGACGGCGCCAGTTTTTGGTTCGAGCGTTCGAAGGTCCACCAACGGCGCCAGTTTGCAGGTCCATCAACAACGCCTTCAATTTGCAGTTCGCCGATTTCATTGGCTTGCGCCTTGTTTTTGGTTCGAGCGTTCGAGGTATTGTGATTTTTGGTGATTATTCAAATTGTGAATGCCCTAGAAATATAGGGGTTATCTTAGAGTTCCATGACTCATGCTTGCACATGTTAACCATTAAGGCTCAATATTTTGGCTGAGCTTCTTTGTTTTGGCGACCGTGAATTCTACAAGGACTAGTGGATTCCAAGAACATTTGAGGGGGTGGGGTTTGTTTAGTGAGTTTTTGTAAAGATTATTTGCTTCATGTATTTTTTACACAGTACTGATCTAATGTTTGACTCCCTTAATCCTTTGTTATTTGGTGACTTACAGTATTGGAGAACGTGGAATATGCTTACCGTGTTTTTGCTGATAATGTGTGTTCTAGTAGTTAATTTGTGATTCGAGTAGTGATATGGAAATTATGATCTCGAGATGTTTTCTTTATTAGTAGTGTCAACCTTCTTATCTAATGAAGAACTCAAATTCACCTCATCTGATCTGTATATGGATCATTCAAATTTCACTGATGTTTGGAAGTGAAGTTTAAGAGAAGTTGAATGCTAATGAACAAAGACATAGATATGTAGTGAAGAATGTTGATTCTTGTATAATATTTCTATAGATCTGCGATTACAAGTATTGTATTCTATACAATTGAACAATTTTTTTTTGCTTCCTATATATAATCTAGCAATTGAGGATGTTGAGAATGATAGTTCTCGTCTTGATCAAATGCCTAAACAACATCTCTGCTCCTTGAATTCGTGAAGTGGGCTCCTTGAATTCGTGAATTTGTTGTTTGCTGATTTTTCATTTTAAAAATGACATAGCTAGTTAGCAAAATTTTCTGGCTATTAGAATTGTATGGCCTAGACAATGTCTTCCAAGTTAAAATCCTTGGCATTGCTGGATTTATCAATAAAAGGCTGGAAAATATATATCCTGAAATTTCTAAACTTTTGAGAGAGTCTTTCAAGTTGCAATAGAGAATCGGATTTTGGAAGAATGTCAAACTAGTTTTAAAAGTCCCTCTTTGAGATGTTTCTTATCTCAGACAAATCATTATAGATGTTTAAATTCACTATTACTGTCTAGTGATCAGTTGGCTCATTTGTGAAGTGTTCTAGTTATAGTCATATTGTAATTCTTTTCATCCTACTATCTAGTGACCAGTTGGCTCATTTGTGAAGTGTTCTAGTTATAGTCATGTTTTGATGTGGTGCTTGATATTTGTTCTGAGAGTGTGGTTTAGATTAAGTTTCATATCCAGTATGTATCAAATGATGCTTCTTCAGATGAATTAGATTAACTTTTTGCTTTTGGTGAAGGACGTTTACCTGAATATAAGGACGAATGGTTTGAAACCATAATTAAGGCAGTTTGTTTAAAATTTTAACCATTTGTTATGAAAATGAGAACCACTTTGTGCATAGAAAAAACTCAAATGTTGATATTCTTTGTTGTTTGTCTATGTCCACCAAGCCAACTGAAGTGTTGTAGTCGATTAAAGAATACACGGAGGAATTTGAAATGGCTAGAAAGGTAAACTTTGGTTTAGCTCATTTCTTTTTCACATCTTGTTATGTAGTTTTTAAGTATATGTTCGTTTTGTATTTATTGACCTCATAAAATTTGTATTGTTTAGGGTCATTTATTGAGATTTGAAGGGCAAAAAATTCAAGGCACAGTCACCCAAAATTGTTGACATGAAATGCTGAAAAATATTAAGATATGTCTCTACCCCGTGGACTGGAAGAGGATAATAGATGGTCCATTTGGACCTATTGTGAAGATGGTTTGTCGACAAACCTTTTCATGCCACCTTGTGCATTACGTTTTATTCCGTCAAGTAGAAACGAGCAAGTTGTGGGAGACGTGGTATGACATGCAAGGACAACTACTGCATTTTTCAATGAAAGAGTTCACACTTGTCACGGGGTTAAACTGTGGTAGAATTACAGATTATGATCTCAATCCGAATAAGAATGTCGTGAAAGAGGTCTTTGATGTACAAAATTTGTCCTTGGGTGAGCTGGAGGGCCTATTTATGCATACACGAGATGACAGACCTTTGAAATATAAGATGTCATTATTGATGATATTAGAGGGCTTCATTCTTGGGGTTGGAAAACAGTTCGCATAAACACGGGTCGTGTTAAAATATTGACTGATATCGATCGATTTACGAAATTCCCGTGGGTAGGGTTTGCTACATTGAAACATTGTTGTCAGAAAAGGAAAATTTTGTTGTTGATCCATTTAAGATGAGATACCTGCGTGGGGAACTGCCTGCACTTTATGAAAAGGATTGGAAGGACGTGGATCGTATATACCTGCCCTTCAATATCAAGGAGAAACATTGGGTAGCTCTAAAGAGATACAAATGAGTAAATGGTATGTCACTGTATACGATTTTGATGTCAATTTGTACAAATTGTCGGACATCCATAGGTTCCTTACAGAGTTAACATTTATTTTGTCTATTATGATAGCACAATATGAGCCCTAGGTAGCAATTTCTAATGATAGGGGGGAAATCCCCTAAATGTGACTCGTGTTGTTACATTGGAGAGAAACAAGAGAGGGTAAGTTGTTTACATCAATTGTTCAATATTTGGTTTAAAAGTTATAATATCACCAAACTAACTATATTTTTTTACTTGTGCAGGGGCGATTGTAGTGTCTTCACGATCAAGTACATAGAAATGCTAGGTTCTGGATGTCGTCAAAACATCGTGAATGTGGATGACAAGTTTGTGGATCACTACAAAAAAGGATAGTCGTTAGTATGTTCGAGATGAAATCGTTTGACTAGTGAAGGATATCTGAATTAGCACATTTTGTGTAATGTTGGGTGGTGGCATGTTGTGGGATAGTTTGGTGATGGTATATTTTGTGTAATTGGGCTAGTTTGGTGGTGGATGATTGTGTAGTTCTTGTTAGAATTGACTCGTGTTAGTGACAATTTTTGTTGGTGGCACATTTTGGGATATTGGTGTTCAAATTATTATGGAAATCTAGCAAAATTGGTTAGTGCATTTATTTTGGCTAGATATGAATTGTACAATACAATGTTGAGATATGAATAGCATAATACATGTTTAATACTTCTTGTTGGTGATAATTTTTTCCTTGTTGATATGAATTGCACAATACAATGTTGACATATGAATTGCACAATATATGTTTAATACTTCATGTCAGTGGTGGACTTCTGAGGTGCATTACGAGGCATGGATGTCATACGTGGTGCTATCGAGCCAAGTGGATGGACTACACTAGCCAACGAAAAGAATTATGGTGCCATTGAGATGTGCACGGTCAGCTACAAAGACGAACGAAGAAAAATAGTGGTCTGTAGACTGGCACGGTCTGTAGCAAATCGTGCCAATTTGTCGCTGATCGTGTCGATTTACAGATAGTTCAAAATGAGTTTCTGCAATATGCCACGGTTTGCTACAAAGCGTGCCACAGACCATACCATGCCCTATTATGTGTTCTGTAAACTTGCATGGTTTGTGACAAACCGTGCCGTTTTGTCACAAACCGCGCCAATGCACCCGCGATCCAAATTTGTTAATTTTTTACCCTTTTTGTCACATAGTATAGGACTATTGTCACAATGAACAAATAAAATATCAGTGAAGTTTATATTTTTGTCACAATTGCACGAAATATCAAATACGAATAATTTATGTCAGTGTTGTTAGTATTTTTGTCACATAGTATAATTCTATTGTCGGAATGAATAAATAAAATGTTAGTTAAGTTTAGTTATAGCAGTTTTCTCCATTTCTAGTAAATTGAAACCTGATCATGGGGCGACTGTGGGGTTATGACAAAAAGTATATCTACTGACCAATCCACATATACCCCAAAAGTATATATCAAATACAAGATATTAGAGTTGGTTCATCTACTGACCAATCCAAATATAACCCAAAAGTATATATCAAATACATGACATTAGAGTTGGTCCATCTACTGACCAATCTACATATAACATAAAAGAGGCAAGTGTATGGACCATCTACATTACTGTTAAACGCACTACAAAAAGGAACACAAAAGTATTTAACTTCTTAGAGAGCACCAAAAGTTTTCGTGTTTCAAAAAACCATTAAAAGAGTTAATCTAACCAATAAATTGAAACTTGATCATGGGGCAGCTGCGGGGTTAAGACAATTTCGTGAGTTATGGCCGAGGGTGCCACAACTTCCACACCGTCTCCTCGGACCCTTGTATTCTCCACATGACGGCATTCTTTTCTTCCTTGGTCTTCTTGATTTCCTTCTAACGTTCGGGGGAAAGCATGCTTTATTCAAGACAATTTTAGGAACTTCCTAACGCTCAAAGGCAAGGACCGGATACAATGTTTCCTTGTATAATTTCTTCCACTTTTCAGCCGTAAATAAGCAATGCACTAGTTGTATAGGATCGACACCCCAATCCTTGGCAGCCGCTATGGAATGCGCACAAGGAATTTGGTCAATTCGGAATGCGTTGTAGTAGAATGTTCGAGCATGGAGGTTTACCAAGAATGTAGTTCCATTGGCATGCACTTGAAACTCATATTGATTCAGCCTAGTCACAGCTATTGTCAACGACCTCAAATAATTAGGCGAAAAAACCGCGCACGCTTATTTTTTTACTTCGCACTCCTCCTTGGGCGGCACATCTGGCCGCCCAAAAAACCCTTCCCAAAAACCGGTTTGCCTCTAGGCGGCACTAGGTACAGCCCAAGCAAACCGAATTTTTGATAACCCGGTTTGGCCCTGGGCGGCACGTATTGCCGCCCATTTTAATTTTTGGGGAGAACCCGATTTAGGAATTTAGTTTATTTATTTTATAATAAAAAATTTTGGTTTTTTGGAAACCGGGTTAAACCTGGACGGCACTTGGTGCCGCGTAGAGAACCCTCCAAAATTCAAACATGGGCGGCACATACTTCCGCCCAGACTTATCCCCCCAAAAAATCCCAGGTCGGCGGTATTTAGGGCCGTCGAGGGGTCGTCTTCTCCGAGCAACGAAAAAACCAAATCCGAGAGAAAAAAAAAGGATTCCGGCGAGTATTCCTTTGAAGACATATGGGCAGAGGTAGACTTGATGGACCATCAGATGGCGGCGGCGGGAGTTCTCGGCGGCGACGGCGGCGATCCACTAGTGTCGACGGCGGAATCGACGGCGGCGCTGAATTTCTGTTTTATTGGCGGCACCGGCATGAGAGGCGACGCGGCGGAAGAGGGAGGCGAGGCGGGGGAGATGGGAGGCGAGGCGGGGGAGATGGGAGGCGACGCAGCGGAGGAGGTGGCACCCATGACCGGGGAAGAAGGGGCTGGGCTGCACGTGGAGCCGCCCATGACCGGGGAAGAAGAAGTGCTCTCTGGGCTGCACGACCTGCCGCCCAGGACCGAGGAGGTTGCCGTCGACCATTTGGGCGAGGAGGGGGATATCGGGGCGGACAATGCCTTCGACGTGGCGTGCGCGGTTGCGATGGAGGCGATGTTATATTTGGGGGAAAATCCCGTTCGTCAAAAGCGGAAATATGAACGAAGGCTTACTGAAAAGGTATGGTTTTTGTAATTTTTAATTTGTTAAATCTAATTTATTTAATTAAATTCTTACTGTAATTGTAGATTTGTAAACTTAGTTTTTATTGTATTTAATCATTCTTAAAAAAGACTATAGGTAATAGGCTCAATTATACTGTGAAATAATATTAAATATATTATCGTAATGAAAAAATTAATATATTGATTTTGTTTGTAAGAAAACAATTTTCTATATATGTAACTAGGTTGTATTGGGAAAATGAATATAGTTATATTTCTTATGGAAAAATAGGAAATATTGGGTAAGATCGCACGGTCGGATCGAGACAGTCGCCCTACTACTGCATCTGCTCGCAAGAGGAGGGTTGTCGGTGTATCGCATGACACAGAGGTGTTGCTTAGTGAGGACGATAGTGAGGGCGATAGTGAGGACGATGTTGGTCCCGTCCGCTCAGATGAGGACATGGTTATGGAGGATCCACCTCAGGACGACTTTACTACCGGTCCTTCTACTATCCCTCAGGATCCGGAGTTGATTATCGACCCACCAGAGCAGCAGTCACATCAGGAGGATCCACCTCATGAGGACTCACCTCAGCAACAGCCACCTCAGGAGGACTCACCTCAGCAGCAGTCATCTCGGACTGAGCCACATCAGCAAACTCTATCTCAGCATGCCCCACCTCCACCTGAGCCATCTCGGCAGGCCCCGTCTCCGCCTGAGCCAGCCACACAGGCCCCACCTCCGCCTGAGCTAGCTGAGCAGTTTCCTTCTTTGTTGAGGAACTTTGATACGCACATTGCAGAGCTGATATGGAGGAAGGCTCGTAGTGTCGCCCAAAGGGCCCAGAAATCTCACAAGTACCCTACTGGGCGGCACACAGTGCCGCCCAGTACCCTCCTGGGCTGCACTTGTAACACCCCCAAAACTTAACCCTTTTGGAAAGGTATTACCGCCAGTGACCCCAGTGTTCCTTACCGAGATCACCCAAGGCTTTACCATTTAAATACAATTTATGAAATGCAATTGATACACAATGATCAAGCATTAAATTCCAAAACGTAACATTGTCAAGGAAACAAGAGTTACGGGATTACAACCCAATCCCGAATAGGCCAACACAGAGTTTAAACCAAAAACAGCGGAAGACTTATAAAGTACATTACAACCAAGGTCATTGTCCAAAAGATCTCAACCTGATTAAAGAAATGATTAAAACGTTCAAAACCACCGCCGACTCCATAGTCCTTCTAATCTTTTGAGCTACTTTCGATCTGATGTGCCGAATCGAACGGATGACACCGGCCAACCATGCAAGGGAAAATATTGGTTGGTTAGTCTAAATGAATAGACTAGCAAGGGTACAAAGCAGAATGGTTCGAAGCAGTCGTAATAGGTTAGACTCCTCGTCCCTCGAATAATAATCGAGTACGCTTGTTAACCACCATACTCCTACTGGAATAAACAAGAGGTATGCACAAGAGAATATTCTGGAAGACTGAATCTTCACAGAAATCGACTCGAAAGAAGTCTCCAACGGAAATGAGTCTTTAAGGAAGTATGACAATTCTGGAAAGTTACAGAATCATACAACAATGATTTAAAACTGACTGAGATGCTTCAGTCAACAACCAACCTCACCGCCTTTCAGCGAATCCAGATCGGAAAGAAGACGTACTATATTCAAGTCAATACGAGTCTTCCTAGCGGCACTATCACCTAGCTGCCCTACTCGTTGAGCGTTCATTAATTATGTGCGTCAAGGTAGCACTTATCTGATTATGTTTCAAAAACACACATCACATTATAGACTTTTATATGTGTACCCCACCAATGGGACGACACATCTTAGTATACGTTTCGTCGAGAGTAACGTACACCGAAAGGTTTGTGACACCAGCTAAGTGTCCTGTCTCTACACACTTGTGAAAGAGACCGATCATGATCTTAGAATAGTACCAGATGGAGACGAGCCACCCCGATACCAGATTATAAAGAAACGACTGGACATAGTCCGAGAACGTTCCTATTTAACAGTGCTAACTAAACAGTTACAGCACAATGACAGTTACAGGATAAATCCACATAAAGGCCCAAAAGGCGATCACAGATAATAGCGTTGTTCTAATAGATATACAACCTATTATATGATTTCCAAAACAGTTTATCAAAACCGTTTCCATACAAACAGAGTATTCATTCCAAATTAATTACTCAGATAAACTACTGATAATTAATGTAAATATGGAACGAATGAGCAAGAGCGAACCGCCACTTGTCTTAATCCGCAGAATAGTCTAAAGACGACAACTGGATTCCGGGCTCGACACGGGTATAGTTCCGACAGCACAACAACCTTCGAGTCAACCCATAAAAGGAACCCTAAGTTAGATCCGACATAAACAGTACGAATCTAAACACGGCAAAAGAAAACGAAAGGAAAGATGCCACGACGACAACCAACCAAGCCAAAGCCACGAAGGCATTCTGGGCACTGGCGGCGGTCGCTGTTCTTGGCGGCGGTCGCCGCATTCATCACGGCGGTCGCCGTGAAGAACACGGACGACAGAGACGAGAGAAATCTCACCAAAACAATGCGCGTTTCGACCCCTTTCCGCCTTGCTTGGTTTCTGACCTCCAAAGGCAACCACAAGGCTTCAAAAGAGCTGCTGGAAACACCACCAAACAACACCGATGAAAGCTTCAGAATTTCCGGCGAAGGCACAACTCCGGCGAGAGGCAAATTTGGCAGAGGTTCGGTGTTTGGGATGGCTCAAATCTCTCCCCCAACACCCCCTTTTATAGCCAAAGCGTCTGGAGTTCAAAAACAATGGGCCTACAGCTAGTTCGGCGCTCGCCAGAAATCGCGCCGGCGACCATCGGGCAAGGACTGCCGGACAACGATGACTGCCATTACGGCGGGCGCCGTAATTTACGGCAGTCGTCGCGGCCTGACACACCAGCTGCCTCCTCGAGAGTTGGGACGGCGGGCGCCGTGCTTGGATCACACGACGGCGGTCGCCGTGACTGTACGGCGGTCGCCGTGACAAGCTTTTCCCGCCCGTTCAGCTTTGAACGAACATGACGTTAAACCGGGATAAAAATTATCGTACACGAATGACAATTAAAGTCCAAGGCATGTTGTCTGTATATTATTTCATTGAGAAAAATATTACAGATACAAAGCACATTACAGAATGTCTCAAACTCTCAGTATTAAATCCGACGTACACAACGGGTACTCGGGAAAATTCCAAAATTCCCAAAATAACCTTACAAAAATACGGGGTATCACATCTCCTCCCCCTTACAAGAAGTTTCGACCCCGAAACTTAGGTCGAGAATAACTCGGGAAAACGCCTGAGCATATCTGACTCGGTTTCCCACGTCTCCCAAGTAACTTCTTCGGTCCCTGACTTGGACCACAGCACTCGTACCAACGGCACGATCTTGTTGCGCAAACGCTTCTCCCGACGCTCCAAAATGCGCACGGGCAACTCTTCATAAGTACCATTAGATTGAATCTCGATGTCTTCATAACTAAGCACATGAGACTCATCTGGTACATACTTTCTGAGTAAAGATATGTGGAACACGTTATGCACTGGGTGAGCCGATGGCGGCAACGCCAAGCGGTACGCTAGAGATCCCACTCTATCCAGAATCTCGAATGGTCCCACGTAGCGAGGGTTAAGCTTACCACGCTTACCAAATCTGAAAACTCCTTTGGATGGCGATACCTTGACAAAAACCTTGTCACCGACCTCAAACTCGACAGTCATGCGCTTCCGATCTGCGTAGGACTTTTGTCGACTCTGAGCGGTCAACATCCTTTGTCTGATCAAAGCAATGTCTGAAGCCGTCCTTTCGACCAATTCTGGTCCAAGCAGAATTTTGTCGGCATTATCATCCCAACAAATCGGAGATCTGCATCTGCGACCATATAAAGCTTCAAACGGAGCCATCTTGATTGTAGCATGCCAGCTATTGTTGTACGTGAAATCAATCAGACTCAAGCTGTCCTCCCAGCTAGTCGGACGATCGAGCACACAAGCTCTAAGCATATCCTCCAGAGTCTGGATGGTCCTTTCAGACTGGCCATCTGTCTGAGGATGAAAAGTTGTGCTGAACCTCAACTCGGTTCCCATAGCCTTATGAAGTTCCTTCCAGAATCTTGACATGAAACGACCATCTCGGTCCGATACAATGGTCTTAGGAATGCCATATAAGCGGACAATCTCCTTCTGGTAAACTTCTGCTAACTTCTGGGTTTCCCATGTGGTCTTGATGGCTATGAAATGAGCACTCTTCATAAGCTTATCCACAATTACCCAGATAGCATCTCTCTGACTTCGAGTCTTGGGTAGCCCAGTGACGAAGTCCATGGAAATGTCCTCCCATTTCCATTCTGGTACTGGGAGAGGTAGCATCTCACCACCTGGCCTGCGGTGTTCAATCTTGACCTTCTGGCAAGTTAAGCACTTTGTCACAAAGTCTGCTACGTCCCACTTCATGTTTGGCCACCAAAACTTCTTCCTGAGATCCTTGTACATCTTGCTAGAGCCAGGATGCACATAGTAAGTAGATGAATGAGCTTCTCTCATCACCAACTGATGAAGACCTTCTGTGTCAGGCACACAGATCCGATCCTGAAACCAAAGTGATCCATCATCCTGAACCACAAAACTAGGAGCTTTCTCATCCATCACTTCACTGCTTAACTTCACCAAGATGATGTCATCGACTTGCTTTTCTTTGATCTGATCCAGTAGTGTAGCCTGGATTTCCATCATACTCAGGTACCCTGATGTGACTACGTTCCATCAAGAGACTCAAGGGAGCCCGAACACTCAAGATGACTCTAGCCATGAGGGTGATACAAGTGAAGACGAGCCTAGTGACAACCAAGAAGGGCTACAAGATCTACCTCCCGGTGCCATTACTAGAGCTCGAGCTAAACACCTTCAAGAGGAGCTCAAGAAGGGACTACTTAGCATGGAGTCCATCACATCATTTGGAGGGCTCAGATTCATAGCACCCACACTAGCCGTGACTCTCCTAGAGTCACATCACCTTATTTAAATGCTTATCTCTTTGCATGACATTTTAAGACCATTTCTGAATTATTGCTTGTTAATTGGGCCGCCAGCCTTGCACACTTGTGGGCTTAAGTGTTTTAAGCCTTTTCTTCCTTTTTCTTTTAATTTAGCCTTGTCTTATAAAGGGCTTTGTAAAACATTTTGCTGATGACGTTTAATCAGATCAGAATTCAGTTTTCAAGTTCTCTCTTTTTCTCTCTTCATAGTTCTCCTTGTGTGTGATATCAAGGACCTCCATTGTTGATCCTTTCAAGTGAGTCACATCTTGAAGAGATCAACTCAGTCTTCTAAGGGTTGGTGCGTCATATCCAACCTAAGGAATTCATATCCATCATCACCGAACCAATTGCATCACCAACCGCCGCAGTTCATCCCATCTCAGTAACGCCTCAGTAAAAGTGTCATATCTTCCGATTCCCAACTCCGATCACTCTCAAATTTGGAAGGTTGAAACTAGACCTCAAGATCTATCTCTGGGCGTTGGAATCACCCCATTCCGATCACGGACTAGGGAGAACGACTCATCTGAAGTCAGGCCAGAAACCATCTCAGCGCCACCAACTGAGAAGCCATCAAGGGGCTTGCCTTGCACTGTGTTTCCTTCAGATCCTTGGAGTTATCACGTGGTATCAGAGCTCTTGTAAGGTACAGCCCTAACCTTGGTTTTTGGTTCATGAAAAATCAGTTTGCAAGCTCATAGGACAGCCTAGGTTGTGTGTTGTTGTGTTAGACCGATTGTGACTTGCATTCGTGGTTGAAATCTGCTGTGGATTGTCATCATTTTCCCCATCTTATTTGGCCTTGTTTTGAACGAAGAAAACCATAGGAGAAGAACCGAAAATGGCCTGCCAGATCTAGTTTGTTTCAGCCCCCTAGTTTGTAGGTAATTTGTTTAAGTTGTTAGCTTGATTTTCTCCAGCTTTTGTTATTTGTTTGCAGCTTGTTTGAGTTTGATTTTTTCTTGCTTTTGTTTTGTGTGTCATCTCAGTAATTTTAATTCATTAGAACCGTGGCCAGAACAGCTTCAATTCTTAGTAATTTGCATATCACTCGAGCTATTTTTAAGACAACAATACTAAGATACGGGAAAGGTTCTGTTGCTGCATTCTTGGGCACTTGTGTGCTTTAAATTGCTGAGTCTGTAAAGTCCTATTCTGCATTTGTAAGTACTGCATTGAGTCAAAAAAAAACAAGAAGAATCGAATACAACTCGAGAAAAAAAGGCAAAGCCAGAAAGAGTCGAGTGAAAGTACTACATTGCAAAATCAAGTTCCTATTGTTTATACTCAATTCGAATGCTCATCGTACCTAAGTGTTTCAATTATAAAGCAAACGGACTTAGTAGCTTCTTCTTGTTGGTGGCTTAAATTACGCTCGAGTATATCAAGTTACTTGACTTGTGTGTTGTTTGTACTCGGTTTTATTTGACTTAAAATTCCTTCCTTTTTCTTTTCTTTCGTTGAGTCTAGTAGTCCTAATCCTAGCCCTTAAGGAGCTCGCTTGCTGAAATTTCTTGACCTTGAGCTAAGGACGAGGGCTACTTGCTAGCTTAGGTTCCATTGATTAATCTTGTGTTCTGTGAGAGCTTCTATGTTTGGTATTAGCGTTGGATACTAACCTTGTGCGGAGAGCAAATGGAGATGTCCAGCATAGGTCACATTCCCCGAAAGGACTTCTTCTACTTCCGTGCACATGGAGCATCATATAGGGAGGCTCGCTATCTTGCTCAACAAGAAGCTAAACCATACATGAGGTACGAGCCTAATCCTTATTTTTACAACTCTCAATATCATTTGGCTAACCATTATGTGCAGCCTAAGGGAGCCTATGGCTCACCTAATCCGCATGTTAGCACACCCCAAAGAAGAGAGATAGTGTCTACACCTCCCCGAGTTAGGGCACGTGACATCGTGTGTGTCATGTGTGAAGGGAGAGGTCACTTAGCCGATATTTGTCCTAACCAATACTACACTTACAAGGACGAAGGGTTCCTTGAGAGTGACGTCTTGGTTACTGCTTGTAAGAAAGAGGACGTTTTGGCCAATGACTTGGTTGAAGAAGAGCATAAAGACGAGGATATTCTTGCTACTGAACCAATGGCCAAAGGAGAGGATATTGAACCAAAGGAAAAACAGGAGGACGTTGTAGAAACATCTCATTTACCTACAAGGAGCAAGCATCGACCTACTATTGCGCGTAGCTCCCCAAATTCTTTGGCTACTCCTTGAATGGATGCAACACCTATGGTTCCCTCGTACTTACCATTCTCACTCCAAGACGATGTCCATGCCATGGTTGTTAAGCCTTCCGAGGAAACACATTTTTGCCTTGAAAAGGAGAAGACACATCTAAGGGAAGTATCACTTGTCTCTACTTTTCGTATTCCTTTCCTTTTTCTTGAATATGAATATTTTCCTAGGGAAAGAGAATCTCATGTGCTTAAATCTATTTTTTATTGTAGAATTAGGTACTCATGCATACACCAAAGTTCTCTTGCTCAATACATGTCATGCGGGATGCATCTAGTTCATACTATTATTCTTCACAAGCACGTGTGCTATGTTGTTAGTTGCACTCCTAAGCTTGAACGTAGGACTAGGAAGATGAGTGGAATACTATTTGCCTGCTTGGTTGGATATCATGTAGTCATTGGAAGATTTGTGCTTACATTCTTAGAATTGTGTGGACGAGTTAGAGGGCCTCATTTTTCTATTGTTATCATGAATAGGTCCTCTAAGAAAGCTGAATTCTTTGCATGTTATCCACTTCATGATGCATCTTACATTACTAACCTGTTTAATGACCAAGTTGTGGAGTTGCATGGAACTTCTAGTGCTTTGATTTCAGGTGAAGGAGAGACAATTGTGGGCCATTCCAAGCTGGACAACGGAGAAGTTCCCTTTGAGCCCGAAGATCATGGTGCCTTAATGTGGCTGATTTGGTTCATTCCTTGGTGGAGGAAGATGAAGACCTTGACGAGCTGGATTCGAGGTCGAATCCCTTTCAAGAGAGGGAGGATGATGTGACTACATCCCATCAAGAGACTCAAGGGAGCCCGAACACTCAAGATGACTCTAGCCATGAGGGTGATACAAGTGAAGACGAGCCTAGTGACAACCAAGAAGGGCTACAAGATCTACCTCCCGGTGCCATTACTAGAGCTCGAGCTAAACACCTTCAAGAGGAGCTCAAGAAGGGACTACTTAGCATGGAGTCCATCACATCATTTGGAGGGCTCGGATTCATAGCACCCACACTAGCCGTGACTCTCCTAGAGTCACATCACCTTATTTAAATGCTTATCTCTTTGCATGACATTTTAAGACCATTTCTGAATTATTGCTTGTTAATTGGGCCGCCAGCCTTGCACACTTGTGGGCTTAAGTGTTTTAAGCCTTTTCTTCCTTTTTCTTTTAATTTAGCCTTGTCATATAAAGGGCTTTGTAAAACATTTTGCTGATGACGTTTAATCAGATCGGAATTCAGTTTTCAAGTTCTCTCTTTTTCTCTCTTCATAGTTCTCCTTGTGTGTGATATCAAGGACCTCCATTGTTGATCCTTTCAAGTGAGTCACATCTTGAAGAGATCAACTCAGTCTTCTAAGGGTTGGTGCGTCATATCCAACCTAAGGAATTCATATCCATCATCACCGAACCAATTGCATCACCAACCGCCGCAGTTCATCCCATCTCAGCAATGCCTCAGTAAAAGTGTCATATCTTCCGATTCCCAACTCCGATCACTCTCAAATTTTGAAGGTTGAAACTAGACCTCAAGATCTATCTCTGGGCGTTGGAATCACCCCATTCCGATCACGGACGAGGGAGAACGACCCATCTGAAGTCAGGCCAGAAACCATCTCAGCGCCACCAACTGAGAAGCCATCAAGGGGCTTGCCTTGCACTGTGTTTCCTTCAGATCCTTGGAGTTATCATACCCTCTACGCTGGTCATACAAGACTTCAATGTCGCATGACTCTTGGTTTAGCTTGGTCTGAGCAGTAAGTAGAGCAACTATAGTCTCGTGCGTTGTCTTCCGGCTTAGTGCATCAGCTACTACATTAGCCTTGCCCGGATGATACAGCAACTCCATGTCGTAGTCTTTGAGTAACTCTAGCCAGTGGCATTGTCTCATATTTATCTCCTTTTGAGTAAATATATACTTGAGACTTTTGTGGTCAGTGAAGACTTGGCATCTTATACCGTAGAGGTAATGCCTCCAAATCTTCAGCGCAAAGACAACCGCTGCTAGCTCAAGATCATGGGTCGGATAGTTTTCTTCGTACGTCTTGAGTTGCCTGGATGCATAAGCAATAACTCTGCCCCTTTGCATCAAAACACAACCAATACCACACTTGGAAGCATCACTATAGACCACATAATCGTCGTTCCCCTCTGGGAGTGCTAACACGGGTGCCGAGGTCAACCGTCGCTTCAACTCCTGAAAACTGACCTCGCACTTGTCATTCTAGACAAACTTCTTGTGGACCTTACGGAGTAGATTGGTCATAGGTAGAGCGATCTTTGAAAATCCTTCTACGAACCTTCTATAATACCCGGCAAGTCCAAGAAAACTGCGCACCTCCTTCACGTTCTGGGGCTGTGTCCATTTAGCCACCGCTTCAATGTTTTGGGGATCAACCATAACCCCATTTTTATTGATCACGTGGCCTAAGAAAGCCACTTCCTTTATCCAGAATTCACACTTGGACAGTTTAGCATAAAGCTGATGTTGTCTAAGGATTGACAAGGCAATCCATAGATATTCCTCGTGGACTTCTTCATTCGGAGAATAGATCAGAATGTCGTCAATGAAGACCACCACGAACTTATCCAAGTACTGGTGAAAACATTGGTTCATCAAATCCATAAAGACAGCTGGAGCATTTGTAAGCGCAAAAGGCATCACTATGAACTCGTAATGGCCATATCTGGTCCTAAACGTAGTTCTAGGAACGTCCTGCTCACGAATCCTTAGTTGATGATATCCAGATCTCAAGTCGATCTTGGAGAAAACCTTTGCTCCCTGCAACTGGTCCAACAAGTCATCAATCCTAGGCAAAGGATACTTGTTCTTGATCGTCACCTTGTTCAACTCTCGGTAGTCGATACAAAGTCGGAACGATCCGTCCTTCTTTTTGACGAACAATACCGGAGCACCCCACGGCGATGCACTCGGCCTGACATAACCTTTGTCAAGAAGATCTTCAAGTTGATTCTTCAATTCTTGCATCTCAGCTGGAGCCATCCGATACGGTGATTTGGAAATTGGCGCCGTACCAGGCTCGAGATCAATTGAAAACTCTACGTCACGGTTCGGGGGTAATCCAGGAATTTCTTTCGGAAAAACATCCCAAAACTCCCTAACTACAGGAATATCAAGAACCTCAGGTCCATTCTTCGCAGGCGAATCCAAGTAGCAAAGGTACCCGACACAACCTTGTCGTAGTAGCTTAAACGCAGCCATCGCATTGATTAGCTTGCCGTTATCAGCGTCATTTCGACCTTTGAACTTGCACACGAACTGGCCCCCAAATGACACCGTCACCGTTCTTGAACTAAAGTCTATCACCGCCTTGTGACGCGTTAGCCAATCCATACCGAGGATAATGTCGTATGGAGCCATGGCTATACAGATTAAATATGCCTCAAATTCCTTACCCTGAATGATAATCGGAAAGCCGGACAGATGCTTGGTTCCCACCAAACGTTCTCCATTAGGAAGATTAACGACGAAAGGGTCGCACGAATCATTGCACACTAAATCTAACTTCCTAACATAGCTATCCGAAATAAAGGAATGCGTAGCACCAGAATCAAATAGAATGCACACTGAAGTAGAGTAAAGGTATAGAGTACCTTGAGCAATTGGGGCATTGGGTCCATCTACTTCACGCATCTCATACAAGCGATGTCCCTGACTTCCAGAAACAGTTGGGGCCTTTCCCCTGTTCTGAGCAGTCGTCTGGACCGAAGGGCTAGGAGTCTCGGCAGGCTTGAATCTAGGTCGGTTGCTCTGATGAACTGACCCTTGTTACGACTCTACTCCCTTCTGCTTCCCCTGCTTGCAGAACTTCTGCAGATGACTATCACGCCCACACCCAAAGCACAACCTCTTCTCCTTCTGACACTCATTGCTCTTGTGCCCAGCCGTACCACAGTTATAACATTTAACTGAACTCCTGGTCTGCCCTGACTGCTGAGTCGATCCTCCTTGCGTCATCTCCGTCTTAGCTCAGTCAGACTTGGCAAAGTTAGACGGTGGCGCAGGGCGCTTAAAACCACCTCCCTAGTTCTGGTTCTGCATCGACTTCTGTCGGTTGCGCCTCTTGGTCGACTCCTCAAGAGTTACCTCCAGCTTATAGGCACAATCAACATACTGCTCCAAGGTAGAGCATGTGTGATGCACCATTAACGGCTTGATATCCGGGCTCATCCACTCGTGGAAGTACCAGATCTTTTGGGCCTCGCTGGTAATCTCGGCAGTGGCGTACTGCAAAAGATGATTGAACTTAGACGCCAACTCGGTCACTCTCAGACCATCTGTCTGTGGGTACAAGAACTCTTTATGCTTCTCCTCTCTCATAGCACGAGAGAAAAAGCGATCAACCATCTTGGTCTTGAACATCGACCAAGTCAACACTGGGCTCTCAGCCAAACCTGTGCTCTCCCACCACTCGCTAGCCTCCTCCTTCAGCTGAAGAGAAGCGATATGGACCTTCTCGGCCTCAGTACACTCCACGTTCCGAAACAACCTCTCCATATGGGAGAACCAATGAGTCACTGCCACTGGCTCTCCTTTCCCGTTATAGCAATCGGGCCTCATGGAAGTGATGGTCTTAAGAGCGCGACCATAGCTGTCTCTAGCCCTGACGGCAGTCTCCTGAATCACAGGGTTTCTGGGTTCCACAACATCAGGAACCGTTGGGTGAGTAGGCACTTCTTGCGCTTGAGGCGCACTGGGTCTCAATACATCCGCAATTGCCTGCATCACAATCCCGCGAATCGCCTCAACAGCTACGGTGTCAAACAGTGTTGGCGCTTGGGTCTGATCCTGACCTTCACGCCTATGCTGGACGCGAGACTCTGACTCGTGTTCATTCTGAACACCTCTTCCCGCTAGCCTGGGATCTTGACTAGTCCCAGCACCGGCTCGAGTCGAGTTCCTTGTGCTTCTTGGGTTCACTATCTATTTACCGATCAAATTCCAAGCATTCAATACATTAATATTATGCAATATACTTATGCAATATACCAACGTAAATAAATTACTCAGAATAGATCAACTTGGCATTTTATAGATGAACCTTCGAACTGTTACACCGGCTACACATAAGTCTATCATTCGAGCACTAGGACAACAAATGCTCGAAGATAAAGTATTTCACAGAGTACTTGCCACAATACTGAAATATTACACAAAGTACAAATCAACCAAAGATCACACTTGTTCAATCTTGTTGAATCACTTTATCTAAGGCCTTCCCTTTGGTTACTAGGCCGGGTATTTCTGTTTTCAACCACTTTTACTTGAATGAAATTCGTCTCTTTTTTTATTGACTTTAAACGAATAAGAACTGAAATACAATGCAACACAAACTACTAAATTGCACAACGAGTCTTTCCCGTATCTCTAACGTTGTTTTTTCAGTTTTATGCACAAGAACAACAAGTTCAATTATAGCGTGCAACCAAACGACTCCTAAGACTAAATTAAAATGCACGGCCAACACATTCTAGAAGGTAAAATAATGTGAATCAGCCAACAACAATTCAAATTCAGTTTAGGCGTGGGCAATCAACAAGAAAATCAGCCACAACAACTTGGTTAAGATATCCCTAAATTATAGGATTCTGGCGCAACAACTTGATTCTCCTCTTCCACACGCCTCTCTCTCAGGTTTGGCAGCCACAATTCGACTCAATCAACACAAGATGACATGGACACAAGAACAATAAGGTAAACACTAGACGCAAGACAACAACACAAGACGCGAACAACAAGATGCAAGATTTCAGTTTTAGGGCTTGAATCTATGCTTGCAAAACTGAAAATCTAAAGCCTTAAAACCAAGATTTCGAGTGTTACCTTACATAGATCTGATACCACGTGATGAGTTTCAAGGATCGTGAAGTCCACGGTGCAAGGTAAAGCCCCCTAGATTCCAAGGAATTCGACAACAAACTTCCAGAAATCCGCCCTACCTTCAACTGGCTCGTTCTCTCTGGTCTGAACTCCGAATTGGGTGATTCTAAAGCCTAGAGTTAGATCTGGACGTCTAGATGATGTCCTCAATAATTTGAGCGCATTTGGATCAAGGAATAGGAAGTTGTGTTCATTCTACTGAGAAGTCACTGAGAGTTCTGGGAAGGAGTTCAACGAGAAAAGTGTATTGGATGGAGGACGATTCCGTTTTTTGATGATTTTTTATAGGGATGAAGTCTAGATCTAGAGGAGGAGATGGACGATTGATGGAGATGAAGTTGGAAACGCAAGGATTGAGGTGGAAGCGTCAATGACGGGATAGGTATTCCCCTTGGCTGGATACAACTCACCAACAAAGGAAGAACAAGGGCTGGTTGTTCTTTGAGATGTGACTCACTCAATGAACATACAACAAGGGCTTGATTCAACACACAAGCAATGAGGATGAGAAGATCGTTCTCAGCCAACAAGAGAGAAAATGAGAGTTTCTAAGGAAAACAATAACGGCCATTCTATTTTGATTCAACGTTGTTCCAAAAATGAGAGAGCTGCCGCCTTGTAAAGGCCAAAAAGAAAAAGAAAAAACTAAGGAAAATACAAGGTTGCGGCCTATCAAGCCTTACAAAGGCTAAACCCCAAAATTTAATGTAAAAACAACTAAACCAATGTCTAAAAATGTCATAAACCACCATAAAATAAACAAGACATAAATCACGCGCTCGGACGCGCCATAAGAAGATTGAATGGCTCAAGAGAAGCTAAACTTGGAGCTTTGAGCTCTTCTTTGACACTTGAGCCATCACTCAAGTCAACTTGGTCATCTTGGCTCTCTTGAAGTGATCTAGCTCTGGTCCGCAATCTCTTGGTCATGATGGGACCCAGGGTCACATCAATCTTCCTCAAAATCATCCCAAACATCATCCATAACATCTTCCCCAATGTCTTCCCTATAATCACTGTCAATCTCAATAAATTTATGTATTCTTTTCCTTCCTATGGAAGACCTTGTTTCTCCCCCATTACTTTTCGAATCTGCCTCAGATTGGCTCACCAAGTCAACTGTTTTTACTTCCCCATTGTTGTCACCACAAATTATTGGTTTCATTTCATACATGTCACAATCAACTATATTCATGACAGCTTCAGTGGTACGAATGTCGCTAACCACATTTCTCTTGTCATATTTGGTACCATTTGTACTTGGTTAACCACCCATCACAACCTCGGCCTCTTGACTTTGTGTTAACGGTGGCGGAGTGAGAGAGAGAGTGTGATGTCGGCCTTAACATTAGGCCTCACATTTACATACTCTATGTTTGCAAATTCCTTGTTTCATTTTTTTTCAAACTCGCATATAACTCGATAGGCCAAATTGCATCTTCTAATTACAAGTTCACAAATTTGAAAGCCTCAAGGTCGTCGTCATCTTTGACATCGAATGGTGGCAACTTTGTTTCCGCGATGAAAGATATTTTAGCTCCATTTCATCTATCTCCTCATTGAATTTTATCTTCTCAGCCAACTTTTTTCCTCAGAATTGAGTAATTGATATCTTCAAACACAAAAAGTGCTTTTGTCGTTTTGATCCCTTGGAAAACTCACTTGTTTCCATTACATATCCATTCACCATCTGTTATCAGAGTCAAGTAGTATGATCTTTTACCTATTATACGAAGAAGAAGCAAACACAAGTAGAATCACAAGCCATTGCAAGAAAAGTTTGAGAATACGGCGTAACAACTCTAAATAAATTCACTTACATGACATTTTTATTTGTAACACTGACAGTATTATTAGTAACACATACATTAATTTTAGAATGAGCGACATTAGTTTCGATAACATTACAAACAAATAATGTGTCTAAAAATCAAATACCGACATTACTTTATGACAAACTCTGACAGTATTATGTCTCACACTGTAAGTATTATGACTAACACCGACATTAGTTTTAGAAAGTTAGGGTTTTATTCCATCCTGAACTGAAGATAGAAAGGGTTTTCTAGCTAAACGGGGAAATAATGTGTAGGAAAATCAAATATTTTATAAATCAAGGACTAAGTGTCTTGTAAAGAGGAAGAAATGTAAAAGTCAGATTTGAGCAATGCATAAGAGAGAAAGGTTATTCTTTCTTGTTTAGGGAACCACAGAAGAATGTCTTGTAAAGAGGAATATATGTAAAAGTCAAAACTCACCCATTATTTAATTCTTCTATTCCAAAGACATTGAAGATGCAAGTGGAAGCATTTTTGAAGATTTGTGGTTTAAAGTGGATTTGTGGTATTACGGTGTTAGGATTATTTTAGTGAAGACTCATAAGTGGGTAAAGGGGTAGAAAATGGAGGGGGAAAGTTGTTCACTTTTGGAGGAAAAAAACAGAGGTCAAATCATGGCATGTACTCTATTCACAAAGGTCAGGTGATGAGTTTCAAGGATCGTAAAGTCCACAGTGCAATGTAAAAGCCCCCTAGATTCCAAGGAATTTGACAACAAACTTCCAGAAATCCGTCCTACATTCAACTGGCTCGTTCGCTTTGTTCTGAACTTCGAATTGGGTGATTCCAAGGCCCAGAGTTAGATCTGGACGTCTAGATGATGTCCTCAAAATTTGAGAGCATTCGGATCAAGGAATAGAAGGTTGTGTTGGTTCTACTGAGAGGTCGCTGAGAGTTCCGGGAAGGAGTTCAACGAGAAAAGTGTTTTCGATGGAGGACGATTCAGTTTTTTGATGATTTTTTTTATGGGGATGACGTCTAGATCTGAAGGAGGAGATGGACGATTGATGGAGATAAAGTTGGAGACGCAAGGATGGAGGTGGAAGCGTCAATGAAGGGATAGGTATTTCCTTTGGCTGGATACAACTCACCAACAAAGGAAGAACAAGGGCTGGTTGTTCTTTGAGATGTGACTCACTCAATGAACAAACAACAAGGGCTTGATTCAACACACAATCAAGGAGGATGAGAAGATCGTTCTCAGCCAACAAGAGAGAAAATGAGAGTTTCTAAGGAAAACAATAACTGCCATTCTATTCTGATTCAACGTTGTTCCAAAAATGAGAGAGTTGTTGCCTTGTAAAGGCCAAAAAAAAAACTAAGGAAAATGCAAGGTTGCGGCCCATCAAGGCCCATTAAGCCTTACAAAGGCTAAACCCCGAACTTTAATGTAAAAACAACTAAACCAATGTCTAAAAATGTCATAAACCACCATAAAATAAACAAGACATAAATCACGCGCTCGGACGCGCCATAAGAAGATTGAATGGCTCAAGAGAAGCTAGACTTGGAGCTTCGAGGCCTTCTTGAGCTCTTGATGGATGCAATGGCTCGAGCCCTCGTGATTGGCTTGGAGGCTCTTATTGGACACTTGAGCCATCACTCAAGTCAACTTGGTCATCTTGGCTCTCTTGAAGTGATCTAGCTCTGATCCGCAAGCTCTTGGTCATGATGGGATCCAGGGTCACATCATCAGGTCAAGTCATTCTTTTTGCAACAATATTAAAAAAGGAATGACATGGCCAAAAAATGAAAAAAAAGAAGCAAAAGTACAGATTTCAATATTAACCCAACCAAATTGCATCACCGACCAATTTCTTCCCCTTCTGATTCTTTGCCCAAAACCCTCTCCTTCTTGTTCGTTTTGGTGAGCCGTCCACCTTCACTTCGATGAACACAAGGTAACTACGCTTATCAAACGATCAAATTTGGTTAGTTGTTCAAATCTGACTACCTTTGTTTTTTTTCTTTCACAAAACCCTAACGAAAGTTGTTCTTGGCCTCTCAAATATCTAATTAAATCTCACTATTTGTACTTAGTTTTTAATGGGTGATGCTTTCTTGCTGCTTAATTATGTATAATTGAGGCTGGAATGTATAAACAAAGAATCTCACTACCTTGTTGAAAAAAAATGGGTAGGAATTTGTAATTCTTTATGGGTGATGCTTAATTAAGGCTGAAATGTATAAATTAATTGTTATATACTATGTACATGCTAATGTTTTATGGGTATTACTGTAATCAGTTAACATTTTTGCAGCTACTTGAATTTTTTATACATGCTAATGTTTCTGTTGCCACTCGTTTGGACCTTTTGATAGTTTATGTTGCCAATTGCCTGTTATATACTATGTACAATTTCGTGAGTTTTTTGTCTGCTTTTCATAGTGGGTCAATCTGGTAATTAGAGGGTGACATAAGCATGCATGTATCAGGGTTTTTTTGCTGGAATTTTGTTTTGTTTATGTAGTTCAACTGAAGTCCAATGTTAAACGACGACACATCCAGTTATCAAAGCGGAGACTCCAGAAAATATGAATATCCACCTACATCTCCTACACGTTCTGAAATAGAGGAGAAGTTGCAAGAAGAGTTAGAGATGTTGCTAACGAATAGCCCACGTTCTCGCATGTTGGATGAAATAATCACACACCTACGTACTGAGAAACATGAATGCAAGCAAAGAATTATGGAACTCGGTACAAATGACTTGCACTTTGAGGCTACAATTATGGAACTCTATACAAGGGTGGCAAAACTTGAAGGTGAAAACAAGACACTACACTCCCAGAAAAAAAAATAGAAAACTTGTATTCAATCCTATATGTGCATTTGGTGTTGGAGGAATTGTATGGATTAGTATTTTTAGTATTTGTTATCTAGCATATAGGTCATAACTATGAAGTATGTACCTGATGACTTTGGTTCTTTATGTAAGAGGATGAATTATATTAGCAATGTTGGTCAGATTGTAGACTGTTTTATAACTTGCAAAATTATAAGACATTTTGGATCCATTTTGGCTAGTTCGATACTGTCATTATCAACATTTATTGTAAGTGATAACCTTTTTTTGTCGAAATGAAGACTACTAGTGTCATATTGCCAAATAAATATGTCACACTTCAAAGCATATTTAAGGGAAACTGAGAGAAAATACATAAGTGAATTACGAATACTATTTCTTGTAAATGGTAAGTATTATGGTGTAACTTGGTTGATTCTGCATGTCAGAGTACCAAATTTTAATGTCACTCTTCATGTAATTATGCAAATTGAAAAACAATGCCAGCACTAGACACACATACAATAGTTGTCAGTACACTATATACCATTACATTACTCAAAAACTGATAGTTGCCAGTACTCAAAAACTGATCGAGCTAAGAACTCATCTTCTTCAATCTACCACTTTAATATTCCATATACTTCAGTTTTCATTTCCGGGCATCTTCATGAAGCATCGGCGTTAGTTGCACTAGTATCACGTCGAAATATATGGATCATGCTTCTTCACGCGAAAAGCACACAGCCTTCATAGGCGCTATTTGCAATACAATGGCATAACATTTGGTCCCAGTGCTAGTCTTGTCAATGGCCAACAACACAGTTACACCACAGTTTTATTGCATTTAATAAACAACTAAGTCTTTTTATCGAGAAATACCTTTTCAATAATATAAGGGTTTCCAACAATAATAAGCAATGATTTGGCATGAGTAGGGCTGGTAGAACTAATAGTTACCTAAGATCAGGATAAGGACAACTATAGGAAAGCTAAGAACTTGAGACTAATAGAATTCAGTGATCAACCATATCTCTTGTTGTGTGGATCTTTGTCAGGTGTAGCGCTTTTTCCAACCATATTCACAACCTTTACTTGCGAACTTGTTTACTTTTTACTTGGTCACTAAGAAACCGATACAAAACCCCCCCTAGTTTCTAGTTGGTGACTTGCGAATTACAAGAATAGATAACCTGATTCCCTTGGGTTCGACCCTGACTTGCTTGCTATACTCTTTAGTAGGTACTTTAGGATTTCTTTGATTAGGCATACGACTTTAGCCCTGTCAGAAACGTATGACAAATGTTTGGAAACGTTAAGTTTTCACACAACTTTTAAAACACGACCTTGACAATTTGGATCAACGACCAACCTCACCGCGCAATGCGAATCCAGATTGGAAAGAAGACTTACTCTAGCAAGAGTCCGGGCGGTTTCCACGTTGTACTCTTTGCCCGA
This sequence comes from Rheum nobile, assembly GCA_027886185.1. NCBI lineage: Eukaryota > Viridiplantae > Streptophyta > Magnoliopsida > Caryophyllales > Polygonaceae > Rheum > Rheum nobile. The sequence goes on from WOAB01000069.1 coordinate 1,961,394, forward strand.
GGGTTTATTAATTATGTGCATAACTGCACTTATCTTATTTACTTCCAAGACGCATGTTAACGTTGAAGCTTTTAATTTCACATCTCGTAATGAGACATTGGGAATAAATCCCTTAAGATTGGGAATACATCCCGAATATTGGCACCAGTTGAGTGCACCACCCCTATATTTAGATAGGGGTAGGTCATGACCAAAAGAGAGTGTTAGGACACTTACTTCCTAACACCGACTTTATAAAGAAACAACTAATCCTCGTAAGGAATTAACGTTCCTATGAATACTCGTGCTAAACTAGCATTTGAGTTCACATTTAAATCCACACCAAAACTCATTACAGAAGTATCATACCAAACTATATAATAGCGTTGTTTCTAGCAATATATACAACCTATTATAAAGTCATATTTTAACACATCGTTTAATTAAATCTGTTCCCAAACAGAAAGCAATAACTTTTATCCCATCTTAATTAACAATCAATTAATTAATAATCAAGGGAAACATGGAATACTGAGCAAGAGTGAACCTCCACTTGCCTTAATTTAGACGAATCGAAGATGTCAGGTTCCGAGATCTGGAGACTGGAATCTGCATACGGATTCCTATGACGACGACGAGATGATACGCCACCGGACGTGACGTTGATGGAGGCCGAGGAGGATGACATTCTGAGAGTCAGATCTGAAGGCCCGATCACCAGATCTCGTGCCAGAGCTATTGCCCAGGCTACACAGTCCATCACGACCAAGGCCAGGGCACGAGACGGACGTGCCTCACTATACACGACCCGAGCCATCACTTGTACGACGATTGGCCATGTTACGGCCATCGACGAGGCTCAGTGACTTTTCACATGCACTCTCTCAAGCATTCGACTTTTCTTGGCATTGTGATGGTCACATGCCAATGTCGAGACATTCCGAGACACTTGCTATTTTTAGTACTTTCCGTATTTAGCAGTTTCCATTTTTAGTAGTTTCCATTCTTACAAAGTTTCTAAGTATGGAAAGTTTCCATTTCTAGCACTTACCACATTTAGATGTTACTATATTTAGGAAGTTACCCTTTCGGGACATTGGGCCTCTCTTAGGCCCATGATTGTATTTGCTTTATTAGGGTCAATTTGACCTAATGGAAAAGTTACGTTGAATTGAATTGTGGCTGCCGTAGAGCTTTGCTCCTGCACCCACGTTCTCTTCTTCTCCATTACCTTCCGCAACCTCCATCGGCACTCGCTCCCTCCACGATCGATCATCGCCAGCCACCCTCGGTAACGACTTCACGCCCTCGCAAATACTCGGTATCACCTTGGCCGAGAGCTCTCCAAGCCATTGCCCATATGTGTTGTCTTCAACCTTGCCCTAGATCCACCCGGAGACGCATTTCGGGAGACCGAAGCATATCATTTGGTATCAGAGCAAGGTTGATGGAGGTTGCGCAAGGTAATGGAGAAGAAGAGAACATGGGTGCAGGAGCAAAGCTCTACGGCAGCCACAATTCAATTCAACATAACTTTTCCATTAGGTCAAATTGACCCTAATAAAGCAAATACAATCATGGGCCTAAGAGAGGCCCAATGTCCAGAAATGGTAACTTCCTAAATATAGTAACATCTAAATGTGGTAAGTGCTAGAAATGGAAACTTTCCATACTTAGAAACTTTCTAAGAATGGAAACTACTAAAAACGGAAACTGTTAAATACGGAAAGTACTAAAAATAGCAAGTGTCTCGGAATGTCTCAACATTGGCATGTGACCATCACAATGCCAAGAAAAGTCGAATGCTTGAGAGAGTGCCTGTGAAAAGTCATCGAGCCTCGTCGATGGCCGCAGCATGGCCAATCATCGTACAAGTGATGGCTCGGGTCGTGTATAGTGAGGCACGTCCATCCCGCGCCTTGGCCTTGGTCGTGATGGACTATGTAGCCTGGGCAATAGCTCTGGCACGAGATCTGGTGATCGGGCCTTCGGATGTGATTCTCAACATGTCATCCTCCTCGGCCTCCGTCAACGTCACGTCCGGTAGCGTATCACGAGATAAACGACGGAACCCTAAGTTAGATACGATACAACACGAAATAACGGAACGAACGAAACCACGAACTGAATTGAAGGGAAACAAAAGCCTAAGTCGTGACCATGTTTGTCCAAGCCACGATCGCGCTTGATAAAGCAAGCCGCGGTCGCGGTTTGGACATCCGCGGTCACAGAATTCTGGGCACATCCGCGGTCGCAGAATTCATCCCCGAGGTCGCGGATCTCCCTTCCGACGATGGCTCAACTCGGCTTCGAGGTTTACCGACGACGAAGGCGACAACTTCTTGACTTCGGATGAAGGCTCACCACGACCACCACCACCTCGACACCTCCAAGGCACTTTCGGCGACACCAAAAACTCCGGAGAAGCTCCGACGATCTCCTAGAACTCCGGCGATGCACTAAACGAGAGAGAGAGGGCTTGAGAAGCTGTGGATGATTATTTCCGAAGCTGAAGACCCCTATTTATAGGGTGAGGGGAGCTCAACGCCGAGAACACCAATCGATCGGCATCCCCATCGGCGTAACGGCGGCACACGAACCGGCGAAATGCGGAAAGAACGAAGGAGACGAAGAACAGTGTTTCTGCGGTCGCGGAAACACTTATGCATTTCGGAAATGCCGCGAGCGCGTCCTTTGGCCTTTGGTCGCGGATCTCGTTCAATGGGCATGCTAAATCTTTATTTTTAGCACTCCAAAAAATAATCCAAGGCCCAATACACACTAAACGTATACTATTACGTTCAAGAGAGTTATTATAGAGATTACAGAGGTTACAGAAATTGCCCATTATGTCTTTCATACAAAACGACAGTTTGGTACTTTTAGGGGTTATTACAATACTACCCCATTAAAAGAAGTTTTGACCCCGAAACTTGGCCGATAACAGCTCGGATAAGCGACCTTATTTTAAGTTACCCAACCTTATAAGTTTAACCATCCCTAACCCATTTAACACTTTGTAAATTGGTTCAAGCAATTCTAAGTTAAATTTTATAAGTTGGTTCAAATTACAGTTAACGTAAGGTTAACCATAATTTAGACCCTTCATAACCTTAAGGAATTTTATAACTTTTGTTTTCACCAAAATACATTTTACCATATTACCCTTATGGAAATCATGAGGGTTATTACATTACTACCTCCTTAAAAATAGTTTCGACCCCGAAACTAATATCACTAAGGTAGAGGGATCGGTTTCACCATTAACCTCACTTCCTGAACTTATTATCCTTAATCATTTCATCCTTGAAATTGCTCCTAGGAAAACGATATGTTTTCTCAACCATACCATTATCTCACATATCTTATCCCCATGTGCTACACCTGTAATAACTCGTGACTATTTCCACAAGGTCATAATTATCTTAGGATAATAGTCTCCAAAATCATCGCAATAGTCTTGCCATACCTTAAGCATGATAACACACATTTCTCTGTATAAACCTCTCTCAAAGTTCATACCTTATCTTCCTTAAGTTGATATCCTTAAATAAATTTGGTCTTTGTAACCTATATCACCAAAGTCGAACTATTTATTCGATCATGAATCCACCTACTACATACTGCCTTCGTTCATTACCCTCATTAGAATTGATATGATCATCCACACGATTACGATTACCTTAAACATAGTATCCATTATAATCTTCAATATAATCTCGCTATTATGCCCTATTTATCATAAAGATCTTGATGTCATCAAGCAGAAGAATACAACATTTTTCTACTAACTTTATTTCGATGATCAGATCCTCAAAGTACATAAAACTCACTTATACCTCCAACTTAGTACCTCCCATTGTCATATCGGCCTACCCTTTACATATGCACCTCATCTACCTCATTATTTACCTTAATTAAATTTGGCCCTTATGTGATGTGACTCTGCCTCCCATGACGGCCGAAGACGAGGAAGAAGCCATGAGCCTACGTTCAGAGGGCCCAGTGACAAGGTCTAGGTCCAAGGCCATCGTCGTCGCCATCGCGTCACTTATCGCATGCGTCGTCGCCATCCAAGGAAGCCCAGACGACAATCCAAGACTCGTCGTCCTCGCCACCATCGGAAGTGAAACAACGCGTTCTTCTGAAGACTTTGACACTTCGTCGTCTCTCGCAATGATCTCTTCAAAGCCTTCACCGCGCTAGAAGTGTCATGCGTTCTTTTAAGACATTATCTATATTTGGTATTTCCAGCATGTTTAGATAGTTTCCTTATTTATAGCGTTTTAGATAGTTTCCTTATTTATAGCATTTCAGATAGTTTCCTTTTAAGTCATTCTATCTTTTAGGGTTTGTGCCTTTTGCATGCTTGCATGAGCTAGCCCACGAGGTTCGACTCGGCCCATCCGATGTCTCACCTCCCCTATTTATACCCAACTTTGTTATTGTTTTAATTTACGTTCAAGTTAAAGTTCAAGGTTTCAAGTCGAGTGTTAATTCCTCCTTCCCTTGATCAGATGTCACCCATATCCCTCTCATCCCCATTCCCTCTGCCGCCGACGCTACGGCAATCGCTTGATCTTCTCAAGCAAAGTCTATCTTCGCATCTCCTTCACCCGCAGTCGACGCTACGACACCCCAAAGACTTGACTTTTCAAGCCTTATATCCTTCACCAAATCGCTTCCGCCACCGCTATCAATCCGTCCCTCAAATCGCTTCCATCGCCACCGAGTTCCTTGTTGCCGCCACCGTCTTCCCAGTCGTCAACAAGCCATTCATCGCGATCTTTCGCTCGCGATCATCCCCATCGTCACGTTCCACAGCAGAATCACCACATCGAGTGACTTCCCAACTAAGACTAGATCCAAAGGCGTCTCCTTCGACAATTTGGCTTGTCATCGGAGGCAAGGACACATCAATTGGTATAAGAGCCCAGCAGTCTTATAAGTCACGAACTCAAGTTTCACTCTTGTTCACGAAATTTTTTCTTGCCCCCATCTTTTCCTTTCGTATAAACTCGCGTGAAAAGACAGAGAAAAACCATAAAAATTAATTCTTTGCTCACCTTCGGTTTCTACAAGGTAATACCTCGGCCGAAAAGTTTTCTTGTTCCCCAAGTTTTGGTGTTTTAGGTAATTTTGTTCTCTTGCATGCTAGAATATTTTGTTTCCTTATTTCATGCGTGGATAGAATTTCCTTGTTTGCTAGATATTACTTTTTAGGTTGTTAACCATTTTCCTAATAAGATATCATCAAATCTTATCGTCTCTCTCCTATCTCTAAGATCACACTTGTGATATTCTTGTTACTTAGACCTTTTTATTTTGTTTCCTTTTGCAAGTCCGAAAATATCAAAAGATAAGATCTCGGATATTAAAAAAAATATCAAAAAGATATTCAAAAAAAAAGGAAGTTTCCAAAGTTAGGGAAAGCCAAAATAAGGCAACCCTAACCCACATCGGTCTAAGCTCATCTTCTATATCTCTCCACCATCTAGGTCAAGCTTCCTAGAAGGTATTTTCTTGCTAATTAGGTTACTTTGTTTACATTTGTTTTAGGGTTTCAATTTGTTCTTGTTTGTTTGATTGCAACTTGCTTGATACACCATATCTTGTTCAAGCCAAGCCTCCCTCACGGCAAGCCAAACAAGCCCTACGTACGCGACCTTTGTGACTTGACTAGTGATTTACTTGGTTGTTGTTCTTTGTTGTCTTTTGGTTCATTTTTACTCCCATGTCTGGTCGTCTTGTTATAGGCACCATGCATATTGGACATAGTGGAGACGACCGCGAAGATAACACCACCAACCCACAACCTCCACAGTTGGGTCTCCCTCAAGACCAACCACCACAAGACCAACCCCGCGATCCCATCATGGTGTTGTCCGAAGATCAAATCTTGATCCAGGCTCTTCGACAAGAGAACGCGACTCTCAGTGCCAACCAACAAGAGGCACCCATTGTGCCAACCCCAACACCACCTAGTGGTTTGGACGCGCCGCCTCCCACTGGAGCAACCGACGCGGTCCCATCCAAGACACGCGTGGACAAAGGCAAGGGAATTATGCCATCCACTTCTCAACATCAACCACAACTCAACAGAATGCAGAGTGTCATTGAGAGTCTCTAAGGCTTCGTTCCCAGGACGGATCACTACGTGCCCAGAGCCACCCCCGGTGGCCACGACACCGACTCCGATCGCGACGCCACCGACTCTCGAGGTGAGTACTCTGAACCTTACAACTTTGATGATAGGTATGCCTCTCGGAGAACCCAACGCCGTGTGCCAGACTCCACACCACGCGATGGCCGACATCGTCAAGCCGCCCAAGCCGACGCGACGCCAAGAAGACCAAGCCGCCGCGACAATGGACCTACACGACGCGATGATAGGCCCACACCTACACAGCCATGGAGCCATGATGTACTTGATCACCTTCGACACCAGAGTGTTCGAACACCGCGTTACGGATCCGATGGCTACGCATCGATCACACCGAATGTCCAAGACGACTTCAACGAGTATGATGACGAAGATATCGAGGACTCAGGTATGGTCAATCCTAATTTTTTTCACCCCCTCTTGGAGATCCACTTGAATTGCAGGATCACCCCTCGGATTGGATACCTCCACCGCGTCTTCAGCCTCACGGAGAACGCGTTCGTGACATTGGCGGCGGGCGCCGCGATGTTATGCAGAGAGACATTCGCCGCGACAACTACGATGCCCAGCCGCGAAGATGACAACGCGATGACGCCTACGTGCCCAGGGATGAGTATGTCTGCGACGATCACCAGGAACGCGAAAGACCACATGGATTGTGCACTTTTGAGAACCCTCTCTATGACGCCGCGCCAAACAACGTGTTCAACCAAGGACCAGGCCAACCTCGATACCAGCGACAACTAGTCAAGGTAAAAATCGAGCATTTTCATGGTGAATACAACCCCTCTGTTTTTCTTGAATGGGTGCAGGCTACGGAGTACACCCTTCGATATAATCGAGTGCCACCTGAGGATCATGTCGATGCCGCGACGCTTAACTTCCGAGGAGCCGCCCGCGTATGGTGGCATAGATTCGAAGATGACTGCGCTCGTCGCCACAGGACACGAGTCACAAAATGGAATCAACTCGTCTATGTGATGACCAAGAAATACGTACCTCCAGACTACAGGAATCAAATGAGATTGGAGATTGCCATGGCTCGCCAAGGGTCGTTGACTCCACTCGAGTTCTTTTCCAAGCTTGAAGAGTATTACAAGGCCAACATCTATGTTGCACCATCTACTTTGAGGACAAAATTCTTGAGTGGCTTGAACACCAACATACGTGATCAACTAGAGATCTTGCCAATCAAGGATTTGAACACACTCACCCACACGGCGATGCAAATTCATGCACAATTATCTCGCCGAAAGTCTTACGCATATTCCACTGGCCAACAAAGGTATTCTTCTCACCCTAGTGGATTACCTTATACTAATGTTCGACCTAGTGCCTCTACCACAGCCGCGTCTAGCCAAGCCTCCAAGGCGAAGCCCGCGACGCCGACCACCGCGCAGCGCCAGAACACGCAAAGACAGGCTCCAGTGAGCAACGATCGCGCGCGTGATATTGAATGTTACAAATGTGGTGGAAGAGGCCACTACAAGAAGGTTTGCCCCAATGCTCGCAAGGTGTTGTTCTCCACAGCCGCCGCCGGCTACGAGTCTTATGAAGACGAGGAGGCCACACTTGACGCGATCACTGAAGGCAACGAAGAAGAGGACAAAGACGCGTATGACTGCGAACCCGCTTCTCTACATGCGGGCACACCATTGAGCTTGGTGATGCGTAGTCTCCTCACCGTCAAGAAAGCCAGCTTACGCGATCAACGAGAGAACTTGTTCCACACAAGGGCTCTAGTCCAAACAGCTTCCTTGAGTGTAATCATTGATGGAGGATCTTGTACAAATATTGTGAATGAGAAGGTCGTCAACCACTTCAAACTACCTATGACGCCTCATCCACAACCTTATGCCCTCCAATGGATTTCTTCAAGTCCAAGTAACACAGTATCTCGCCAATGTTTAATTTCTTTTTCCATAGGGCAATACTGTGATTCTATTCTTTGTGATGTCATTGCAATGGACGTCACCCATATTTTGCTTGGGCGCCCATGGCAATTCGACAGTCACGTGCTCCATGATGGCTATTTGAACACTTATGTGTTCAATTACCATGGAAAGTGCGTCACTTTGCATCCAATGTCCCCCCATGAGATCTTGCAGGACCAGGTAGAACACGATCGCCAGAAAGCCATCGAGGCCGCGTCAACTAGGTCAAACGAGTGTCCAGAGGCAATACAGAGGCAAACCTCCTCAAAATCTGGCAACACTTCGTCTTCTCCAGGCACTGGCAAGAAGAAACACAACGCCATAGCTGGGACACCGAGTGCCCCACAGAATTCGAGCAGTGCCTTCCCCTCAACACAGTTGGCCGCTCTGTTGCCACCAACGCATCCTTTGCAAGGCACCTGTGAGCAACGCGTTCTTTTAGCCAGGCCCAGTGATCTCACTGCGTGTGTGACTGGGAAGACTCCATGCTTTCTCCTTGTGCCCACACCATGCATCCCTGACTCATCGACGAACGCACCCTTGCCACCAACGATCGCGAAGTTGCTTGTCGCATTCACCGACGTCTTCCCAGAGGAGTTGCCACAAGGATTACCTCCCCTGAGAGGCATTGAGCACCAAATTGACCTTGTGCCAGGTGCTTCTTTGCCCAACTGCGTTGCATATAGAGCTGGTCCAGAAGAGACCAAGGAGTTACAGCGCCAAGTTCAAGAATTGTTGGATCGCGGGTACGTAAGGGAATCTCTTTCCCGTTGTGTTATGCCTGTGATCCTTGTGCCCAAGAAGGATGGAACATGGAAAATATGTGTTGACTGCCGCGCGATAAACCAGATCACAGTCAAGTATAGGCACCCTATCCCACGCCTTGATGATATGCTTGATGAACTTCATGGCGCGACACTCTTCTCCAAGATTGATTTAAAGAGTGGTTATCACCAGATCAGAATGAAAGAAGGTGATGAGTGGAAGACCGCGTTCAAAACAAAGTATGGGCTCTACGAGTGGCTTGTCATGCCCTTTGGGCTCACGAACGCGCCCAGCACCTTCATGCGCGTGATGAACCACGTGTTGAGATCTTTCCTTGGCAAGTTTATTGTCGTTTATTTCGATGACATCCTTGTGTATTCACGGAGCCTAGAAGACCATGTCGATCACCTTCGCCAAGTGCTCGAGTGCCTTCGACACGAGAGCATGTTTGCCAATCTAGCCAAGTGCTCCTTTTGCTCCGAGTCCACCAACTTTCTGGGCTACATTGTGAGTAGTGATGGTTTGCACGTTGACAACGAGAAGATCGCGGCCATCAAAGACTGGCCAACGCCTACAACCCCGACACAAGTGTGAAGCTTTCTTGACCTCGCGGGATTTTATAGGCGTTTTGTATGCGATTTTTCCTCCATTGCCGCTCCACTGCACGAGCTCACAAAGAAGGGAAGCACAGTCTTGTGGCTTGAGTCCCATGAACGCGCTTTCTCCGCCTTGAAGACAGCCTTGTGCCAAGCACCTTTGCTCCAGCTCCCAGATTTCACCAAACACTTCGAAGTGGAGTGTGATGCCTCTGACATAGGCATTGGTGGTGTGCTACACCAAGAGAAGAGGCCAATTGCCTACTTCAGTGAGAAGCTCACAGGGGCCATGCTCAATTACCCCACCTACGACAAAGAGCTTTATGCCTTAGTACATGTGTTGAAGACATGGCAACATTATCTTTGGCCGCGTGAGTTTGTCATACACAGCGACCACGCCGCGTTGAGCTACTTGAATAGCCAAGCTCACCTCAATCGACGCCATGCTCGATGGGTGGAGTTTCTGGAGACTTTTCCTTATGTCGTGGTCCACAAAAAGGGAAAGGACAACATTGTCGCCGACGCGCTCTCTCGCCGGTATGTTCTCTTGACTCAGGTGCAAACTAAAATTCTGGGTTTTGCTTTGATTAAGGAATTATATGCTAGTGACCCTTTCTTTGCCCCTATTCTTGAGCATTGCCTGAGATCGCGTGAGTTTGAGACCTTTTTCCTTTCTGAGGGTTATTTATACAAGGCTAGTCGTCTTTGCATTCCTAGATCCTCCATTAGGCTCCTATTGATTGAGGAACCACACGCGAGTCGTGGACATTTTGGGATTAGGAAGACCTTAGATGCGCTTAAAGAACATTTCTTTTGGCCTAAGATGACCCACCAAGTGACTAGGTTTTGTAGAAGTTGTGTGACTTGCCAGAGAGCCAAAGCTAAGTCTAGTCCTCACGGCCTCTATACTCCTTTGCCCATTCCGAGTGCCCCTTGGGAAGATTTGTCTATGGATTTCATCACGGGATTGCCCCTCTCTAGACGAGGTAAAGACTCTATTTTTGTGGTCGTAGATAGATTTTCTAAGATGGCCCATTTTATTGTTTGTAAGACCACCCATAGTGCTAGTGAGATTGCCGATCTATTCTTTGAGCATGTGGTGCGTCTTCATGGGGTCCCACGTACCATAGTGAGTGATAGGGATTCTAAGTTTGTTGGTCATTTTTGGAGAACCCTTTGGGGTAAGCTAGGAACCAAACTCCTATTTTCCACTAGCTACCACCCCCAAACCGATGGCCAAACGGAGGTCACGAATAGAACTCTAGGAGCCCTCCTTCGCACGATGCTCAAAGCCAACCCTAAGCGTTGGGAGGACTTACTATCACTTATTGAGTTTTGTTACAATAGATGCAGGCACACGGCGACCAAGTTGACACCTTTTGAAGTGGTGTATGGCATGAACCCCTTGACACCACTTGATTTGTCGCCGCGACCTCTGCGAGACCCAGTGCATGTCTCCGCCTCCAATCGCGCTGAGCAAGTCCAAGAGCTACATCGATGTACCAGAGACCAATTGGAGAGGAGGGCCGCGCAATATGCCTCGCAGAAGAATTCAGGCCGCCGCCGCGTCGTCTTTGCCCCCGGAGACCTTGTCTAGGTGCATCTACGAAAAGAGAGGTTCCCCTCGCGGCGAAAACACAAACTGGCACCACGTGGAGATGGCCCTTTCCGCGTGATCAAAGCCATAGGGGACAATGCTTATCAACTCGAGCTCCCACCTGATTTTGGAGTCCACGCGTCCTTCAACGTGGCATACTTGACTCCATATGTTGAGCCAGAGTTTGATGATGGTGAAGCGGGGATGCTTCACAGCCAAGTGGGGGAGGGTGATGTGACCTTGCCTCCCATGACGGCCCAAGACGAGGAAGAAGCCATGAGCCTATGTTCAGAAGGCCAGTGACAAGGTCTTGGTCCAAGGCCATCGCTGCCGCCGTCGCATCACTTATTGCACGCGCCGTCGCCAGCCAAGGAAGCCCAGACGACAATCCAAGACTCGTCGTCCTCGCCACCATCGGAAGTGAAACAACGCGTTCTTCTGAAGACTTTGACACTTCGTTGTCTCTCGCGATGATCTCTTCAAAGCCTTCACCGCGCTAGAAGTGTAACACGTTCTTTTAAGACATTATCTATATTTGGTATTTCCAGCATGTTTAGATAGTTTCCTTATTTATAGCGTTTTATATAATTTCCTTATTTATAGCGTTTCAGATAGTTTCCTTTTAAGTCATTCTATCTTTTAGGGTTTGTGCCTTTTGCATGCTTGCATGGGCTAGCCCACGAGGTTCAACTCGGCCCATCCGATGTCTCACCTCCCCTATTTATACCCAACTTTGTTATTGTTTTAATTTACGTTCAAGTTAAAGTTCAAGGTTTCAAGTCGAGTGTTAATTCCTCCTTCCCTTGATCGGACGTCACCCATATCCCTCCCATCCCCATTCCCTCTGCCGCCGATGCTACGGTAATCGCTTGATCTTCTCAAGCAAAGTCTATCTTCGCATCTCCTTCACCCGCAGTCGACGCTACGACACCCCAAAGACTTGACTTTTCAAGCCTTATATCCTTCACCAAATCGCTTCCGCCACCGCTATCAATCCGTCCCTCAAATCGCTTCCATCGCCATAGAGTTCCTTGTTGTCGCCACCGTCTTCCCAATCGTCAACGTCAACAAGCCATTCATCGTGATCTTCCGCTCGTGATCATCCCCATCGTCACGTTCCACAGTAGAATCACCACATCGAGTGACTTCCCAACCAAGACTAGATCCAAAGGCGTCTCCTTCGACAATTTGGCTTGTCATCGGAGGCAAGGACACATCATTATGCCATCTTCTTAACCCAAAATCTTTCCATTAATCAAGCTCTAACATAAGACCTTTAAGGTTCCTTAATCCTTTTTACAATTAACCGCACAACATCTTATTCATGTTTTCCTCAAACATGATGCTAACAATCCGTTTAACACAATTATAATCAATCACCTTGTTCATCCAACACGTGTCATAAGATCACCTTTTTCATCAAGTCCATTTGATAAAATCCATACACTTACATTATCTCATACTTTTAATCCCCCAAGTTACAACAAACTTTTACCGACTGAGTCTGTTATTCACCCATAACTCCTTAACCACTTAATCATCCTCAAACAATTTATTATCCCAAATCAAGCAACCTTTTGCTTCTGAAATTTAATATTTACCCAAGACTTAATCACCTTAACGCTTCTCGTATCATCATCTCATTATATCATTCCTTAAGAATACCTCGTAACGAAACCTCAAATAGGTCTTCCAAAATAATACTTGTGATTTCGCACACTTAACTCTTCCACAAAGCTTTTAACACTGATCCCATAGTGGACACACTCATTTATAAACCTCATAACCACAACTCTTGGGTTCCAAAGTTACTCCAGATCATATTAGAGTACGATTATCTTAGAGAAAACGACTCCTTAAGAAATATCTCTCTTATACATTTATTCACTTAAATATATAATTTATACTACTCATACGTAAGTACTTTGAGCTTTATATTAGCTCACTACTCCATCTAATGCTCCGAGTATGCACATGAGGAATAACCTCAAACTCCATAGAGCATTACCACACACACCAAGTCCTTATAGCAAGGAATCCTTACAACATTAACCTCTTGACACAATGCTCATGAATTCGAGCGAAGGGAACAAATAATGTCGATGCCCAACTTGACATTATTTCAAGAAAATAGAGGGGTTCTTACGAATAGTTTCGACCTCGAAACTAGCGCTAACAAGGTAGGGAACACCCACACATGTCCCAACCCAACAATGTCCTTTATGAGTCCAAATAGTCTTTATCAACTCGTGACATGTACTACTTTTGGCACTTAAGGATTCTCGTATGCACAACAACTTGCAATAGTAACGAATTTAGTAATTTCCGAAACAAGGAAACACTTCTTTATTATTCGAAACATTACATTACAACAACTGACAGAAAGTCGAACAGACAGATTACTAAACTATGGAGACTATAGACACAAGCCATCGCTCCTTATTCTTAAAAAGGCTCAACAAAAATACGAATTCTCGTTCAGGGTTTCGTTCTCATTGGAGTGACGAATCACAAAGAGTCGTTGCCCCTGACCCGAGGACTCCATAGGCGCCTTGCCTTTATTACGAGCAATAGATTGCTCAGGAGCGGACACCTCTGGCTTTGGGTTCCGCCCATTGCCAACATTTGAGGCTTGATGTGATTGCGTTGGTCATTGACCCTTCTGCCTACAGTATGTTTTCATGTGGCCTTCCTTCCCACAATTGTAACATAACCGCTTCTCCTTTTGGAAATTAAAACATTTATGCCCAGTGACGAGGCTAAAGTCGTTATGCCTAATCAAAATAAACCTCAAAAACCTAACTAAGTATAGTAGGCAAGCAAGGCTCGAATCTCATAGGGAGGTAGCAATTTTTCTAAGTGCAACAGTTGTATGTCAACAGTAACAAAGGGGGGTTTTGGTTTGTAATCAAGTAAACAAAGTAAATCAAAGTAAAGGATGTAATCAATTGGTGAGAAGTAACTTAGCCAGACAAATATCCACCATTCATTTGATTGGTTGATCCTAGATTATCTCAATTCCTTCCTATGAATATTCATGTCCCTATTCTGAAATAGTTATCAGTCTAACTAGTCCTGGTAACACTAACTATCAAATGCACAAGAAACTATCAAGATTTAATCCAATAGCAGCAGTAAGCATAGGAATTAACCAGGATACATGCAACACTAACAACCCGTAGCATTTAACACGTAATCAATTCTCTTCACAATAAACTAGTCCAACCAGTCCTAGAATATCATGTTTGCTACACAAGATAAGGGATTTCAACCAGAAATATCCAAACCCTAGCAATAGACAATTACTAATATCAACTAGTTGATCAGGCCAGTCAAATCACAAAGAGAAGAGATATAATCAAGGGAAAGGAAATAGAGTTATAATCTCACAACCAAATACAAACGAAGGCTTCAATCGTCGGACTAAGCAAAAGTTGCTTAGTTCTTCATAGTCTTGGAAATGTAAAAACTCAAAGGGAAAAACTGATGTTAAAACTTGAATTCTCAATTCTTCTTGTTTTTCGAATGAAAAGTGGCTGCTACTTAACTCAATACAAAAACCTAGCAAATCCTAACTAAAAAGATAAGAAATAATATCTAAAAGGAAATAACGAAATAAAAGAAAAGGAAATAAGATAACATGATTCTTTGGACGAAATCCCGCTCTCGCGTCTGTGAACAATATCCGCGACCGCTCACAGATTTCCGCGACCGCAGAAAAGTTTCTGTGGCTTCACTGCTTCTCGTGTTTTCCGTGCCCATGACTGGATGATCCGTGACCGCGGATTTCTCGATGTAGCTCTTCTTTGCTTCTGTCTTCGGTTTTCTCTTGTGGTTTTCTCCTCCATCTTCTTAAGTCTTCATTTAAACTCTTCAAAACCACCAAATCAATACTTCTTCTCCTCAACTCCATTCTCCTAACTTATGCTCTAAACACACATAAATGGTACCTAAACTTCGGTAACAACTCCTAGTTAAACCCTACAAAGGTACCTAAATCAATACTTCTTCTCTTATGGCTTTCTCCTCCATCTTCTTAAGTCTTCATTTAAACTCTTCAAAACCACCAAATCAATACTTCTTCTCCCCAACTCCATTCTTCTAACTTATGCTCTAAACACACATAAATGGTACCTAAACTCCGGTAACAACTCCTAAGTTAGTGCATTAGTTGTTTTCTTTCTAGTGTTTTCCATTTTGAACAATAATGGAGCAGTAGTCTCCTGATGTTATTTTCTTTTTAACATCTTGAGTTGTTATTTGAATTGATTTATGGTGTGTTTCTTTTATAATAAATGACAAGTTTATAGATGACTATGTTAATTATTGCACTTTAAGTATTTATTACTAGCAATATAATTTTTGATTGGTGTATAAACGTAAACGCAACCAGATGATGAACACTAGAAATACCGCTCGTCAGAAAGCTAGACCGAATAACGCCTCTCGGATCCAAATAAGGAGTGCAGTGAATCAGGAGGATGAAACTGGGTCTGGATCCCACAAGAACCCAACTGCGAATGTTCCGCCTTAGATTAACCCTCAGGTTGGAGGGGAAAGTGTGTAGATACCTCATGTTGCTCCGATTGTTTTCGACAATGATGTTGTCAAGGCAATAAGGTAGATCGTGATGCAAGATGTGACGGAAATGGTGAGGTGATGTGACCCTGTCCGATGGAAAGACCATGATTCGTCGTCTAGGATCGATTGAATGCGTAGTAGGGCGAACGAAATCTTCGGAAGGGTTGAAGATGTGGTTCGGTGGACCTTGGGCTGTTCGGACTGATGGGGAACAGCGGGTCTGCAGTGGACTGAACGCAGGGCAGCGGAGATGGGGCCGTGGTGATGGTGGTGATGATGACCGGCGGTGGAGGGGAGCAATCGGCGGGGACGAGCGGTGGGAAGATGGTGATCGGTGGAGGCAGCTGCGTGTGGTGGTGATGGACGGGAGGGGCTGCTAGGGTTTGTGGGGAGGCGACAAGAATTAGGGTTAATTCTTGTTGCAGGAAAATGGATCGTAACTGGATAGATTGGTAACCGAATTAACGCGCCAGGATAATTCAACTAGAAACGCGTTAACTTTTGTGACGTCAGGGCCCGGGTTTGCAGGAGATTACTCGACTGGAAAAACAAAGCTCTATTTCGACGTAATTAGAAAGTAAGACAAAAGAGAGTATTTATACTAAAGAGGTGACCTAATGGGCCGGACTCTCTAGTTACTAATTCTAGCGGCCCATTTAACATAAACGGAAACCACCCAGAAATAGCAGCTACTGAAAATAGAAATAATGTCTGAAAATGTACTACACAAGTAACGTATCAATCTGGCTCGATGTCGCTGTGGAGGAGTCAGTCACGGCTATACTGATGAGACACAGAAGCTCGGGCGCTGTAGTGATCTGGCCGTGACTGGCTACAAGTCTGGTCACCAAAGATTGTGTCGCGGCTTGGACACGCTTCGCTCTGGACCGGGTGATCGGGCCTGTAGGTGGGAGTCGCATGGCGTCTTCCTCCTCTGTAGCCGACATAGAGGACTGGGTCACATCACCCTCCCCCACTTGAGTGTGAAGCGTCCCCGCTTCACCCTCATCGAACTCGGGCTCAACATACGGTGTTAAGTCAGCGACGTTGAACGTCGGATGCACCCCATACTTCTCCGGGAGCTCGAGCTGGTAGGCGTTGTCGCCAATGGCCTTGACGACTCTGAATGGACCATCACCCCGTTGGTCGAGCTTAGACTTGCGGACGGACGGGAATCGCTCCTTTCGCAAGTGAAGCCAAACCAAGTCGCCCGGGGCGAAGATCACTCGTCGCCTGCCCTTGTTCTTCTGGGCTGAGTACTGTAGTGCACGTCGCTCCAGCTGTGTGCGTGTCCTCTTGTACAACTCCTGAATATGCTCAGCCAATTTGCCAGCAGCAATGTTCTCCTGGGCCTACAGCGGGTATGGCATCATGTCCAGCGGTGTCAGCGGGTTCCTTCCATAAACGACCTCGAAAGGAGTCAGCTTCGTCGCCGAGTGCCTGGACCTGCGAGAAAGGGCATCGGCAACCACATTCTCCTTACCTTTCTTGTGCATGATCAGGTACGGAAATGTCTCCATGAACTCGACCCACCTAGCATGTCTGCGGTTGAGGGTCGTCTGGCTCTTCAGATAGGCCAGGGCAGCATGATCCGAATGAATCACAAACTCACTCGGCCAGAGGTAGTGCTGCCAAGATTTGAGCACCCGGATCAGCGCGTACAACTCCTTGTCATACGTCGGGTAGTTTAGCTGAGCCCCCGATAGCTTCTCCGAAAAATAGGCGATAGGACGCCTTTCCTGCAGCAGAACACCGCCAATGCCGTAGTCGGAAGCGTCACACTCCACCTCGAACCGACGAGTGAAGTCAGGCAACTGCAGTAAGGGTGCCCGACACAGTGATTCCTTCAGGGCGACAAAAGCAGCATCATGTCGCGGAAGCCAGGTGATGGAAGCCACTTTCTTGGTCAACTCGTGCAGAGGGGCGGCTATGGTGCTTAAGTCGCGAACGAACCTCCTGTAGAAGTCGGCCAGCCCTAAGAACGAGCGAACCTGAGTGGGGGTAGTCGGAGTAGGCCACTCCTTGATGGCACGTATCTTGTCTTCATCCACACGTAAGCCATCCCTGGAAACAATGAAACCAAGAAAGTTTGTGGATTCAGAGCAAAAAACGCACTTACCTTTGTTGACATACAAGCTCTCCGTCCTCAAGCAGTCTAGCACCTGTCTAAGATGGTCAATATGCGCAGACAAACTACTAGAATAGACAAGTATATCATCAAAGTAAACGACTACAAACTTCCCTAGGAAAGACCGAAGCACATGGTTCATGAGGCGCATGAATGTCGATGGCGCATTGGTCAATCCAAAGGGTATAACTAACCACTCGTAGAGACCGTACTTGGTCTTAAATGTCGTCTTCCATTCATCGCCCTCCTTCATACGAATCTGGTGGTAGCCACTCCGAAGATCAATCTTGGAGAACAAGGTGGCACCATGCAGCTCGTCCAGCATATCATCGAGGTGCGGAATGGGATGGCGGTACTTGATGGTGATCTGGTTGATGGCGCTGCAGTCCACACACATCCTCCAAGTCCCATCCTTCTTTGGCATCAGAATCACAGGAACGGCGCAGGGACTCAAGCTTTCCCGCACCACACCCTTGGCCAATAGATCGTGGACCTGTCGCTGCAACTCCTTTGTTTCCTCAGGAGATGCTCTATAGGCTGCGCGGTTCGGCAAAGAAGCGCCTGGAATGAAATCTATCTGGTGCTCAATACCACGCACAGGGGGAAGACCTGGTGGAAGCTCGTCAGGCATGATATCCTCAAATTCCTGCAACACAGACAAAATTGCAGGCGGGAGTGCGAGCTCGGTCGTAGTAATGGCACAAAGGCGAGGAATAAGAAGGAAACAAGCAGACTTGCCTTGAAGTGCCGGTGCGAGGTCCCTGGTTTTCGCCAGAAGAACCCTGGGTTCACAGGTGCCCCGCAAGGTAGATGCACGAGCCGGTGATGAAGAAGGTAAGCCATCCGAACCTGTAGAGGGTAAACGCAAAGTAATGCCAGGTGTCGAACGCTTACTCGAAGATGCAGAAGATTGCCCAGAAGAGGCAGACGGAGATGGTGGAGGCGCGTGAGCTGACGCGGCCGACTTTGGTTCCGTGGCAGCTGACTTTTCGGCTGCCTCAATCGCCTTCTAGCGCTGTCGCTCTGCCTGGTCCTGTAAATTTCCTGTGGACTCATTGGTAAGAGAGTCACTCGCCTCCCGTGGTAATTGAACATGTAAGTGTTCAAGTACCCATCGTGAAGCACGCGACGATCATATAACCATGGACGGCCCAAAAGCAGGTGGGTAGCGTCCATGGCGGTAACATCACAAAGCACAGTATCGCTATAAGGACCAATGGAAAATGAAATAAGACACTGCTGTGATACTGTGTTACCTGAACCGTCTGAAATCCACTGCAGACCATAGGGAGTGGGGTGAGGAGTCGTCGAAAGGTTGAAGTGGCGGACAACCTTCTCATTGATTAAGTTACAGTAAGAGCCCCCATCAATGATCACGCTCAGCGAAGCATTCTGAAGTTTGGCGCGAGCATGAAACAAATTCTCCCTCTACATTGCCATGTCACCCTCCTTGACGCTCAGAACGCGTCTGGTGACCAAGGCGAAGTGGTAAGTGTGGTCGTCATGGTGGTCAGAAGTGTTGACCACACAGTCCTCAGCATCGGCTGTATACACAGCTGCAGGTTCCGTTTCGACGACGTCTTCCTCCTCGTCGTCGTAACTCTCATAGCCTGCAGATTGGGTGGAGAAGAGGACCTTCTTCGCATTGGGACAATTCGTTTGGAAATGTCCTCGTCCTCCACACCGGTAACATTCCACATCGCGGGCTCGGTCAGTGCGAGCGGGCTCTGTGGATGGTGGTTGCGGGCGCCGAAAAGGAACAGTCTGAGCTGCTCTCGACGGTGCGGCAACAGATGCAGTACCTGTGTTCCGACGATCATGTCTAAGCACACTAGAAATAGCAGAAGGGTCAGTGCCGGAAACCGAAGGAAAGGGTCTAGAACCATACCTGGAAGATGGCGCGGCCTGCCAAGGTTTCTGCCTCTGGCGCTGGTGCTGAAGGTAGAGCTTTTGCGCAGTATGTACAACATTGTTGAGGTCCCGAATGGGCAGGACGTCAACCTGATCCTGGATAGGCTGGTTCAACCTAGTGATAAATCTTGTCTTCAAAGTGCCTGGAGCAACACTAGCGCCAGCCTTGAAGTACATGTCCTCCAAGCGGGCGAAAAACTCCTGAGGGGAATCCGTACCCTGTCGCGCACGAGCGATCTCGGTCCGCATCTGCTCCTTGTACGTGGAAGGCACATACTTCCGAGTCATGATGTACACGAGCTGATGCCACTCAGTAATGGGTGCCCAACCCATCCGGTAATGCTGCTGCGTAACTCGTTGCCACCATGTCTGTGCAGCTCCCTCAAAATGTAGAGTCACGAGATCCACCTTCTCGTACTCAGGGACAGTCAAATGATGCAGGACGTGCTCGGTGTTCTGCAACCACTCAAGAAAGACCGAAGGATCATATAAGCCATAAAAGTTTTTGATTTTTACCTTCACATCTCGGCGTTGGATAGGTGGTTGTGCCTGGAGGTCCTGAAACCGAGCAGCAGGGTCCGCCACGGGCTCGAAGTGACGAGCGCCATACTATGGTGGAAAGCGAGGTGGTTGTCGGGGTTGCTGTCGGCCGGGGGGTGGGCGCAGAGGCTGGTGAGCCTGCTGGCGGCGTCCGGGCTGGACAACGTGCCAATAGGCCTCCTGATTCTGAGGCAGCAAGGGAGGTGGCACATAGCTGGTATGCTGGTGCTGAAGCTCAGGTGGATCCTGGAGAGGCGGATGAAATCCGTCGGCATATCCGAACTGGCCCTCATCCTCCTCAAGGTCATACTCATCAAACATATCCTCTTCATCAGAATAAAGAGGAGTGCGGGCACTCTGGTGGTCCTGGTAAGCATCAATATCAAACGGCACAGAAGTGGTTTGCCGTGGACGCTGACGTTGTCGCTGCTGCAGATGGGAACCCGACGGCTGGTAATGCTGGCGACTAGTTGTAGGCGGTAAGGTCGGTGATCGGCCTTGCTGAAGGCGACCACTGGAATGGACCTGGTCGTCCTCATATTCCTCTTGGGGACCCGCCTCAGTGGGGTCCGTAGCTGCAGGGGTCTCTTCCTGGATCACGACTTGCGTAGACCTTCGTTGTCGGCGACGTATCAGATCTACAATGCTCTCTCGTTGCGACGTCAATTCTTTCAGTTGGCCTGCATCCGAGGTGGAGGGAAGCATCACAGCTTTGCCCTTTGCCTTTTCCAGGGCTAGGGCTCCGAGAACATCGGCCTGTTGTTGATCTGGAGCAGAAGCAAGCGTAGTGACCGGGGCCGGTTGTTGGCGAGCAACGATGATGTCATACTTCTGTTGAAGGTCAGCGAACTGCGCATCCCGTGCTTTTTCTCTAGCAAGGACCTCGCGGAGCATTTGTTCTGCAGCAGTTTCTGCGCCTATCTCGCGGGTGATATCTTCTTCAGACATGATACCTGAAAGCAAAAAATGGCAAACCACAGAATCAAAGCGAACAACAACAGCAACAGAAACAACAAACAGCGAAGCAGAACCAAACTCAACAAACAATCACTCGGGTATCTAATCTGGCTGGCCGTGTGGGTGGTTACGAGCAGGCTTAAGGCAACTCACACAACAATCAACAAAATCAAGGCAATTGCTCAGCAAAGAAAATGTCGAAAGCAGATATGCAATGATATAAGCACAGAAGTAAGCACAACACAGTCAACCAAGATATGCAACCCAGACAGTGAGAGAGATACAGAAGATGGTAAATGAATCACTGCGAAAGCGGGGTTGAAGGTACCGGAATCAAGACCGGGTTCTCCCTTCGTGCTGCGGAGAGACGCACTTGCCTTATTTTGGCTTTTGTGGTCTCGAATTTTTTTTTTATTTTTTTTTGTATGCTGCGAACAGATGCTGTTAAATTTTTTTTTTTCAAATCTGTAAACAGCTATAGTGCAGTAAAACGCTCCAGAACTTCAGCAGAAGCACACAAACGCGCAGAAAACGCACAGAACCCCCAGAAATTCAGCAAACGCACATGAAAAAACAGAATTCTGGGCGCAGAAATTCAGCAAACGCACAGAAACGCAGCACAAAAATAAATAAATAAAATGCAGTGATTCAAGTGGGAGAAGAAGGGGATTGCGAAGATGTAGATTTGTGGCGCAATCAAGGCAAACAAAGTCGCAGACGAACTATCTAAGCCTATATGCAAGCAAATCTTCAATCAACACAATCAAAAACCAAGCAAAAACCAGAAAATTGCAGAAAATTCGTGTGAATGGGTCGGTTTTGCAAGACGACGGAGTCTAGGGTTTTTTTTTTTTGGTTTTTTTTTTGTTCGTATTTTGGCCTTTTGAGGGGTCAAACGATGTCCGTTTTGGACGAATTTTATATGCCCGGACTCGTCTCGAGATGCTCTACAGGAATATGGAAGAAATTTGTAGAAACAAAGAAAAAAAATTTACGAAATCTGGCAGAACAGTTCGACGGGTTTTTTTTTTTTGATATGCAGGAATGGATTTGCGGAAGCGAATGAGTGATTTGAATGAAGAGTTGGAACGACTTACGCGATTCGAAGGCTCTGATGCCAGTTGATGTGACCTTGTCCGATGGAAAGACCACGATTCGTCGTCTAGGATCGATTGAATGCGTAGTAGGGCGAACGAACTCTTCGGAAGGGTTGAAGATGTGGTTCGGTGGACCTTGGGCTGTTCGGACTGATGGGGAACAGCGGGTCTGCAGTGGACTGAACGCAGGGCAGCGGAGATGGGGCCGTGGTGATGGTGGTGATGATGACCGGCGGTGGAGGGGAGCAACCGGCGGGGACGAGCGGTGGGAAGATGGTGATCGGTGGAGGCAGCTGCGTGTGGTGGTGATGGACGGGAGGGGGCTGCTAGGGTTTGTGGGGAGGCGACAAGAATTA
This sequence comes from Rheum nobile, assembly GCA_027886185.1. Taxonomy (NCBI): domain Eukaryota; kingdom Viridiplantae; phylum Streptophyta; class Magnoliopsida; order Caryophyllales; family Polygonaceae; genus Rheum; species Rheum nobile. Next base: position 1,983,998 of record WOAB01000069.1, read on the forward strand.
GGGTTAATTCTTGTTGCAGGAAAACGGATTGTAACTGGATAGATTGGTAACCGAATTAACGCGCCAGGATAATTCAACTAGAAACGCGTTAACTTTTGTGACGTCAGGGCCCGGGTTTGCAGGAGATTACTCGACTGGAAAAACAAAGCTCTATTTCGACGTAATTAGAAAGTAAGACAAAATAGAGTATTTATACTAGAGAGGTGACCTAATGGGCCAGACTCTCTAGTTACTAATTCTAGCGGCCCATTTAACATAAACGGAAACCACCCAGAAATAGCAGCTACTGAAAATAGAAATAATGTCTGAAAATGTACTACACAAGTAACGTATCAATCTGGCTCGATGTCGCTGTGGAGGAGTCAGTCACGGCTATACTGACGAGACACAGAAGCTCGGGCGCTGTAGTGATCTGGCCGTGACTGGCTACAAGTCTGGTCACCAAAGATTGTGTCGCGGCTTGGACACGCTTCGCTCTGGACCGGGTGATCGGGCCTGTAGGTGGGAGTCGCATGGCGTCTTCCTCCTCTGTAGCCGACATAGGGGACTGGGTCACATCATGAGGCCAGGGGTTCAGCAAGCCCAGGGGAATCCAGCTCCCTAGATTATTCCTGATATGGAGGAGCCGATGAATGTCGTGCCTCCTATGCATGCTCAGAGAGATGGAGGAAGCTATGGTCGTGCACTGGAAGCGATCAACTCCATGAGGCCTTATTCTTATGACAGGATTGGAGAACCCATCAAAGTGGCCTACTGGTTCCTGCACATAGAACGTCTGTTCAAGAACATTGTATGCACTGAGGCTGAGAAAGTGCACATTGCCTCGTTACAGTTGAAAGATGTGGCTAGTGAATGGTGGGAGAGCATGAGATTAGTTGATCATCCCGAGCTGACTTGGTCGATGTTCAAGACCAAGATGACTGACTATTTCTACTCTCGGGCTATGAGGGGGGAGAAGCATAAGGAATTCCTTTACCCGAAGACTGAGGGGTTGAAGGTGACTACTCTGGCTGCTAAGTTCAATCGCCTATTGCACTATGCAGATAGTGAGGTGGCTACTGAGGAGCAGAAGATCTAGCATTTCCATAAGTGGATGAACCCAGATACTAAGACATTGATGGTGCATCATGGCTGTACTACGCTGGAGCAGTATGTGAATGTTGCTTATAAGCCAGAGGTGACTTTGGAGGAGTCAGCGAAGAAGCGTAACCGACAGAGGTCGGTGAGTAACAACCAGCAAAATGGGGGATTCAAGCGGCCACCTCCGTGGTCAAATTTCTCTAAGTCTAGTCGACCTAGAACTGAGGCGACCCAGTCTAGTTCTACGTAGCGTTCGGGTAAGAGTAAGGGCTTTGTTTAGTGTTATAATTGTGGGACACCTAGACATAAGAGCAATCAGTGCACAAAAGGGAAGAGAGTGTGCTTCACTTGTGGGAAGAAGGGGCATCTGCAAACCTTTTGCTCCAAACAAAGAAATCAGGAGGCTGAGTCCCAGCAAGGGTCTGCGAGCCATAACAACCAACCTCAACAAAGGCCTGCGGGGAGTGTTGCTACGCAGTCAACTGTGCAAAACAAGGGGAAGGCTCTGATTGCATCAGGTAGTTAGGGTCAGCGGCTCTACGAGATGCGTGAAGCCGATGGACTAAACACTACTATTGCTCATGGTACTTTATACCTACACTCTACATCGGTCTGCATATTATTTAATTATGGTGTTACGCGGTCTTTTGTTTCTGAGAATTGCGTGAATAAGTTAGGGCTTAGATGCAATGAAGCTTGTGAACCATTTGTAGGTAATCTTCCTAATGGGGAACATCTAGTAGGAACCAAGCGGTTGTCGGAATATCAGTTGACCATTCAAGGTCAGAGTTCGAAGCTAAATTGATCTGTATAGCCATGGCACTTAAAATAGAAGGGTAAAATGATAATTTTAAAGTGATAAAAATAAAAAATTTGAAATATTTTTTTTCTTTTAGAGGAATAATTAAACTTTCATGAACTTAGGTTCAAAGGTTGGGTTATGATAATTTTTGGTACAAATTATCATATGAGTAATAATAATATGGTGTTAAAATAAATAAATAAGAATAACAAATAATGTAATTTTAGAATTTTAAATAACAATATAGGTCATAAGAATTATGATGTTATCCAAGAAGGGATAAAGTAATAATTGTCTTAAGTATGTTATTTCTTTAAGCTAAGAATGGTGTAAAATATAATTAACCTTATGTTAATTATATTTTAGATAAAACTTATCAATTTTGACTTAGAATATTCAAATCAAGTTTAACAAATTTTTGTTAAGGATTTAAGTATGGTCAAATTCATAAGACAAAGAACTTAAGTGTATTTTAACCTAAGTTAATTTTTCGGAAATTTTGCCTGCTAATCCCGAGTTTTTGACTTTTTTGCGAAATCCCCTCAGATTTTGACAATTTCGTGTGGTAACCCTGAGTTTTTGACTAGTTTCGCCAAATGCCCCTCCATTCTCTTTCCCTTTAAAATAATTTAAATTTAATTAAAAAATAATTATTAAAAAAGTAAAAAAAAAAAACAAATTCGAAGGAAGAAGAAAGAGGGAACTGTGCACCACCGAAGATTGCTCCACCGGCTCCTCTTTGGGGCCCACGTCATCGTCGAAGATTGTTTTCTGTGTTGCCGATTTTCTTGAGATTTCTAACTTCAATTGTCGATTGGTAATGGTAGGTTTCGTACAAGTAATTTCATAGTTTCCGATAAAGAAAATCTAGTTTCAATAAAGAGAATCTGAGCGTTCTGGAAGGGGGGTGGCGAAGAAGGAGGTGATGGTGGGGGGAGATTTGGCGTTGAAGGTGGTGGAGCTCAAGCGGGAGCTGAGGAAGACGGTGGCGACGGTCGTCGATGAGGAAAAAGACGAGCTTGCCTTCTTCAACAAATTTCATTTCTTATCCACACAACTACTTTTGATTTTCAAGATTCAATCTTTTGATGTTTTATCCCTCTGTTATGTAACTCCTAGGGTTTTTCTTGTATGTCTGTGTGCTTGGAGATTTCAATTTACCCATCAGGAAGCCGACAGGGCCATTGCAAAGCTCCTGGATGTCAATGGCAAGCTGGTGAAGAACGTCGAAGATTGCTCCATCGGCTCCTCTTTGGGGCCCACGTCATCGTCATCCATCGGGGATTCATCTGAGATTGGAGTGAGTGGTCTCTAATCAGGCGAGGAGATTCTCTGAGAAGATAGGGAGGTTACAGTTGGAGGTGCAGAAGCTGCAATTCCTGCTGCTGAAGCTTGATTCGCCTCTTTCTCTTCCCGGCCAAGCTCAATTCCGGCTCCAATTCCGGCTCAGTTGGAGGTGCATAAGATAGGGAGGTTGCAGTTGGAGGTGCAGAAGCCTCAATTCCGGCTCCAACGCCGCCAAGCCGTCTCGGATTCGCCTCTTTCTCTTCCCGACCAAGCTCGAGGTCGCCGCTTCTATGGGCCCCATCCTTGACGGATCGAACAAGTCCGACGACGTGGCCGACGGGAGGTGGAAGTATCGAAGCGGTGGCGGTGACGGTGGTGCAAAGTTCCCTCTTTCTTCTTCCTTCGAATTTGGGTTTTTTTTTACTTTTTTAATAATTATTTTTTAATTAAATTTAAATTATTTTAAAGGGAAAGAGAATGGAGGGGCATTTGGCAAAACTAGTAAAAAACTCAGGGTTACCACACGAAATTGTCAAAATCTGAGGGGATTTCGCAAAAAAGTCAAAAACTCGGGGTTATCAGGCAAAATTTTCGAAAAATTAACTTAGGTTAAAATACACTTAAGTTCTTTGTCTTATGAATTTGACCATACTTAAATTCTTAACAAAAATTTGTTAAACTTGATTTGAATATTCTAAGTCAAAATTGATAAGTTTTATCTAAAATATAATTAACATAAGGTTAATTATATTTTACACCATCGACGACCGTCGCCACCGTCTTCCTCAGCTCCCGCTTGAGCTCTACCACCTTCAACGCCAAATCTCCCCCCACCATCACCTCCTTCTTCGCCACCCCCTTCCAGAACGCTCAGATTCTCTTTATTGAAACTAGATTTTCTTTATCGGAAACTATGAAATTACTTGTACGAAACCTACCATTACCAATCGACAATTGAAGTTAGAAATCTCAAGAAAATCGGCAACACAGAAAACAATCTTCGACGATGACGTGGGCCCCAAAGAGGAGCCGGTGGAGCAATCTTCGGTGGTGCACAGTTCCCTCTTTCTTCTTCCTTCGAATTTTTTTTTTTTTTACTTTTTTAATAATTATTTTTTAATTAAATTTAAATTATTTTAAAGGGAAAGAGAATGGAGGGGCATTTGGCGAAACTAGTAAAAAACTCAGGGTTACCACACGAAATTGTCAAAACCTAAGGGGATTTCGCGAAAAAGTCAAAAACTCGGGGTTATCACGCAAAATTTCCGTTAATTTTTCTTTACATTAAATTTGGGTTCAAATAATATTATAATAAATAAGTTTGAATAATTTTGTAAATTTTAAAAGTTAAAATAAGGGCATTTTTACCACAACTTTAGAAAGTTTGGCAAAATGTGCAAATAAGCCAAATAAGGGGGAGGCCGTGTGTGAATAGTGGAAATTGAGCTTCTTCCTCCTCCAGCCTACAACCTCCATTAAAACGCACCTCAAGCTTCCCTTTCATGGCGGAAATTCGACTTCCCTCGGATCCGATTGAAGCCATTACTCCTTGGGCATTCAAGACGACTTTATCCCGCATCTAATTCACCAATTAATTGGATTCAAAGGCCACAAATTGGACGTAATTTTGTCCCCAAAGACAACGTGTCGTCCATGGGGCCGATTCAATGTAATGCAAACTTGGATCAAATCGTCTTCAATTGGAGGGAATTAACCATAGGGTCATGCTGAGTGAATCCTAAGCTTCACGATTCCTATAAAAGCCTCTTCAGTCGTTGCCCTAATTCACCCAATTTCATTTGAAACTCTCAAGAACCCTAGAACCCGATTTCGGTTATTCAACTGTAAAATTCGAGCACATTGGAGCTTTGTTTTGCAATTTCTTGCACCATTGGCTTCATCTAGTTGTTCTCTTCAAAAGCGATATCTTTCTGACGCAAGAGAACCACCGCCGAGCTCCAATTTGAGCCATTTCCGACGACTGTCCAACGCGTTTCCGGAAAGAATTGAGGTAAACCCCAAATTCGTGATTTTGGGTATTTTTAATTTATTTTAGGCTTAATATTGGTTAATTTAATTAATCTAGATTAGTGAAAAATATTTTAGGATTAATTTGAATTTATGAAAATTAAAATTGAATTAATTATGATTTTTATAATATTATCTTATATTATTAATGGGTAAATCATGACTATTCATTTAGATAATATTTTGACCTGGAAGATTTTAGGATTATAAATAAATTATTTTATTAATTTATTTATGATGTGATTAATTAGAATATACGACTAATTAATTTTTAATCGTATAAATAATCGTTATATCAAAAGCCTTGAAATTGATTTATTTATGAGTGAAATAAAATCAATTAAAAATCGAGACATTGTATCCGTCAAATATTGATATTGAATAAATTATCTAATATAATTTGGGTACATCTTGGGATTTTGTTTGGAACGAGAATAAAGTAGGGAGCTGATTTGCTTTTCGAAAGCAACCATCTCCGAAACGTCGTTCATCTTCTCCGTGATTCAAGACAAGTGGTGGTTCGCTCTTGCTAATGTATTCCATATTTCCTTAATTGACAATTAATCTATTGTCTTAATTAAGTTGAGATAAATATTCTTAATTTCTCGTTTGGGAACTTGTGTGTATAAAATGTTGTGTAAAATGAACATTTTTATTAGGTTGTATATATGTTAGCTATAGCCCTTATATATATATTATTATTATAGGGTTCTAGATAATAATTGGTGTGTATTGTTGTGCTTTGGTGTGGATATTAATTGCTAGTTCGCACGAGTACTCGTAGAAACGCTATTACCTTGCGAGGTTTAGCTGTTTCGTTATAACTTGGTATTAGGAGGATAATTGCCCCAATACTTTTGGTCATGACCTACCCATATTTTAAATAAGTGGTGGTGCACTTAGCTAGTGTCGAAACTCGGGGTTCGTCCCATTCTAAATCTTATTGCGAGATCGGTTGTGGATAATTATAAAGGTCTTAACGTTAATGTACGTTTTGGAAATAAATAAGATAAGTGCCGCGTGACACATAATTAATATACCCTCGGGTGAGAAGTACAACGTGGAACCCGCCCGGTCTCTTGTCTAAAGTAAGTCCATTTTCCAATCTGAATTCGCATTACGCGGTGAGGTTGGTCGAGGACCCCAACATTCAATGAGATGTTTTTAAACTTTGTGTGATAATTTAATGTTCGCAAACAAATTCATGTAATTTCCCATACGACTCAATTCATTACAGTCTTCTCTTTAATCATACTTCTTCATTCTTTTTGGTAGAAGTCTATAGTCATATATCGTTTACGGAGTTTCATTCGGGAAACAAGGGTAGTGATTATATATGACTACGAGAACCAATCTGTTTTCACTCTTGCGTAGTCTTTCATTAGACTAACCAACCGGTTCTATTCCTTGCAAGGTTGGCTGGTGTCATCCGTCCTTTATGGCACATCAGAGGTTAGTCCCCGACGATTTGAAATAACCAACCGAATACGAAGGCTTGCAGTTGAAGGTTGGGTCTTATGTAGTAATAATTTAATGGTGTGTGTGTTTTGAAATAAATGTAATGCTTATATAAATTAGCTATGTAATTAGGGTTTCTTTGAAAAGTCTTCCGCTGTAATTTAAAAAGTCTTCCGCTGTAATTTCATTTTGTTGTAATATCGTCCTTCTCAATTTGCGAGAGGAGTTTTAATAAAAGTATTGAGTTTTGTTATACAAAAGTCTTCCGCTACTCTGTCATTATTTAATACTTATTTTTTTATTTTAAGTTAATTGTTCCGATTAAAGCCTAGGGTGACTTTGGATTTTACAGTCTGAGGTCACTGGGATGTGGCACTACCGACATAAGTCGGGTGTTATAATTATGGTATCAGAGCAATGATCTTAAAATTCTTGGCCTATTTTTAGGTTTGAGAATTTTCAAAATTATTTTTGAAACTATTTTATTTTTATTAATGAATGTTTGAAAATTTACATTGTTAGCATTAAGTTTAATGTTTTAAAATTTCTTAAAGATTAGAAAAATTTAAAGTAATGGTTTAACTATTAGGATTTTAATAGTTATTTTTATTGTCCTTTATAAAATGACGTTATAACAGTTCACTTTAGGAGCTTATGATTATAACTTTGAAAGTGTTGTTTTCGGTTTGGTAAAGTTCATAAATATCGCTAGTTTAAGAAATTAAATATATAAATAATCATTCTAGTAAATTAAGGTTTGAAAGTATAAAGTTTAAATAATAAGTGGTTTTCAAACTTCTACAAGCCTCGATTTTGTTATTTGTTCCTTAGATCCATTCGTAAGGATATCGTCCATTCTTAGGTTTAATGTCATTCTAAGGTTGACGTTTCTCCTATCTGCCTTATTCTCAAGTAAGATGATAAGATCGTTTGAAGAATAATGGTGGAGGGTCAGTCAATCTAATATAAGTTATTGGTTTGGACCCTTACTATTCGTACCATAACGTACTTGATTAAGTATCATATACAAATTGAAAAAAAAATTGACGTTATGGTTCATCAACAGATGGTGAACACCCAATCCACCAACTGAGCGGATAATGAAGGTCCTAGCAATGGTTGTCGAGTTCAGTTGAGAAGTGTTGCTCAGCAAGGGAATGACGCGAGATCTGACTCGCATAACAATAATCCGCCCCTGCGGGAAGATGTTCATCAGGAACAAGTGGACCCTCAAGCTGCGAGGGAAGTTCCACTCTGTAACACCCCCGACTTACGTCGGTAGTGCCACACGCCAATGACCTCAGACTGTAAAGTCCAAAGCCACCCAAGGCTTTAATCAGAACAATTAAACTTAATTATTAAACGAACATTAAATAATAAAGAGTAAATAGCAGAAGACTTTGTATAAAGAAACTCAATCTTTTATTAAAATTCATCTCGTAAATGGAGAATGATAGTTTTACAAACGGTATTGAAATTACAGCGGAAGACTTTAAGTAAATCCTAATTACATGAATATTTTAAATACATCTTACATTTATTTAGGAAGATTAATCAACACTAGCCAATTCTTAAAATACTATTACTTTAAACCTTCAATCTTCGACTGCAAGCATTCGTCTTCGAATTGTTACTTTAAGGCGTCGGGACCAACCACTGATGTGCCGTATAGGACGGATGACACCAGCCAACCATGCAAGGAAAGAGAAAGGTTGGTCAGTCTAATGAAAGACTACGCAAGGGCTCAAACGGAATGGTTCTTGTGATTGTATCTGGTTATTATCATTGTCTCTCGAATAAAACCGATAGACGATATATAACCCGGATACTCTCACTGAAATGAAAGAAGAGGTATGAGACAAGAGAAGACTCCAAAGAAAACGAGTCTTATAGGAATACTTATGATTGTTTGGGAACATTATATTTCACACAAAGTTTGAAAACGACCATGACTATTTGGGTCCACGACCAACCTCACCGCGTAATGCAAATCCAGATTGGAAAGAGGACTTACTTTAATACAAGAGTCTGGGCGGGTTCCACGTTGTACTTCTCGCCCGAGGGTATATTAATTATGTGCAACAAGGCACTTATCTTATTTAATTTCAAAATGCGCATTTTACGTTGAAGCTTTTAATTTCCACAACAGATCTCGCAATGAGATATATGATGGGAATAAATCCTGAAGATTGGGAATATATCCCGAAGTTTGGCACTAGCTAAGTGCACCACCACCTATATTCGGATAGGGGTAGGTCATGACCAAAAGCGTTAGGGCATTTATCCTCCTAACACCAAGTTATAAAGAAACGACTAAACCTCGCAAGGAAATAGCGTTCCTACGAATACTCGTGCTAATCTAGTATTTATATATCCACACCAATGCACAACAAGTCCACACCAATTATAACTAGCACCCTATAATAATAATATATATATATAAGGGTCATAGCTAGCATATAATACAACCTAATAATAAGGTTCAATTAACACACCATTTATTCACACAAGTTCCCAAACGAAAAATTAAGAATATTTATCCCAACTTAATTAAGACAATAGATTAATTGTCAATTAAGAAAAATATGGAATAAATTAGCAAGAGCGAATCGCCACTTGCCTTGAATTATGGAATGATGAACGGTATCACGGGGATGGTTGTTTCCAGGTAGCAACTTGAATCCCTGCTCTATTTCCGTTCCAGAAGCGAATCCGAGACGTACCCATATCACACAAAATAAATTATAATTAGATAATTTATTTAAAACTGTATTTTGAGGGGTATATGTCTCAAGATTGAATTAATACATCAAAAATTAATTCAATTTTCAAGGCTTAATCGGTAGGATGATTATCTATATGATTAAAAGTCAATTAATCATATATTCTAAATAATATTTTCATACATAAATAAATATCACAATTTATTTATAAATCCAGAAATCTTACTCCAAAATATTATCTCCATGAAAAGTCAATATTATAACCATTCATAGTCTAAGATAATAACCAAAGTAATTTTAATTACTTTAATTCAGATTTTATAAAGAATCAAAATAATTTCATCTTATTATATAGTAATTAAGATTAACTTATTTAACCTTAATTAAACTATATAATGATGAAATAAAATCAGAAACCAAATTAAAATTCGAAAATACCCAATTCGGATCGGCGCGAATGAGAGGCTTCGATTTTCCGGCTAATGCGGTGGCCGGCGGTGAGTAATCGGAGGCGAGACCTTAGTGCTTTGGAAGCTAACTTCCAGGCACAACTTCTGGTGGTGGTGGCGACTCCAACGGTGGACGGTGATCGATGAATTTCGGCGAAGAACAGGCGCGGCCGAGAGCTAGGGTTCTTGAGCTTTGGAGAATTAATTGGATGCCGAAATCTCAATGAATGCTGCCCTATTTATAGGGGTTGGAAAGGTATTCGTTTCCATATAAAAATTTGGACGAAATCGATCCCCGAATGGCCCCGATTTCTCTTCGTTTCCATAAAGCCAAAACCGAAAGTTTCTTTCCATATATACTGAAATTCGATGTTATCGGTGATCGTTTCCTTCCGAATTCACTTGGATTGGACGAGTATAATCCCCTACTAAAAAGCCCATGGGGTAAATAATCCAAACGAGCCCAAAGGGAGGTTCAATTCGGCGAAATTCCGTCATTAGAGCCATGGAAGCTCACGGCTGGGCTGAAGCTTGGGGGTGATGAACAGTACCCGATCAGGGCCCCCCAGCTTTTGGCTCAATTGCATTGTTTTCCCCAACTTTCCGAGTTGGGGCAAAAATGCCCTGGAATAATTCTTGAAAAATTACAAAAATTACCCAAACTTTCACAAACTTAATTATTTTAATAATTCTATGTTTCTACAATTATTTTAGCCCAAAATTAATGTTAAAAAAAATTAACCAAGGCTAAAATAATCTTAACTTACGCTAAGACAAGCTTAAGTTACAATTCTTATGGCTTTAACCATATTTAAATCCTTTAACAAAAATTGTTAAACTTGATCTAAATATTCTAGGTTAAATTTTATAAGTTTTATTTAAATTTAGGATCAACCTAATGTTATCCAAAAATTTAAATAGCTCACAACTTTAAAGTTGTAACAACTTATATTAAGAATCTCTATTTCATTTCTATTTTTGGAATTATGAAATAAATACCAAAAAATTCCTTTATAAGAAATAGAGTTGGGTAAATTACATAAATACCCTTACCAAAATTTAGGGTTACTACATTACTACCCCCTTAAAAATAGTTTTGACCCCGAAACTAGCACTACAAAGGTAGAGGAATCGGTTTTCTCATTAACATCACTTCTTGAACTTAGTATCCTTAATCATTTCATCCTCGAAATTAATCATAGGAAAGTCGAAATGTTTCCTCAATCATGACATCATCTCGTAAACCTTGTCCCCGTATATTACACCATGTAATAACTCTACTACCTTAGAATAATGGTCTCCAAAATCATCGTAACGCCCTTAATGTACCTTAAACATGAGAACACACATTTCTCTTCCAATTTCCTTATATAATCAATCCCAAAGTTCACACATTAAACTCACCTATAACCTGAATATCAAATTTTTAGTAACCTTGAAACATCACATCCTCTAATTCCTTAAAGGTGCATCCCACAATTCCATTATTTACCTTTAACCAAGTTTGGCCCTTATGCCATCTCTAACCTAAAATCTTTCCAGAACAATTTAACACATTCCATTAAGCAATCTCTAACTTAAATCCTTTAAGATTCCTTAACTTTCTCCAAAACGAATCGCATGAGATATTACTCCTATTTCCTCAAAGTATCATATTGATAGATGATTCATTACCAACAAAAGCAATCACTTATGTCCTAATCCTTCAATAGATATACACGAGTAACATTGGTTACGTTACTCCTTAAGTGCACATAAGACAAATCTCTTCACTAAATCCTTTAGTTTATTGAAATTCTCAAAATAATTTATCCTTATACTATAACCTTTAAATTTAAGCGAGCTTTCTCCCAATACAATAGCTTCACAACTTAATCTTCACATAACGTGTTATACAACCAGTAAATCCTTTAACACTTAATTTTCCTCAAACAATCTATTATCCCAATTAGAGCAACCTTTTTGGCTAACGAAATATAGTATTTACCTAGGACTATATCTTCCTATAATCCTCATATCATTATATCACTTAAAAAAAATCCTTATAAGGCCACTTATCACATGAGTACGTTTCTCCAAATAATAGATCCATACACTTAGCCTTTTGCAAAAGCTCTAACTCATTAGTCATATAAGGAACACACTCATAACCACCATGTTTAACTCCTTATACATTTAAATATTGAACCATTAATCGTGTTGTACTACGATCTTCTTATAGAAAACAACTCTTTGTAACTTATATTTTTCTCAACAATTTATTCGCCTAAATGAATAAATTATAAAACTCACAATTAAGTGTTTTAAGCTTTATATTATCTCACCACACGAGTTTTACCACAACAAATGCTCGAAGTATACACATGAGAAATAATTCTCAACTCCATAGAGCATTAAACACACACACACACACACATAATTCCTTATAAATAAGGAATTTTGACCAATTAAACTCACGAAACAACGCTCGTCAACGCGACTAGAAAAGAAAATAATGCCAATACCCAACTTGACATTATTCCAAGAATATAGAGAGATTCTTATGAATGGATCTAAGGATTAAGGAACAGAATTGACCCTAGCGCTAACCAAGTAGGGAACAATCACTCAAGTCCCAAACGTAACATTACCCTTTATGAGTCCAGTCAGTCCTTATCAACACGTGACTTGTGCTGTTTCTGGCACTCAGGGAATCTCGTATGAACGCATAACTCGCCATAATAATGAATTTAGTAAATTCTGAAACGAGGAAATACTTCTTTATTATTCGAAACTTGAATTAACACCAACGGAAGAATTGTTCAAACGAACAAATTTAACAACTACGGAGACTATAGACACACACATCATAGCTCCTTATTCTAAGGTAGACTTAGGGATAACTAATTGTCCGGGGTGTCCAGCTCATCGGACTGACGCACCATAAAGAGTCGATGCCCTTGACTCGAAGATTCAATAGGCGCCTTGCCTTTACTCCTAGCAGCAGACTGATTAGAAGCGGACACATTCGGCATTGGGTTCTGCCTACTACCAGCACTTGATGTCTGGTATTGTGGTGCCAACCCTTGGACTTTCTGTCGATAATACGCTTGCATATGACCTTCCTTCCCACAGTTATGGCATACTCGCTTCTCTTTCTGGCAATTAAAATTCTTATACCCGACCTCACCACAGTTATGGCATTTAATTGCACCGCTACTCCAACCGGAGCCTTTGGTGGAGTTAGACTAAGTCATCTCGATCTTAGAACGACCAGACTTTTCAAACTTAGTAGGCGATGCCGGTCGCTTAAATGCATTAAACTTCCGGTTCTGTTGCCCACCTTTGGCCTTATTCTATTCCTCCCGCTTTCGGGTGGATTCTTCCAGCGTAACCTCTATCTTATAGGCCGCATCCACATACTGCTCTAAGGTAGAGCAACCGTGACGCACCATAAGAGGTTTGATTTCTGGGCTCATCCATCCATGGAAGTACCAGATCTTTTGTTCCTCTGAATGCACGTCAGAGCCAGCATAATGTAGCAAATGATTGAACTTTTCCGCCAACTCGGTCACCTTTAGTCCCTCCGTCTCTGGGTAGAGGAACTCTTTCATCTTCTCTTCTCTCATAGCACGAGAGAAGAACCGATCAGTGAGTTTGGCCTTGAACATTGCCCAACTCAGATGTGGGTGGTCATCCAATCCAGTTCCTTCCCACCACTCACTTGCTCCGTCTTTCAAATGTAACGAAGATATGTGCACCTGTTCAGCCTCGGTGCAGACCACATTCTGAAATAGTCGCTCCATATGAGAGAACCAATAGGCAACCTTGACTGGTTCCCCGGTTCCATCATAGCTATCCGTGCGTATTGAATTTATCATCTTTAACGCTCGGTTATAATTCCCTTCATTTCTCTCGGGAATCACCGGAGGTGCAGGGTCTTCGTGTTCCTCAAAATCAACTGTGACCTAAGGAACAGGAGCCACTTGAGCTTGCGGTATCCCCTAGGCTGTCAATATCTCGACAACCCGACTCACTATTTGCCCTATGACCATAGCATCCAACACGATCGGGGCAAGAGGTGGATTAAGTGGAACTTCCCCCGCAACTTGAGGGTCCACCTGTTCCTGACGAACATCTTCTTGCAGGGGCGGGTTATTGTTGTGCGAGCCAGATCCCGTGTCATCCCCTTGCTGAGTAGCACTCCTCAGCTGAATTCGGGAACCATTGATAGGATCTTCATCGGCCGCTTGGTTGGTGGATCGGGTGTTCACCATCTGTTGATGAACCCTAACACCAATTTAGGATTTTCCAACTTATATGTGATATTTAAATCACTACGTTATGATACGAATTGTAAGGGTCCAAACTAATAGCTCGTATTAGATTGACTAACCCATCACCATTATTCTTAAACGATCTTATCCTCTTACTTGAGAATAAGGCAAATAGGAGAAATGTCAACCTTCGCATGACATTAAACCTAAGAATGGAGATGTCCTAATGAATGGACCTAAAGATTAAGTAATTGAATCGAAGCTTGCAGAAGTTTGAAATACATATTATCAAAACTTATACTTTCAATTCTTATATTTAACTTAGTGAAATAATTACCTAGATAGTAAATTCCTTAACTAGTGACATGATTATTTCTTTAGAAACCTTACTAAACCAAAAACATACGTTTAAACTTTATATACTTAACTTAATAAAATAATTATTCATATAACTAGTTTCTCAAACTAGTGGCATTATTATTTCATAAACTCTTACAAAAACTCAAAACCACACCTTTAGAGTTATAACAAAAACTTAATTTTAATTCTTTACAACACCATTTTATAAAAGAACTATAAAAATTAGTATTAGTATTTTAATCACTAACTATTACTTTTTAAGATTTTCTTTTAGACATTAAGAAAATTTTAACCTTAAATTTAGTACTCAGTAGTTAAATTTGGGATCCGGGCGGTCTGGGGGGCCACTATGGCAAAATTCATTTATTAAAAAAAAATTGAAATTAGTTTTAAGACAAAATAGTACTGAAAATAATTTTGAAAATTCTCAAACCTAACAATAGGCCAAGAATCTTAAAATCATTGCTCTGATACCACATTTGTAACACCCCCGACTTACGTCGGTAGTGTCACACGCCAGTGACCTCAGACTGTAAAGTCCAAAGCCACCCAAGGCTTTAATCGGAACAATTAAACTTAAATTAGTAAACGAACATTAAATAATAAAGAGTAAATAGCGGAAGACTTTGTATAAAGAAACTCAATCTTTTATTAAAATTCCTCTCGTAAATGGAGAAGGATAGTTTTACAAACGGTATTGAAATTACAGCGGAAGACTTTAAGTAAATCCTAATTACATGAATATTTTAAATACATCTTACATTTATTTAGGAAGATTAATCAACACTAGACAACTCTTAAAATACTATTACTTTAAATCTTCAATCTTCGACTGCAAGCATTCGTCTTCGAATTGTTACTTTAAGGCGTCGGGACCAACCACTGATGTGTCGTATAGGACGGATGACACCAGCCAACCATGCAAGGAAAGAGAAAGGTTGGTCAGTCTAATGAAAGACTACGCAAGGGCTCAAACAGAATGGTTCTTGTGATTGTATCTGGTTACTATCATTGTCTCTCGAATAAAACCGATAGACGATATATAACCCGGATACTCTCACTGAAATGAAAGAAGAGGTATGAGACAAGAGAAGACTCCAAAGAAAATGAGTCTTATAGGAATACTTATGGTTGTTTGGGAACATTATATTTCACACAAAGTTTGAAAATGACCTTGACTATTTGGGTCCACGACCAACCTCACCGCGTAATGCGAATCCAGATTGAAAATAGGACTTACTTTAATACAAGAGTCTGGGCGGGTTCCACGTTGTACTTCTCGCCCGAGGGTATATTAATTATGTGCAACAAGGCACTTATCTTATTTAATTTCAAAATGCGCATTTTACGTTGAAGCTTTTAATTTCCACAACAGATCTCGCAATGAGATATAGGATGGGAATAAATCCTGAAGATTGGGAATAAATCCCGAAGTTTGGCACTAGCTAAGTGCACCACCACCTATATTCGGATAGGGGTAGGTCATGACCAAAAGCGTTAGGGCATTTATCCTCCTAACACCAAGTTATAAAGAAACGACTAAACCTCGCAAGGAAATAGCGTTCCTACGAATACTCGTGCTAATCTAGTATTTATATATCCACACCAATGCACAACAAGTCCACACCAATGATAACTAGCACCCTATAATAATATATATATAAGGGTCATAGCTAGCATATAATACAACCTAATAATAAGGTTCAATTAACACACCATTTATTCACACAAGTTCCCAAACGAAAAATTAAGAATATTTATCCCAACTTAATTAAGACAATAGATTAATTGTCAATTAAGAAAAATATGGAATAAATTAGCAAGAGCGAACCGCCAGTTGCCTTGAATTATGGAGGGATGAACGGTATCACGGGGATGGTTGTTTCCAGGTAGCAACTTGAATCCCTGCTCTATTTCCGTTTCAGAAGCGAATCCGAGACGTACACATATCACACAAAATAAGTTATAATTAGATAATTTATTTAAAACTGTATTTTGAGGGGTATATGTCTCAAGATTGAATTAATACATCAAAAATTAATTCAATTTTTAAGGCTTAATCGGTAGGATGATTATCTATATGATTAAAAGTCAATTAATCATATATTCTAAATAATATTTTCATACATAAATAAATATCACAATTTATTTATAAATCCAGAAATCTTACTCCAAAATATTATCTCCATGAAAAGTCAATATTATAACCATTCATAGTCTAAGATAATAACCAAAGTAATTTTAATTACTTTAATTCAGATTTTATAAAGAATCAGAATAATTTCATCTTATTATATAGTAATTAAGATTAACTTATTTAACCTTAATTATTATATAATGATGAAATAAAATCAGAAACCGAATTAAAATTAGAAAATACCCAATTCGGATCGGCGCGAATGAGAGGCTTCGATTTTCCGGCTAATGCGGTGGTCGGCGGTGAGTGATCGGAGGCGAGACCTTAGGGCTTTTGAAGCTAACTTCCAGGCGCAACTTCTGGTGGTGG
The DNA here is from genome assembly GCA_027886185.1 of Rheum nobile. Taxonomy (NCBI): domain Eukaryota; kingdom Viridiplantae; phylum Streptophyta; class Magnoliopsida; order Caryophyllales; family Polygonaceae; genus Rheum; species Rheum nobile. Next base: position 2,000,947 of record WOAB01000069.1, read on the forward strand.
TGGCGACTCCAACGGTGGACGGTGATCGATGAAATTCGGCGAAGAACAGGCGCGACCGAGAGCTAGGGTTCTTGAGCTTTGGAGAATTAATTGGATGCCGAAATCTCAATGAATGTTGCCCTATTTATAGGGGTTGGAAAGGTATTCGTTTCCATATAAAAATTTGGACGAAATCGATCCCGGAATGACCCCGATTTCTCTTCGTTTCCATAAAGCCAAAGCCAAAACCGAAAGTTTATTTCCATATATACTCAAATTCGATGTTATCGGTGATCGTTTCCTTCCGAATTCACTTGGGTTGGACGAGTATAATCCCCTACTAAAAAGCCCATGGGGTAAATAATCCAAACGAGCCCAAAGGGAGGTTCAATTCGGCGAAATTCCGCCATTAGAGCCATGGAAGCTCACGGCTGGGCTGAAGCTTGGGGGTGATGAACAGTACCCGATCGGGCCCCCAGCTTTTGGCTTAATTGCATTTCTGGCCCCAACTTTCCGAGTTGGGGCAAAATGCCCTGGAATAATTCTTGAAAAATTACAAAAATTACCCAAACTTTCACAAACTTAATTATTTTAATAATTCTATGTTTCTATAATTATTTTAGCCCAAAATTAATATTAAAAAAAATTAACCAAGGCTAAAATAATCTTAACTTAGGCTAAGACAAGCTTAAGTTACAATTCTTATGGCTTTAACCATATTTAAATCCTTTAACAAAAAATGTTAAACTTGATCTAAACATTCTAGGTTAAATTTTATAAGTTTTATTTAAATTTAGGATCAACCTAATGTTATCCAAAAATTTAAATAGCTCACAACTTTAAAGTTGTAACAACTTATATTAAGAATCTCTATTTCATTTCTATTTTTGGAATTATGAAATAAATACCAAAAATTCATTTATAAGAAATAGAGTTGGGTAAATTACATAAATACCCGTACCAAAATTTAGGGTTTCTACACACTCAATCCACCTCCTGCCCCGATCATGTTGGATGTGACGGTCATTGGGCAGATAGTGAGGCAAGTGGTCGAGACATTGACAGCGCAGGGGATACCGCAAGCTCAAGCGGCTCCCATTCCTCAAGTTGTAACTAATGTTGGGGAACGCGAAGGTCCTGCACATCTAGTGGTTCCCGAGAGAAATGACGGGAATTATAACCGAGCGTTAAAGACAATAAAATCAATGCGCCCGTATAGCTATGATGGAACCGGGGAACCAGTTAAGGTTGCCTATTAGTTCTCTCATATGGAGCGACTATTCCGAAACATGGACTGCACCGAGGCTGAACATGTGCACATAGCTTTGTTACATCTACAAGACGGGGCAAGTGAGTGGTGAAAAGGAACTGGATTGGATGACCACCCAAATCTGAGCTGGGCAATGTTCAAGTCCAAGCTAACTGATCGGTTCTTCTCTCGTGCTATGAGAGAAGAAAAGTTGAAAGAGTTCCTCTACTCAGAAACTGAGGGATTGAAGGTGACTGAGCTGGCGACAAAATTCAACCATTTGCTGCATTATGCTGGTTCTGAAGTGCATATTGAAGACAAAAGATCTGATACTTCCATGGATGGATGTAGGGTTGAGCAGATTCCGGTCCGGCCCGGAAATTTGGACCGGACCGGTCCGGTCTCCGGTCCAAGGATTTTTGAATTTCCGGGTCCGGTCCGGTCCGACCCGGTATTTTTAAACAATCTTAATATTTTAGGATTTAAGGTTTTTTAGGGTTGAGGTTTTGGGTTTAGGATTTAGGGTAAATTATATTTAAATTTGAGGGTTTTTTTCATGTTTAAATGTAAATAAATAATATTTAAATTTAACAAAACCCTAAACCGATCCAAATAGGACGGGACCGGATATTTCCGGTTCGGGTTTCGGTCCACTATTTTTGGTGTTTCGGGTTCTGGTCCGAGTCGATCCGGTCCGGACCGGGTTTGGACTGGTGCTCAACCCTAGATGGATGAGCCTAGAAATCAAACCTCTGATGGTGCGGTAGTTGCTCTACTTTGGAGCAGTATGTGGATGCGGCCTATAAGATAGAGGCTATGCTGGAAGAGTCTGCCCGAAAGCAGGAGGAACAGAATAAGGCAAAGGGTGGGCAACAGAACCGGAAGGCTAATACATTTATGCGGCCGCCATCGCCTACCAAATTTGAGAAGTATGGTCGTGCTAAGACCGAGACGACTCAGTCTAACTCCACCAAAGGCCTGGATTTGAGTAGCAGTACCATTCTTTGCCACAACTGTGAGGAAGCGTGGCATAAAAATTTTAATTGCCAAAAAGAAAAGCGGGTATGCTATAATTGTTGGAAAGAAGGCCACATGAAAACATACTGTAGGCAGAAGGGTCAAGGGCCAACACAATCATACCATGCATCTGCTGTTGGTAGTAGACAGAACCCGATGTTAGAAGTGTCCGCTTCTGAGTAATCTATTGCTCGGAATAAAGGTAAGGCACCTATTGAATCTTCGAATCAGGGGCAGCGACTCTTCGTGATGCGTCAATCCGATGAAAGAAACCCTGAACAAGTAGTTATATCTATAAAGCTTTTTTAGAATAAGGAGTGATGACTTGTGTGTCTATAGTCTCCATAGTTTAGTAATCTGTCTGTGTATATTATGTCAGTTGTAATAGTTCAATGTTTCAAATAATAAAGAAGTATTTCCTTATTTCGGGAAATTAATAAATTCGTTACTATTACAAGTTATATGTTCATACGAGAATCCTTGAGTGCCAAAATCAGTACAGGTCACATGTTGATAAAGGCTGTTTGGACTCATAAAGGATACTATAAAGTGTTGGGACATGTGTGATTGTTCTCTACCTTGTTAGTGCTAGTTTCGGGGTCGAAACTATTTTTAAGGGGGTAGTATTGTAATATCCACTTAAAATGGAAGGGTTTAAAGTGATAAAAATAAGGTTTTGAAATTTATTTTATTTCTTTTAGAGGAATAATTTAAACTTTCATGAACTTAGGTTCAAAGGTTGGGTTATGATAATTTTTGGTATAAATTATCATATGAGTAATAATAATATGGTGTTAAAATAAATAAATAAGTATAAAAAAAGAATGTAATTTTAGAATTTTAAATAACAATAAAGGTAATAAGAATTATTATATTGTCCAAGAAGGGATAAAGTAATAATTATCGTAATATGTTATTTCTTTAAGCTAAGAATGGTTTAATATATGATTAACCTTATATTAATTATATTTTAGATAAAACTTATCAATTTTGACTTAGAATATTTAAATCAAGTTTAACAAATTTTTGTTAAGGATTTAAGTATGGTCAAATTCATAAGAAAAATAACTTAAATGTATTTTAACCTAAGTTAATTTTTCTATACATTAATTTTGGGTTAAATCAATATTATATACTTATAAAGTTAGAATATTAAAATAAATAAGTTTGGATATAATTTTTAAATTTTAAAAGTTAAAATAAGGGCATTTTTGCCACAACTTTAGAAAGTTGGGCAAAATGTGCAAATAGGCCAACTTAGGGGGAATCCGTGTGTGACTAGTGGAAATTGAGCTTCTTCCTCCTCCAGCCTACAACCTCCATTAAAACGTACCTCAAGCTCCCCTTTCATGGCAGAAATTCGAGTTCCCTCGTATCAGAATGAAGCCATTACTCCTTGGGCATTAAAGACGACCTTATCCCGCGTCTATTTCACCAATTAATTGGATTCAAAGGCCACGAATTTGACGGAAGTTTGTCCCCAAAGCCAACGTGTCGTCCATGGGGCCGATTCAATGTAATGCAAAACAGGATCAAATCGTCTTCAGTTGGAGGGCATCCTAAGATTCAAAATGCCTATAATATCCCCTTCAATCTCTCCCCCAATTCACCCAATTTCATTCGAAACTCTCAAGAACCCTAGAACCCGATTTCAGTTTTTCAACTGTCAAATTCGAGCACATTGGAGCTTTGGTTTTGCAATTTCTTGCACCATTGGCTTCGTCTAGTTGTCCTTTTCAAAGGCCGTATCATTATGACGCCGGAGACCCACCGCCGAGATCCAATTTGAGCCATTTCCGACGACTGTCCAACGCGTTTACGGGAAGAATTGAGGTCGACCCCAAATTCGTGATTTTGGGTATTTTTAATTTATTTTTGGCTTAATCTTGGTTAATTTAATTAATCTAGATTAGTGAAAGATATTTTAGAATTAATTTGAATTTATGAAAATTAAAATTTAATTAATTAATTTTTTTATAATATTATCTTATATTATGAATGGGTAAAATTATGACTATTCATTTAGATAATATTTTGACTTAGAAGATTTTAGGATAATAAATTATTCTATTAATTTTTTTATGATGTGATTATTTAGAATATAGGACTAATTAATTTTTAATCGTATAAATAATCTTTATATCAAAAGCCTTGAAATTGATTTATTTATGAGTTAAATAAAATCAATTAGAAACCGAGACATTGTATCATTCAAATATTAATATTGAATAAATTATCTAATATAATTTATTCATTGTGTATGATTTGGGTACATCTCGGGATTTTGTTTGGAACGAGAATAAAATAGGGAGCTGATTTGCTTTTCGAAAGCAACCATCTCTGAAACGTCGTTCATCTTCTTCGTGATTCAAGGCAAGTGACGGTTCGCTCTTGCTAATTTATTCCATATTTCCTTAATTGACAATTAATGTGTTGTCTTACATAAGTTGGGATAAATATTCTTAATTTCTCGTTTGGGAACTTGTGTGTATAAAATGTTGTGTAAAATGAACCTTATATATATTATTATTATTATTATAGGATGCTAGATAATAATTGGTGTGGATTATTGTGCTTTGGTGTGGATAATAATTGCTAGTTAGTACGAGTATTTGTAGAAACGCTATTACCTTGCGAGGTTTAACTGTTTCTTTATAACTTGGTATTACGAGGATAAATGCCCTAATACTTTTGGTCATGACCTACCCTTATTTTATATAAGTTGCGGTGCACTTAGCTAGTGCCGAACCTCGGGATTCGTCCCATTCTAAATCTCATTGCGAGATCGGTTGTGGATAATAATAAAAGTCAACGTTAATGTACGTTTTGGAATTAAATAAGATAAGTTCCGCGTGACACATAATTAATATACCATCGGGCGAGAAGTATAACGTGGAACCCGCCCGGTCTCTTGTCTAAAGTAAGTCAACTTTCCAATCTGGATTCGCATTACGCGGTGAGGTTGGTCGAGGACTCCAATATTCAACGAGATGTTTTTAAAACTTTGTGTGATAATTTAATGTTCCCAAACATATTCATGTAATTTCCCATAAGACTCAATTCATTGGAGTCTTCTCTATAATCATATCTCTTCATTTTTTTCGATAGAAGTCTATAGTCATATACCATTTACCAAGTTTCATTCGGGAAACAAGGGTAGTGATTATATACGACTACGAGAACCAATTTGTTTTCACCCTTGCGTAGTCTTTCATTACACTAACCAACCGGTTTTATTCCTTGCATGATTGGCTGGTGTCATCTGTCCTTTATGGCACATCAGAGGTTGGTCCCAGACGATTTAAAGTAACCAATCGAAGACGAAGGCTTGCAGTTGAAGGTTGTGTCTTAAGTAGTAATAATTAAAGGTGTATGTGTTTTGAAATAAATGTAACGATTATATAAATTAGTTTTGTAATTAGGGTTTATTTGAAAAGTCTTCCGCTGTAATTTAAAAAGTCTTCCGCTGTAATTTCATTATGTTGTAATATCGTCCTTCTCAATTTACGAGAGGAGTTTTAATAATAGTATTGAGTTTCTTTATACAAAAGTCTTCCGCTACTCTATCATTATTTAATACTTATTTGTTTATTTTAAGTTAATTGTTCTGATTAAATCATAGGGTGGCTTTGGACTTTACAGTCTGAGGTCACTGGTGTGTGGTACTACCGACATATGTCGGGGGTGTTACAATTCCCGGGATGGACTGGTTGACGCGTCACGGGGCGGTGATCGACTTTAATACAAGGACTGTGAAAGTTTCATCTGGGGGGCCAATTTGTGTGTAAGTTTAAGGGTCGTAATGACGCCGATAACGGAAAGTTGATAAACACGATGGCTGCGTTTAAGTTACTTCGACAAGGTTGTGTCGGGTACTTATGTTATCTTGATAAACCCAAAAAGGATGAAGTCTTGGTTCACGATATTCCTACCGTATGTGAATTTGCTGACGTCTTTTCGGAGGAAATTCCAAGGTTGCCCCCAAATCATGACGTGGAGTTTACTATTGAGTTGGACTTGGTATGACGCCAATTTCCAAGGCACCTTATCGTATGGCTCTAGTGGAGATGCAAGAGTTGCTTGAGAAAGGGTACATAAGACCGAGTGTGTCGCCTTGGGGTGCTCCGGTCTTATTTGTCAAGAAGAAGGATGGTTCGTTCAGACTTTGCATCGATTATCAAGAATTAAACAAGGTCACCATCATGAATATATACCCTTTTCCAAGGATAAATGATCTTTTGGATCGGCTGCAAGAAGCTAAAAGCTTTTGCAAGATCGATTTGAGGTCTGGTTATCATTCGCTCAGAATTTGTGAGGAAGATATTCCGATGACTGCATTCCAGACGAGATATAGGCACTACGAGTTCGTAGTCATGCCATTTGGAATTACGAATGCTCTAGCAGTTTTTATGGACTTGATGCACAGATTCTTTCATCAGTATCTGAATAAGTTTGTGGTGGTGTTTATTGATGATATTTTGATCTACTCGCCAAATGAAGAAGTTCATGAGGAGCACCTTCGCATCGCGTTATCAATCCTTAGACAAAACCAAATATATGCTAAGTTGTCTAAGTGTGACTTTTGATTGAAGGAAGTTGTCATACCCCGTATTTCTGTAAGGATATTTTGGGAATTTTGGGATTTTTCCCGAATGCCCGTTTTGTACGTCGGGTCAATTTCAGATAGTTTGAGACATTCTGTAATGTGCTCTATCTTTGTAATATTTTTCTCAGTGAAATAAAATACACACGACATACTTTGGAACTTAATACTCGTTCGTGTACGATTATTTTTATCCCGGGTTAAGCCAAGATTATCCATAAGCCACCGGATAAGGCTGACCTGGCAGCGCCCGCCGTGGGTATGGCAGCGACCGCCGCCAGCAGCTTCCTGGCGCCTTCCTTCGCCAGCTACAGGGACAAGTGCCCCTAGGATGCGGCGACCGCCGCCATCAGCCCGCCGCCATGGGGCCTAGGCAGCGGCGACCTGGAGAGGATCGCGGCGACCGCCGTAGACTAGCAGGGGGCTAGGCATGTACTCGCCGGTGAGCTCTGACAGCGCCGTTGATGGCCCTCCACGTCGCTTGGCTGCCATCATTGCTTCCCCTGGATCGTTGGGCTATAAATTGGAGTGTTTGGGGATAGATTTGAGCACAATCAGAAGCTCAAATCCTCAAATTCTTCTCGCCGGAGTTGTGGTCCCTCGCCGGAGTTCTGAAGTTGCTCGCCGGAGCCCACATTGGTGTCATTTCCAGTTGCTAGAGGAAGCCTTGGAGGCCCTTAGACGCCTAGAATCCAAAGCAAGGCAAGAGGAAACCAATCGCTCGCCATCGGTGAGTTTCTGTTCTCGAATTTTATTTTCCGATGTTCATAACGGCGCCCGCCGTGATGAAGGCGGCGACCGTCGCCATGAACACGGCGCCCGCCGTAAGGCCGCCGGCGACCGCCGCCAGAAGGTTGATGGCCTAGTTAGGCCTCGGCTTTGGTGGTCGTCGTTCGGACATCGTTCCTTTCGATTCCTTTCGTTATTCTGTCCGTTTATGTCGAATCTAACTAAGAGTTTCTGTATGGGTCGATCCGAAGGAATCTGTGTTACCAGAGTTGTCCCTATATCAAGCCCGGAATACCGTCGTTAGGCTTCGTCAAACTCTGTGGATTAAGGCAAGTGGCGGTTCGCTCTTGCTCATCGTTCCATATTTATATTAATTATCAGTTGTTTATCTGAGTAATTAATTTGGAATGATTACTATGTTTATCTGGAATTGGTTTTATAAACTGTTTGGGAAACTGTAATATGATATTATAATAGGTTGTATATCCGTTAGAACAACGCTGTTATTTATATCGCCTTGAGGGCATTTATGAGAATTTATCCTGAACTATTGTTGTGCTCGAGCTGTTTAGTTAGCACTAGTAGTTAGGAACGTTACTTGGACTCAGTCCAGTCGTTTCTTTATAATCAGGTAGAGGGGTGGCTCGTCCCCACCTAATACCATTCTAAGGTCATGACCGGTCTCTATTACAAGAGTGTAGAGACATGACACTTAGCTGGTGTCACAATTCTCGGGATCTCATCCCTTTCGGTGTGCGTCAATCTCAAGAAATGCATATCAAGATGTATCGTACCTTGGTGGTGTATACATTTAAAAGCTTATAACGAGATGCTCGTTTTTGGAATTTAAATAAGATAAGGTGTCCGAGTGCACTTAATTAATATACCTTTGGCGAGTAGTGCAACTAAGTAAATAGTGCAGCTAGGAAAGCTCGTCTCGACTTTTAATCAGAGTACGTTCTCTTTCCAGTCTGGATTCGCTGTATGCGGTGAGGTTGGTTGTGAACCGAAACATCTAAGTCAACTTTTAAATCACTGATGTCTGACTCTTTAAACGTTCCAGATTTGTCATATTTCCTTAAGACTCACTTCCGTTGGAGTCTTCTTTCGGGTCGATTCCTGTGAAGATTCAGTCTTCCAGGATCTTCTCTTATGCATGCCTTTTGTCATATTCAAGTAAAGTATGGTGGTTGACAAGCGTACTCGATTATTATTCGAGAGACGAGAAGTCTAACCTAATACGACTGCTTAGAACCTTCTGCTTTGTACCCTTGCATGGTCTATTCATTTAGACTAACCAACCGCATTTGTTATCTGCATTGTTGGCTGGTGTCATCCGTTCGATTCGGCACATCAGATAGAGCGAAGATATGAGAAGACTAGAATGACTTTGAAGATGACGGTGGTTTTTAGATATTTTCGGATATTTTCGGATGTTGTTGATGTTTTTATAATTGCTTTTAATCAGGTTGAGATCTTTGGGCACTGACCATGATGGTCAAGACTTTGGTTTGTAATATTTGCTTCTGCTGTATTGTATTCAAACTCTGTGTTTATCCTACTCGGGATTGGGATGTAATCCTGTGACTCATGTTTTTAATTGAATAAAGTTATGTTTTTGTATCAATTGTATTTCATGATTGTATTCAAACGGTAAAGCCTTGGGTGACTTCGGTAAGGAACACCGGGGTCACTGGCGGTAATACCTTTCCAAATAGGTTCAGATTTGGGGGTGTTACAGAAGTTGCATTTTTGGGCCATGTGATCAACGAGAAAGGGGCAATGGTTGACCCCCAGAAGATCGAATCGGTAGCTGATTGGAAGCGACCTTAGAATGTGAAGAAGGTGCGCAGTTTCTTGGGACTTGTTGGTTATTACCGATGGTTCGTAGAGGGATTTTCAAAAATTGCTCTACCCATGACCAGACTGCTCCGCAAGGTCGACAAGAAGTTTGTATGGGATAAGAAGTGCGAGGCCAACTTTCAGAAATTGAAAGAGTGACTGACGCCAGTGCCAGTGATGGCACTACCAGAAGGAACTGATGGGTATGTTATCTACAATGATGCTTCGAAGTAGGGTTTGGGATGTGTATTGATGCAGAAGGGGAAAGTTATTGCATACGCATCTTGGTAACTGAAGCCTTATGAAGCAAATTACCCAACCCATATTTTGGAATTAGCCGCTGTGTTTTTTGCGCTAAAGATTTGGAGGCACTATCTCTACAGTGTCAGATGTCAGATCTTTACCGACCACAAGAGTCTGAACTATGTTTTTACTCAAAAGGAGTTAAACATGAGGCAACGACGCTGGTTAGAGTTGCTCAAGGATTATGATATTGAGTTGTTGTATCATCCGAACTAGTGTGGTCGCAGACGCATTGAGCCGAAATACCATTGTCGGTCCAAAGATTTAGTGGGCCCTAGGGTGAAATAAAAATTAAGGTCTTCGTAAATATAAAAGTAATGCTTGAACAATTTTTTAATTTCTAAATTAAGAAAGAAATATAAAATAATAAGAAAGTAATATATATGATCAGACCTGTCAAAAACCGACCCAACCCGAAAACCCGACCCGACCCGACCCGAAAGGACCCGAACGTCACTGGGTCAAGAAGGACCCGAACCCGAAGGACCCGAACCCGAACCCGAATGCAAATCTGAGCTTGCGAGTCCCCTTTTTTTTGTATATTTTATTTCATTTATATTAAACATTTTAATATACTTTATTAAATAATAATATTATATTATTTATATTATTATAATTATTTTATTAAAGTTAAAAATCATAATAATAATCATAAAAAAGGCATGTTCGACCCGCCGGGTCAACCCGAACCCGACCGACCCGAAAATTTTATCAACCCGATCGACTCGAACCCGATTTGACCCAAACCCGACATGATCCGAACACGACCCGCCCGACCCAATTGACAGGTCTATATATGATAATTATATAAAGTAAATAAGGATAGAATCAAATCACTTCTTATATCCAAATTAAAAGTTTGATTTTCTTAGAAGAATGAGATTATATGATAAATAACTAATATAAGAAAGAAATATGAATTAACAACATTCAAATAAAAAATTTATTTATATTCAAAATGAAAAATAAACCTCACAAAGAATATAAGGAAGAAATTTAAAAGAAAACCAAATCCAATTTGAAAAGGAATTGGCTCACATATCAAATGAAATAAAATTGAGAAACGAGAGAAATAGGCCACATATTACAGAAAAAATGTTACATACATTATATAATATAAAATTGAAAAAGTTTGAGTTTTTTTATTTGTCAAAAAAGAAATAAAAAGGGCTTAACGGATATAAAAAAAACTAGCACAATGAAAAAAATGAAAATCAACTAAAAGAGAAATGGGGCCTACATATTAAATGTAAAAAGTGGAGTTATTAAGATTTGAACATAAGACCTTTTGAAAGCAAATTATACTTTCACCCACTAGACCAACTTTACTTTCTATATTTCTTCGCTTAATTAATAATTATATTACTATTGCTTGATATTGAATTTGGGCCCCTTTCGACCTTGGGCCCTAGGCGGTCGCTCTACCTAAACTACCCAAAAGGCCGACCCTGCGAAAGACGCCGCATGAGGCTGTGGTAGCTCTACTCACTGCTCAGACAGAATTGCAGCAAGGATTGTGCGAAATAGAGGTCTTATTTGATCATCGACAAGGACACTTGAGTATGCTTGAAATTAGACCTGTCAAAAACCGACCCAACTCGAAAACCCGACCCGACCCGAACCCGACCCGAACGTCACTGGGTCAAGAAGGACCCGAACCCAAACCCAACCCGACTCGACCCGAACGCAAATCCGAGCTCGCGGGTCCCCTTTATTTTATATATTTTATTTCATTTATATTAAATATTTTAATATACTTTATTAAATAATAATATAATATTAATTATATTATTATAATTATTTTATTAAAGTTAAAAATCATAATAATAATCATAAAAAAGGGCATGTTCGACCCGCTGGGTTAACCCGAACCCGATCCGCCCGGCCCGAAAATTTTATCAACCCGATCGACCCGAACCCGATTTGACCCGAACCCGACATGACCCGAACCCGAACCCGACCCGCCCAACCCAGTTGACAGGTCTACTTGAAATACAGGCTACGTTGCTTGATCAAATCAAGGAATGACAAGTTGATGACTCAGTCTTAGTGAAACTGAGTAGCGAAGTTTTGGATGGAAAAGCTCAGGGATTTGTGATTCAGGATGATGGATCACTTTGGTTTCAAGATCGGATCTGCGTGCCTGATAATAACAACATTTGTCAGTTGATAATGAAGAGGTTCATGCCTCTGTATATTCTGTACATCTAGGATCTAGTAAGATGTACAAGGATCTAAGAAATAAATTTTGGTGGCCCAACATGAAGTGGGAGGTTGTGTGGCAAGATGCTTGACTTGCCAGAAAGTGAAGATTGAACACCGAAGACTAGGGGGAGAATTGCAACCTCTTCTGGTGCCCGAATGGAAGTGGGAGGATATTGCAATGAACTTTGTTACGGGTTTTCCCAAGACACAGAGTCAGAAAGATGCTATATGGGTGATCATTGATCGGCTCATGAAAAGTGCTCATTTTGTGGCCATCAAGTCAACTTGGGGAACCCAAAAGTTGTCTGAAGTGTTTTTGCACGAGATAGTTCATTTGCATGGTACGCCCAAAACCAGTGTGCCTGATCGTGATGGTCGATTCATGTCGAGATTCTGGAAAAAGTTGCATAAGGCCATGGGGAATGAGTTCAGATTCAGTACCACGTTTCATCCTCAAATGGATGGGCAGTCTGAAAGGACAATCCAGACACTCGAGGACATGCTGAGAGCCTGTGTGTTGGATCGTCCGACCAGTTGGGAGAACAACTTGAGTTTGATAGAGTTCATGTACAATAACAGTTGACACTCAACCATCAAGATGGCTCCGTTCGAAGCCTTGTATGGTCGGAAGTGTAGATCTCCAATTTGTTGGGATAAGAATGTCGATAAGATTTTGCTAGGAACTGAGTTGGTCGAAAGAACTGCCTCATATATTGCTTTGATCAAAATGAGGATGCTTACAGCTAGGGGTGTGTAGATTTGGACCGGACCGGGCGAATTACGATCCGGTCCTCGGTCCAGATATTTCTAAAATTCCGGTTCTGGTCCGGTCCGGTCCAAACCCGGTCGGTTTTCAGTCCGGACCGGATGGACCGGTTTTTATTGTTTTTAATTTTATTTTATATATTAATGTCTTTTTATGTCTCATAACACTAATTAAAAATCAGTTTCTACTATAAATATAAATTAATAACAAAATATATTATCTAATATTATACACAATAGTTATAAAAATAGGAAAAATAATTAAATTTTAATTTATATAAAACAAAAAAAAAATACGTTTACCGGTCCATTCCGGTCTAAGGATTGTAAAAATTCCGGTCCATCGGACCGGACCGAAAAAAGCGGTCCGATCTGGACCGGATGCACAACGCTACTTACAGCTCAGGGTCGACAGAAGTCTTACGCTGATTTGAAGCGAAGGGATGTTGAGTTCAACATTGGGGATAAGGTGTTTGTCAAGGTGTTGCCAACCATGGGTGTGTTCAGGTTCGGAAAGTGTGGGAAGCTCAACTCTCGCTATGTTGGACCATTTGAGATCCTTGACAATGCCGGATCTTTGGCATATCGTTTAGCATTGCCACCCTTAGTACATCCAGTGCATAATGTGTTTAATGTCTCTCTATTTAGAAAGTGAGTGTCGAATGAGTCTCATGTTCTGAGCTATGACAACATCGAGATTTAGTCGAATGGTACATACGAGGAGAGACCCGTGTGTATTCTAGAACATCGAGAGAAACATCTGCGGAACAAAGTGGTACCTTTGGTGAGGATCCTTTAGTCAAAGTCTAGAGCCGATGAAGTTACTTGAGAAACTTGGGAGACCGAAGCTGATATGCATAGTCGTTTCCCTTAGTTGTTTTCGGCCTAGTTTCGGGGTCGAAACTTTTTCCTAAGGGGGTAGTAATGTAATAACCCTAATTTTTAGTAAGGGTGTTTATGTAATTTTCCAACTATTTCCAATAAAGGAATTTTGGTATTTATTTCATTATTCCAAAAAGGGAAAAAGATTAGAGGTTATTAACTTAAGTTGTTACAACTGTAAGTTGTGAGTTATTTTAATTTATTCTAACATTGTGTTAATTTAAATTTAAATAAAACTTATCAATTTTAACTTAGAATACTTGAATCAAGATTAACAAAATGTTAATAATGGTTTAAGTATGGTTAAATTTATAAGAAATAGTAACTTAAGCTTTATTTTAACCTAAGTTAATTTTTCAACATCTTATTTTTGGGTAAAAATAATATTATAAACTTAGAATAATAAAATAAATATATTTGGGTAAATTTTGTAATTTTTGAAAAGTTATTCAAGGAAATTTTTGTCATAACTTAAAAAGTTGGGCAAAATAATGCAAAAATGCCAAAATTCGGGGGGCCCAACCCATGGCACTGTTCACCATCTTCTAGCCCATGCCTCCTCTTCTTGGCCGTGCACAACCAAGGTGCTTCAATGGCGGATTTCGACCCATTATCGAGCGCGACATCGACAATTGAACCTTGGGATTTATATAGGGGATCTAGACGCACAAAATCTTCGTGTAATAGGAAGGTATAAACACCGAATAAGATCTAATTTGTCCCCAAAAGGCAAGAAATATTTTCAAAACGCGTCGATCGTATTTCAACAAAATCGGGATCGATTCGAGATCATTTTTACCCAAATTTGATATGGTTGTGTAGGACTTTCCGATATATTTCCAATCCCTATAAATAGGGCCTCAACCATTGAGATCTCGACATCCAATTTTGCCCTCAATCTCACGAACCCTAAAATCTTGCCGCGACTATTCCTTGTCTACTTCCGGCCACCACCGAGCTCCTCCACCACAATTAGTGCCACCCCTAGAACCGCCTTGAAGTCCTCTTCTAAAACCCTCTTTTCCTGACTCCAGTGGTTCTCCGACGAGGCTCAATTTGCCAGTTTTCGACCGGTTATCATCCGAACCTCCAGTGAAGGATTTACCCAATTTCGGTTTTATTATTTTTATTTTGGTTTAATTAATCGTGATTCATTAAACTAATCTGGATTAGTTAAAAATTGTGTTAGGTTAATTTAATTCTATAAATATTACAATTAAATTAATTATCTTTTTTTTGGGTATTATATTATATTATGAATGGTTAATTTATAACATTTCATTAGATAATAAGTTGAGTTATAAATTTATTAGAGTTGTAAATAAATGAATAAATCTATTTATTTATGTATGTTTATTTAGAATATACGACTAATTGATTTTTAGTATCGTATAAAAATCATTTTATTGAAAAGCCATGAAATTGATTTTTTTAAAGTTAAATAAATTCAATTAGAAACTGAGACATTATATCATTCAAATTTCGATATTGCATAAATTATCTAACTATAATTTATTTATTGTGTATGATTTGGGTATGTCTCGGAATTACTTTTGGAACACAATTAAAGCAGGAAGTTAATTGCTAGTCAAAAGCCACCGCTCTTGTTACGCCGTTCAACCTTCTTCGTGATTCAAGGCAAGTGGCGGTTCACTCTTACATTTATTCCATATTTTTCTTAATTGATAATTAATCGATTGTTTTAATTAAGTTGGGATAAATATTCTTAATTTCTGTTTGGGAACTTATGTGATAAATTGGTGTGGAAAAAGAATCTTATATATTAGGTTGTATAGGTTGCTAGCAACGACCCTTATATATATATATTATAATAGGGTGCTAGATGAACTTTGGTGTGGATTGTTGTGCATTGGTGTTGACTTATATGCTAGTTAGCACGAGTATTCGTAGGAACGCTATTTACCTTGCGAGGTTTAGATGTTTCTTTATAACTTAGTATTAGGAGGATTATTGCCCTAATACTTTTGGTCATGACATACCCTTATTCAATACAAGTGGTGGTGCACTTAGCTAGTGCCAATATTCGAGATTTGTCATATTCAATATCTCATTGTGAGATCGGTTGTGGAATTGAAAGCCTTAACGTTAATGTACGTTTTGAAATTAAATAAGATAAGTCACATAATTAATATACTTTGGGCGAGAAGTACAACGTGGAACTCGCTCGGGCTTTTGTCTATGAAGGTCCTCTTATCAATCTGAATTCGCACAACACGTATGCGGTGAGGTTGGATAAGGACCCGATTATTCAAAGAAGTCGTTTTTAAAACTTTGTGTAATAATTATAAATGTTCCCAAACAAACATACATATTCCTATAAGGCTCAATCCCTTTGGAGTCTTCTTTTGATGCACGTCTCTTTCTTTCGTTTCCGTGAAAGTACCCGAGTTATATATCATCTACCGACTATTATCGAGAGACAATGATAGTAACTGAATACATTCACAAGAACCACTTTGTTTGAGCCCTTGTGATACGCCCCCGACCTTGACATTGACGAAGGCCCAAGAAGAAGACATGGTGAGTGTCCGGTCCGAAGGTCCTGTCACTAGAGCGCGCGCCAGAGCCATCGCCCAAGTAACATAGAGCATCGTGTGTAACACCCCCAAATATATCCTTGAAAGGTATCACCGCCAGTGACCTCAGATTCCACATCCGAAGTCATCCAAGGGTTAACCAGTTTATACAAATCATAAAACAACATTTATAATACGAAATGTCATAGTATTGGATTAAATCAAAGTTTCGGAATTTCATCCATAATCCAAATACAACCAAAATATATTACAGCGGAAGTCTTTTTTTAAAATAAATGACACAAAAGTCTTGATCTAGCGATCACACGCCTAGGATCTTAACCTTGATAAAAACTCTTCAAATTTCCATTTGCCTCCATCGTCGTTTCTAGCCTTCATGGAACGAACGTTTATCTGATTTGTCGTATGAGACAGATGACACCAGCCAACCATGCAAGGGAATATAATCGGTTGGTTAGTCTAATGAAAGACTATGTAAGGGTAAAACAGAAAGGTTCTAAGTAGTCGTATTAGGTTAGACTCATCGCTTCTCGAATAAAAGTCGATGACGATAGTCAACCACCATACTCCTACTGAAAAATACGAAAATGTATGATCAAGAGAAGACTCTGAAAGATTGAGTCTTAAGGACACATATGAAGAGAAGACTCCAACGAATTGAGTCTTATCAGAAAGTATGACAATGTTTGGGAACATTATAATTCACACAAGCATTTTAAAACTGACTTGACTATTTGGGTCCACGACCAACCTCACCGCACAATGCGAATTCAGATTTGGAAGGTGGACTTGCTCTAATCGAAGTCCCGGACGAGTTTCCAAGTTGTACTTCTCGCCCTAAGGTTCATTAATTATGTGCATAACGACACTTATCTTATTTAATTCCAAAACGTATATTCATGTTATAAGTTTTTATCATAATCATCTCATCCCTCAAGATATAGAGATATATAGTCGGGAATAAATCCCTAAAGGTTTGACGCCGGCTAAGCGCACCTCCCCTATATTCGGATAGGGAATAGTCATGACTAGAGAAACGGTGTTAGGGCTTGAACATCCTATCCACCGGGTTATAAAGAAACGGCTACCTCTCAAGGTAAGCAGCGCTCCTACGAATACTCGTGCTAACTATATCTCAAGTGCACATAAAATCCACTGCTAACTATATTTCAAGTTCGCATAAAAATCCATAACAATACCATCACGGTAATAGCAGATATAATAGCGTTGTTTCTAGCAATATATACAACCTATCATAATATTCATTTTAATCTTATCATTTTAAGAAAACTGTTCCCAACGAAACCAATAATTCATCCCAATTTAATTAACAATTAAACAATTGATAATTAATAGAAATATGGAATGATAAGCAAGAGCGAACCGCCACTTGCCTTAGATTAGACGAGGCTCAACGAAGCTCAAAGACAACGGGTTTTCGGGTCCGGAACGAGGACAAAACTCGGATTTCAGATCCCTACGGAATGACTCATAACGAAACCCTAAGTTAGATTTGATAATAAAATATACGAATCTAAGGAAAGACGAACGAAATCGAAAGAACGGAAATCCCAAACGAGATCACAAAGCCCAAGCCACAACCACGAGTGCCCAGGCACACCGCGGGTGCGGCGGCCTTGACCGCGGGTGCGGTCAAGCCACAACGGCGAGACGATGACGACGAAAACTCACCGGGGAAGACGACGGGGGTTCGACTCATGGTGGCTCCGACTTCTGGATTCCTTGGACTTCCAAAGGACCACCTTGAGAGCACCTCCTCCTCCTATGGTAGCTCCGGCGATGATCTTGAAGAACTCCGGCGAAAGCTTGCAACTCCGGCGACAATGAAACGAGAGAGAGATTTGAGAGAGAGAGCTTGGGATGCCTTCCTCCTCCAAGTCCCCTCCTTATATAGACCAAGCAAGGAGCTCCAGCTGGCTCCCCCACCGCCACCGCTTCAGCTCCGACAAGATCGGCAAGCAGCTCAGGCGAAGTTCGGCGGGGCAGAAAAGGTAATCATGACGGCGCGGGTACGGTGGGTCTCACCGCGGGGTGCGGTGAAGGCCACTTTCTGACCGCGGGGTGCGGTGGGTATGACCGTGGGTGCGGTCAAGGCCAATCTTGTGCCTTTTGCCCATTTTTGCCCGGGAAGAATAATGGGTATGGGTTTTAATCCCAGATTAAATATATTCATATCCGAATAAATATTCTAAACCCCAAAAATACGTCGAATGTATTTTATTCCACTCAGGGAATTATTACAGAGATCAAGCATTTAACAGAATGTCTGAACTTCTCTGAAATTAATTCGACTTCAGTACGAGTGTTTGGAAAAATCACAAAAATGCCCTTACTAAAAATGAGGGGTATTACATCGTGGACAAAAGGCTTCTCGCGCAGCAGCACCACGACATCATCGGCGTCCAAGACCATGTCCCCCACCGTCATCGAAGGCTCTTCGGCCCCTGTCGCAACGCCATGACTGCGGCATTGGCGGCACTCCCTCGGCTCCCTTGACGTCGTGCTTATCATTTGCCTATTTTTCTATTTTGAGGTTATTTCATGCGAGCAAAACAAAAGCCTCAGGCGATCTAGGGGAACCCTATTCAGCATCGGCACAAGTCCATTAAGCTTCTCTTCCATATTCTTTTGCCACATCAATAACAACATTTGGACTAGCATGTTCTTGACATACTAATCTCGTAAATCGACTTGTGACTCCCATTTGCTTGATTGGTTTGTGTTTGTCTTTGAATTTGATTGCAATTGTCACGGCCTTCCCTCTCTCCCTCACGAACGGCCAAAAGTAGTTACCCCGTGAGATTGAATTGTTGCGTTGTTTAACGGCCTTGTTCATTGTAATTTGCTGCATTTGATTCGTTTTGATCCTGGTTTGCGTGTTGTGATGGTGACGTTAGGTACCGAGTTCGACGAGGCCTTTGCTGCCCTCCAAGCGGAGCACGAGGCCGTTGCAAAGGCACGCGCTGAACTGGAGGC
Organism: Rheum nobile; assembly: GCA_027886185.1. Classification (NCBI taxonomy): domain Eukaryota; kingdom Viridiplantae; phylum Streptophyta; class Magnoliopsida; order Caryophyllales; family Polygonaceae; genus Rheum; species Rheum nobile. The sequence continues at coordinate 2,020,076 of WOAB01000069.1, forward strand.
CAAGAACGCAGAGCTTAAGCGCCAACTAGCGCTTGTGGTGAGTTCCCGCGGGCCACCGTATGGCCCCTCCACCGTCGCCCTTGGAGTTGATCCCGACCTTTAACAGCCTCCCCCAGCGGACATTTCTAGACGCAAGGACAAGGGCAAGGGCTACATGCCCTCGGCTTCCAACCAGCAACCCCTCCGTAGGCTCAACTCCATCATTGAGAGCCGCCAAGATGCTGACATTCGGGATCACTACGAGCCCCGACTGCAGTCTCACTATAGCTCGGAGGAAGACGAGGACTACTCCGATGAGCATGAGTCCCCGACCACAGACTTGGGTCCTTACCCCTTTGTCGACATCGGCGATAGACGTGCCCACTATGACCGCATGCAGCGCACGGAGCAGCGCTACGCCGAAACTGAGCGGCACCGAGACGCTGAGCGCGGCCAGATCGTTAGCCGTGACCGACATACCCACTCTGCGCATCACGGCCCCAGCCGTGACCACAACACCCATGTCGGGTTCGCGCCACGCCGCAAGCACCCTTCCACCATTGCCTTTTAGGAGTTTGATGATAAGGACTACGACAACGCCGGTGACCCCAATCCCGACAACTTCCATCCTCCACTCGTTGATCCAGTCAAGCGCCAGTAGTTCCCGTTCGACTACTTCCCATCCAGGGTTGACACTGGCGATCGTGGCCACGTGCGCCATGATGGCGATCCTTTTGCCTCCCATGACGAGCGAGGCAGGCAGCCCGCTCCCGTGGCCCCAGATTATGCCCATGGTGAGCCCGATGGACGTCGTCTCCCATGACGCCCTCGTCGGAAACACGATGACCCCGACACATATGACCCTAGGCATCGTGACTACGATGATCATGACCAGCGCTATGCTGAGCGCCCCCCCGATGCCAAGCATTATGAGGACCACCGCCCCGTGGCTCCCACCTTTGCTAGTCGCCGCGACATTAAGGTAACTATTGAACACTTTTTTTTGGTGAATATGACCCCTCTACTTTTCTTGATTGGGTGCAGGCTACCGAGTATGCGCTGAAATATTGCCAATACGAGGAGCACGAGAAGGTGGAGATTGCTACGCTCCACTTCCGGGGAGTTGCTCGCACTTGGTGGCATAGGCTTGTCACCGACCGCATTCGGCGCAACCTGGCCCATATTGAGCAATGGAACCAACTTGTCTTCGTCATGACTTGGAAGTATGTGCCCGAAGATTACAAGAATAGGATGCGCATGGACATTGCCCTCGTTTGCCAAGGATCAATGACTCCTTTGGAGTTTTTCTCAAAACTTGAAGACATGTACTACAAGGCAGGCGTTAGTGTCTCACCATCCACCTTGGGCACTAAATTTCTGAGTGGCCTCAACACATCCATACGGGACCAGCTTGAGATTCTTCCCATCAAGGATCTCAATAGCCTCACCCACATGGCCATGCAACTCCACAACCAACTGATGCGCAGGAAGCAAACATCGTGGCCTCCCTCCTCTTCCAAAAGGTTTGACTCTCATCCTAGTCAATCCATTAATACTAATGTGCAATCAAGTGTGCAGCCTAGGACAAGCGCTCCTTCAAGAGGCCGCAGCAACTATAAGCCAACGGACACGCCGCGCGGCGCTGCGACCGCAGCTACGGCCACAGCCCCATCTTGACCGAGCACGTGACCAGGCATGTTTCAGGTGTGGCAGGCTCGGTCATCTATAGCGTTAGTGCCCCAATCAAAAGAAAATTTTGTTCACTTAGGGTTCGGGCTACGAATCGTTTGATGACGGGCCAACCGAGGAACTCGTGCCTGAGATGGATGACGCCGAGGAGGACGACGCATACCTTTGTGCCCCGCATGAGCTGGATGTGGGCATCCCTTTGAGCCTCGTCACTCGGCACCTACTCACAGTGAAAGAGGCAACTTTGATGGATCAACAGGAGAATCTGTTTCACACATGTTGCCTTGTCTAGATGGCCTCGCTTAGTGTGATCATTGATGGTGATAGCTATTGCAACATTGTCAATGAGAAGGTGGTCACACACCTCAAGCTGGCATCAACATTGTCAATGAGAAGGTGGTCACACACCTCAAGCTTGCGTGATCTTTGGTTGTGTTGTCTTTTGTTCATTTTACTCGCGATGTCTGGTCACATTGTCTTAGGAAATGAGAACGCTGTGATACCCCGTATTTTTGTAAGGTTATTTTGGGAATTTTGGGTTTTTCCCGAGTGTCCGTTGTGTACGTTGGATTTAATTTAGAGAGTTTAAGACATTCTGTAATGTTCTCTCTATCTATAATATTTTTCTCAGTGAAATAATATACAGACGACGTGCTTTGGATATTAATACTCGTTCGCGTACGATAAATTTTATCATGGGATAATGTTGTTTTCGTCCGAGAGCCAAAGAAGTGGCCGAGCCAAGGGCGGCGCCCGCCGTGGGTTAGCGGCGTCCGCCGTCGCAAGGCTCGAGGAGGCTGCCATGGTCTTCTCCTAGCTGGAACGCCAGGCCTAAGGGCGGAAACCGCCGCGCAGTGCGGCGCCCGCCGCATTTCGCCCGCCGTAGGCCATTTTGCAAGGCGGCGACCCGGGTAAATTACGGCGCCCGCCGCGACCTAGCTAGCGGGTAAAACCCGATGGTCGCCGATGAGCCTCTGACGCGCCGAATTAGGCCTGCTCCGCCTCGTTGTAGGCAATGATGGTGTTCCCTTGCCATTTGGCTATAAAAAGGGAGTGCTTGGGGGTCGGATTGGAGCTCATTCTCAACTCAAATCTCTCCCAAATTCCTACCTCGTCGGAGTTGTTGCCTTGCCGGATTCTGGAGCTTTCGCCGGAGGTCGTTTGGTGTGTTTTCCAGTAGCCTAGAGGTCCCTTTGGAAGCTTAGTGGAGGTCTGAACCCAAAGTCAGGCCAAAGGAGTGACCCTCGTGTGTGTGTTGGTGAGTTTTCTCACCGTTCTGTTGTCCGCCGTTCTTCACGGCGACCGCCGTGTTCATGGCGGCGCCCGCCGTGATGAACACGGCACCCGCCATGATGAACACGGCGACCGCCGCCAGTGGCCAGAAGCCCCTTTGTAGGCTTGGTCTTGGTAGTCGTCGTTGTGGCGTCGTTTCCTTTCGATTTCTTTCGTCGTCTTTAGATTCGTACTGTTGTTATGTCGGATCTAACTTAGGGTTTCTCTTATGGGTTGACTCGAAGGTTGTTGTGCTGTCGGAGCTATACCCGTGTCGAGCCCGAAATCCCGTCATCGTTAGGCTTGTTTCTATTCTGCGGATTAAGGCAAGTGGCGGTTCGCTCTTGCTCATCGTTCCATATTTACATTAGTTATTAGTAGTTTATCTGAGTAATTAATTTGGAATGATTATTCTGTTTGTCTGGAAAAGGTTTTATAAACTATTTTGGAAAATCATATAATAGGTTGTATATCTGTTAGAACAACGCTATTATTTATGATCGCCTTGCGGGCATTTATGTGGATTTATCCGTACTATTGTTGTGCTTGAACTGTTAGTTAGCATGAGTATTTGTAGGAACGCCTGGATTCTGAGAGGTCCATTCGTTTCTTTATAACTGTTAAGGGCGAGCAAGACCCTGCGATAGTAAAAGCTTGGACTCTGTGAGGTTCATTCTTTCGATATAGATGAGATTTGGACTCTGTGAGGTTCATTCCTTAGATATGTGATCTACGTGACAGGGCATATATATTTAAAAGCTTAACGTGTTGTTCATTTTGGAATTAAATAAGATAAGTGCCCGAGCGCACATAATTAATAAACCTTCGGCGAGTAGTGCGCTAGGTAATAGTGCAGCTAGGAAAGCTCGTCTCGACTTTGATCATAGTACGTTTTCCTTCCAATCTGGATTCGCTGTAAGCAGTGAGGTTGGTCGTGAACCGAAGCATCTCAGTCAGCTTTTAAATCATTGTTGTATGATTCTTTAAACTTTCCAGATTTGTCATAATTCCTTAAGACTCACTTCCGTTGGAGTCTTCCTTTGAGTTGATTTCTGTAATGATTCAGTCTTCCAAAGTCTTCTCTTGTGCATACCTCTTGTTATTATTCTGTAGAAGTATGAAGGTTGATTATCGTTATCGGTTATCATTCGAGAAACGATAAGTCTAACCTAATACAACTACATCGAACCTTCTGCTTTGTACCCTTGCTAGTCTATTCAAGTAGACTAACCCACGAACTTTGTTCTCCGCATGTGGGCTGGTGTCATCCGTTCGATTCGGCACATCAGATAGAAAGTAGTTCAGAAGAATAGAAGGACTATGGAGTCGACGGTGGTTTTCGAATGTTTTAGTTATTTCGTTAATCAGGTTGAGATCTTTTGGGCAATGACTTTGGTTGTAATGTGTTTTATAAGACTTCCGCTGTACCCTACTTTATAAGACTTCCACTGTATTTGGTTTAAACTCTGTGTTAGCCTATTCGGGATTGGGTTGTAATCCCGTAACTCATGTTTCTTTGACAATGTTATGTTTTGGAATTAAATGCTTTGATCATTATGTATCATTTGTAGTTCATAAATTGTATTTAAATGGTAAAGCCTTGGGTGATCTCGGTAAGGAACACTGGGGTCACTGGCGGTAATACATTTCCAAAAGGGTTAAGTTTTGGGGGTGTTACAGTTGTGGTATCAGAGCCAAAGGTTTTAAAACGGGTTTGGAATTTTATAAATCATTTATCCGTTTTTGAAAATGCTTTAAAAGGGCTCTGAATTTTTAAAGTGAAAAGAATTTGAAAACACCGTTCATAGTCATGTCTTCTGTATAGTCTGATATAGTAAGCTTGCTTCTATATCTAGAAAGACTAATTCCTTTCCCGTTGCCCCGCTAGATATGGGTGCATTCTGTTCTCTTCAGAGGAACCCGGGAGAAGCCGAGGTGGTTTCGCCATCTCCAGTTAGGCTTGATTCTCAGTTTGCTCGTTGTGATTTGAGGTTGTAGAACCTAGTATCTCAGTTTCAGTTCATCAATAGAAATTTATGAGTTTGATCTATTCTAAGTTGATTTTATTACAATAAGTATATCATAATGATACTAATGTGATAAAATCCTTGGAATTTGATCGGTAAACAGATGGTGAACACAAGGAACGTTATCCGTGCTGGTGCTGGGCCGAGCAATGACCCTAGACCAAACCCGAGGATTGATGCAGACCCATCAGGAGAGCGTGAGTCTGTCTTCAACAATAATCCAGGAGGCAATGGCCAAGCTCAGGCCGACGCTCCAGTAGTGCTCGATGCAGCAACAGTCGCAGCAATTCGGGGGATTGTTATGCAAGCATTCATCGAGATAATGCGACCAATCGCACCTCAGGCACAAGGAGTGCCAGTACCTCCAGAAGTTCCGAGGTTTGAGGAACAAGAGAACTAGGTACTATAGGGAGGCGTGATCAGGAATAGAGGGGAGTATGGCCGAGCTCTGAAGGCCATTAACTCTATGAGACCTGACAGCTATGATGGAAAATGAGAGCCAATCAGAGTGGCTCATTGGTTCTCACTTATGAAACGGTTGTTTCGTAATGTTGAGTGCACTGAAGCGGAGAAAGTGCACATAGCTTCTCTACAGTTGAAGGAAGAAACCAGTGAATGGTGGGAGAGTACCGGCTTAGCTGATAGCCCGGTGTTGACCTGGTCAATGTTTAAGACCAAGATGATGGACCGTTTCTTCTCTCGTGCTATGAGGGAGGAGAAACACAAGGAGTTCTTGTATCCTAAGACGGATGGATTGAAGGTGACCGAGCTTGCCACTAAATTCAATAATTTGCTGCAGTATGCTGAACCAGAGATATCCAGTGAGGCTCAGAAGATCTGGTACTTCCATGAATGGATGAACCCAGATATTAAACCATGGATGGTGCACCACACATGCTCTACTCTCGAGCAGTACGTGGATGCGGCCTACAAGTTGGAGGTAACTCTGGAGGAGTCAACCAGGAAGCGTGATAGCCAGAGGCAAGTGCAGAACCAGCCTCAGGCAAGTGGGTTTAAACGTCCCGCACCACCTTCTGATTTTGCCAAGTCCAGCAAGGCAAAGACAGAAACGACTCAAGATGGGTCAACTCAGCAATCGGGTCAGAGCAAGAGTTTGATCCAATGCCATAATTGTGGTGCATCTGGGCACAAGAGTTTTGCATGTCGGAATGAGAAGAAGACTTGTTTTGGTTGTGGAAAGGAAGGACATATGCAGAGGTTCTGTCGGCAGGGAATGCAAAAAGGAGCGGAGTCACAACAGGGGTCTGTTAATCCAAACAATAGACCTAGGTTTAAACTAGCAGAGACTTCCAATCCTTCGATGCAGACAACTGCGCAGGATAAGGGGAAAGCCACAGTGGCTTCTGGAAGTCCGGGTCAACGTCTTTACGTGATGCGTGAGGCGGATGGACCCTATGCTCCTAATGCTTAGAGTACTTTGTATCTGCGTTCTACTTTTGTTAATGTGTTGTTGATGTGGGTGCTACCCAGACTTTCATTTTGGATGGTTGTAAGTTAAGTTCTGTATGCGGCTAAGTTTGTGAACCTTTGGTTATAAATATTATTAATATGAAATATTTGGTTAGAACCAATCGTCTGTCGGAATTGTCGATTACCATCAAGGGTAAGAAATTCAAAGCGATTTGACCTAAATAACCATGGTCCCATAAGATAATTATTCTCGGTATGGATTGACGGAAGCGTCATAAGGCAGTGATCGACTTCAGTTTTTGATATTCCTGTGGTTAGAGGATTTTTGGGTGTCTTTCCAGAAGATATTCCTGGATACCCGAATCGTGTCGTAGAGTTTGCCGTTGATCTCGAGCCGAGTACCACGCCGATCTTTGAGGCACCGTACCGGATGGCTCCTGTTGAGATGCAAGAGTTGAAGAAGCAACTCAAGGATCTTCTTGACAAAAGTTATATAAAGCTGAGTGTATCACCTTAAGTAGGAGTGCCCTAGTTTTATTTGTCAAAAAGAAAGATGGACCGTTTCGACTTTGTTTTGACTTTCGAGAGTTGAATAAAGTCACGATCAAGAGCAAGTATCTGTTGCCCATGAGTGATGATCTGTTGGATCAACTACAGGGAGCAAACGTTTTCTCCAAGATCGACCGGAGATCTGGTTTTTATCAGCTCAGGATTCGTGAGGATGATATTTCGAGGATTGCGTTCGGGCGAGAGATGGTCACTACGAGATTGTAGTCATGCCATCTGGGCTTCGAATGCTCCAGCAGTTTTCATGAACCTAGTGCATCGATGTTTTAGACCAGTACTTGAATAAGTTCATAGTGGTCTTCATCAATGGCATTTTGATATTTTTCCCGAGCAAGGAAGCTCACAGGGAACATCTGCGGATTGCTTTATCGGTCCTTAGACCAAGTCGGCTATACACAAAGTGGGCTAAGTGCGATTGTTGGATCTAGAAGTGGCTTTCTTAGGCCATGTGATCAATTAGAATGAGGTTATGGTTATTCCCCAGAAGAGTGAATCAGTAGTTGTTTGAAAGCGGCCTCAGGGTGTGAGCGAGGTGCGCAGTTTCCCAAAGCTTGCTGAGCATTATAGACGGTTCATGGAAGGATTTTTCTAAGATCACTCCACCTATGACCAGTCTGTTCCGTAAGGTCAACAAGAAGTTGTCTGGGATGACAAGTGCAAGACCAGCTTTCAAGAAGTTGAAACAGTGTCTGACTTATGCACCAATTTTGGCGTTGTCAGAAGGAATGATGGTTATATGGTCTATAGTAATGCTTCGAGAAATGGGTTGGGATGTGTCTTTGATGCAGAGGGGCAAGGTTATTGCATACGCATCTAGACAATTGAAAACCTATGAAGCAAACTAACCAACACATGACCTAGAACTAGCAGCAATAGTGTTTGCATTGAAAACTGAGGTTACTTGGATGACCCAGAGGTCAGCAGAAGTTTTCCACCAGGAGATTGTCTGTTTACATGGCATTCCTAAGACCATTGTATCGGATCGAGATGGCCGATTCATGTCAAGGTTCTGGCAAGAGCTTTATAAGGCCATGGGAACCGAGCTGAGGTTCAGTACAACGTTTCATCCTCAGACAGATGGTCAGTCTGAAAGGACCATCCAGACCCTTGAGGATATGCTAAGAGCATGCGTGCTCGATCATCCGACTAGCTGGGAAGACAGTCTAAGTCTGATCGAGTTCACGTACGATAATAGCTGGCATGCTACGATCAAGATGATTCAGTTCGAAGCTTTATATGGTCACAGATGCAGATCTCCGATTTGTTGGGTTGAGTACGCCGACAAGATTCTACTTGGACCAGAGTTGGTCGAATGGACAACTTCGAACATTGCTTTGATTAGACATAGGATGTTGACCGCCCAGAGTCGACAGAAGTCGTATGCAGATAAGAAGCGTAGAAGTGTCAAGTTCAAGGTTGGTGGCAAGGTACTTGTCAGAGTATCGCCATCCAAGGGAGTTTTTTTTTCCAAGATTGGTAAGCGTGAGAAGCTTAACCCTGCTACGTGGGACCATTCTAGATTCTGGTTAGAGTAGGATCTCTAGCGTACCGTTTGGCATTGTCGCCATCGGCACACCCAGTGCATAATGTGTTCCACGTATCCTTGCTAAGGAAATACGTGACAGACGAGTCTCGTGTGCTGAGCTATAAGGATATCGAGATTAAGGCAAACGGTACTTCAGAGGAGATGACAGTGCGCATTCTCAAACGCCGTGTGAAGCAACTGTGCAACAAGATCGTACTATCGGTACAAATTATGTGGTCCAAGTCTGGGACAGAGGAAGTTACTTGGGAAACCAAAGCAAAGATGCTCAGACGTTTTCCCGAGTTATTTGCAACCTAAGTTTCGGGGTCGAAACTTCTTTTAAGGGGGAGGTGATGTGATACCCCATATTTTTGTAAGGTTATTTTGGGAATTTTGGGTTTTTCCCGAGTGCTCGTTGTGTAAGTCGGATTTAATTCAGAGAGTTTAAGACATTCTGTAATGTTCTCTCTATCTATAATATTTTTCTCAGTGAAATAATATACAGACGACGTGCTTTGGATGTTAATACTTGTTTGCGTACGATAAATTTTATCCCGGGGTAATGTTGTTTTCGTCCGAGAGCCAAGGAAGCGGCCGGGCCAAGGGCGGCGCCCGCCGTGGGTTAGCGGCGCCCGCCGTCGCAAGGCTCGAGGAGGCTGCCATGGTCTTCTCCTAGCTGGGACGCCAAGCCTAAGGGCGGCGACCGCCGCGCAGTGCGGCGCCCGCCGCATTTCGCCCGCCGTAGGCCATTTTGCAAGGCGGTGACCCGGGTAAATTACGGCGCCCGTCGCGACCTAGCTAGCGGGTAAAACCCGATGGTCGCCGGCGAGCGTCTGACGTGCCAAATTAGGCCTGCTCCGCCTCGTTGTAGGCAATGATGGTGTTCCCTTGGCATTTGGCTATAAAAGGGAGTGCTTGGGGTCGGATTAGAGCTCATCCTCAGCTCAAATCTCTCCCAAATTCCTACCTCGCCGGAGTTGTTGCCTCGCCGGATTCTGGAGCTTTCGTCGGAGGTCGTTTGGTGTGTTTTCCAGTAGCCTAGAGGTCCCTTTGGAAGCTTAGTGGAGGTCTGAACCCAAAGCCAGGCCAAAGGAGTGACCCTCGTGTGTGTGTTGGTGAGTTTTCTCGCCATTCTATTGTCCGCCGTTCTTCACGGCGACCGCCGTGTTCGTGGCGGCGCCCACCGTGATGAACACGGCGACCGCCGCCAGTGGCCAGAAGCCCCTTTGTTGGCTTGGTCTTGGTGGTCGTCGTTGTGGCGTCGTTTCCTTTCGTCGTCTTTAGATTCGTACTGTTGTTATGTCGGATCTAACTTAGGGTTTCTCTTATGGGTTGACTCGAAGGTTGTTGTGCTGTCGGAGCTATACCCGTGTCGAGCCCGGAATCCCATCATCGTTAGGCTTGTTTCTATTCTGCGGATTAAGGCAAGTGGCGGTTCGCTCTTGCTCATCGTTCCATATTTACATTAGTTATCAGTAGTTTATCTGAGTAATTAATTTGGAATGATTATTCTGTTTGTCTGGAAAAGGTTTTATAAACTGTTTTGGAAAATCATATAATAGGTTGTATATCTGTTAGAACGACGCTATTATTTATGATCGCCTTGTGGGCATTTATGTGGATTTATCCGTACTATTATTGTGCTTGAACTATTAGTTAGCATGAGTATTCGTAGGAACGCCTGGATTCTGAGAGGTCCATTCGTTTCTTTATAACTGTTAAGGGCGAGCAAGACCTTGCGATAGTAGAAGCTTGGACTCTGTGAGGTTTGTCATAATTCTTTAAACTTTCCAGATTTGTCATAATTCCTTAAGACTCACTTCCATTGGAGTCTTCCTTTGAGTTGATTTCTGTAATGATTCAGTCTTCCAGAGTCTTCTCTTGTGCATACCTCTTGTTATTATTCTGTAGAAGTATGAAGGTTGATTATCGTTATCGGTTATCATTCGAGAAACGATAAGTCTAACCTAATACAACTACATCGAACCTTCTGCTTTGTACCCTTGCTAGTCTATTCAAGTAGACTAACCCACGAACTTTGTTCTCCGCATGTGGGCTGGTGTCATCCGTTCGATTCGGCACATCAGATAGAAAGTAGTTCAGAAGAATAGAAGGACTATGGAGTCGACGGTGGTTTTCGAATGTTTTAGTTATTTCGTTAATCAGGTTGAGATCTTTTGGGCAATTACTTTGGTTGTAATGTGTTTTATAAGACTTCCGATGTACCCTACTTTATAAGACTTCCGCTGTGTTTGGTTTAAACTCTATGTTAGCCTATTCGGGATTGGGTTGTAATCCCGTAACTCATGTTTCTTTGACAATGTTATGTTTTGGAATTGAATGCTTTGATCATTATGTATCATTTGTAGTTCATAAATTGTATTTAAATGGTAAAGCCTTGGGTGATCTCGGTAAGGAACACTGGGGTCACTGGCGGTAATACCTTTCCAAAAGGGTTAAGTTTTGGGGGTGTTACAAACGCGTCAAATCTACCCTTGGTGCCACAACAAGACCAACACAATGAAGATCCCCCTATGGAGCTCTCGGCTGAACAACGTGAGATACATGAGTTAAGGCGCCAAGTTGCCAAATTCCAAGCCATGCAGCGCGTCACAACCGTGGTGACCGCGCCAACACAGATGATCAACAAGGATGTCGCGAGAGGACCACGACAAACTGACGCTGGTCCAAGCCAACAACGCGTGGATAAGGGAAAAAGGGTTGATGCCTTCGACCTCCAACCTCCAACCGCGCCTACAACGACTTCAATCAGTCATAGAGAGTCGTCAGGGATACGTGTCGCACCACGATCATTCCGCTCTACGAGCAAATCCTAACGACTACGACATCGGCTCCGACCGCGACAATGTTCATCAAGGTGAGTTTTCTGAACCATATGATTTTGATGACAGGTATGTATCTCGATGCACCCGGCGCCGCGTTCAAGGCTCAACACATCACGAAGGCCGATTACACAAAGCCGGGTTAGCCGATGCGACGCTGCGAAGACCCAGTCGCCGTCCCAGTGGGCACAAGCGACGCGATGAGGCCGATATCTAGACGCCAACTACCCAGCCACGAGGCTTCGATGTGCATGCCCACCTACGACATCAAAGTGCTCGAACACCATGCTACGGGTCCGATGGCTACGCGTCAATCACACCCAGAGTCCAAGACGACTTCGACGAGTTCGACGACGAGGAAGTTGAAGACTCATGTATGATAAATTCTGGCTATTCTTACCCCCCCTCTTGGAGATCCACTTGAATTGCAGCACCGCCCTTCGGATTGGATTCCTCCACCGCGTCTCAAAGCACAAAGAGATCGCGATCATGGCATTGGCGGCGAGCGCCGCGATGCCATGCCCAGAGATGTCCGCCAAGCTGATCATGGAACCCGGCTGCGACATCGTCAACGCGATGCCGCGGCCGGGTTCTCCATTAGGCCAACATAGCACGTCACATAACAATGCGCCCAAGTATTGCACGCGTTGCAGAGACACTGGGAGTACCGCACCACCGAGCACTGCATTGCAGGGCAGTTATGCCCACCATGTGCTTCTCGCCCGACCAAGAGACTTCACTGCCCGTTTGAACAACAAAGTGCCTTCTTCCCTGTTCGTGCCAACTCCAAGCTTGCACTGCGCACACATCGGCGCGCCTTTGCCCCAGCTTTCGCCGCGTTGCAAGCGGAGTTCACCGCGGAATTGACAGAGGCGCCTCCAAACGCACTACCACCCTTGTGTAGCCTTTCACAGACAATCAACTGGGTGAATGGTGCCTATCTGCCACATCGCGGCCGCCGTCGATTCGTGTTCGACACCGGAGACCTCCAGTGGGTGCACTTGCACGAGTATATGGAGCACAAGATTGATGTTGGTGAAGCAGGGACGCTTCACACCAAAGTGGGCGAGGGTGATGCGACCCTGCCCTCCATGGCGGCCATAGAACAAGAAGCTCTCAGAAGGGCCAAGTACGAAGACCGCGATCTTCGTCACACTACTCGCATCGAGTACAGAGACCGCGAGCCTTCGTCATACTTCTCGCATCTGGTACAGAGACTGCGATCTCCTTCAAGCGTCTCTAGCCAAGGCCATGGATCGCGTTCTGATCAGCACTATTTTATAGGGTTTAACTAGGGATCGTTATCGGTGTTTAGGGTGCCATTTATAGGGATTTAGAGCACAACTGTGGAATATGGAGTTGGAGAGAAGAAGTGTGGATATGGTGGTTTGGAGAAGCTAATTGAAGACATCCAGAAGACGAGGAGTAAACCACCTGAGGAGATGAAGAAGGATAGAAGAAGATCCACACAAATGAGCAAGGAAGGAGAAGATAAGGGATGCCGCGACCAACCGCGATCAAGGACAAAGTCACGATGCAGCCGCGGCGAAAGACAGAGCGCGGAGCAAACGAGTGCCACTTCCGCGATCGCAGAAATCTGGCCTCGCCCGCGGAAAATTCCTGTGTTGTGCAAAGTCGAGAGCAGATTCCTATTTTCCGCGACCGCGGAAGCACACGGAGGCGACCCACGAAGCTTTTCCGAGTTTTTTTTTTTCTTGATTTTTATTCTTTTATATTTCGATACTTTAGTTTTATTTCCTTTTAGATGAGGTTTGTGATCTTGGGCTTTAGGTTAAGTCTATTTAACCGAAATTCCATAGCCTCCATTCATTCATCTTGGTATCATCGACATTCGCTATTACGTACTATTTTCCATTCAGTATTATTTTCTTTCGAAGACTATGAGGAGCTAAGCACCTTTGCTTAGTCCGACAATTGAAGCCTAAGTTTGAATTTGATTGTGAGGTTATTCCTTTCCTTTATCCTTGAATGTTATTAATTCTTTTATGCTTCATCCAATTGAGTTATATTGATTTCTCTAGATTAGCTACCTAGTTTTATCGATATTATTCATACTGCAGGATTAGGATCTTGAATAGTATTGGTTGGATCTAACTCATCAGTTGTTGTGATTATCATTATTAATATTAGTTTCCCTAGCCTGACAACCTAGTTGAGATTAGAATTATCTATAGTGTTAGTTACCTCTTTCTGGCCAACTTGTTGAGATCAATATTATTCATCCCTAATTCAGAAGTAGCAACCACGATTTACTGGAACGAGTTGTGAATGTTTATTGTGAAGAGAATTAATTGCATGTCAAGTACTGACGAGTTGTTAAGTATTGCATGAGCCTATCTATTCCTGAGCTTATTCTGCTGTTAGATTTATCTTGATAGTTTCTTGATTGGTTTAATAGTTAGGGTTACCAGGCCGAGTTGGACTGGTAACTATTTCAGAACAGGGATTAGGACATTCATGAGGATTGAGGACTAGGAATAATAATGATCAATCAACCAAACTGAAAGTGGATATTTGTTTGGCTAAGTGTTTTTTCCCAATTTGATTATAATCTTTACTTTTGTTTATTTTGTTTGCTTGGTTTTCATCCAATTCAACTTCAAAACCCCACATTGTTACTATTGCATGCAATCTACATAAATGAAACAACTCCTCCCTGTGAGATTCGACCCTTGCTTGACCAAACTACTTGTTTAGGTTTGTTAGGATAATTTTGACCAGGTGACACGACTAAAGTCTGTCTGCCACGTTCTATCTCAAGATCCTCGCCTCCAGCCCAGTCCAGAGATCGCGTTCTATCTCAAGATCCTCGCCATCATCATTGAACGCGTTCTTTGAATTATTTTGTATTTATTGAACATAATTATTTTCAGTATTTTCTTTTGGGTGTGTGTTCCACACGTGTCGCGTGGGCCAGCCCATTAAGCGAGACTCGGCCCATCCGAGTCCCGCTATCTCCAATAAAAAGTAATCTCGACCTTCTGTATTAGGCTACGTCTAATTTTGAATCAAAGCTTAAGTTTGAGAGCATATCGCCTCCTTCCTTTGATTGGACGTCAAAAACCTATCTGTCTTCTCATCTCCTTCACTCTGCCGCCGACGCTACGACAATCGTTTGATTCTTCAAGCCAAGTCTTCCTTCGCATCTCCCTTTACTCCGATGTCGACGCTACGGCCCAAGACTTGTCTTTTCAAGTCATATATCCCCTCCAACAATCGCTTCCGCCATAGCCCTACCACCATCAATCATCGCGTTCACCAACTCACACGAGAGCCAAATACCGCATTTCATTCATCCAACCACAGAAACAACCCGCGCGACTTCCCACCAAGATCATCGATCCGGCAATCACAAGCAGGAACGCATCAATCAAGGTGACGAGACTTCACATTATTAGGTCCTTCAAATGCAGAAGAAGGAGGCTTAATGACTTCCAAATGATGACTTGTTTCTTGGCCTCACTTGCCTTAAATGATTGTGAATTAAACATGAGGCTCTTCTCCTGGACTGCCGCTAACGACTGCAACTTCTGGGCTGTTTGAGGTAGATTCCATGGAATCAGTTGTCATCATAGTTGTAGATCTTTTTGTTAGCTTTCCAATGGATACTCATGGTCCTCCATTGGATGTTCGTAGCTCCCTTTATAGCCAAAATACCGAGATGGTGTCGGAGGGACAAATTCAGCGGTTTTGTCGGTGTTGTCACCTTCCAACATCTGAACGATTCCTTTGTTTTTCGCTTTTGTTCTTCCTCAAATATGATGTCACCCATAGTCATATCATCCTCTCCTCCTTTAAGAGGATTCGTCCTCAAATCCACATGCACTTCAAGAGCTAGATGAGATGTACTACCTTTCTTTCCCTCCATGGTGGCGGTTTTGACAAGTGGTTGTTCGACAAGGTATTTTGCCTCACCTTTATTAAGTTTTGGCTCCTCTTCAACAACTTTCTCTTCAACAACTTTGGCCATGAAAGTTTCACACACTTCCTCCTTAAGCGCTTCATCACCATTGAGCGACTTCTATATTTTTAAGGGTTCCTTGACAAGCTTTGGGGTAGCCTCCGCCGCATATTGGTGCAACATCACCATAAGCTGAATTTCTCTCTCCTTTGCACGACGATCATGATCCTCCAACAAGCACTTACAATCGGAAAAAATTGATGCGGTACTTTCTCGCCAAATTTGTCGAAACTTCGACATAGTGATCGGGTGGTGCTTTCCATGGTTAAAGATGATTCCTTTTGAAACATCCTTGATGGTAGCTCTGATACCAAATGATGAGAAGAAGGATCATTGTATGCTCAGTATCAAGGAAGTTTCGGCCTTCAATCGATCACAAGACAACAAATACGATCGTTGCTTGAAAATTATGATTTCAGGGTTTTTTTTTAGATCTTGGATCCGTTTTTTTAAGGGTTTCTTTGCTGGGAATTGAAAGGGACAAGTGGACAAGGATATCATGGATATGACTCACCACAAGGACAAACAAATTAGAGATATGACTCATTCAAAGAAGCTTATCCATGCTCGATATTACGCACGAGCACACTCGATCTTACTCACGAGCAAGCAAGAAGAACTGGAGACATTCTCTTGACAAAACACTCAGTTTAAGGCTTGATTCAATTCATATTAGACGTGGTTACAATGGTAGAAGAACACTCTTTAAATAGAGAACAAACTAGAGACTCTTTGATGGCTCGACATTGAAGATGGTTGTCTTGGAAGACTCTTCAAATGGCATGGATTTAATATTGATCAAGGTGAAGAGTCTTCCCATTATTAGGTCCTTCAAATGCAGAAGAAGGAGGCTTAATGACTTCCAATTGATGACTTGTTTCTTGGCCTCCCTTGCCTTAAATGATTGTGAATTAAACATGAGGCTCTTCTCCTGGACTGCCGCTAAAGACTGCAACTTATGGGCTGTTTGGGGTAGATGCCATGGAAGCAGTTGTCATCGTAGTTGTAGATCTTTTTGTTAGCTTTCCAATGGCTACTCATGGTCCTTCATTGGATGTTCGTAGCTCCCTTTCTAGCCAAAATACTGAAGAGGTGTCGGAGGGACAAATTCAGCGGTTTTGTCACCTTCCAACATCTGAACGATTTCTTTGTTTTTCGCTTTTGTTCTTCCTCAAATATGATGTCACCCAGAGTCATATCATCCTCTCCTCCTTTAAGAGGATTCGTCCTCGAATCCACATGCACTTCAAGAGCTAGATGAGATGTACTACCTTTCTTTCCCTCCATGGTGGCGGTTTTGACTAGTGGTTGTTCGACAAGGTATTTTGCCTCATCTTCATTCAGTTTTGGCTCCTCTTCAACAACTTTGGCCATGAAAGTTTCACACACTTCCTCCTTAAGCGCTTCATCACCATTGAGCGACTTCTCTATTTGTAAGGGTTCCTTGACAAGCTTTGGGGCAGCCTCCGCCGCATATTGGTGCAACATCTCCATAAGCTGAATTTCTCTCTCCTTTGCACGACGATCCTGATCCTCCAACAAGCACTTACAATCGGCAAAAATTGATGCGGTACTTTCTCGCCAAATTTGTCGAAACTCCGACATAGTGATCGGGTGGTGCTTGCCATGGTTAAACATGATTCTTTTTGAAACATCCTTGATGGTAGCTATGATACCAAATGATGAGAAGAAGGATCGGTGTATGCTCAGCATCAAGGAAGTTTCGGCCTTCAATCGATCACAAGACAACAAATACGATCGTTGCTTGAAAATGATGATTTCGGTTTTTTTTTAGATCTTGGATCCGTTTTTTTAAGGGTTTCTTTGCTGGAAATTGAAAGGGATAAGTGGACAAGGATATCATGGATATGACTCACCACAAGGACAAATAAATTAGAGATATGACTCACTCAAAGAAGCTTATCCATGCTCGATATTACGCACGAGCACACTCAATCTTACTCACGAGCAAGCAAGAAGAACTAGAGACATTCTCTTGACAAAGCACTCAGTTTAAGGCTTGATTCAATTCATATTAGACGTGGTTACAATGGTAGAAGAAAGCTCTTTAAATAGAGAACCAACTAGAGACTCTTTGATGGCTCGACATTGAAGATGGTTGTCTTGGAAGACTCTTCAAATGGCATGGATTTAATATTGATCAAGGTGAAGAGTCTTCACATTATTAGGTCCTTCAAATGCAAAAGAAGGAGGCTTAATGACTTCCAATTGATGACTTGTTTCTTGACCTCCCTTGCCTTAAATGATTGTGAATTAAACATGAGGCTCTTCTCCTAGACTGCCGCTAAAGACTGTAACTTCTGGACTGTTTGGGGTAGATTCCATGGAAGAAGTTGTCATCATAGTTGTAGATATTTGTGTTAGCTTTCCAATGGCTACTCATGGTCCTCCATTGGATGTTCGTAGCTCCCTTTATAGCCAAAATACTGAAGAGGTGTCGGAGGGACAAATTCAGCGGTTTTGTCACCTTCCAACATCTGAACGATTCTTTTGTTTTTCGCTTTTGTTCTTCCTCAATCATGATGTCACCCATAGTCATATCATCCTCTCCTCCTTTAATAGGATTCGTCCTTGAATCCACATGCTGTTCAAGAGCTAGATGAGATGTACTACCTTTCTTTCCCTCCATGGTGGCGGTTTTGACAAGTGGTTGTTCGACAAAGTATTTTGCCTCATCTTGATTCAGTTTTGGCTCCTCTTCAACAACTTTCTCTTCAATAACTTTGGCCATGAAAGTTTCACACACTTCCTCCTTAAGCGCTTCATCACCATTGAACGACTTCTCTTTTTGTAAGGGTTCCTTGACAAGCTTTGGGGCAGCCTCCGCCGCATATTGGTGCAACATCACCATAAGCTGAATTTCTCTCTCCTTTGCACGACGATCCTGATCCTCCAACAAGCACTTACAATCGGCAAAAATTGATGCTCCACTTTCTCGCCAAATTTGTCGAAACTCCGACATAGTGATCGGGTGGTGCTTTCCATGGTTAAACATGATTCCTTTTGAAACTTCCTTGATGGTAGCTCTGATACCAAATGATGAGAAGAAGGATCGTTGTATGCTCAGTATCAAGGAAGTTTCGGCCTTCAATCGATCACAAGACAACAAATACGATCATTGCTTGAAAATGATGATTTCGGGGCTTTTTTTTAGATCTTGGATCCGTTTTTTTTAAGGGTTTCTTTGCTGGAAATTAAAAGGGATAAGTGGACAAGGATATCGTGGATATGACTCACCACAAGGACAAACAAATTAGAGATATGACTCACTCAAAGAAGGTTATCCATGCTCGATATTACGCACGAGCACACTCGATCTTACTCACGCGCAAGCAAGAAGAACTGGAGACATTCTCTTGACAAAACACTCAGTTTAGGGCTTGATTCAATTCATATTAGACGTGGTTACAATGGTAGAAGAAGGCTCTTTAAATAGAGAACAAACTAGAGACTCTTTGATGGCTCGACATTGAAGATGGTTGTCTTGGAAGACTCTTCAAATGCAGAAGAAGGAGGCTTAATGACTTCCAATTGATGATTTGTTTCTTGGCCTCCCTTGCCTTAAATGATTGTGAATTAAACATGAGGCTCTTCTCCTGGACTGTTTGGGGTAGATTCCATGGAAGCAGTTTTCATCATAGTTGTAGACCTTTTTGTTAGCTTTCCAATGGCTACTCATGGTCCTCCATTGGATGTTCATAGCTCCCTTTATAGCCAGAATACTGAGGAGGTCTCGGAGGGACAAATTCAGCGGTTTTGTCGGTTTTGTCACCTTCCAACATCTGAACGATTCTTTTGTTTTTCGCTTTTGTTCTTCCTCAAAAATGATGTCACCCATAGTCATATCATATTCTCCTCCTTTAAGAGGATTCGTCCTCGAATCCACATGCTCTTCAAGAGCTAGATGAGATGTACTACCTTTCTTTCTCTCCATGGTGGCGGTTTTGACAAGTGGTTGTTCGACAAGGTATTTTGCCTCATCTTCATTCAGTTTTGGCTCCTATTCAACAACTTTCTCTTCAACAACTTTGGCCATGAAAGTTTCACACACTTCCTCCTTAAGCGCTTCATCACAATTGAGCGACTTCTCTATTTGTAAGGGTTCTTTGACAAGCTTTGGGGCAGCCTCCGCCGCATATTGGTGCAACATCTCCATAAGTTGAATTTCTCTCTCCTTTGCACGACGATCCTGATCCTCCAACAAGCACTTACAATCGGCAAAAATTGATGCGGTACTTTCTCGCCAAATTTGTCGAAACTCCGACATAGTGATCGGGTGGTGTTTTCCATGGTTAAACATGATTCCTTTTGAAACATCATTGATGGTAGCTCTGATACCAAATGATGATAAGAAGGATCATTGTATGCTCAGTATCAAGAAAGTTTCGGCCTTCAATCGATCACAAGACAACAAATACGATCGTTGCTTGAAAATGATGACTTCGGGTTTTTTTTATATCTTGGATCCATTTTTTAAGGGTTTCTTTGCTGGAAATTGACAGGGATAAGTGGACAAGGATATCATGGATATGACTCACCACAAGGACAAACAAATTAGAGATATGACTCACTCAAAGAAGCTTATCCATGTTCGATATGACGCACGAGCACACTCGATCTTACTCACGAGCAAGCAAGAAGAACTGGAGACATTCCCTTGACAAAACACTCAGTTTAAGGCTTGACTCAATTCATATTATACGTGGTTACAATGGTAGAAGAAAACTCTTTAAATAGAGAACAAACTAGAGACTCTTTGATGGCTCGACATTGAAGATGGTTGTCTTGGAAGACTCTTCAAATGGCATGGATTTAATATTGATCAAGGTGAAGAGTCTTCACATTATTAGGTCCTTCAAATGCAGAAGAAGGAGGCTTAATGACTTCCAATTGATGACTTGTTTCTTGGCCTCTCTTGCCGTGAATTAAACATGAGGCTCTTCTCTTGGACTGCCGCTAAAGACTGCAATTTCTGGGCTGTTTGGGGTAGATTACATGGAAGCAGTTGTCATCATAGTTGTAGATCTTTTTGGTAGCTTTACAATGGCTACTCATGGTCCTCTATTGGATGTTCGTAGCTCCCTTTATAGCCAAAATATTGAGGAGGTGTCGGAGGGACAAATTCAGCGGTTTTGTCGGTTTTGTCACCTTCTAACATCTGAACGATTCCCTTGTTTTTCGCTTTTGTTCTTCCTCAAATATGATGTCACCCATAGTCATATCATCCTCTCCTTCTTAAAGAGGATTCGTCCTCGAAACCACATGCACTTCAAGAGCTAGATGAGATGTACTACCTTTCTTTCCCTCCATGGTGGCAGTTTTGACAAGTGGTTGTTCGACAAGGTATTTTGCCTCATCTTCATTCAGTTTTGGCTCCTCTTCAACAACTTTCTCTTCAACAACTTTGGCCATGAAAGTTTCACACATTTCCTCCTTAAGCGCTTCATCACCATTGATCGACTTCTCTTTTTGTAAGGGTTCCTTGACAAGCTTTGGGGCAGCCTCCACCGCATATTGGTGCAACATCTCCATAAGCTGAATTTCTCTCTCCTTTGCACGACGATCCTGATCCTCCAACAAGCACTTATAATCGGCAAAAATTGATGCGGTACTTTCTCAGCAAATTTGTCGAAACTCCGACATAGTGATCGAGTGGTGCTTTCCATGGTTAAACATGATTCCTTTTGAAACTTCCTTGATGGTAGCTCTGATACCAAATGATGAGAAGAAGGATCGTTGTATGCTCAATATCAATGATGTTTCGGCCTTCAATCGATCACAAGACAACAAATACGATCGTTGCTTGAAAATGATGATTTCAGAGCTTTTTTTTAGATCTTGGATCCATTTTTTTTAAGGGTTTCTTTGCTGGAAATTGAAAGGGATAAGTGGACAAGGATATCGTGGATATGACTCACCACAAGGACAAACAAATTAGAGATATGACTCACTCAAAGAAGCTTATCCATGTTCGATATGACGCACGAGCACATTCGATCTTACTCACGAGCAAGCAAGAAGAACTGGAGACATTCCCTTGACAAAACACTCAGTTTAAGGCTTGACTCAATTCATATTATATGTGGTTACAATGGTAGAAGAACACTCTTTAAATAGAGAACAAACTAGAGACTCTTTGATGGCTCGACATTGAAGATGGTTGTCTTGGAAGACTCTTCAAATGGCATGGATTTAATATTGATCAAGGTGAAGAGTCTTCACATTATTAGGTCCTTCAAATGCAGAAGAAGGAGGCTTAATGACTTCCAATTGATGACTTGTTTCTTGGCCTCTCTTGTCGTGAATTAAACATGAGGCTCTTCTCTTGGACTGCCGCTAAAGACTGCAATTTCTGGGCTGTTTGGGGTAGATTACATGGAAGCAGTTGTCATCATAGTTGTAGATCTTTTTGGTAGCTTTACAATGGCTACTCATGGTCCTCCATTGGATGTTCGTAGCTCCCTTTATAGCCAAAATATTGAGGAGGTGTCGGAGGGACAAATTCAGTGGTTTTGTCGGTTTTGTCACCTTCTAACATCTGAACGATTCCCTTGTTTTTCGCTTTTGTTCTTCCTCAAATATGATGTCACCCATAGTCATATCATCCTCTCCTTCTTAAAGAGGATTCGTCCTCGAAACCACATGCACTTCAAGAGCTAGATGAGATGTACTACCTTTCTTTCCCTCCATGGTGGCAGTTTTGACAAGTGGTTGTTCGACAAGGTATTTTGCCTCATCTTCATTCAGTTTTGGCTCCTCTTCAACAACTTTCTCTTCAACAACTTTGGCCATGAAAGTTTCACACATTTCCTCCTTAAGCGCTTCATCACCATTGATCGACTTCTCTTTTTGTAAGGGTTCCTTGACAAGCTTTGGGGCAGCCTCCGCCGCATATTGGTGCAACATCTCCATAAGCTGAATTTCTCTCTCCTTTGCACGACGATCCTGATCCTCCAACAAGCACTTATAATCGGCAAAAATTGATGCGGTACTTTCTCACCAAATTTGTCGAAACTCCGACATAGTGATCGAGTGGTGCTTTCCATGGTTAAACATGATTCCTTTTGAAACTTCCTTGATGGTAGCTCTGATACCAAATGATGAGAAGAAGGATCGTTGTATGCTCAATATCAATGATGTTTCGGCCTTCAATCGATCACAAGACAACAAATACGATCGTTGCTTGAAAATGATGATTTCAGAGCTTTTTTTTAGATCTTGGATCCGTTTTTTTTAAGGGTTTCTTTGCTGGAAATTGAAAGGGATAAGTGGACAAAGATATCGTGGATATGACTCACCACAAGGACAAACAAATTAGAGATATGACTCACTCAAAGAAGCTTATCCATGCTCGATATTACGCACGAGCACACTCGATCTTACTCACGAGCAAGCAAGAAGAACTGGAGACATTCTCTTGACAAAACACTCAGTTTAGGACTTGATTCAATTCATATTAGACGTGGTTACAATGGTAGAAGAAGGCTCTTTAAATAGAGAACAAACTAGAGACTCTTTGATGGCTCGACATTGAAGATGATTGTCTTGGAAGACTCTTCAAATGGCATGGATTTAATATTGATCAAGGTGAATAGTCTTCACATTATTAGGTCCTTCAAATGCAGAAGAAGGAGGCTTAATGACTTCCAATTGATGACTTGTTTCTTGGCCTCCCTTGCCTTAAATGATTGTGAATTAAACATGAGGCTCTTCTCCTGGACTGCCGCTAAAGACTGCAACTTCTGGGCTGTTTGGGGTAGATTCCATGGAAGAAGTTGTCATCATAGTTGTAGATATTTTTTTTAGCTTTCCAATGGCTACTCATGGTCCTCCATTGGATGTTCGTAGCTCCCTTTATAGCCAAAATACTGAGGAGGTGTCGGAGGGACAGATTCAGCGGTTTTGTTGGTTTTGTCACCTTCCAACATCTGAACGATTCCTTTGTTTTTCGCTTTTGTTCTTCCTCAAATATGATGTCACCAATAGTCATATTATAAGGGCTACGTCCGTGAGAGCTTGAGCCCTTGTGCCCTGTCGGTCATTCTCGTGCCCAAGAAGGATGGCACATGGCGTATGTGTGTCGACTGCCGCGCTATCAATCAGATTATGGTGAAGTACCGTCACCCCATCCCGCGCCTCAATGACATGCTCGACGAATTGCATGGAGCCATTCTCTTCACCAATATTGATCTCAAGAGCGGCTACCATCAAATTCGGATGAAGGAAGGCAACAAATGGAAGACGGAATTCAAGATAAAGTATGGCTTCTACGAGTGGCTCATCATGCCTTTCGGCCTCACCAATTCCCCGAGCACGTTTATGAGGTTGATAAACCATGTCCTTAGACATTTTTTGGGGAAATTTGTCGTTGTGTATTTTGACGATATTTTGGTGTACAGCCGGACATTAGAGGACCATGTAGACCACCTTAGACAAGTCCTAGAGTGCCTTAGGACCGAGCAGTTGTATGCCAACTTGGCCAAATGTGTGTTTTGCTCGAACACAACCATTTTTCTAGGATTTGTCGTCTCTAAGGATGGCCTATGCGTGGACACCGAGAAGGTCCGCGCCATTGAGGAGTGGCTTACCCCCATGACGCCTACCATGGTTCTTTCATTTTTGGGGTTGGTTGGTTTCAATAGGCAGTTTGTGCGAGACTTTAGCACACTTGCCGCCCCGTTGCATGAGCTCACAAAGAAGGGCGACTCCATCGAGTAGAATGACCATTTTGAGGCAGCTTTTTGGACCCTTAAAGACAGGCTTTACAATGCACCCCTACTCCAATTTCCCGACTTCAACAAGATGTTTGAGGTTGAGTGTGATGCCTCCAATTTTGGCATCGACGGTGTCTTTCTTCAAGAACGGTGCCCCATCGCCTACTTCAGCGAGAAACTCTCAAGAGCCACACTCAACTATCCCACATATGACAAGGAGCTCTACGCTCTCATCCGTGTGTTGAAGACGTGGCAACACTACTTGTGGCCTAAGGAGTTCATGATCCACACGGACCATGAGGCCCTTGCCTACCTCAAGCACCAATCCACCCTCGGTCGACGCCATGCTCGATGGGTCGAGTTCATGGAGACATTTCCCTATGTCATCATGCACAAACAAGGTAAGGAGAATGTGGTCGCCGACGCCCTTTCTTGCAGGTATGTGCTCTTAACTCAACTCGATGCAAATGTCTTGAGTTTTTCTTTGATTAAGGACTTATATTTGCATGATGATTTCCCTAAGTCCATATATGAGACATGCGCATCCCGGGGTGAGTTTGAGGGTTGTATTATGGACACTGGCTCTTTAGGGTTGAGAAACTGTGCATACCCAAGTCATCCATTAGGGCTCTCCTTGTCCAAGAAGCTCATGAGGGTCATGGCTATTTTGGCACAACCAAAACCTTAGCCGCCCTCAAGAAGCACTTTTATTGGCCACACATGACGCGCCAAGTCACTAGGTTTTGTAATGCTTGTGTGACTTGCCATAGAGCCAAATCTAGGTCGAGTCCCTCATTGTACACTCCTCTACCTGTGCCATCGACCCCTTGGGAGGACTTATCCATGGATTTTATGATGGGGTTGCCGATGTCTAAGAAGGAGAGGGACTCTATTTTTGTAGTGGTAGACCGATTCTCTAAGATGGCTTATTTTATTCCTTGTAGGATGACCAATAATGCTTCGGACATAGCCTCCTTATTTTTTGAGCATGTGGTGCGATTACAAGGAATACCCCATACTATTGTGAGTGATAGGGATGTGAAATTTATGAGTCATTTTTGGAGAACTTTGTGGGGAAAGCTAGCCACCAAACTCCTATTTTCCACTAGCTACCACCCACAAACGGACGGCCAAACCGAGGTGACCAACCGTACCTTAGGGACCTTGCTTAGGACCATGCTTCAAGCCAACCCGCGCCATTGGAAGGACTTACTTTCTTGTGTTGAGTTCTCTTATAACAGGCCGGTGCTATCAACGAGGCTTACACCTTTTCAGGTCGTCTATGGCTGGAACCCCCTCACGCCGGACCTGACGCCGCATCCGCTTCGCACCGACGACAACCTCAAAGGCGCCACGCGTACCGAGTTCATCGATGAGCTGCATGCTAGGACCAAGGAGCAGCTAGAGCGGCGCACCCACCAGTACGATCCAAAGCCAACAAGGGCTGGCGCCGTGTCACATTCGCGCCTGGCGACCTTGTGTGGGTGCACATGCGGAAGGAGCGCTTCCCTGCCAAGCGTCGCACCAAGCTCGATCCCCGCGGCGATGGCCCTTTCCGCGTCCTCAAATCATTCGGCCATTATGCCTATCAGCTGGACTTGCCCGCGGACTATGGTGTTCACGCCACTTTCAATGTGGCCGACTTGTCCCCCTATGTGCCCCCGGACGTTGACATTGACGAATCGAGGACGATTCGAGGCCAAGAAGGGGAGAGTGATACGCCCCCGACCTTGACATTGACAAATGCCCAAGAAGAAGACATGATCAGTGTCCGGTCCGAAGGTCTCGTCACCAGAGCGCGGGCCAGAGCCATTGCCCAGGCCACACAGAGCATCGTGGACAAAGGCTTTGCGTGCAGCGGCACCACAGCATCATCGGCGCCCAAGGCCATGTCCCTCACCGTCATCGAAGGCTCTTCGGCCCTTGCCGCGGTGCCATGACTGCGGCATTGGTGGCACTCCCTCAGCTCCCTTGACACCATGCTTATCTTTTGCCTATTTTTCTATTTTAAGGTTATTTCATGCGACATTTGTGTTTTTGGGACACTTTTTGGTTTTGGCATGTAATTATGTTTAGCGCTCCTATGCATAGGATCGCCGACCCATTAGGTTAGTCTCGGCCCATGGCCGAAGTGGCTTGGCTATATAAGCCTTGCCTTGTGTAAATTATTGGCACGTTGAATTTTATGCTTAAGCTTCCGTTGAGTTTGCCTCCTCTTTTAAGCCTTCGACTTCAAACACCTATAAACGATCCCCGTTACGAATCAAACCAACCTCTGATTGTTCCCAAGCCATCGAACCCACTCACCCCTCCTCGATCTCCTTCGAGTGCAAGAGTGTCGGCAACCTTCGCATCCGTGAAGTTTGTCACTTATCCCGGTTACACATCGAAGAGAAGGAATCCAAGGACTCACTTTCTACCACGATCCAACATCAAATCGTAGACGAGGCAGCGTTTACGTATCACCTTGTTTAATCTTTCATCAGACTAACCGACCTTCTTTTTCCTTGTATGTTTGGCTAGTGTCATCCATCCTATACGGCACATCAGGTAAAACTTACCAAGTTCAAGACACGGGAAGATGACGTTGAAGGTAGCTGTGTTTTCCTTTTGATATTTTGTTATTTGTTTTGAACAAGGTTAAGATCATATTTTGGAGTTTATTAATTATTAAGCCTTCCGCTGATATTTTGATATATTATTGAGTTGCCATTTTTAGCAACGTCGTTTGCAAGACAATTTTTGAATGTAATATATTGTTATCCGTTTTATTTACATTTTGCGATCAATACTGTAAGCCTTGTGTGATTTCGGATATGCATTCCGATGTTACTAGTTGTAATATTCCTAAGGTAATTTAGGGGTGTTACATGTCCTATATATTTTTAGTGTAGTCTTTTGTATTTTCATCGATGTGCTTTCTTACGTGTACGGACAAGGACGAAGGATATTCTACGTGGTACTATATATAATGATTTTTGTTGCTTACTGTTCAAATGCAATATTAGTTGAAAATTACGGAATATATATGCTCTTAAAACCTACGGTTTATTTTCATTCATATAAGCTATATTTGGTATACACTCAGGTCTGTGTAATCTACTATATAATTAAAACAAATCCTTTCAAAAGCCCTACTATTCCGCCACGTGGCACCTATTCCATCCATATTTTACGGTTTTTTCTATTTTATTTTTTCTCCTTTTCAGCCTTTCTTCTTCTCAACTCCTCGCCCAACACTATCCCACGTTCTCAAAACCGTTCCTTCTCCTTTCATCCCCTTCTTCCGATTTCATAGTTCTTCAATACGATTGATTCGGACTGCAGCCCCTTATCCTCTCTTGCTTCAACATTGGATTTCTCTTCCCAGTTAAAATTCAAGCTCTCAAATCATTTAGGTTCCGCTTCGCTTTCGGTCCTGCGTCCACTTCGCTCCTTCCCCGGCGTCGACTTTGCCTTTCCGTTCAACTTGCTTCTTCTCTGCTCGTGTTTCTTCATCATCGCCTAAGCAACCAACACCTTCGGCAAGTAATTGCTCATCTCCTTCATCTGCTCTCTGCTCTCTGTTCGTGTTATCCGTCCACGTTCTAGGGTTTCCTTTCCCTAAAACATCTCTAAAGTGGCTTGCTATCAGGTAATTCATTAAAATTGCTCAGATTTCCTTCAAATGCTCTCTGCTCATTAATCTTTTGCTTGATTGCTCTTACTTTGAATCTGTCAATTTCAACCTTGTTTGTCTTCCTTATAACCATTGGTTGTCTTCTCTTCCTTTCTTCCTAAAGCAGAGAGGAAAAAGAGTTTCAGAAAAGGGCTTTTTCCCCAAGTCCTATTGTTCTTCTGAATAATTATCTCTGGTCCTTTCTTTCGCAAAATTATGATCAACCCCAAACTGTTGTATTGCAGTTATAATGCAAAGCTAATATGAACAGAGGTGTAGCAAGGTATTGTTTTCTAAGTATTTGGTACTTGAGGAGTGTCTTAGTTATCTTTTCTACCATTATTCTGGAGAATTTTGTTTTGCATTTTGAATTGATTGTTTTTCAGTCATCCAGGTAAGGATGCAATCTTAACCAATCATCTGATTTCATTTTGCTTCCATCAGTTATTATTACAAAGGATTTTGAAGATACAAAGTAAAACTAAGTACCCAACAACAGATAACAAAATCAATATTTTAATGTCTATAGGGTTTGTATCTTGGAACATTTGGCAAGTGGTATATACAGTCAAATGAGTCGTATTTTGAACTCATGAAAATGTTCTATTCATTGTTTTGTTGCTTGAAAAGGTTTATATAAATTATTATTGTTTTGAAGCCTCAAATGATGTGACCATATATATTTAAGTATTGTATGGTGTTTTGTTGTTGTTTACGCATGTCTAAGATGTCTTGAATAATGTTGGCATCCATAATTTTTGTTCAGTTAGTTTGTCATGTTTTTGGGGTTGGGCAGAGTGAGCACTTGGTTTCTTCAGCACTTTCATTTTGTATAGATGTATTTTTTTTATTTCTCCTTCTATGGGCCTTACATAGTGATATATTGAAAGTGATAGCATAACCTTACAAGTGTGTTTTGAGGTGGCCAAACTTTCTTCATCTTATTTGAGCTCAAATAAGTTATTAGAGCTTATTATATGTGTCAATATTTGGTTGCAGATCTCATTTCAGGGTGAATAAACCACTGGTCACAGGTTGTGGTGACATTGTGGTAGTGTGCATCTGAGCTACTTCTCATGCCAAAGCCCTACATCACCTGTGCTTCATGGTAATCATTCAAGATAAATTGGTCATAAAATTACTAATTCTGATAATGTTAGGAGTAAGGAAACATTACTTGAACCGAAGCAATAAGATGAGGGTTGTTTTAAATTAGATCTTTATATTTAAGTCACTGCTACAATTTTTTTTTTTATGCTCTTTATATTTGTATATGCTAAAGATTTCTTTCAACGGGCAGTATATAATTCATGTCTTCATGTCTTGTATCCTAATATATCTTAGAAGTATGGGTGATAGCTGAGAGTAGATGCAATTCATTTGAACTCAATATGTAGCTTATTGTGATGTTGTCTATCAGTGGCTATGTGGCTTTCTAACAGTAGCTTTACTACATTTGCATTTATTTATTTTTTATTTTGGACCTTTATGGTCAAATTGAGATAAAGGTCTTGTATGATATGAAAAGGAAATACTAGATTGGATATTGATATTTAATAAGTGACATTTTGCTATATACTAATATTTTGGATGCTTACTGGCAAGTTGAGAAACAACAAGTGTCATTTTTCAAGAGTTGCTTTGCTGAAAATTTAAGATAAGATTTTTTTTTGGAATGTCAAGCAGTTGCGATGGACAATGCATCGCCAAGGTGGAAAGAGAGCTTGAATTGTTTCGCTACTTGGAGTTTTTACTTTTGCATCAATCGTGTCAGCCACTCCATTCTTTTTTGTTTTGATGTGAAATGTCATTTTACCTTTAGATCATTGTAGTCTACTATGCAATAAAATTGTTGATGTTGTTATTAAGAAGTAAAAAATCAAGTTGATACTAATGATCACCTTAATTTTCTTCCGAGGGTTTTCTCATTTGGCAACTTATTATGTGTCAATTAGTTTGGATGTTTCCTGGTCGTGATTGGTGTTATTATTACAATGGCAAGATAAGCAGTCACATCCCAATAGTTGATGCTACATTCTTCGATTAACATATATACTAACAACCTCAACCGCTGAATTTTACGTTTGCTTTTGGATCTTAATACGCTTAATTGGGCTGAATTTTTAAAAAAATTGCATCCAGGTTTGTTTGGTTCAATTTATGTATGAGAAATTGTTAAATTATTGTTGTATCATATTTCATTTTTTATATCAAATTTCCTCCGATCAATGTTGATTTTTGATAGATTAATTTCTTTTTAGATCAAATTTTTTTCGATTAATGTTGATTATTGCTAAATTCATTAATTATTGTTTCACATATAGGGTTTAACAGGATTTGGGTTGCCTCAAACATTCATAATTCTGACTCTGTGGGATTTATTATGAGTGTTCTTTGTTCATATTTGGTAAGGACGAGTGGTAATATTATCTATTGATTTTTGGTATCTATAGCCAGTAGAAAAAAAATGTAGAAATTGAACAGTGAAAATCTAGAAACTTGATAATGTTGGTTGTAAATTGGCATTCTACGTTTTTTTTGCAGAAAGTGAAGTGTCTTGAAGCAACATGTGCTTCTTTGGATGATATCTCTGCCATTGTTTAGAGAAGTTGAATCTATTACTGGATGTGATGATAAGATAAACATCCATATATGGCTCAAATGCGTTGAAAATGTTTGCAGTCGATATGAAGTGTTGGATGATATATTAACCTCCCGTGTAAATTTCAGTTTTTCCTTTGCCATTCAGTTCAACTGTCAATTGTTTCCTTTTTTGTTGTTAAATAACCTTTGTTGTTTTAAGTTTATCATCATATTTAAATCATGATAATTATACGTCAATGCTTGATAGTCTTGGAGTATCTAGCTATCGTCATCTAATTATGAAATTTGAGGACTCTGTAGTGAGGCAGCGCCAATCCTGTATTTCTGCCACTAAGTTAAAAGAGCTGAAGGAAAGTCGTCTCTAGAGTCACTTGGACCACTGATTAAAAGAACTTGACGGTTGTTATTCCGTTAATTTTTTTTATGTTTCCCATAATCTTCCATTTTTTTGGAGCAATTCTGCTTATATCTATTGTTTAATAGTTTAAATGTCATATTTGTTCATTCAGTCTGCTAATGTGTGAAAATAATTTATGAAATTTGCTCTTGGTTTTAGTTTTTATCATAAAAATGTATATATTTTTGTTATTTTCGGAATTGTATTGTGTGGGTTTGGTAAGCTTTCGATGCATAATAAGACGAGGAACATGGGGCTTGCTTTCGTGGAA
This sequence comes from Rheum nobile, assembly GCA_027886185.1. NCBI lineage: Eukaryota > Viridiplantae > Streptophyta > Magnoliopsida > Caryophyllales > Polygonaceae > Rheum > Rheum nobile. The sequence goes on from WOAB01000069.1 coordinate 2,051,056, forward strand.
ATGGGATCACCGGAGGATGCCAATAAATCTCTTAATAACTGGAAGTTTATGTAAGCATGCTTAGATTGCTGTATTGTTCAATTTTCAGTATTATATGTTCTTTCTCTATTAATCTGTATCTTATGATGTTGCTTAGTGCAAATATAGTGTAATAAAAAGTCTGATACTACATGCTTAGATCACTGTTTGAGATGCTTATGTTTTTTTTATCATTCTCCTTTGGTAACAATTGTTTATCGTTCTCAGTTTTTCTGTCTCTCCTGCTGGGTGTTCATGTAATCATATTGCTTTATTCTTTATGTAAATCAATCTGATAGGCAATTTGTCCGTATAGACTTTTTGAAGAATAATATTTAAAAGTGAATTATGAACCAGGGAAACGCTGTAAATTAAACTAGATAACCTAAACTTAAGTTGTTGGTGAGTAAAATCCTGTAGAAACGAGGTGAACGGTGATGTTTTATCTAAAGCCTTTCAAGGTTTCCTTCATTTAACATGCCTAGAGTAAGTTATGAATTACTTCTTTTATAAGAATGTTCAATTCTGTAATTATGCATGAAAATTTCTGTTTATGAAACATCTACTTAGTCCTGATGTACCTATTCAAGCAAAATGTTTAATTTTTTTGGAGTTAGGTTGTGAGAGACAAGAGGACAGTGAATTTGATATGTAATCTATTGTGTATTATTGGAATTATTGTTGATTTTAATTTAGTATGGTGTTGTAGGCTGCTAATCTATTTTGGCTTTGTGGGTTTTCCTCCTATCTTCCTTTAAGTATGGCGTTAAAGAGAGACCTAGAATGTGGATTTATCAGCTATGATGCGCCGACCGTACCAATGGCACGTAGACCAGCACTGGTAAGAAGTATTTTGTATTTTTGGGATATTTTACATTTTCATCTAATTACAGTTGAATATGTTCCTTACTTCTTTTTCTTTGATCATTGGTTATAGAAACAAATTAGCAAAGAATTTATCAAACATTGGGAGTGGATGATCACAACATTAGCAAATTTTTTATCAAATAGGAGCCTTAATATAACATGGATGAAGCAATGAAGATTGAACAGGAGGAACATGGAAGTTCTGAGGAGAGTGTTGTTTACTCCTCCATTTGCTTACATAAGAGCACTCAATATGAGTACAAAAAGGAAGTTGTAGATACTTCCAGTAAACAATGAAAAAGAAAATGTCATTACAAACTCTGCTTGCTCTCGCAAGTAATATTGTAATATGCTAATTCAAAATAGCATATTCCAATACTACTTTTAGGATGCTCTAAGCCGAGAAATCAGCTTGGATTCTTTGGAAGGTTTCGTACTATCACATGAATCTCAATAGTTATTTATCACTCCTGTGATATAAGGATGTGCAAAACTAAAGTGAATTTTCGCGGTTTATTTTTTCCTCTCATTTTCAATTGGATTTCTACTTAATCATGGACTTAATGTGGTGAATTGAGCACATAATATCCTCCTACATTGGTGGAGGTGCATCAGAAGGTGGTGGAGGTGCAGTAGAAGGCGGTGGAGCTAAAGGTGTTATAGGCGGTTTGGAGGCTACATTAGTTGGTGCAGCTGCTGGTGCTTGCCCTTTTGTTGTTTGGAACGAGACAATGATGCAAGACAGCGCAAAAACCCACCACTTTGCATTCATTTTATGAGGTTTTCATTGTGAGACTCGCAAAGAGACTAATGGTGTTATATATATTTTGCAGAATGTATTAAAATGTAGGGGAAGGTAGAGGGAGGAGTGACTTGCCTTTCAAAATTCATTTGATGGCTAAATTTCTTCTAAAGGTTTAAAGGAAAGGAATGTGCTTACGTCTCAAATGTCACAATTTGTCTGTTTTATACTTCTGTGCAGCTTTGATTGTGTTATTTAGCAGCATTGACCGTCTATAGTTGCCATTAATCAATATGGTAATCAAAATGACATGTATATTGGTGAGAGAAACGTGTTATATGTTGCCACAAACAAATGATTACCCTATTGCAACAAGATATACATGTGTATACAGTGTTGTGACATGAATGCAAATGAAGTGTTGTTACATGAATGCAAATTTCATCAATTTTTATAGCAAGATATACATGTGTAGATTTTCTTACGACGTGAATGTAAATTTAAAATTTATCATTTTTTACAGTAAGGCATATAAGCGTATATTTTTTTACGACACGAATGCAAATTTAAATTTCACCACTTGTTACAGCAAAGTATACAGGTGTATATTGTTTTACGACATGTATGTAAATTTAAATTTCATCACTTTTTACAGCAATATATACATGCATATATTTTCTTACGACACGAATCCAAATTTAAATTTCATCATTTTTGTTACAGCAAGGTTTATAGAAGTATATTGTTTTACGACATATATGCAAATTTAAATTTCTTCACTTTTTACAGCAAGGTATATAGGCGTATATTTTTTTACGACATGAATGCAAATTTAAATTTTATCACTTTTACAACAAAGTATACAAGCGTATATTTTCTTACGACAAGAATGCAAATTTAAATTTTATTATTTTTTACAGTAAGGTATACAGTTGTATATTGTTTTACGACATGCATGCAAATTTAAATTTTATCACTTTTTACAACAAGTTATGCGAGTATATATATTCTTATGACATAAATTCTTTAGGAATAAATAACATCTTCTACACCTGTACAATTGTATATAGGGGGTATCATCACTTGAAGTATAATGTTACATACTAAAAATCTACCAAAATATAAGTCTGGTTGATTTTACCTACTCAAAATCATATATCATTAAAAATATTAGTAAATCTTGCATGATCATTTATAAAATGGTTTTCAAGCTATACTATACATGCTCAAAATGATATCAAATATTAGTAAATCTTCCATGATCATTAATAAATTGGTTTTCAAGCTATATCTTTCATAAATTAAATTGTTTGATAAATTGGTTTTCAAGATAGATTATTAATGTATCTCACTTCCTTAATCTGTTTTTCTCTCCAAAAAATAAATTCAACTATTTTAAAACTAATTGTAAAACTAACCAAATTATGTACAATCATGATCTTTACGTGAAACGATTATGAAAAAGGAAGTTGTACAATTTATATACCCAATACTATCATCACTTATGAGATAAATGTTACGTACTAAATATTTATTAATTTACCAAACATATAAGTTTGATTTATTTTACCCTCAAAAGACAATATAATGTACAAAATCTATATATTTGTTTTCTAAAACAAAATCCAATCTAACTATTTTTTTCCATTCAAAAGATTGACAATAAGAATTCATATATATATTTTAAGAAAATCTATATAAATGTAGGTGTCAATGAATTACTAATGGAAGTCTACCTCTGACAGGTCTATGGTGCCAAGTGCCAACTATCAAATGAAGTAAATCATCCAAGTGTTATTTGATTCCCACTATCCAATTCAGAACCTTCCCCTACGACATCTTCAAGACACGCATCAAATCTTCAAGACGAAAACTATAACTAGAGAATCCAAACATAAATGACATAGTTTCCATACATAAATGACATAAATGAAGTAAATCATCCAAGTGTTATTTGATTCCCACTATCCAATTCAGAACCTTCCCCTACGACATCTTCAAGACACGCATCAAATCTTCAAGACGAAAACTATAACTAGAGAATCCAAACATAAATGACATAGTTTCCATACATAAATGACATAAATGAAGTAAATCATCCAAGTGTTATTTGTTTTCTAAAACAAAATCCAATCTAACTATTTTTTTCCATTCAAAAGATTGACAATAAGAATTCATATATATATTTTAAGAAAATCTATATAAATGTAGGTGTCAATGAATTACTAATGGAAGTCTACCTCTGACAGGTCTATGGTGCCAAGTGCCAACTATCAAATGAAGTAAATCATCCAAGTGTTATTTGATTCCCACTATCCAATTCAGAACCTTCCCCTACGACATCTTCAAGACACGCATCAAATCTTCAAGACGAAAACTATAACTAGAGAATCCAAACATAAATGACATAGTTTCCATACATAACTTTATATAATGATATAAGATTATTATCCTATTATTACAATTAACTCATTTTACATGTTTCTCTTACATACTTTTATTTTTATTTTATATCATTATGCCGAATGGGTCTATGAAGGATTTCAGAATTCAGCGTTGTTTCCGCGGTCGCGGAAATACCTCTGCGATCGCGGAAAAGTTCTTGTAAACTCTCGTAACTCAGCTATCTTTCCGCGGTCGCGGCCAAGTCTTCCACGGTCGCGGCCATGTCTTTCGCGGTTGCGGCTATGTCCTCCGCGGTCGCGGAAATGCTCATGTTCTGCTACTCTGCGTCTGGCTCTCTTCGAGTGCACTCCCATTGCTTCCTCTTCGTCCTTCGCCGTCATCGAGGGGGTCATGGGGCTATCAATCTCCCCTTCTTGGCTGCGAAGCGTCCCCGCTTCATCCTCGTCGTCAAAATCAGGAGGCGTATAAGGAGGAAGATCAACGACGTTGAACGTAGGATGCGCACCATAGTCATCGGGTATAGGGGGCAATCCCTCGGGCAGCTCCTCGAGCAACCCATCCCCAAGGTCCTATAAAGGAGAAGTCACGGTAGGGGGTAAATCAACAAAATCTTTAACAGTTAAAAGACACGCGGAAGGAGCAAGTAAAAAGCAAGGACGACGTCCCTGAATGATTGGAGAGACATTCCGAGACCTAGCCAATAGAAGCTGGTCTTTACAAGATCCTTGAATGTCGGGTTGAGCTGGCTTAGGAGGATGTTTTGTTGCTGTTTTTTGTGGCTTCTCACGGCCAGCTGAGGGCAGTGGATGTCCCTTGGCTTGTTCAAGTGCCTTGACTCGGTTCCTCTCAACTTGATCTTGCAAAATCTCCTTAGGGCTCATAGGAAGCAATGTTACTTTTCTTCCATTGTGCATGAAGACGTAGTTGTTGAGAAATCCATCATGAAAAGTTCTCTTGTCAAATTACCAAGGTCGCCCTAAGAGAAGATGAGTTGCATCCATGGGCACTACGTCATAAAGCACCGAATTCGCGTAATGACCAATGCTGAAATTTATGGTGCATTGTTGCTTCACAACATTGGAATCATCACCCTCGGAGATCCATTGTAGACTATAGGGTTGTGGGTGTGGAGTTGTATCGAACTTGAAGTGCTTGATCATCTTTTCATTGATGATATTGCAACAACTTCCACCATCTATAATAACACTCAAAGAAGCACCCTGGACCGCACACTTAGTATGAAACAAATTTTCACGTTGGTCAAGTAAGGTACCTTCTTTGGCGGTAAGAATGCGGCGTGTAACGAAGCTAAGAGGCACGGTGCCTGGCTCATCCATATGGCTGTATATGTATCCATCCAATTCCTCCTCCTCCTCATGGCCGTAGGTGTCAAAAACCGGCCCGGCGTCGGGGGTGTCCTCGTCAAAAGACTCGTAGCCGGAGGTGGTCGAGAAGAGGACGTGCTTGTTGTTGGGGCAGTCCCGCTGTATGTGGCCACGCCCTTGGCACTTAAAACAGACCTTGTCCCGTGCCTTATCATCGGCAGGAGGCGCTCGATGCTGCTGTGGCTCGTTGACGCGCGCCGGTGTGTTGCTCGGCCGAGTGGCCGGCGTCGGCATTGTAGTCGCGGGAGCGGACTGCAACGAGGAACGCACATCAGTAGAAGGGGAACTTGACATAGGGTTAGAGCCATACCTTGTGTGAGGCTGAGACCAAGACGCTCTCTTAGCCGCTTGAGCTTGCGACCATATCTCTTGTGCCGTATGTGCGCACCTTTGGAGGTCTCGAATGTTAAGCACTCGAAGTTGGTTTCTAATAGGCTCATGCAGGCCACAAAGGAACATGCTCCGAAAGTCCTCGTCAGTGTGATGGATACCTGCTTTATGGGATAATTCTTTAAGTTTATCATAGAAATCAAGGGGTGAACGGTTACTTTGGGCCGCTAGTTGTATCTTGAGGCTCATTTCGGAAGTAAAGTCCTCGGGGACATACTTCTTTCGCATGATCCGCATAAGATGGCGCCAAGAAGTGACTGGGCGCTCATGGTGATGCTCATGGTCAGCGCAGAAACGATGCCACCAAGCCTTGGCGGCGCCGTCGAAGTGCAAAGCGGCGGTTGCAACCCGTTCTTTTTCCGGATAGCGATAATGATTCAACACATACTCCATGGACTGCTGCCAATCAAGAAACTTAAAGGGATCAAATTCACCAAAAAAGTTTGGAAGTTTTACCTTAATGTCGGGGTGACGCGGTCCATAGCGCCCGAGGCTCGGCCAGCGCCGTTCCGGTGAGTGGCGTCGGTAGCCGCGGCGAGTGGGGCGCAACTCCTCTTGGCGTTCCATCTCATACACCTCGTCGTCGTCAAATCTGTCCCGTGTGTAGGCCGAGGCACGGTCATCCTGGTCAAGCTCGGACTCGGACTCGTCATACCTCGTGTGTTGTCGGCCTCTTTCCCGACGGTCGTAGGTGTTGACATAAGGTAGGGGATCCTTGGAGACGCGTACACGACGACGGGAGCGATTCGAAGTGTAATCTTCATCTTTCGGAACAAAGGTGGGGTTGTACCTTACGCGGGAATCGCCACGCTTAGGAGGGTAGCCTTCAATTTGAGAGCGAAGGCGATCTTGCGGAGTAGACAAGACGCCCTTACCCTTGCGGTCCGATGGATGGCTTGTGGTGGCCGTAGGTGATAACAACAATTTGTCGTGCTAATTACTGCTATGCAAGTAATCCAAACAAACCTTAAACCGTAGTCCTAAGTAAGTAAGGGTCGAGTCCACAGGGAGACAGATTATATCTTTATGTATAATTTCTATGTCAATCTTAAAGTAACCAGAGGGTTTTTTTGTATGTTTTAGAATCACTAAGCATGCAAAAGCAAACAAACGAAAGATGATGAATTCAGTAATTGGGGAAATAGCTCAGCCAAACAAACATCCACTATTCGTATGATAAGTTGATCATAGATAATCATTCAATATCTCATGCAATGGAAATTCCTATTCCTTTTCTAAAGTAACTACAAGCACAACCAGATACTTATAGCACTAACTAATTAAACAACCATGAAACCATCAAGATTCAGTTTAACATCAGCATTAAGGATAGGAATATAGATAGGATACAATCTAGCATAAAACAATCAGCTTTTATACTAGAATGTAAATCAGTTCTCTTCTACATAAGACTAGCACAACCAGTTACTAGTACGATGCAGCTGCTACTCTGAAATAGATACGCTCAACCAGTAACAATCTAGATCTAGCAATCAATCAATAGAAACAAACCCTAGTTGCGCAGACTAGAGATTATCAATAATAATCATAAGCAATCAAGCAAGAGAATAGATAAAATCCATGCAATAGATAAGGAACGAAAATCTCACAACTGAATCAAAATAAAAGCTTCAGCCGTCTGACTAAGCCAGGGAGGCTTAGTTCTTCATAGCAAAGTACGTAGAAAGGGAAAAGATGAAATTAGGGTTCGAGAGGGAACAAGCCTTCCCTCTAACCTTAAATACTAAAGATAATAAGTCTCTAAAGATAAATTAAAACGAAATAATAAAAATACTTAATAATAATAAAATAATTAAATAAGGAAATAAAAGCCCGGGTCACTTCTGACGGCGGCGGCGGTCTCCGTAGGCCTGGCGGCGGTCGTCGCTGAGATTTCTTCGGTTCAGCTCCTGCGACACTTCCGTAAAAACGCCATAACTTTTGATTCCCAACTCGGATTGTGCTCATATTTTGAGGACTTGTAGTAGACTTCAAGATCTAACTCATCGAATTGGAATCACTCCATTTGGACATCTAAGTAGAGAGAACGAACCAATTGAATTCATCACATTGTTCTTCTACTCTCGTGTGGACTGTCTCCTTGGTTCTTCTTCGTCTCCTCAGTGGTCAACTCCTCTTCCTCTGGATATCTTCAATTTGCTTCTCCAGACCACCAAATCCACACTTCTCCTCTCTAACTCCATAATCCACAGTTGTACACTAAATCCATCCAAATGTCACCTCAAACCTGGTAACAACCCCTAGAAATGCACTACAAAATAGTGCCGATCAGTAGGGTGCAACAATGGGTCAGTCGTGGGCAACTTCATGTCACTCATGGCTCGACGAAGGTGCGCAAGCTCGGCTAGGAGGCGGAATTTCTCTTCATTCGAAGCTTGAAGTGTGTCATTTGCTGCATGAAGGTGGTCAAGTTGCTCATAGGCGGAGTCCATGTGTCCGGGGCTGCGGTTGCCCGTAGAAGGAGTGTGGCTAGTCGTAGGAACGTCCATAGTACTTGTTGGGCCCAACATTCTCCAAGAGGATCAAACAAGTAAGCTGGGCCGAGATCCAAGCAGAGTCGGAAGCCAAGAGAAACCAGAAGGAGGCGTCGAACATCTCTCAAACGCATAGGATCCGACCTATTCCGAAGATCTCGCCCAGGGCATTAAATGCTTGATCGGTGGCAACGGCTATGGCATTAAACGCAGACATAAAGCTGGCAATCAAGGGCATATCCCTAAGATCTCGCTCGAATTTTGTAAGAGGTATTGCGAGATGAGAGTAACGGTCGAAAGGGAGCAATTGCCATATATAGATCACGACAAGGCAAGGAAGAACACACACGTCTACATCCTGCATTCGCTCGCTTGCTCCGAAAAGAACTTGAGAGTACACCCACTCTGGCTCAGTCTCCCCGAAATCTTGCTCAATCGTTGCCGGTCGTGTCACAAAAACACCTGTCGAGCAGGACCCGACCTTTTATCCTACAAGGATAAGTCGTATCTATTCTTTATTTGTTGATTATCTGTTTGGTTTGGATTGATTTCTATTACCCGATCGACTCATTACCCCGTCTAAGGCGATTTAGGTCGTCCGATCTTTTCGCCCCAAAACAATTTGGCGCCCACCGTGGGGCAACTTGCCGATCACCATCTCAAAACCTTCCAACCATGACTATCAACCCACCTACCGGTACCGAGGAGCCATGCCTCGAAGACGACACCCAAGCTCAAGGAAAAACGACCGAAAATCCTACCCCAACCCAATTCCAAGAGCTTGCCCAAAAAATGACTGCCCTACAAGAGGAACTTGCCCAGCAACGCCAAAAGACCGAAGCCTTGGCTACCTTATCCACCCAATCCGAGGCCGAGATTGCACAACTAACCCGTGAAAATGAGTCTCTTAAGTCGCAGGTACAATCAATGACTTCTGGATCCAGGCCGATGCCCGTCCATAGCAACATCAAGACGCGTCTTGACATGGATGGCGTCGAACTGACCCCTCCGAGCGTATGGCGTCCCGGACATACTGAGGGTACATCTCGAACTCCTTTGGTTAATCCATTTCCGACTAACAATGTTACTTTCTCCACACTGATCGGGTCGGCAAGGACCCGAATCGATGAACCATAGGTTACCAATCCTCCCGACATCCTAGCTCTCGTCTAGCAGACGCTAAGCCAACATATGAAGACGCTTGACGATCGTATCGCTAGGATTCCCGGAGTTCCACAACCGATCGAGAAGGAGGCGTCGGGCGGATTCGAAGAATCTCCGTTTGTCGAAGAGATCGTCAGGGTCGAAATCCCCAGCATGGCGACATTCGACGGCACCAACGACCCAGATGATGATATTTCTCTCTATAAACAAAAATTAATGATTGCGTCCGTTCCAAGGGAGAGCCGCGAGGCTGTCATGTGAAAAAGCTTTGGCACGACTCTCGCGGGTCCCGCACTGACCTGGTTTATGCGTTTGCCTCAGGGAGTGATCGCATCGTTCGCGGACTTGGTCAATTCCTTCAAGATCCAATTCGCTAGCAGTCAGAGGCTCGAAAGACAACCGAGTGACCTCTATCGAATCACCCAAAGGTATAATGAACCCCTCCGAAGCTATCTTAACAGGTACAATAAGGAAAAAGTCGCGATTCCCCATTGCGACGTCACCACTTCCATCGAAGCCTTCCACCAAGGTTTGATCAAAGACATCAACCTCTACAACGAGATCACCAAGTACCCGTGCAAAAGCTTCGAAGATGTCCAAGCCAAAACCATGGCCGAGGTACGTTTGGAAGAATATCGTGAGTCTAGAAAGGCATCCCATGGGCCCGACCAATCCGATCGCAAATCCTCCTCCGACAACCGTCGGGACAGACGCCATCACCCCTATCCTCGTAATCGAAATGAACAAAATCAGGTAAACTCTTTCCAAGACAGGTCTCAAGACTGGAGAGATGGTCCGACGTTGCCTCCCAGGGTTCAATCTTACAACTTCAATGTTTCCGTGTCGGAGCTCGTCAAGAGTTTCGACAAATATGAAAAAGAGGTAAGATGGCCCCGAAAGAGCGACTGACCAGACGTCAAAAAGGACATGAGCCGATGGTGCGAATTCCACGGTGACCACGGTCACTCGACGGATGAGTGCATCGCCTTGCGTAAAGAGGTCGCTAGGTTGCTTGCGCAGGGGCTCCTGCGTGACGTAATCTCGGAACGAGCCAAAGCCACCATGGAGCGACGAGATCAGGTGGTTCGGACGTATATGGAAACACATACTCCGCGGCCAAACGACATGCAAAGGAGAGCAAAGGCAATGAGCCCGAAGCGCCAGAGTTCAGGCCAAACAAAGTCTTCGACCTCCCAATGGTCACGTTCGACGAGTCCGATGCCGACGGGTCGGAAAGCCATCACGACGGTCTGGTAATCTCTTTATCTATCGGGAACTGTTTGATACGTAGAGTACTAATCGATACAGGAATTTCGACCAATCTCTTGACCTTTGATGCCCTCAAAGGGATGGGTCTGGGTGAAGATGACCTGATCAAGAAATCGACTCCACTAGTCGGATTCAGTGGCGAAGTTAAACACACTATCGGCGAAATCGTTCTCACAACGTACGCCGGAGGAGTCAACCAACAGGTGAAATTTCTAGTCCTAGATTGCCTGTCTCCCTATAATTGCATTCTTGGCAGGCCATGGATACACGCTATGAAGGCGGTACCCTCGACATACCACCAAATCATCAAGTTCCCTACCAAGTGGGGAGTCCAAGAAATCAAGTGAGACTAGAGGGCGGCCAAGGAATGCTACGTCGCCTCCATGAAAAGCGCCGTCGAGCATAGGGTCGCATAACAATCACAGAGCGGCAAAGGACCTAATCGATACGTCGAACCAGAAATGGAAAAACTCGACAAGATCGTACTAGATGCTTCAAAGCCAAACCAAATGGTAAGCGTCGGGTCGGACCTGGACGACTCGACCAGACAACAAATTCTTGATTTTCTCAGATCCAATACTGATTGTTTTGCGTGGTCACATGAAGACATGGTCGGTATATCTCCAAACATTATTACTCATAAGTTGAACGCAGATCCATCTCACCCCCCTGTAAAGCAAAAGCACAGGAAATTCGCCCCAGAGCGAAACAAGATCGTCGACGACGAAGTCAAGAGCTTGTTGGAAACAGGAAAAATAAGGGAAGTCAACTACCCCGAGTGGCTGGCCAATGTGGTCGTAGTCCAAAAGAAGAATGGAAAATGGAGAGTCTGCATCGACTTCACCGACCTCAACAAAGCCTGCCCTAAAGACTCATTCCTACTTCCTCACATCGACGCCATGGTTGACGCGACGGCAGGACACGAAATGTTAACCTTCATGGACACGTTCAGCGGCTACAATCAAATCTTCATGGAACCCGAGGACCAAGAGAAAACGACATTCATCACAAGCCAAGGTATCTATTGTTACAAAGTAATGCCCTTTAGACTAAAAAATGCAGGGGCTACTTATCAATGATTGGTCAACAAGATGTTTAAAGACCAGATCGGGGACACGATGGAAGTCTACATAGATGACATGCTGGTCAAATAAAAAAGGAAGGAAGATCATATCGACCACCTTCGCGACAACTTCGAGGTACTAAAAAGATATAACATGAAATTAAATCTTATGAAATACTCTTTCGGGGTGTCGTCAGGAAAGTTCTTGGGGTACATGGTGATGCAAAGAGGAATAGAAGCCAACCCAGAACAGGTCAAGGCCCTCATCAACCTCCGATCCCCCCGATGCGTCAAGGACGTGCAAAAATTGACAGGTCGGATAGCAGCTCTGAACAGATTCATCTCGAAGTCATCCGACAAGTGCAAACCCTTTCACGACGCTCTCAAGAAGAACAAATCCTTTCAATGGATGGAAGAGCACGAAGCTGCATTTCAAGACCTAAAGAAATACCTCGCCAGTCCCATGTTGCTAACCAAACCCAAGGACGACGAGCCACTATTGCTATATCTAGCAGTGTCGGAGTCCGCCGTGAGCGCCGTACTGGTCAGAGAAGAGGACGACAAACAATCGCCGATATACTATGTCAGTCGAACGTTACTGCCAGCAGAAACAAGGTACTCGTCGCTAGAAAAACTTGTACTATCACTGGTAATGGCATCGAACAAACTCAAACCATATTTCGAATCCCATACTATAATCGTCCGCACTAATCATCCCATGAGAGCAATCATTAGGAAACCTGAGTTCACAGGACGAATGGCCAAGTGGGCCATACACCTCAACGGCTATGACATCGAGTACGAGCCCAGAACAGCGATCAAGTCGCAAGCCCTCGCTGACTTTGTGGCAGACTTCAGCCCGACCCTAGAGCAAGAAGCCACCAAGGAAGCAACACAGTTACTCCCGACGGAGGAAACAGGTAAATGGGAGCTCCACACAGATGGTGCGTCGAACGCCAGAGGATCGGGGCTAGGAGTCGTGCTGAAATCGCCACAAGGGGACAAGATAGCCCAGGCCGTGAGATGCGAATGGGACGCGACCAACAACGAAGCTGAATACAAAGCACTTATATTTGGGCTCACCCTGGCCCGTGACCTAGGAGTCCATGAAATCGAAGTCATTTGCGACTCCCTCTTAGTCGTAAAGGACGTCATGATGATAGCTTACCTGGGAGTGGCCAAGAAGCTGATCGACCAATTCCAAACGTTTGACATCAGACAAGTACCCAGAGATCTTAACTCTCAAGCTGACGCACTAGCCAATCTGGGGTCTGTCCTGGATCCAAAGGAATTTCCGAACATCCCATTGGCACACGTCATGACACCAGCTGTCCCGGAAACACCCAAGGTGTCGATCACACCATTGGAGGAACTTGTCACGATGGAGATAGGCGACCGACCAGAAGAAGACATCGTCAGCGCTCATGACAACTGGACACTACCTTACGTCAAATGGCTAAGAGACGGCGTCCTGCCCAACGACAAAACAGAGGCAAAAAGACTAAAGGTGCAAGCACTTTCTTTCGACATTATAAATAACATCTTGTACAAAAGATCTGTCACATGGATACTCCTACGATGCCTCAAGACTCCAGAAGTCGGACGTATCCTACAATCGTTACATGAAGGAGAATGTGGGAACCACACGGGCGGACGAAGCCTCTCGGGAAAAGCCTTGCGAAACAGATATTACTGGCCCATAATGAATAGAGACGCGATGGAGTACACCAAGAAGTGAGATGCCTGTCAACGACACGCACCCGTTCCTCACCAACCCTAGGAACTTCTCCATCTGACTCTGGCGTTGTGGCCCTTCATGAGATGGGGGATGGATATCGTTGGAAAACTCCCACCTGCATCGGGTCAACGGGTCTTCTTCCTTGCCATGACAGACTACTTCTCTAAATGGATCGAAGTTGAAGCCTACCGAGAGATAAAATATCAACACGTCATTTCATTTATAAAACGCAATATCTTGTGCAGATTTGGCGTCCCATCAGAAATCGTATGCGACAATGGCTCCCAGTTCATCAGTCATAAGACTAGAGCCTTTTGCGACCAATGGAACATCAAATTGGTCACCTCCACCCCTCGGTATCCACAATCCAACGGACAAGCCGAGTCTAGCAACAAAATCATCATCAACAACCTCAAAAAATGCCTCACAGGGGCTAAATGAAAATGGGCAGACGAACTCCCATTCATTCTCTGGTCCGATAGGACCACTCCAAAGAACGCGACCGGACAGTCACCATTCTCACTCGTCTACGGAAGCGAAACAGTCATCCCCGCTGAACTATTGGGTCCAACAGCTCGTTACAGCCTTCAGACGAACGAACAGAACGACGTCGAACTAGCACACAACTTGGACACAGCGGATGAGGCTAGAGAAAGAGCCAGAATTAGAATGGTCAAGTTCCAACAACATGTCGCAAGAAGTTACAACAAGAACGTTCGAGCCAAAGTCTTTAAAGTTGGAGATTGGGTCCTCAGAAAGACATTCCAGAACACCAAGAACCCGACCGACGGAAAGCTCGCACCTCTGTGGGAAGGACCCTATCTAATCAAAGAAGTAGTCGGACAAGGAGCATACTGATACGCTCTACTTTGTAGTGGGTAACTAGGGGTTGTTATCGTTATTTTGGATACCATTTGGAGTGATTTAGAGGAGACTTTAGAAGATTGGAGTTAGTTGAAGATATGGCGAATTGGTGGTCTCAAGTGTGTAAATGAAGAGTTATGGAAGATGGAAGAGACCACAAGTGAAGACCTAAGGAGGAACGAAGATAAGAAGCCATATGGAGCCAACAAAGGAGCTGCCGCGACCAAGGGCGACCATACACAGAGGCCGCGACGGAAGGCGAGACGCGGAGCCAAACGATGTCACTGCCGCGACCGCGGCGAAGTCCTCCGCGCCCCCGGAAAAATCCAGAACTGAAATGCCGAGAGCAAGAAAGTAATTTCCGCGACCGCGAAAATCAGGCCGTGGCCGCGGAAGCACACGCTGGCGAAGCTTTGTTATTTCTGAATTTTTATTCTTATTTCCTTTTTAGTTGTTAGTTTTATTTCCGTTTTTAATTACTTTATGGAAGATATTGTTAGTTATCCTTTGGAGTTAGGTTTAGTGAGAGTTAACCTAGTTTTTCCTACAACTCAATTATCATTCAGTTTAGTTTTTACGTTTTTGTTTTTCTTCCCTAGTTCTTGCTCACAAACCATGAGAAGGAACTAATCTCCATTGTTCTACCTGACGATTGAAGCCTTCAGTTTGATTTGGTTGTGAGGTTATAAATCTTGTTCTATTTCCTTTAGGTTGTTTTGATTCTCTTGTGCTTATTCAAATTGATTATTATTGATTTCGCTTGTTGGACGCAACTGGTTGTTATTGGTAATTTTCTATCGCTAGGGTTTGGTGATTTCGAGTTGAAATTCCTTGTCTTAAGTAGCAAACACAATTTACTGGAACAAGTTGTGAAAGTTTATTGTGAAGAGAATCAAATGCATGTTAAATAATGACGAGTTGTTAAGTACTGCATGCACCTATCTATGCCTATGCTTCGTACAACTATTGTTCTAAATCTTGATAGTTTCTTGTGCGTTCAATAGTTAGGGTTGCCAGGACTAGTTGGACTGGTAACTAATTCAGAATAGGGATTAGGACAACCATTGGATTGATTTAACAAGAGAACCTAGGATCAACCTATCATACTGAAGTGTGGATATTTGTTAGGTAGAATACCCTCACCATTCATATTTACAACCATTCTAGTCATTGCTTGTTTTCATTCATTAGTTTAGACATTAAATCTTAAAACCCCCCTTTGTTCTTAGTTGACAACTTGCTTGCATATTTAGAGATATATCCTTTAATTCTCTTGGGATTCGACCCTTACTTGCCTACTATACTTAGTTAGGTTTTTAGGGATTCTTTGATAGGCATCACGACTTTTGCCTCATCACATACCAACTAGAAGACAAAGACGGACGACCAATCCCGAGAAGTTGGAACGCGACACACCTAAAGTTATACCACTTCTAAACTAGTAAGGTAAGGCACTAACGCCCTTTCACCTATCATGCATTACTTGTTGTTGCAAGCATAACTCTATTTTTTGAAACTGGGCATTTACATCGAGTAAGGACATTCTCCTTGCAAACCTAAGTACAGGACGACATCAACATACACACTGGATCCAGTCACAAACAAAAGCGCTTACACTACATTTACACGATCGATCGGAACACGGGGAGATGAACAACACATGCACGTCGGCACACCGCCTGCCTTACACAATACATAAGGTTAAGACACCTTATTACATTTACGCAATAGAAACATATTGCTTCTTCCTCCTCGGCTTAAAGGCATGACTAAACTCAAAACACATACATTTGCAGGCCTCCTTCTTCACATACATACGGAAATCCCTACTCGACGGAGTACACGGGCGAACCCGACATACAAAACAAAGGCGTCAACAACAAACTTCTCTAGAAAGTCTGACGAAGCGTACAAACACACAAATGTACGATCCTTTGTAAAAACAGATTGCATCAAATAAAATTCTAAACATTTTTTACAAACATACGACCCGCGATGGTGGACGGGTCGCCAAAACACATTGTTCGCCTACACACATATAGGACTTCAAGTCATCCACTAAAAAACATTCTACGACCCGTGATGGTGGACGGTCGCCAAAACAGAGAATATCCTACCCACACACAGGTGGGGCCACAAGTCAGATTATGAAAAAAAACAATCAAGGATCGGGGTCTACAACATTACCTTTAGCAGGGGCCGGGTCAGGAGAAGGCTGGGGCTCAATCGGCTCGGTGTCGCCAGAGTGGGCCTCGTCCTCACCGATGCTTTCATCCAGAGATTCCTCTCCGACACTGGCCAAGTGGAAAAGCTCTGAGCCCGGATTGCCCTTCGGAAACAGGGTCTCCATGGTCTTCTTCTCCGCCTTCAAATCCGAGGTCCCCTGCTTGCCCTCTTTTAACTCCTCCATCATCTCGACACGCGACTTCAACGCGTAAAAAGCGCCTACGTCGCTTGCGATCGGACCAGCCTCGATTGGCTCTCGCTAAGCTCCTTCTGACACGCGTCCAAGTCATCTTGGCAACTCTCCAACTCCCTGACAAAGCGGCGTTCAGCCTCCTTACAACGGCTCTCAGCCCCCTCCAACTTGGTCTTCAAAGACGCAAGGTCGGACTCTGACCTAGCAGCCCTATCCTCGGCCTTAGCGACCATTACTTTGACACCAGAATACGCCCCCAGGAGGTACTGAAAAGTCTGGAAGAAAACAAAGCCAATCAAAGTTTCATCCGAGTGCGAGAAAGAAAAACAAAAGTTGAGATATGACAAGACGACTTACCTTCCACGCGGAGCACCCCGCTTCGCCAATACAATCCAAGGGAGAGACGTCATCGACTTCAGACTTTAGAGTCGGGTCCTGAGCATGAAAGAGATCGGCAATCGATTGACCGACCGCGTCGATCTTCTCGACTCCATGAGCAGCCGTCCCCTTCTTCTTAGGAGTCTCCACCACCTTCACATCACCGGAAGAAGTGCCTGCCTGCCTTTTTGAGCCAACTTTGGCCGGGAGCGACGATTCCGCCGGCGTCAATTTACTCGACGAGGCTTTGGCCGCCGTCATCTTTTACTCTATCAAGCCTTTCCCGGACACTCCCTTCAAGCGGACACTCGACCGACCAGCCAGAGACGCTGACACGACAGACAATACATGAATCGCAAGCAGACGATAAAATAAAAAAGATATACAAGCGTCAAACTCAAAACTCACACTTAACCCGATATGATGAAACAGTCGACATGACGTCCTGAGTAGTGGGGGAGGTCGACAACAAGTTGACGTTCACAAACTTCCGATTCGATGCAGGGATGCTAAGGATGATCTTCGTCAGGCCTTCTGACTGAGTATCTACTTCCAACTCTTCAGCCTTAGGAACTACAAAAAAGAAAAGTTAAGCAAGGG
The DNA here is from genome assembly GCA_027886185.1 of Rheum nobile. Lineage (NCBI taxonomy): Eukaryota > Viridiplantae > Streptophyta > Magnoliopsida > Caryophyllales > Polygonaceae > Rheum > Rheum nobile. The sequence continues at coordinate 2,068,854 of WOAB01000069.1, forward strand.
GTTAAAACACATAAAACAGGCAAAAAGAGGTCGAACACATACTCTCGACTCGCCACTCAGACAACAAGAACGAGCAGTCACCCCCCTTCTCCAGAGACGAACGCTCGACAAAGAAAAACTTATACCCCCATCGTGTGGAAGCAAAGTTGTTTGGACTCCACCCTATAGCAGCCTTTAGCCCAAAACAACTTGGGGCTATTGTTGGGCCCAACATTCTCCAAGAGGATCAAACAAGTAAGTTGGGCTGAGATCCAAGCAGAGTCAGAAGCCAAGAGAAACCAGAAGGAGGCGTCGGACATCTCTCAGACGCATAGGATCCGACCTATTCCGAAGATCTCGCCCAGGGCATTAAATGCTTGATCGGTGGCAACGACTATGGCATTAAACGCAGACATAAAGCTGGCAATCAAGGGCATATCCCTAAGATCTCGCTTGAATTTAATAAGAGGTATTGCGAGATGAGAGTAACGGTCGAAAGGGAGAAATTGCCATATATATATCACGACAAGGCAAGGAAGAACACACACGTCTACATCCTGCATTCGCTCGCTTGCTTCGAAAAGAACTTGAGAGTACACCCACTCTGGCTCAGTCTCCCCGAAATCTTTCTCAATCACTGCCGGTCGTGTCACAAAAACACATGTCGAGCAAGACCCGACCTTTTGTCCTACAAGGATAAGTTGTACTCCGATCTGATTCAATCATCAATAGATCGATAAAATTACCTTGCTATTTCGTATCTATTCTTTATTTGTTGATTGTTTGTTTGGTTTGGATTGATTTCTATTACCCGATCGACTCGTTACCCCGTCTAAGGCGATTTAGGTCGTCCGATCTTTTCACCCCAAAACAGTACCTATACGAAGCATATAACACAAGGAGTAAGTTGCAACAAGCAAAAGAACAAGTCCAAGCCAAGTCCTTGTCTCAAAAGTGAACCAAGAAATTTTCCGCTGGGCGTACTAATTTTGGTTGCTCGTGAGGAGGGGGAGGCTTGAATGGAAGGCAACAAAGCAAGAACTAGCAAATCAAGTCCCAAACAACACACAAATTTCCAAGTGCAAGCATATCAAATCAAGTTTCTCAGAATTAATCACAAGAGAGTTGAAAATTTTGCCCTTTTCAATGAGAGTTGCATAGAGACATGAAAGAAGAGAAGATGGAGTATGCCCGTATGGTGCGTTCTCTGCCTTTTCTTTTGTTTCTTTTTGTTTTTGAGGCTTCCGTCTTCCCAAACCTTTTTGTTTTGTTTGATGGAAGGTGAGAATAGTATGTTTGTTTTTGTTTATACGGTCACACCGTCTTTTTTTATATGATGGCGAATCAAGCAAGAAAGAACCATGTTTTGGGGCGAAAAGATTGGACGACCTAAATCGCCTTAGACGGGGTAACGAGTCGATCAGGTAATAGAAATCAATCCAAACCAAACAGACAGTCAACAAATAAAGAATAGATACGAAATAGCAAGGTAATTTTATTGATCTATTGATGATTGAATCAGATCGGAGTACAACTTATCCTTGTAGGACAAAAGGTCGGGTCCTGCTCGACAGGTGTTTTTGTGACACGACCGACAACGATTAAGCAAGATTTTGGGGAGACTGAGCCAGAGTGGGTGTACTCTCAAGTTCTTTTCGGAGCAAGCGAGCGAATGCAGGATGTAGACGTGTGTGTTCTTCCTTGCCTTGTCGTGATCTATATATGATAATTGCTCCCTTTCAACCGTTACTCTCGTCTCGCAATACCTCTTATTAAATTCGAGTGAGATCTTAGGGATATGCCCTTGATTTCCAGCTTTATGTCTGCGTTTAATGCCATAGCCGTTGCCACCGATCATGCATTTAATGCCCTGGGCGAGATCTTAGGAATAGGTCGGATCCTATGCGTCTGAGAGATGTCTGACGCCTCCTTCTGGTTTCTCTTGGCTTCTGACTCTGCTTGGATCTCGGCCCAGCTTACTTGTTTGATCCTCTTGGAGAATGTTGGGCCCAACAATAGCCCCAAGTTATTTTGGGCTCAAGGCTGCTATAGGGTGGAGTCCAAACAACTTCCCTTCCACACGATCTCCACCTTCCGATTTTGGTGCATCAGACGAGGGATACGTGGCGGTAATCCTGCGGCACGATGGGATGTTTCTGCAACCTGCCGACTCCCTCCATAAATTCGAATCAGCCTTCTGACGATTTGGCTTCATCTTCCTCCTTTGCTTCTTCATCTGGTAGGTTTCTTTAGGTCTAAAAAAAAATTGATCTCCGATTTCCTCCTCTTTCCGTTTTGGAAATGGTCTCCAGCTAGTCTTCTGAATCGTCCGCTACTCGCTCGAACTGGAGCACGAACAAGGTCCCCCCCTTTTATTCTGAAGGAGGCAGACGCTCTGACGGGGACTTTGTCGGAGACGGAGTTGGAGCAGATCCTCCAAGTCGGAGGCTTTCCTTCTGAGACGGTCGCGAGGCTGCCGCATCCGGACGAGAGGGCCGACGCTCGCTATGAGGGATGGGTTTGTTTCTATGCTTACCCGTTTAGGGTTGGACATAAGTTTCCTTTCTCCCCCCTTGTCAGGGACTTCTTAGCAACTCTGGCGCTTGCGCCGTGTCAAGTCATGCCGCAGGCGTGGCGAATCCTCAGGGTTCTAGACCTGTTGAATGTCCAATCTGGGGTTGGTTTTAATTTTGATGCCTTGTGGTATAACTACTCGCTAGGGTCGAAGAGTTCTTCCCGCGTCCAGTTGCGCATCCGTCCGGGTCGGAAGCCTCTGGTGTTTAATTTGGACGTGAATGACCGTGGATGGGGGTCTAAGTTTTTCTTTGTCGAGTGTTCGTCTCTGGAGAAGGGGGGTGACTACTCGTTCTTGTTGTTGGAGTGGCGAGTCGAGAGTATGTGTTCGACCTCTTTTTGCCTGTTTTATGTGTTTTAACCCCTTGCTTAACTTTTCTTTTTTGTAGTTCCTGAGGCTGAAGAGTTGGAAGTAGATACTCAGTCAGAAGGCCTGACGAAGACCATCCTTAGCATCCCTGCGTCGGAGCAGAAGTTTGTGAACGTCAACTTGTTGTCGACCTCCCCCACTACTCAGGACGTCATGTCGACTGTTTCATCATCTCGGGTTAAGTGTGAGTTTTGAGTTTGACGCTTGTATATCTTTTTTATTTTATCGTCTGCTTACGATTCATATATTGTCTATCGTGTCAGCATCTCCGGCTGGTCGGTCGAGTGCCCGCTTGAAGGGAGTGTCCGGGAAAGGCTTGATAGAGCAGAAGATGGCGGCGGCCAAAGCCTCGTCGAGTAAATCGACGTCGACGAAATCGTCGCTCCCGGCCAAAGTTGGCTCAAAAAGGAAGGCAGGCGCTTCTGCCGGTGATGTGAAGGTGGTGGAGACTCCCAAGAAGAAGGGGACGGCTGCTCGTGGAGTCGAGAAGATCGACGCCGTCGGTCAATCGATTGCCGATCTCTTTCATGCTCAGGACCCGACTCTAAAGTCTGAAGTCGATGACGTCTCTCCCTTGGATTGTATTGGTGAAGCGGGGTGCTCCGCATGGAAGGTAAGTCGTCTTGTCATATCTCAACTTTTGTTTTTCTTTCTCGCAGTCGGATAAAACTTTGATTGGCTTTGTTTTCTTCTAGACTTTTCAGTACCTCCTGGGGGCGTATTCTGGTGTCAAAGTAATGGTCGTTAAGGCCGAGGATAGGGCTGCTAGGTCAGAGTCTGACCTTGCGTCTTTGAAGACCAAGTTGGAGGGGACTGAGAGCCATTGTAAGGAGGCTGAACGCCGCTTTGTCAGGGAGTTGAAGAGTTGCCAAGATGACTTGGACGCGTGTCAGAAGGAGCTTAGCGAGAGCCAATCGAGTGTCGAAGAGAAGGTGAAGCAAGCTAGGATCGAGGCTGGTTGGATCGCAGGCAACATAAGCGCTTTTTACGTGTTGAAGTCATGTGTCGAGATGATGGAGGAGTTTGAAGAGGGCAAGCAGGGGACCTGGGATTTGAAGGCGGAGAAGGATACCATGGAGACCCTGTTTCCGAAGGGGAATCCGGGCTCAGAGCTTTTCCACTTGGCCGGTGTCGGAGAGGAATCTCTGGATGAAAGCGCCGGTGAGGACGAGGCCCACTCTTGCGACACCGAGCCGATTGAGCCCCAGCCTTCTCCTGACCCGGCCCCTGCTAAAGGTAATGTTGCAGACCCCGATCCTTGATTGTTTTTTTTCATAATCTAACTTGTGGCCCCACTTGTGTGTGGGTAGGATATTCTCTGTTTTGGCGACCCGTCCACCATCGCGGGTCGTAGAATGTTTTTAGTGGATGACTTGAAGTCCTACATGTGTGTAGGCAAACAATGTGTTTTGGCGACCCGTCCACCATCGCGGGTCGTATGTTTGTAAAAAATCTTTAGACTTTTATTTGATGCAATATGTTTTTACAAAGGATCGTACATTTGTGTGTTCGTATGCTTCGTCAGACTTTCTAGAGAAGTTTTTTGTTGACGCCTTTATTTTGTATGTCGGGTTCGCCCGTGTGCTCCGTCGAGTAGGGCTTGCCGTATGTATGTGAAGAAGGAGGCCTGTAAATGTATGTGTTTTATGTTTAGTCATGACTAAAAGCCGAGGAGGAAGAAGCAATATGTTTCTATTGCATAATGTAATAAGGTGTCTTAACCTTATGTATTGTGTAAGGCAGGCGGTGTGCCGACGTGCCTGTGTTGTTCATCTCTCCGTGTTCCGATCGATCGTGTAAATGTAGTGTAAGCGCTTTTGTTTGTGACTGGATCCAGTGTGTATGTTGATGTCATCCTGTACTTAGGTTTGCAAGGAGAATGTCCTTACTCGATGTAAATGCCCAGTTTCAAAAAATAGAGTTATGCTTGCGACAACAAGTAATGCATGATAGGTGAAAGGGTGTTAGTGCCTTACCTTACTAGTTTAGAAGTGGTATAACTTTAGGTGTGTCGCGTTCCAACTTCTCGGGATTGGTCGTCCGTCTTTGTCTTCTAGTTGGTATGCTCCTTGTCCGACTACTTCTTTGATTAGATAGGGTCCTTCCCACAGAGGTGCGAGCTTTTCGTCGGTCGGGTTCTTGGTGTTCTGGAATGTCTTTCTGAGGACCCAATCTCCAACTTTAAAGACTTTGGCTCGAACGTTCTTGTTGTAACTTCTTGCGACCTGTTGTTGGAACTTGACCATTCTAATTCTGGCTCTTTCTCTAGCATCATCCGCTGTGTCCAAGTTGTGTGCTAGTTCGACGTCGTTCTGTTCATTCGTCTGAAGGCTGTAACGAGTTGTTGGAACCAATAGTTCGGCGGGGATGACTGCTTCGCTTCCGTAGACGAGTGAGAATGGTGACTGTCCGGTCGCGTTCTTTGGAGTGGTCTTGTCGGACCAGAGAATGAATGGGAGTTCGTCTGCCCATTTGTCTTTAGCCCCTATGAGGCGTTTTTTTGAGGTTGTTGATGATGATTTTGTTGCTAGACTCGGCTTGTCCGTTGGATTGTGGATACCGAGGGGTGGAGGTGACCAATTTGATGTTCCATTGGTCGTAAAAGGCTCTAGTCTTATGACTGATGAACTGGGAGCCATTGTCGCATACGATTTCTGATGGGATGCCAAATCTGCACAAGATATTGCGTTTTATAAATGAAATGACGTGTTGATCTTTTACCTCTCGGTAGGCTTCAACTTCGATCCATTTAGAGAAGTAGTCTGTCATGGCAAGGAAGAAGACCCGTTGACCCGATGCAGGTGGGAGTTTTCCGACGATATCCATCCCTCATCTCATGAAGGGCCACGGCGCCAGAGTCGGATGGAGAAGTTCCGTGGGTTGGTGAGGAACGGGTGCGTGTCGTTGACAGGCATCGCACTTCTTGGTGTACTCCATCGCGTCTCTATTCATTGTGGGCCAGTAATATCCGTTACGCAAGGCTTTTCCCGAGAGGCTTCGTCCGCCCATGTGTTTCCCACATTCTCCTTCATGTAACGATTGTAGGATACGTCCGACTTCTGGAGTCTTGAGGCATCGTAGGAGTATCCCTGTGACAGATCTTTTGTACAAGATGTTATTTATAATGTCGAAAGAAAGTGCTTGCACCTTTAGTCTTTTTGCCTCTGTTTTGTCGTTGGGCAGGATGTCGTCTCTTAGCCATTTGACGTAAGGTGGTGTCCAGTCTTCATGAGCGCTGACGATGTCTTCTTCTGGTCGGTCGCCTATCTCTATCGTGACAAGTTCCTCCAATGGTGTGATCGACTCCTTGGGTGTTTCCGGGACAGCTGGTGTCATGACGTGTGCCAATGGGATGTTCGGAAATTCCTTTGGATCCAGGACGGACCCCATATTGGCTAGTGCGTCAGCTTGAGAGTTAAGATCTTTGGGTGCCTGTCTGATGTCGAATGTTTGGAATTGGTCGATCAGCTTCTTGGCCATTCCCATGTAAGCTATCATCCTGACGTCCTTTGCACTGTACGACCTTTGTATTTGATTTACGACTAAGAGGGAGTCGCAAATGACTTCGATTTCCTGGACTCCTAGGTCACGGGCCAGGGTGAGCCCAAATATAAGTGCTTCGTATTCAGCTTCGTTGTTGGTCGTGTCCCATTCGCATCTCACGGCCTGGGCTATCTTGTCCCCTTGTGGCTATTTCAGCACGACTCCTTGCCCCGATCCTCTGGCGTTCGACGCACCATCTGTGTGGAGCTCCCATTTACTTGTTTCCTCCGTCGCGAGTAACTGTGTTGCTTCCTTGGTGGCTTCTTGCTCTAGGGTCGGGCTGAAGTCAGCCAGGGCTTGCGACTTGATCGCTGTTCTGGGCTTGTACTCGATGTCATAGCCGCTGAGGTGTATGGCCCACTTGGCCATTCGTCCTGTGAACTCAGGTTTCCTCATGATTGCTCTCATGGGATGATTAGTGCGGACGATTATAGTATGGGATTCGAAATATGGTTTGAGTTTGTTCGATGCCATTACCAGTGATAGTACAAGTTTTTCTAGCGACGAGTACCTTGTTTCTGCTGGCAGTAATGTTCGACTGACATAGTATATCGGCGATTGTTTGCCGTCCTCTTCTCTGACCAGTATGGCGCTCACGGCGGACTCCGACACTGCTAGATATAGCAATAGTGGCTCGTCGTCCTTGGGTTTGGTTAGCAACATGGGACTGGCGAGGAATTTCTTTAGGTCTTTAAATTCAGCTTCGTGCTCTTCCGTCCATTGAAAGGATTTGTTCTTCTTGAGAGCGTTGTGAAAGGGTTTGCACTTGTCGGATGACTTCGAGATGAATCTGTTCAGAGCTGCTCTCCGACCTGTCAATTTTTGCACGTCCTTGACGCATCGGGGGGATCGGAGGTTGATGAGGGCCTTGACCTGTTCTAGGCTGGCTTCTATTCCTCTTTGCGACACCATGTACCCCAAGAACTTTCCTGACGACACCCCAAAAGAGCATTTCATAGGATTTAATTTCATGTTATATCTTTTTAGTACCTCGAAGCTGTCGCAAAGGTGGTCGATATGATCTTCCTTCCTTTTTGATTTGACCAGCATATAGTCTATGTAGACTTCCATTGTGTCCCCGATCTGGTCTTCTTCTCCGTTGGTTTGGCTCATTACAAAGAGTCGTTGCCCTTGGCATGAAGACCCCATAGGCGCTTTGCCTTTATTACTAGCCATGGACTGCTCATGAGTAGATACCACCGGCCTTGGGTTCTGCCCACCTCCAACATTTGACGCCTGGTACGACTGCATTGATCCTTGACCCTTCGGTCTGCAGTATGTTTTTATGTGGCTTTCTCTTCCACAATTATGGCATACTCTCTTGTCCTTTTGGCAATTAAAACTTTTATGCCCAGCTTCACCGCAGTTGTGGCACTGAATTACTCCGCTGCTCCAACCTGAGCCTCTAGCAGAGTCAGACTGAGTTGTCTCGGTCTTAGCACGACCAGACTTTTCAAACTTGGTAGGCGATGCCGGTCGTTTGAATGAACCAACATGGCGATCTTGTTGCCCACCCTTTCCCTTAACTTGCTTTTCCCGCTTAAGGGCAGACTCCTCCAGTGTGACTTCTGTCTTGAAGGCTGCATCCACATATTGTTCTAACGTAGAACAACCATGACGCAACATTAGGGGCTTGATCTCTGGATTCATCCATCCATGGAAGTACCAGATCTTTTGCTCTTCGGTTGACACCTCAGGTCCAGCGTACTGCATCAAGTGATTGAACTTAGCTGCGAGCTCAGTCACCTTTAACCCATCAGTCTGCGGGTACAGAAATTCCTTATGCTTCTCCTCCCTCATAGCACGGGAAAAGAAACGGTCAGTCATCTTGGTCTTGAACATGCTCCAATTCAGCTCGGGATGGTCAGCCAGACCGGTACTCTCCCACCATTCGCTAGCCACATCCTTGAGTTGAAGAGAGGCGATGTGCACTTTCCCAGCCTCAATGCAATTAATGTTCCGGAGCAATCGTTCCATATGTGAGAACCAATATGTCACCCTGACTGGTTCTCCAGTACCGTCATAGCTGTTGGGCCTCATTGAACTCACGGCTTTTAACGCTTGCCCGTAAGTTTTTCTGTCCCTAACAACATTGATCTGAGATACTTGCTCCACTGACTCCTCAACTTCAGGAATAGCCTGAGGAACGGGACCACTTTGTGCTTGTGGTGCAACTGGTCGCATAACATTAGTGATTGCCTGCATGACAATTCCTCGAATTGCCTCCACTGCTGCAGCATCAAACAACATCGGAGCGTTGGCCTGGGCTTGGTCATTGCCTCCCTGGTTATTGTTAGAAGCAGCCTCACGCTCTTCCCTTTGATTAGCGGCGCTCCTCAGAATCAACCTTGGTTCAGCACCAGCATGGGCTGTGTTCCTTGTGTTCACCATCTTCTGGTGAATCATAACGTTACTTTAGAACTTATCCAACTTAATTATGACACTCTAGTCAAATACATCATGATACAGATTATAGGGGTCCAAACTAATAACTTTATATTAGTCTGACTATCCTTCACTGTTAACTGCAAGAACGACCTTCTTCTACTCACTAAAGACTGAGAACCTGGGAGAAATGTCAACCTTTAAATGACATCAATCCCGAGAATAGACAATATTCCTAAGAATGGATCTAAGGAATAAGTAACACTTAAAGCTTGTAGAAGTTTGAAACCACTTATTAACAACCTTATTTCAAACTTCAGACCTTTAAACTTGCTTATAACACAGTACTTTTATAAATCAATTTATGAATAGCATTTGAAATTCAAAATGCTAAATCATTTAAATTAAATCACCGAGTTACTTATAACTCTTAACATTGAAATTCTCAAAATTTCTTTTTAATATGAAATAGGTTTGAAAACAGTTTCAAAATTAATTTTCAAAAATTCTCAAACCTAAAAATAGGCCAAAAATTTTAAAACCATTGCTCTGATACCATAACTGTAACACCCCCAATTTATACCGAAGATATTACATGCCAGTGACCTCAGACTTTACCGTCCAAAGTCACCCCAGGCTTTTCCAGAACGATTAAGCTTCAAAACATAACATAATTACATATTAATTGAAAGATTAAACAACGGAAGACTTTAAATTACACATCGGAAGACTTTAAAGAGCCAACTTATAACATGGCTAAATTATGAAGATACCTTGAAGTAACACTTTAACAATCTTAAAACACTTAACAGCTTAGAACACTGACTTTTAAATCTTCGTCTGCAAGCTTCTTATCCTTCAATAGGTTACTTAAACTCCGGGAAACAACTCCTGATGTGCCGAATCGAACGGATGACACCAACCCACATGCAGAGAACAAAGTTCGTGGGTTAGTCTACTTGAATAGACTAGCAAAGGTACAAAGCAGAGTGGTTCGAGTGATCGTGACCGTTTACTATCATTATCGCTTGAATAAAAACCGAAGGAACGATATATAACCCGACACTTTCACGAAATGATTTAACAATTAAGATATGCACTGAAGAGAAGACTCCAACTGAAATGAGTCTTATAGGAAATTATGACAACTGCTAGGGAACATTAAAGTTACACACACCAATGATTTAAAAGTTGACTGAGATGCTTCAGTTCACAACCAACCTCATCGCATACAGCGAATCCAGATTGAAAAGAGAACGTACTATGATCAAAGTCGAGACGAGTTTTCCTAGCTGCACTATAACTTAGTTGCACTACTCGCCAAAGGTTTATTAATCATGTGCACTCGGGCACATATCTTATTTAATTACAAAACACACTTTACTGGAACACGTTAATGTTATTAAGAGCGGCACACAGCTTAAATCTCAGGGTGACAATCATGTCGACCCAAATTAACACAACACACAAACACACACACGCACGCGCACACACGAGGCTTAACATTATTTTGAGAACAACGGAGTTATTATTACACAGGGTGATCTTACGTTCACCCAGATTACACTGCCACAATGCTTACACTTTAATTTACAGGATGACAGTTACGTCCACCCCAATTGCACTAGCTAAGTGCTTAATACACAGGACTACAATTATGCTCATCCAATGGCGCTTGCAAGGCGCTTAAACACTTCAGATCCTTAAAGGTGGATAAGAAGCATAGGTCATGACCCTTAAATTATTATCCGGAAATTAACCCGAGGAGTATTACGATTTAAAGAAACGACAAATCCTTACTTGGATTAGCGTTCCTACGAACATTAAGTTATAAAGAAACGACTAACCCTTACTTGGATTAGAGTTCCTACGAACACTCGTGTTAACTAAACAGTCTAACACAACAATTAATCACATTAAAGCCATCCAGGCAACAATTAATCACATTAAAGCCATCCAGGCAACAATTAATCACATTAAAGCCATCCAGGCAACAATTAATCACATTAAAGCCATCCAGGCAATCAACTTAAACATAGAGATAATAGAAACAGCTAATCCTTACTTGGATTAGTTTTCCTATTAACCCGTATGCTATTCTAGCATTAAGATTAAATTCACAATAATACCATCACGGTAATTATCACATATAATAGCGTTGTTCTAACAGATATACAACCTATTATAACATTACTTTAATCACGTTTATTTATGAAATTAGTTCCCAAGCAAAACAACAGTTCACTCTAATTTAATTAACAATTAAATAATTGATAATTAATGAAACATGGAATGATTAAGCAAGAGCGAACCGCCACTTGCCTTAGTCCGCAGATCTGGAACAAAGCAGAGACAACGGGATTCCGGGCTCGACACAGGTATAGCTTCGACAACACAACTACCTTCGAGACGACCCATAAGGAAACCCTAAGTTAGATCCGACATAAACTAGTACGAATCTAAGGAAACATGAAAGAAATCGAAAGGAACGAGTCCATAACGACGACCACCAAGACCAAGCCAACAAAGGGGCTTCTGGCCACTGGCGGCGGTCGCCGTGTTCATCACAGCAGGCGTCGTGTTCATCACGGCGGTCGCCGCCACAAACACGGCGGTCGCCGTGAAGAACGGCGGCCAACAGAACGGTGAGAAAACTCACCAATACACACACGAGGGTCACTCCTTTGGCATGGCTTTGGGTTCAGACCTCCACTAAGCTTCCAAAGGGACCTCTAGGCTACAGGAAAACACACCAAACAACACCGGCGATTGCTCCAAAGAACTCCGGCGAGGGCAAGCTTTTCCGGCGAGACAAATTCTGAGATTGAGCTTCTGATTTTAGCTCGAATCCGACCCCCAAGCCTCTCCTTTTATAGCCACAGATAGAGGGAGCACAATGATGGCCTAAATGGAGGCGTGGCGGGGCTAGTTCGGCGTCGTCAGACGTTCGTCGGCGACCTTCGGGCAAGGACCTCCGGACAACAACGACGGCGGGCGCCGTCATAAATGCGGCGGGCGCCGTCATTAATGCGGCGGGCGCCGTCATCAATGCGGCGGGCGCCGCCATAGGCCTGGCGTCCCCAGCTAGGAGAAGACCCGACTGCTCCTCGAGCCTTGCGACGGCGGGCACCGCTATACCCACGGCGGGCGCCGCCACCCTGGCTTCGCCTCCTCAACTCTTAGACGAAAACGATGTTAACCCGGGTAAAAGTTATCGTACGCGAACGAGTAATTAACATCCAAAGTACGTCGTCTGTATTTTATTTCACTGAGAAAAATAATACAGAGATATAGCACATTACAGAATGTCTTAACTCTCTGTATTAAATCCGACGTACAAAACGGGTGTTCGAGAAAATTCCAAAAATTCCCAAAATAATCCTTACAGAATTACGGGGTATCACAGAACGCGTCCATGAAGGTTAACATTTCATGTCCTGCCGTCGCGTCAACCATGGCGTCGATGTGAGGAAGTGAGAATGAGTCTTTAGGGCAGGCTTTGTTGAGGTCGGTGAAGTCGTGCAGACTCTCCATTTGCCATTCTTCTTTTGGACTACGACCACGTTGGCCAGCCACTCGGGGTAGTTGACTTCCCTTATTTTTCTTGTTTCCAACAAGCTCTTGACTTCGTCGTCGACGATATTGTTTCACTCTGGGGCAAATTTCCTGCGCTTTTGCTTTACAGGGGGGGGGGGTGAGATGGATATGCGTTCAACTTATGAGTAATAATGTTTGGAAATATACTGACCATGTCTTCATGTGACCACGCAAAACAATCAGTATTGGATCTGAGAAAATCAAGAATTTGTTGTCTGGTCGAGTCGTCCAGGTCCGACCCGACCCTTACCGTTTGGTTTGGCTTTGAAGGATCTAGTACGATCTCGTCGAGTTTTTCCATTTCTGGTTCGACGTATTGATTAGGTCCTTCACCGCTCTGTGATTGTTATGCGACCCTATGCTCGACGACGCTTTTCATGGAGGCGACGTAGCATTCCTTGGCCGCCCTCTAGTCTCCCTTGATTTCTTGGACTCCCCACTTGATAGGTGTAGGATCGTGATTGTTAGATTAATAATCAGGGAACTGAGAACACAGTTTACAGTTCCCTTCACAGCGGAAATAAACAATCAACTAGATGAACAAGTTCCTTATAGTGGAAACCTTTGATTGCCAACTAGCAATCCAGGATAAAAACCACTACCTTTCTTTCGAAAGGATTTCAAGGTCTACTTCTTGATTTCTTATCTCTTTTGGTTACAGTTTATCCTAGGAACAAACACACAGTTTCTTTGCCTTACACATAGTTAGGCAATCCTAGATAACTTAACACAATCAATAATCAATCCAAGAAACAGACCTTAGCACCTAGGAACTATCTCACTTACAGTCACAGGAACTTAGCACTCAGCTCTTCGATTCCTTGACTGGTTCCTCTTGATCTCGGTTTGCTTTGATGATCTTGTTTGAAGCTTCACACTTTGATGTTTGCTATGGAGTGTGATTCTATTGTGAATGCTTGAAGATAACCCTTGAGTTAGTCTTCCTTTTATAGAGGATTCTTCGCAGCTTAATCTTCTCTGGGTTCCCACAGATTGAGCTTGCCCTAGGATAAGTGGTTCTCCTTGGTCCACGTTGTTCTTGGCATGTGCAAACAACCTAGGCAGCTCAGAATCCTTCTAGGTTAGTCAACCTCTTCAGCCAAGTCATTCTCCAGCTTCCTTTGTCCGAGGTTCGACACTCTGGGCACTTGGGAACTGACTTCTGGACAACGATAGGTTCCATGTCCTATCGCTTTCACCTTTCTTTGTCCGAGGTTCGGCGTTCTAGGTGTCTTGTTGTCTTGCTCTTGGATGGTGGCAGGATTTTGGAAGCTTCTCTCAAGTCGCTTTTACTTCCTTTTGTCCGAGGTTTAGTGTTCCCAGATTTCTCGGGAAAAGCAAAGTCACGTGTTGCATTTCTGGGCACACCTGGGTTCCTTTGGCTTGCTTGTTTGGTTTCTTTATCTTGTTTGGCTTCCATGGTTCCAACAACTGTCCTGCGGTTCCTCTAAACACATCTTTGAGATAAAACATTAGTATCAAAATATTTGTCATCTTCAAAAGTAGATAAACTGAGGAAAGGAACTCTCAGGGGAACCGAAGTTCCAGAGTTCCATTTCCTAACAGTAAGGAACTTGATGATTTGGTGGTACGTCGAGGGTACCGCCTTTATAGCGTGTATCCATGGCCTGCCAAGAATGCAATTATAGGGAGACGGGAAATCTAGGACTAGAAATTTCACCTGTTGGTTTACTCCTCCGGCATACGTTGTGAGAACGATTTCGCCGATAGTGTGTTTAACTTCGCCACTGAATCCGACTAGTGGACTCGATTTCTTGATCAGGTCGTCTTCACCCAGACCCATCCCTTTGAGGGCGTCAAAGGTCAAGAGATTGGTCGAACTTCCTGTATCAATTAGTACTCTACGTATCAAACAGTTCCCGATAGATAAAGAGATTACCAGACCGTCGTGATGGCTTTCCGACCCGTCGGCATCGGACTCGTCGAACGTGACCGTTGGGAGGTCGGAGACTTTGTTTGGCCTGAACTCTGGCGCTTCGGGCTCACTGCCTTTGCTCTCATTTGCATGTCGTTTGGCCGCGGAGTATGTGTTTCCACATACGTCCGAACCACCTGGAATAGTATTGACGATTTTTGTATGGACAGGAGATGGAGGTTTGTCTTGTTTTACCTGATCTCGTCGCTCCATGATGGCTTTGGCTCATTCCGAGATTACGTCACGCAGGAGCCTCTGCTCGAGCAACCTAGCGATCTCTTTACGCAAGGCGATGCACTCATCCGTCGAGTGACCGTGGTCACCGTTGAATTCGCACCATCGGCTCATGTCCTTTTTGACGTCTGGTCGGTCGCTCTTTCGGGGCCATCTTACCTCTTTTCCATATTTGTCGAAACTCTTGACGAGCTCCAACACGGAAACATTGAAGTTGTAAGATTGAACCCTGGGAGGCAACGTCGGACCATCTCTCCAGTCTTGAGACCTGTCTTGGAAAGAGTTTACCTGATTTTGTTTGTTTCGATTACGAGGATAGGGGTGATGGCGTCTGTCCCGACGGTTGTCGGAGGAGGATTTGCGATCGGATTGGTCGGGCCCATGGGATGCCTTTCTAGACTCACGATCTTCTTCCGGACGTACCTCGGCCATGGTTTTGGCTTGGACATCTTCGAAGCTTTTGCACGGGTACTTGGTGATCTCGTTGTAGAGGTTGCTGTCTTTGATCAAACCTTGGCGGAAGGCTTCGATGGAAGTGGTGACGTCGCAATGGGGAATCGCGACTTTTTCCTTATTGTACCTGTTAAGATAGCTTCGGAGGGGTTCATTATACCTTTTGATGAGTACCAACCCATGACGCCGGCGCATCAATGCCACGACACTCAAGCATCGACAATGCTTCGACTCCAAGGCATTTGTGCGCACGTCTATATCCAAGCCATTATGGCTTTTATCCCCGGCTTCGACTCCAAGGCATCAAGGCGCGCGACTCCAAGGCATCAAGGCGCGCGACACAAAGGAAGGGCACCTGAGCCTGACCTGGCCCACCTGAGCCTGCCCCGGCCGAGTCAGGGGCCGAGTTACGTCGACTGAGCCTGACCCGGCCAAGACCCGGCCGAGTTCCTGGCCGAGTCAGGGTTTGCCTTCCGCCTTGGCTTTCCTTTGTTATTTCCTTAGTGTGTTTCCCTTTGCTACTTATTTTAGTGTGTTTCCTTTTGTGGATGTGTGGACTCATTTACATATGGGCTCCTAATCCCCTAGCAACCCTAGACTATTTAAGTATTGTCTTGTCTTTCTTTTCTCACTAGTTGAAGATTATAGAAGTGGAATATTTCCCTTAGGTTGAGTATATCTCCCTAAGGCCTCCACTTACTTCTATCAACTCCAAGCATTCAAATCTCTCCCTTCTCAATCTTTCTCAAATACATCTTGAATCTACAAGCATCTCTTGGGCTTTGTTCTTCTTGGCCAAGGAATCCTCCAAGGAGGGTTTCCTTGGGACTCGCCGGAGCCACCATCCCCTTGGCTGCTCGGCCCCAATTTCCGGTGAACCAACACCCTTTCCACACGCCATTCAAGTGTTCTCAAGCTTAGGAAGGAGGAGAAGGATCCCCTTGGGCTAGATCTAGCTTCTAGAGAAACAAAGCCTCACTTTTGGAGGGTTGTTTCTCATCAATTGGTATCAAGAGCCAAGTGCCCAAGCTAAGTCATCTTCTCCCTTTAAAATTTCGTTTTTAATGATTCATGTTCATAGCTAGTATGTTCTCTTGTGTTGCTTCCATGTTTCCATGTGTTTTGCTCTTTAGCTTCCTTGCTAGCTAGAATTTTTTTTCTTGTTCTTCTTGTTTTGTGTTGAAGTTTGCATGCTCAGATTTTCTCTGGTTTCCATGTGTTTCTTCATGTTTTCCATGCTATTTTCATGTTTAGATTAGTTGTTCCTAGCTTCCCTTACAAAAACAACCAAAAAACACACAAAAAAAACCCATCTCCGGCGACCTCCACCACCTCCGGCCGCCGGAAAACCCCTTCCGCCGCCCTAGCTCCGCTCACCACCACCCCATCTGCCACCCAACAGCCCCTACCAGCCGAAATCACTCCCCTCCCTTGCTTGCTTGCCCTTGTTTGAATTGTGTACTTGTGGTCCCCCTTGTCCTTTTGTCCCCTGCATGTACCTTGTCCTTGGGAGGCCTTCTCCACCTTCTCCTAGTACTATTTGTCTCCCTTGGCTATTTTAGGTAAAGACCAACTAGTACCTTAGGATGATGGGTTAGTGGGAGGTATTGGATGACAATCTTAGTGGAATTTTATTTAGGGGGCTGAAATTATGATGTGGCAAGGGGCCCTCTTCCTCTTCTCTTCTTAGGCCTAGTCACACCACTACATGGTGACTTGGCAATTCTAAACAAAGAAAAATCTGCATACCCTTGTTGCCTTCATTACAAAAAAGTGTTGTGGCTCCACTCCTTGCATCAAAACACTAAGTCTTGCTAGTCATTGCTTCCTTTGCCTAAGAAAAAGCCAAATATATTTTCAAGAGGTCAAAACATAAAGGCAAGAGACCAAAAAAAAAAAAAGGAGAACCGAATTCAAACAAAAAAAAAAAAACGAGAAGGGCAAAGTGAAGATCAAGCTTCTTTTCTTTTCTTTCTTTCGGTTTGTAGCCACAACCCTTGGTGGGCTCTCTCACCCTCACTTGGCAACTTGGGCCACTAAGCCCTTCCCTCCATGTTCTTCTCTCCCTTGCCATAGCTACTTCACCCTCTTGTTGGACCCATAGGTTGGCCAAATTGCTCTCCCATTGAGCTTGCCACCCTAAGTTACACTTTGGTCCTTTTATCTACATAGCCTAAGGAATACACATTGGCTTGGTTAGAAGGTGTCTTGGGTTTCTCCCATTTGTCAAGTTACATGCAATACCTTTCCTTGACAACCCTTGCATGAGCCATTGACTTGTCTTGCTTATGTCTTAGTCTCTTTTCTTTGATTGCCTTTTGCTTTCCCTAGACCTCACTTGTCTTGTTGTATAGACATCATTGTGTGTGTTGTTTGTTTGTTTGTTTGATATTCCCTTCTTGCATTTCCCTTGTTTGTTTTATTTGGTCTTGTGTTATGTCTTACCACTTTCCTTGGAACATTTGATTGGCGTTTTCCTTTGGTTTTCCTAGCTGACGAGGCCATGGAATATCCGATGGATGATGAGTTCGATTATCTCCTCGAGAAAGCCAGCGGGTTTGAACAATACCACCGCCCTCGACCTCGAGCTTCCTATGGTGTTCCCGGCCGCAGCTCCAAGCGCCCCTCAGCGCCTCATTCCATGCCTCCAAGAGGAGGATATGACCGAATGCCATCCGATTACCGGCATGCTCGAGCTCGACCCCAGTCGAACCTTTATGTGCCTAGCCAAACCGAGGGCCATGGTGTAGGGGTGTCCTTCTACTCCTTCACCGGTTGCAACGACGGTGGTTCCGAGTTCTTAGCATGGGAGCGCCACACACGCTATGTCTTTGGCCGCTGGGATTATGATGCTCGCGAGGAGGTGCGCATCGCCACTTGGTACTTCACCGACTATGCCCGTACGTGGTGGCCAAAGGTGCAAGAATGCATACGCCTCGGAGACTTCCCGCCCATCCAAACTTGGGCCCAACTCGTCTATGTCATGGCTCACCATTATGCCCCGAGGTCCACGCTACCCAGCCCAAGTGCGTTTGAACGCGCCTTCCCGATGCTCAACCACCACATCTCCGACCATGAAGCCCATGGAGAGGCTACTATTGACGTGGTTGCGCCTTGGGAAGAGGTCCACAACAACGCTGCAATCAGCGCTCCTCAACATGCATTGGTCGCACCTCAGATAGTTTCGGTTGTGCCTTCTCGTTCTATGGCCGCGCCTCAGTTTGCCTTGGAAGAGCCTACATGCGCCTTGGTCGCACCTCAGGTACCCTTGCATGCGCCTCAGCCTCCTTTGGACGTGTTTGACATTGACTCGGGCGCGCTTCACATGGCCTCAGCCGCTCCTCACGATGCCTCATCCGCGCTGCGCCATGACACCTTGCCCGAGCCCCAGCGCGCCTTGGCCGTGCCTCAACGCACCTCGGCTATGCCGTGCAGCGCCCCTGCTGCGCCTCAAGGATCCATGACCGCATCTGGGGGTGCCTTGGTTGCGCCTCAGTGGGTGCCTCGCCCTATCATCACTCGCAGCTCCATGAGCTCTTTGGCTATGCCTTGGGTGGATGCCACACCTCTTGTTCCTTCTTGCTTGCCATTCTCACTCCAAGAGGAGGTCCATGCTATGGATGATGAGCCTTACAAGCCGCCAAGGCCAGCTCTTAACCCCTACAACGGAGACGCTCCAATGTCCCCTATATTTAGGGAGGTACCTTCTTTTGTCTCTCCTTTTATGCCCTTGAGTGATACTTTGCATGCGTGTCCATTTACACATTTGGATAGAGCTTTATTTATGAAGACACACTGTTTTGCATCTCGGACCACACATTCTTGTTTGCATTATAGTTCCATGTCTCACTTCATGCCGGCAAAGTTTTACTTCTTCCTTGTTATTTCCTACATGCCTAAGTATGACAATTGTTTGACTTGTTGCATCATGAAGCATATACTTAGGCTTAGGAAGAGTGATGCCACTACTCTTGCACATGACCTTACACTTCCTATGGCATATACCTCTCATGTTATTGCATGTAGTGCCTTAGGCAATACAAAAGGCTTGATTGTTATACCCTTGGATTTGGCATACTCATGTTTGCTTCATAGCTCCCCATCCTTGTTGCATGAGATGTATTCACTTCATTCCTTTCCTCTCCTAGTGACGTATGTTGTGTGTTTTGCATATTCCATCCTTCAGACGCATCATGTGTTGAGTATGCGTACCCCATACCATGATAATGCCCTTATTATGCGTCTTTGCCATGTTGATTTTTGGGCCTATTATGGGGGTACGGGCTGCCATCTCTCCTCCTTGTCCTTGAGTATGCCTAGATCCTCCCCTAGGTTTTCTTTGCAAAAGGTTTGTCATGTTGTTTGGGGACCTTTGAGGATTATACCTAGAGCGCTTCCTTGGAACCCCTTACCCATGGAGTATCATGTTGATTATGGACCTTTATGGACTGGCCATACATCCCTTCCTAGGCACCTCATGCATAAGGTATTTCAGGTTGACACGGAGCCTTTGAGGATAGCCCTGCACCTAGCCTCCTTAGGGACCCTTTCGTTAGGACCTCACCTTAGCTTGTCTCTTGGTTGGTGGCCCCGTGCTTGGGTGTTTGTCCCATTGATTTGTCCTAGGTATCGCCCTCCTGACCCTAGCATTCTTGTATTCTCTTATACCGGAACTTGGGTGGTTGTGTATCCCACCCTTGTAGTCGGGTGGCCAACTCCTAAGAAGGGGAGAGATTCTCTTTGGGTGCTACTAGTTCATCTCTCCCACATGGCCAACCCCCTAACTTGTAGGATCTCACACTTTGCCTTGAGGATGGCCACTATTTTCCTTTTCCACATTTGGCCACCGGACCTAAGCCCTCCCATCACCTACCCCATTAGGGTTGCGCATGAACCGACCCCATCTCCCTATTGGACCGTGCCTCGGGCCCTTCGCAGAGCCACCCCGGGGAGTAGGATATTCTCACATTTTGTTGTTGAGTTGCTTTGTTGTAGGACCATGTCGGCGGCAACCTTGCTTAGGGCCTTTTTGACGTCTCCTTGGAGTACACCTGCCATGGCATTGGGAGCTCTTCCAAGCCGTCTTATGGATGCCTACTTGCCTTATGTGCCCCCGGTCCCCGATGATCGAATTGAGGACAATTCTCCTTCAAGAAGGGGAGAGTGATGAGTACCAACCCAATACGCCGGCGCATCAATGCCACGACACTCAAGCATCGACAATGCTTCGACTCCAAGGCATTTGTGCGCACGTCTATATCCAAGCCATTATGGCTTTTATCCCCGGCTTCGACTCCAAGGCATCAAGGCGCGCGACTCCAAGGCATCAAGGCGCGCGACACAAAGGAAGGGCACCTGAGCCTGACCCGGCCCACCTGAGCCTGACCCGGCCGAGTCAGGGGCCGAGTTACGTCTACTGAGCCTGACCCGGCCAAGACCCGACCGAGTTCCTGGCCGAGTCAGGGTTTGCCTTCCGCCTTGGCTTTCCTTTGTTATTTCCTTAGTGTGTTTCCCTTTGCTACTTATTTTAGTGTGTTTCCTTTTGTGGATGTGTGGACCCATTTGCATATGGGCTTCTAATCCCCTAGCAACCCTAGACTATTTAAGTATTGTCTTGTCTTCCTTTTCTCACTAGTTGAAGATTATAGAAGTGGAATATTTCCCTTAGGTTGAGTATATCTCCCTAAGGCCTCCACTTACTTCTATCAACTCCAAGCTTTCAAATCTCTCCCTTCTCAATCTTTCTCAAATACATCTTGAATCTACAAGCATCTCTTGGGCTTTGTTCTTCTTGGCCAAGGAATCCTCCAAGGAGGGTTTCCTTGGGACTCGTCGGAGCCACCATCCCCTTGGCTGCTCGGCCCCAATTTCCGGTGAACCAACACCCTTTCCACGCGCCATTCAAGTGTTCTCAAGCTTAGGAAGGAGGAGAAGGATCCCCTTGGGCTAGATCTAGCTTCTAGAGAAACAAAGCCTCACCTTTGAAGGGTTGTTTCTCATCACCTTTGGGTGATTCGATAGAGGTCACTCGATTGTCTTTCGAGCCTCCGACTGCTAGCGAATTGGATCTTGAAGGAATTGACCAAGTCCGCAAACGATGCGATGACTCCCTGAGGCAAACGCATAAACCAGGTCAGTGCGGGACCCGCGAGAGTCGTGCCAAAGTTATTGCACATGACAGCCTCGCGGCTCTCCCTTGGAACGGACGCAGTCATTAATTTTTGTTTATAGAGAGAAATGTGATCATCTGGGTCGTTGGTGCCGTCAAATGTCTCCATGCTGGGGAGATGGAACTTTTTTGGGATTTCGACCTTGGCGATCTCTTCGACGAACGGAGATTCTTCGAATCCGCCCGACGCCTCCTTATCGATCGGTTGTGGAACTCCGGGAATCCTAGCAATACGATCATCAAGCATCTTCATATGTTGGCTTAGCGTCTGCTGGACGAGAGCTAGGATTTCGGGAGGATTGGTAACCTGTGGTTCATCGATTCGGGTCCTTGTCGACCCGATCGGTGTGGAGAAAGTAACATTGTTAGTCGTAAATGGATTAACCAAAGGAGTTCGAGATGTACCCTCAGTATGCCCGGGACGCCGTACGCTCGGAGGGGTCAGTTCGATACCATCCATGTCAAGACGCGTCTGGATGTTGCTATGGACGGGCATCCGCCTGGATCCAGAAGCCGATGATTGTACCTGCGACTTCAGAGACTCATTTTCACGGGTTAGTTGTGCAATCTCGGCCTTGGATTGGGTGGATAAGGTAGCCAAGGCTTCGGTCTTTTGGCGTTGCTGGGCAAGTTCCTCTTATAGGGCAGTCATTTTTTGGGCAAGTTCTTGGAATTGGGTTGGGGTAGGATTTTCGGTCGTGTTTCCTTGAGCTTGGGTGTCGTCTTCGAGGCGTGTCTCCTCGGTACCGGTAGGTGGGTTGATAGTCATGGTTGGAAGGTTTTGAGATGGTGATCGGCAAGTTGCCCTACGGTGGGCGCCAAATTGTTTTGGGGCGAAAAGATCAGACGACCTAAATCGCCTTAGACGGGTAACGAGTCGATCGGGTAATAGAAATCAATCCAAACCAAACAGTCAGTCAACAAATAAAGAATAGATACGAAATAGCAAAGTAATTTTATCGATCTATTGATGATTGAATCAGATCGGAGTACAACTTATCCTTGTAGGACAAAAGGTCGGGTCCTGCTCGACAAGTGTTTTTGTGACACGACCGGCAGCGATTGAGCAAGATTTCGGGGAGACTGAGCCAGAGTGGGTGTACTCTCAAGTTCTTTTCGGAGCAAGCGAGCGAATGCAGGATGTAGACGTGTGTGTTCCTCTTTGCCTTGTCGTGTTCTATATATCGCAATTGCCCCCTTTCGACCGTTACTCTCGTCTCGCAATACCTCTTATTAAATTCGAGCGAGATCTTAGGGATATGCCCTTGATTGCCAGCTTTATGTTTGCGTTTAATGTTGTAAGGCCCACAGCCTTAGAAGCGTTGTCCCCATGCCAATCGGGAACTTCCCAGGAGGTCACCCATCCCAGGACTACTCCCGCCCTAGCACGCTTAACTTCCTAGTTCTTTGTCCTCACTCGAACCAGGAAAAGGAAGAGTTCTTGTTGACATGGGTAGTACTCTAATCCTTATAAAGGATTACAAATCCGGGGTATTACAATCACCCCCACTTAAACCCTTGACGACCTCGTCAAGCCCAAAGACCACCTTCTGGGTCGAGTGACTGTCCACTAGACCAAGCCCACTCGTAACCCAGAGTCGGCTCTAATACCATTTGTAAGGCCCACAGCCTTAGAAGCGTTGTCCCCGTGCCAACCGGGAACTTCCCAGGAGGTCACCCATCCCAGGACTACTCCCGCCCTAGCACGCTTAACTTCCTAGTTCTTTGTCCTCACTCAAACCAGGAAAATGAATAGCTCTTGTTGACATGGGTAGCACTCTAATCCTTATAAAGGATTACAAATCCGGGGTATTACAAATGCCATAGCCGTTGCCACCGATCAGGCATTTAATGCCCTGGGCGAGATCTTCGGAATAGGTCGGATCCTACGCGTCTGAGAGATGTCCGATGCCTCCTTCTGGTTTCTCTTGGCTTCCGACTCTGCTTGGATCTCGGCCCAACTTACTTGTTTGATCCTCTTGGAGAATGTTGGGCCCAACAAACCACACAAGCAAGTGTAGGAGAAGAAAGAAGAGACAAAACAACTATGAGAGAATAAAATCTAACAACTAATCTAGCAATTAATCCAAAGATGAAGCAAGACTTAAGCAACAAGAAACAAGGAAATCAAGTATGCAAATAAGGAAACAAGATAGTGCTAGAAGGATAGAGGGTAGGGTTGTTGGAAAAGTAACCAAAACCTAAGGGAAATTGAGGGTTGTAGCCGTGAGGGGTGGCGGTGGCGGACGGTGGTCGTGGTGGTGGAACGGTGGTGGTGGTCACGGCTAGGGTTCCGGCAATTGCTGGTGGTGAGAAAAAAAAAATTCTAGGGTTTGTAAGCGGAAAATTGCAAGGAATCACAATAAGAGAGAAGAAATAAACTTAGCTTGGATAGGCTCTGATGCCAGTTGATACGAACAACCCCTGAAGTGTCGTTTGCAAGTTGTAGGATCTTTGATTCCTCAAGCTTGTAGTTGAAACTTCTCTTCCGTAGCCAAAGTGATGGCTTTCCTAGGGCTAAAGGGATAGCCTTCAAACTCATTCAAAGAGATGAACGGAGAGATCAAAGTGATGATCACGAGGCACCGAAGAGACGGTGTTTGATTTGCTCGAAGCGACGAACTACGGGATAGTTTGATCCGTGAGATCGAAGGGGTTGATGTTGGGATTCAAGGAAGGAGCGTACTCAACTTAACTACTCAAATCAACATCAAAGTTACAAACTAGGGTTTGCTAAGTTTAAATAGCTACAAAAAGTAAGAATAAAATAATAATAAGTTTTCGGAAATAACGACGACAAAGCGAACGCTCGGGTCCGTTTCCGCGGTCGCGGAAAATACTTCCGCGATCGCGGAAAAGTGTCTGTGAAGGAACGATTGTTTGCGTCAATTCCGCGATTGCGGACAATACTGACGCGATTGCGGAAAAGCCACGGCAATTCCGCGGTCGCGGACAATACTGCCGCGATCGCGGAAAAGTTTTTGTAAAGAATGATCTGCCGCGTCAATTCATTCATAGACCCAAATGGGTCTATGAAGGATTTCGGAATTCAGCGTTGTTTTCGCGGTCGCGGAAATACCTCCACGATCGCGGAAAAGTTTTTGTACACTCTCGTAACTCAGCTATCTTTCCGCGGTCGTGGCCAAGTCTTCTGCGGTCGCGACCATGTCTTCCGCGGTCGTGGCTATGTCCTCCGCGGTCACGGAAACGCTCTTGTTCTGCTACTCTGCGTCTGGCTCTCTTCGAGCGCACTCCCATTGCTTCCTTTTCGTCCTTCGTCGTCATCGAGGAGGTTATAGGCTATCACCCTACCTTAGGCGCGGGCACACACACTAGTTTACAAACGTTTAAAACACTTAATTCCAGCGTGTAGCTACACGTGCGGCCTCCGACTAGTCTATATATAGGCTTAGGATGATATGCGGATGCTTCTGGTGAAAAGTGTGGACGGATCGCAATCGTAGGACCGTCTCCATCAAACGGCTATAATACAATCCAGGCTTCAAGGTTTTTTGAATGACACAAGGGCATTTTGATCTTTTTGTGCTCTGAAACTCTTCTCCTCCAAAACACGCTCCGCTCTTTTCTCTTATGCAAATTGAACTTTTCTGATGACGGAGACAACTCTATCTAGATTGCTCTTAACTTCAATCCAAAAGAGATTGATGTCGATTACCACATCCCCTCACCTTCTCGATCGTTGACTTTGTACAACTTGTCGTCCTCGAACCTTCAGGAATAATCATGAATTCTTTGATCTCTAATGGATAAGGATTCGAATCATGGCAAAAAATGGGCAGTAAAAAAGGATGATGGAGATGGGACGACGAGGAGCCCGATCGTTGGCAACGAGTTGATGATTTTGAAGTAATGTTGTTTCTCTTAATTTCTTCTTCCCTGATTACAAATCAAATTCTGCAATGTTGTTTTGATTGTGTTAGTAGTGACCTAAAATGTTGTAGTTTTGCCAAATTTACTACTTTAGTGGAATTTTGCTTCTGTTCTTGATTGAACTAGATTCTTTTAGTAAGAATTTTCTCTTTGCTTTTGTCTAATTTTTTAATTCTTGAAAGATTAGTTACATGTGTGTTGTTCTAGCTATACAATCATGAAACGGCAACAACTTCACACAGTTTGTTTGAGATTCTTGAGCATTTGTGATGACCACCTCTCAAACCACTCCTGCTATCAAACTTGACCATTTGAATATTATTTTGTTGTAACAGTTGAGTAGTGATGATTGCTAATATATATGTCCTTGATGTTGTATTGAACAAAAAAGTAAATTACTTGATACTATTTGATTTCATGATGTTACTAAAAGATTGTGCAGCTCAAACTAATTAATTCAATGTTGAATACCCTTTTTATAATAGTTATCACTTACATCATATGGAACTCTTGATCTGCAGTAGTTGGTTGATGTGAGCATAGAGCAGTTGGATCCACACTCATTGTCTATGAGAGAAACTGGGAATTTATCCAGCTTGATATACGATGGATAATGTTAGTTCTGAACAATAGCTCCAATATTTGAGGATGACTGTTGCATACTAATAACGGTCACCAAATCTGTTCCACAATTTCTGCTACTGCAACAACATTTAGAAGAGGTCAATACTTAGTTCTGATATTGTGGGATTAGTTAGAGTAATGCCTTGTACTTAGGGATTACATTTATCTTTCTGCTGTAATATATAGCACTCATGTAACTCAATTCTGTGAATATATTCTGAATATACATCAGAGAATTCTCTCCATTATACATACAAACAACCTGCGATATACTCCTACCCTCCAATGATGGCCTCTTTCTACTCAACTGCCTCTCAAAGGAATCCAAGGTGCTGCCTAGGCGCGCTTTGTGATCAAGCCTTGGCTCTAGAGGATTTTGCGTACATAGATTTTCCTATTGTTTCTTTGTGGTATCATTCTCAAATTCTAAATAAAGGCTTTGAATTTAACCATCAACATTTTCTAATATCCTGCTATTATTGTTTTGGTATCATTCTCAACAGTAAGCAAAGGACCTCCTGTATTCAATCGGTAAATGGTCTTGAAAGCATGTATAGAGAGCCCACCAAGTGCAGTTCGACTTTTATTGATATGATACTTCCTTTTATGTTGTTGTTTTTTGTTCTACTATCTCAATTTTCTATTGAAATTGTCTAATTCACTCCTTTTGATTAAGCATGGGCTGCTAAACTTCAACTTATGTAAAGGGACATCTGCTGATTTTACAGAATTTGTCTGCAGTTCCTAACACTCCAGTTGGATCTTGCAAAGAAAAATTGTTGTGGGATGGACTAGTAATTTGGAACCACTAGAATTTTCTTTGAAAAAAAAGCTAGACTCTTACAACAAAAAGACTTATGTATTTGGTTAAGTATATTCAAGTTACAAGTAGGAAGACGTTTGACAACTTTCATTTAAAATACCAGACAAGCATCGGATTTGGAAACAACATATTCTCAACTGCTACAGGAACATTCTCAACTGTATCGGCAAGAAATCTATCTTCAACCACCAATCATACTACCAATACAAATTTATTTGAATGGATTTGGAAACAACATATTCCTCCTAGACTTCAAAACTTTATCTGGAAGGCGGTATCCGACTCACTACCCACAACGGAACGATTGAATAGACATTTTCATAGAATTACAGATCAGTGTGCCCTTTGTAGTTCAACGTCTGAAACACGAGAACACCTCTTCTTCGAATGCTTACATACCAGACAAGCAATACAACATTTCAATACCATTGCAGGACAGAATATTTCTATGATTGCAAGTGCTGACTTCATACAAGACTTTACAAATTTGGTTAACCAAACAATTCAGCATCAAAACGTCATACATCTTATCTTCCTCTGGAATAATATATGGACAGCTAGAAATAATATGATTTTTCGAAAGAAAGTAACATCACCAAAACAGATAGCTGAACAAGCTTATTTTCAATTTATTAATTGGAAGACAGCTACGACACAACAAGATCATACAAAAGGAACAAGAAAACGAAATCGCCGTTTACTTCATAACCAAACTTGGAAGCAACCTTCTCCGGGTTGGTGTAAGATTAATTTCGATGGATCAGCCAAATCAGATCATTCTTCAATAGGCTATATTTGTAGAGACTCAGATGGTAAGATTCTTTTCGTCAACAATTCACATATTGGACGCCATAACATACTGAAAATGGAAGCCCTAGCGGCATTAAAAGGAATACAAGTCACAATCCAATATAAGATAAAGAATATTATTCTAGAAGGCGATAATTTATCGGTCATTAATGCAATTAAGAGAGTTTGGAAAATTCCCTGGGAAATACGAACAATAATTGATGATATACAACATCTTATCAACAAGTTCTATTCTTTTCAAGTATTTCACACTTTTCGGGAAGCCAACACTGCAGTAGACTTTCTAGCTTCCAATGAATTAAATTTAGATTGAATACGGGCCGCGTTGCCTTACGTTCAAGGGTCCCTTATACCTGATGCTATTATCAGGACTTTTCAGCTTCAAGCTTTATCCTCATCAGCCGGGAAGGCCGCGCTGGAATTCTTTCGGATCATCCGGAGGGATGATCTGGGTCTGCCATCCACTTAGGATGGAGACCCAATTCTAGCCTGCTGCCAAAAAAAAAAAACTTTCATTTAAAAGATTAGCTCAAAAGGAAGAACAATGTGTTTTGTTACACATTATGTGAGTTTGAATCTTTCATAGGCTACGAAAGAATAATATATGAACATCAGTACACTAGGTTCATATATGGTACAATGAAGGTCATAAATAGTATATTTTGAAGGTTCACATTTCATAAACATGTAGTTTAATATACTAAGCTTAAGTTTACTAGGTTCATATACGGTACAGTGAAGGCAATGCTCCTGGTTATTCTAGTTGCACAATCATGGTTAATAACTGTTGTTTGAGGTTCACAATTAGTTTACTAGAGGTTCACATGTAGTAAAAGAAATGTTCATACTTAATATATTATAGGTTCACATTTGATAAACAAAGTAAATGTGCAATTTAATATAGTAAATGTAAAAAGATGCATGGTTAACAACTATAAATTATGTTTGAGGTTCACAATTAGTACAATAGAGGTTCATATGTATTATGTAGTACACTAAATGTTCATACTTAATATACTAAAAGTTGACATTTAGTAAAAGAGCATATTAAACGTAAAGATGCAAGCTTGGGGTTCACAATTGGTACACTAGAGGTTTATACTCTAGGTTCATATATATTACACTAAAACTTCATACTTATTATACTAAAGATTCACATTTAATAATGTGCCTACTAAACATAAAATGCGCAAGATTGAGGTTTACAATTAATACACTAGAGGTTCATAATTAATATACTAAAGGTTCACATTTAATAAATATGCATATTAAACGTAAAAGATGCAAACTTGAGGTTCATAATTTAGCACATTGATGGTTCATATATATACACTAAATGTTCAAATTTGATATACTAAAGGTTCACATTTATTAAATAAGGTTAATATGCATTTTAATAGCCCATTATGAACCTAAGTATAAATTTGTAAACCTCTAGTATAAAGTTTGTGAACCTCTAATGTAAAGTTAGTTTATAAACCTCTTGTATAAAATTTGTGAACCTGTGTCATAGAGTTTGTGAACCTTTACCATAAAGTTTGCGAACCTATAAACAATCATGCATTGTTTGCAAGCAAAAAAGAACATCAAAGAACTATATATGAACTTGAACATGATACATGCAAACCCTGCTTGAAATGAGACTTTTCACAAACGCAATATATGTAACTTATGAGAGATTTCAACTCAAATCTATGTGTACAAATACATTACTCTATCATTTGAGCTAATAAGATATAAAAAATCAATTATCCTATGCAGATTGGGACGATGTAACAAAGCATCTTTCAAAATGCAACAAGTCGATGCATGGATGAATCTAGCTGGTTCAAGAGCATTGCCTCAATTTTGAAACTAAATTTTCCACAAGAATTCATTCAGTCAGAAGCACGATCAACAATCAAACAAAAATTAGCTTAATCAAATAAAAATCAACCAGAAACATTGCCCGCTTTATAAACTAAAAAAATCGAACAAGAACTCATTCGGTCGAAAGCTCATGCGTTAACAATTAAACAGAAACTCAACCCAGTAATTTAGGAACATTTCCCCACTTCAGAAACTAAGAGAATTAGAACAAGAATACATTCGGTCAAAAGTACATGCATCAGCTATCAAACAAAAATCAACCTAGGAATTCATAGGAACATTTCCCCACTTAAGAAACTAAAAGATTAAAACATGAGCTCAAATAAGCACGCACATGCATCAATAATCAAATATAAAATCTGCCAAGTTTATTAACCCTAGAAAAAAAAGATCAAATTGGAAAATTACTTGAACCTAATTCGAAAAGCTCAAATTAGGGATCAATTTGAAGGGGAGAACGGAAAATTTCGGAGAGAATTAATTAGGTGATTTTTTGAAGCTTACTCTTTTAGAATTAAAGGTGATGCCGAAAGAGGGGTTAAGGGCGGCGGAGACGGCGGATTTGGCAACATACTTTGAGCGGCAAATGACGAATCACGCCGTGAGGATTAATTCGAGTGCGGGAGATGGGACCATAGATCATGAACTGTGACTTGATGTCGAGGACAGAGCATGCAGTGAGAAGGCTGATGAAAAGGATAGGGGAGAAGGGTTGATGTGACCCTGGTCACAACATTACTCGGCATTACGAGTGTCATTGGAGTTACGTTGGTATTGTGACGCTCACATTCCATTTTTGAGACATTTACTATTTTTAGCAGTTTTTCGGTATTTTGCAGTTTTCTTTATTAGCAGTTTCCATTCTTAGAATGTTTCTAAGTTTGGAAGGTTATCATTTTTAGTATTTACTATTTTTAGATGTTTCCGTTTTTAGATAGTTTCTATTTTTGGATATCGGGCCTCTCTTGTGCCAAGAGGGCCGATCCATTTATGTTTTAGGCCCATTAGGGCAAGACCTTTGTTTGGCTGCTATATAAGCCAACCTTAAACCTAATTAATGATAAATTGAATTGAGAGTTAAAGCCTAGCGCTGCCGTTGAGCCAAGCTCCCGCCCCCTAGGTCTAGCTCCTTCAACTAAGCCTTCACCGAACCTTCCTAACCAACTCCTGACCCCCATGATTGAACCATCACCGAACCACATCACTGAACATGAACCCCTTCGTACCGACGTGGCTCTCGGCCCTAGCCGAGATCCTCTCCTCGAACCACGATCGAATCGCGCAAACGCGGCAATAGAACCCAAAACCGCGACCGCTGTATTGTTTCCGCGACCGCGGTTCTTCCTGCGACAAATCCAGAACTTCAGTTTTAGTTCAATTCCTTCCGCGAGCAAGATTATTTCGTCTGCCTTCTACCTAGATCCGCTCTGACTCGTGTTTTGGGAGACCGGAACCCATCAACTGGTATCAGAGCTCAGGGGTATAAGGTTGGTCTTTTCTTTCTCGCTTTGTTCTCACGTTCAAAATTCAGTATTTCCTTTGCTTCCGCTATCGTTCCTTTCGTTTATTTTGTTTGTTTCAGTTTTTGTTGTTGTTGTTGTTGGTTGCCCCCAACAATCCTGATGAGGGATCATCTACACCACCTCAAGTGCCTACTTTTGATGGTGCCATTACAAGAGCAATGGCTAAGGAGATCCAACAAGAGTTGGACAAGTATGTAACCTTCTACTTGTCCAAGGAGCTAGCCATGTTGGAGGATCTTCCTAAGCTGGATTTGAAGACCATGGTGACCGTCTCGGTTCATGAAGACCTCAAGAGTGTTGAGGAGAATGCTTGAAGAATGTAATTGGGTTTATAACATTTTATGACATTATTTCCCTTTTGGTTTTATGTTGTTTGGACACGATTTAGTCTTGTTTTCCTAAGTCTAAGACCGGCCCTTTAGGAGTATAAAAGGCTGCCTTAGACATTCCCTTTCCTAGTTAGACATTATTATTCATTGTAAGAATTTCCGGTTTTCAATCAAAAGAGAGCTTTTGTGAGAAAACTATTCGGCTGTGAGAATTTGGCTTGGTTGTTCTTGTGTGTGTCAACCTCTTCCGAGCTTGGTGTTCACGAGCCATCATAGGCATCCTCTTCGTGCTTCTTGGCCACCATTGGACCGAGTTGTGTGGAGTTGTATAGGCAGGGTCGTCTACTCATTTGGATTAGTTCTTGATTCACCATTATAAAGGGTTCTTCCATTGTTGTTGCGGTTCTATCTTTCTAGCTATCCTTTTCATTGTTTCTTGCGTTTCCTTTTCCGAAATCGAGTCCTAACCTCCATTGTTTCTTTCTCTTTGAGTTTCTTGAAGTCTCTTCGTCTAGATCCGAGTCATTGCGGCTCAACCCCGCATCAAAGTGGTATCAGAGCTAAACGACGTCGAGACACCACCACCAACGCAGCCAAGACACATCTCTCAGTTTGTCTTGTCTTCCTTTGAGTCCTTTTGAGTTTTCAGTCGAGTTCTTGTTGTTTAGAGTCAATTCCGAGTTGTTGTTGTGTCTTTTCTTGAGTTTTGCTTGTGTTTTTGGAGAACCGATCACCACCACCACCACAAAAACCACCTTGGCGCCACCCCTCCAACCACCCGACACCACCACAACCTCCACCACCCACAAACCAACTCTCCCACCACTCCATTTCTGCCTTCCATTACCAGACGTGAAAACAAAGTGGAGGTCCAACAAATCCCTACAAACTAGGCGTGCCACTACTCCTAATTCAAATCAGGCGTGGAGTCAAAGGAGATCCCAACCAACTCCTATTTTCTAGCAACCAAGAAGACTACTTCAAATCAGATTGTTAGTGGGTTATTTTCGAATTTCACATTGTAATTATTTGTTATTTCTTATTTCCAAGTCAGAAAAAGAAAGTAAAAAAAAAAAGAACATTTCAGCTGAGTATTAGATCTTTTATTTTATGTCATGTGTATGTAATGCTATCCTAAAGTTGTGATTCATATCCTAAGAAGAGCAAGGCTAACACTTAGCCAATTTTCGGAAGTGACTCAAGACGTCTTCAAGGAGCCACCGCCGCCTGCAAGACACCACCAAGTGCCTTAGCCGTGCCTGCATCTTGCCCTATACCACATCATTCCCTACCTTTCCATCGGCTCATCTCTCCATTGCACAAGTTTAAGGCAAGTAAGCATAACTTTGGCCCTCTTGAGTTCGAATTATTGAGTCCTTTCCATCTTTAGCATTGCACTACATTCTTGCTTTGTAAGTCCATTCCTAGAGTCTTCGTTTTTCTTCTTTTGTTGAGTCTTTCTTTTGCTTGTTTTCATTTGCATAATTCTGCCGAGCTATCTCCTATATTAGCTCACGTTCTTTGGTTTGTGTTGCTTGTGCATTGAGCTCACGTGAGGTTGTTGATCCATACAAGGCGATTCATCAAGGAAGCCAACATTCAACATCAATTAGAGAGTGAGAGAATCAAACACAAGAGTGAAACACTTGTGAGGTGATTTCTGTTTTCACTAACCTTAACTTGTTGATTGTTTAGTTTGCTTTGATTATGTCTAGATCACCAAGCCCCACTCGTTCAAGGAGCTCCGAACCGGTGCCACCTGAGGTTTTCAACCTCCTCAAGCAAATGTCGGATACCCTAACTAGCTTGTCCACTCGAATGGCCACCTTGGAGTCTCAGACGCTGCAGCCAACCACCATTCCCTTAGGTGCCAACTTCGAGCAAGGAGGCCCTTCACATGAGCCACCAAGAGTGCCACTCCCCGACCAACGAGCCGCCTACAACGCCGCAAGGGCTGCACCCTATCAGGCGTCCCCGCCCGTGTCCGCCACCCACCCGGCCGTGTCACACCATGGCACCCCTCAAGGCACCGCGCCCTTCCAAGCCGCCCCAGCTCAAGCTCACCGAGAGCATGGTTCCATTCCTAACTCTCCCTTACATGGAATACATTATGCCCCTAATGTTTTTAATGAGTTTCAAGGTGTTCAAGACGAATACATGGATGACGAGGGTTGGAGAGCCGCGCCACCTAGGGGATATCAGCCAAGGCGAGGGCGTGAACAAGAGCAAGATGGAATTGGGAGAATCAAGGTGAAGATCCCTAACTTTGAAGGGAAGTATGATCCGGATGTGTACATGGAGTGGGAGACCAAGATAGAGCAAATTTGGTCATGCCGCAACTTTGCCGAGCACAAGAAGCTCCAATTGGCAGCCTTAGAGTTCAATGGCTATGCTCTCATATGGTGGGACAACTTGGTCAAAGAGAGGAGAAGATCCCTTGATCCAGTCGTGGCTACTTAGGAGCAAATGAAGGCTTTGATAAGGGCTAGGTTCGTGCCACAACACCATACAAGAGATCTTCGTCAAAGACTTGAAAATTTGAAGCAAGGCGCCATGTCAGCCGAGGAGACATACAATGCCATGCAAGTGGCTATGGTGAAGGCCAATGTCGTTGAGGATGAGGAGACAACAATGGCAAGGTATCTTAGAATTCTCAATCCATTTTTGGCTAATGAAGTGGATTTGTTTCCCTATGACACTATGACAGAGTTGCTGCACTTAGCAATCAAAGTGGAGAGGAAGACCAAGGCAAGGAACCAAGGGAGCAAAGGAGCAATTGGCGCCCCCAACACTTGGAGAAACCAGCCTAGCCGTGGCTACCCCCCATATGACCGAGAAGATTCCATTTCCAAGTACAAGGACAAGGTGCCAATCATGGAGCATGGAGGGCCGAGAAGAAATGCACCACCAAGTGGCACTCCCTACCCTCCAAGAGGCTCAGCTGGCCCCACTAATGGACCCAAAGGGAGTACTCCTAATCCTAACTCTAGAGCTAGAGATGTTGTTTGTTTTAAATGTCAAGGAAGAGGACATATGATGAAAGATTGCCCTAATAGTAGAACTCTCATGATCAACCATCTAGGACAATATGAATCTGAATCTGAACATGAAAATGATGATGATTTTATTGATGAGCATGTTGAGCATGACTCTGATTTTGTTGATAATGATGATGGCATTGAGTATGAGCATGGGGAATCTTTGATTTGTAAGAGAACTTTGCATGTACAACCTGCCCCTTGTGAGGATAATCAAAGGGAAAACTTGTTCCACACTAGGTGTTTAGTTAAAGGGAAGGTTTGTAATGTGATAATTGATGGAGGTAGTTGTTGTAACATTGCTAGTACTGAATTGATCTCTAAGTTATAACTTACTACGTTTTATCACCCTAGGCCTTACAAATTGCATTAGATGAATGATTGTGGAGAATTGAAAGTGAAAAAGCAAGCTAAGATTACATTCACATTAGGTCATTATGAGGATACTATTCTGTGTGATGTGGTTCCCATGCAAGCTTGTCATGTGTTATTAGGTCGTCCATGGCAATATGATAGGAGAGTAATGCATGATGGTTTCACTAATAGGTACTCTTTCACCTTTAAGGGTAAATATATTATTCTGAAGCCTATGTCTCCTATGTAGATTGCCGAGGCTTATGAGAAGAAGAAGGAGAAGGACTTGGCTCCAGGAAGTGAAAATGAGAAGAATCAAGGCAAGGGATCCCCACGGCAGCAAGGTGGCACTCCCTCCAAGCCTAGCCAAGCCTTAGCCATCCAGCCCTCTAGTGTCTTATTAGCATCCAAGAGTGAGCTACAAGGAGAGTACCTACCCTTAGATACAATCCTTATGCTTTTGTGCAAGAAACTAACCATGCTAAGTGAAGAGACTAAGGCTACCCTACCTCCTAGTATCCAAACCCTTCTAGAGGAGTTTCAAGATGTATTCCCGGATGAGATACCCCATGGCCTACCACCATTAAGAGGAATAGAGCACCAAATTGACCTTATCCCCGGTGCCACTCTACCAAATAGGCCAGCTTATAGGATGAACCCTAAGGAGAGCCAAGAGATCCAAACCCAAGTGCAAGACCTCCTAGATAAGGGTTATGTGCGAGAGAGCTTATCCCCTTGTGCCGTGCCAGTCCTACTTGTGCCTAAGAAGGACAACACTTGGAGGATGTGTGTTGATTGTCGAGCCATCAACAACATCACTATCAAGTACCGCCACCCCATCCCACGGCTGGACGACATGCTAGATGAGCTCTATGGTGCCACCCTCTTCACAAAGATTGATCTAAGGAGTGGATACCACCAAATCCGGATGAAGGAAGGAGATGAATGGAAAACAGCCTTCAAGACAAAGTTTGGGCTGTATGAGTGGCTTGTAATTCCATTTGGTTTGACTAATGCTCCCTCTACTTTTATGAGATTGATGAACTATGTTTTGAGAAACTTTATAGGGAAATTTGTTGTAGTATACTTTGATGATGTTCTTATCTATAGCAGGTCCCTAGAGGAGCATGAAAGAAATTTAAGGGAAGTTCTTTCTACTTGACAGACGGGTTTTCAGTCGTCCTTAACCCGGTCAAAATAAAACCTAACAAACCTAAACAAGTAGTAGAGGCAAGCAAGGTGATAAGCACTACTTTGTAGGGCTTAAGTAAGAGTCATTAGAGGGTTTATTGGTGTCATTCGGGTAGATTTAGACACATTCATGTGTGTGGCGTATGGAGGCAAAGTTTGGTGTTTTTGGAGGTGTTTGAGCTATTGTGGATATCTAGGAGACACTGAGGAAGAAAGCCACCAAGGAAAGACGCAAAAGGAGTGAAGAGACGAGTTGAGGAGCGGTGCGAGAGATTGCAAGGAAGAGCTTTGAAGAGGAGATGTTACTGGAGCCTTGCCGCACCCGCGCCAAAGTCCACCGCCACCAGCGGTGGAAGAAGCAGAAACCAAAGGACGATTCTGGAGTCCCACCGCACCCAGCGGTGGGCACTGCCGCACCCGCGGCGAGGTCGTCAGAGGTGTGGACAGAAGCCACTGGAATCCCACCGCACCCAGCGGTGGGAGCCACCGCACCCGCGGTGGAGACGCGCTGAAGACCTTTTTCCGGATTTATTTCCGAGTTTTTATTTCCCGTTTTATTTTATTTCTGAAACTTAGTTTCCAAGTTTGTTATTTTCCTTTATTTTATTCCTGAATATTTGCATGAGTATTTAAGTTAGGTTTAAGACTTTTTAGAGAAAAAGCTACGCAAAACCTTAGTTGCCACCTTTGATCATTTTTCTCTCACAAACCCTATGGAGAACTAAACCTCCATTGTTGCACTTGACAGTTTGAAGCCAGCAATTGATTGGTTGTGAGTTTTCTACTCTTGTTCGTTTTCCTATCTAGTTGGATTAATTCTCTTGTGCTTGAATGTTTATTGGTTTATGTTGATTTATCTAGAGTAGCTACCTAGGTTTATTGATATCTTCCTAATTGCTAGGACTTGTGATTCCGGGTTCGGGTTGCATATCTAGTAGCAAGCACGATTGTTGCGTATAGGGGATCCGAGCGCTTCATCGTGAGAGAGAGTTAATTGCATGCTAATAGTAACGGGTTGTTTCTATTGCATGTATCTTGTTGAATCCTTGGTTGATTGCTATTGCTTTATTGAGTCTTGAAGGTTTTCGAATTTGATTTAGTAATAAGTACTATTAGGGCTGGTAGAACTAATAGTTATCTATGATCGGGATAAGAACAACTATAGGAATATTAAGAACTTGAGATTGATAGAATTCCGTGATCGACCTTTCTATTGTTGTGTGGATCTTTGTTAAGTGTGGCGTTTTTTCCCTTATTATTCTCAACCGTTATTTGCGAACTTGTGTACTTGCTTTGTTTACTTTGGTTACAAAAAACACAAACAAACCCCCCCCTCCCTTAGTTCCTAGTCGGTGACGTGAATTACAAGAATAGATAACCTGACTCTCTGTGGGATCGACCCTGACTTGCTTGCTATACTCTGTAGTAGGTACTTTAGGATTTCTTTGATAGGCATACGACTTTAGCCCTGTCGAATTTGGCACCGTTGCCAGGGAGTCAAATTTTCTGTTTTTGTGATTTGTTTGTTACCAACCTTGGTGTGAACCTATCTTATGGTTTACACTCGTGCTACTAATTCACCTTTTCTTGATTTTGATCCAGAGATTGAGAGAACTTTATCCCAGGATCGCAGAGTGAACCGTACTTTGGTTTTTGACAACCCTCCATTCGAGATGGGGGATGCTGATAGAACATTGAGGCAGTTGACTGCACCCGACCTGTAGCAGCAACCTTTGGTTGTAGTGATCCCTGCTATGGGAGAAAATGTGAACTTTGAGTTGAAGCCGGGGCTGATTCATTTGCTCCCAACTTTCCATGGGCTGCCTGGAGAGGACCCAATCAAGCATTTGGGTAAATTCCACATAGTCTGCATGAGCATGAAACCGGCGAATGTTACTGAGGAGCAGATAAAGATGAGAGCTTTTGGGTTTACTCTGAAAGACACCGCTGATGACTGGTATTACCATCTTCCTACTGGGAGCATTGACACGTGGACCAAGCTTCATAAGGCGTTCCTCGAGAAATATTTCCCTGCAAAGAAGGCAAATAGTTTGAAGAAAGCTATTAGCAACATTGAGCAGGAAGCTGACGAGAGCCTGTATGATTACTATGAGCGTTTCAAGAGACTGTGCTCAAGCTGTCCGTTCCACGGGTATTCCAATCAGGATTTGGTGCTTCATCTGTACAATGGCCTACTGGACAATGAAAGGAGGATTGTCGACGCTGCATGTGGTGGCAATATTCTCAACACAACACCGGCAACTGCCATGGAAAAGATTCAGGAGATGGCCGAGGGCACAAGAAATTTCGGTAGAGCTTCTGCCAAGAGAGGAGTCAATGCTGCTGACTCTGGTCGCTCTGCATATGCTAGTGATATGGCTGAGTTGAAGGACATGGTGAGGAGACTTACGCTGCAAGGGACTCCTCAATAACTCAAAGCGTGTGGGGTCTGTGCCGACCATTTCCACCCCACCGACGCTTGTCCTC
This sequence comes from Rheum nobile, assembly GCA_027886185.1. NCBI lineage: Eukaryota > Viridiplantae > Streptophyta > Magnoliopsida > Caryophyllales > Polygonaceae > Rheum > Rheum nobile. The sequence continues at coordinate 2,107,033 of WOAB01000069.1, forward strand.
AATTACAAGATGATGCGCCCGCTGAGGTAAACGCTGTAGGAGGTTATGGCAATCCAAGACCTCGGAATGATCCCTACTCCAACACATATAATCCGGGATGGAGAGACCACCCAAATTTCAGATGGAGGGATCAACCGAATCAACAACAACAACCTCAGTATCAACAACAACAACAGCCAAGACCGCCCTATGTACCAAGGCCACAAGTTCCACAACCCGATGTGTCCCCTTCAACTGAAGATATGCTCAAAGCATTGACGGAGCATTTCAGCACTCACGTTCAAGCTACGACGTCGAGTATTAAGAATCTAGAGACACAGATAGGACAGATGGCTGAGGCGATTACAAGGATTGATCAGCGGACTTCGGGAAATCTACCATCTCAAATGGTAGTGAACCCGAGGGAAAACGTTAGCGCAGTAACCCTTAGAAGTGGAAAGCAATTGCGTGTCGATCCCAGTGCTGAAGATCCGCACCCGCGGCGAGCATGATTTGGAAAAACATAATGTTCTGTCAAGTTCACCGCACCCGGCGGTGGCAACCACCGCACCCGCGGCAAGCGGTACTATTTCTCGAGAAAAATCTGGGGATCCACCGCACCCGGCGGTGACCTCTCACCGCACCCGGCGGTGACCTCTCACCGCACCCACGGCGAGGCTTCTGGAGCTATTGATGAGCCTTATGTGGACACCTACGTTCGTCCATACTTTCCTCCTCTCGGTTCCGAGAAGCCACCCGCCCCTTTTCCAGAGGCGCTCAAAGAGAGAAGGGTAGTTGATGACAAAGACCTCTTTGAGACGTTCAGCAAGTGTGAGGTCAACATTCCTTTGCTCAGGCTTGTGAAGAGCATTCCCAAGTATGCTAAATTCTTGAAGGAGCTTTGCACGATAAAGAGGAACCAAAAGCTGAAGGGAAAGCAAAAGGTCAAGGTGAGCGAACGTGTCTCAGCGGTGTTTCAACGGCGTATGCCCAAGAAGTGCACTGACCCAGGTATGGTGAGCATTCCCTGTGTTATAGGTGATACTAAATTTGATAGAGCTATGCTTGATCTAGGAGCTTCTATTAATGTCTTACCTTATTCTCTCTATAAATCTCTTGGATTGGGACCTTTGCATGAAACAGGAATTGTTGTGCAACTTACTGATAGATCTAGTGTTTACCCTAAGGGGGTAGTTGAGGATGTTTTAGTTATGGTTGACAATTTGATATTCCTTGCTGATTTCTTTGTCCTAGATATGGAACATGATGAGCATGCGGCCTCTATTCTGTTAGGAAGGCCTTTCTTAAAAACTGCTAGGACTAAGATTGATTATGTAAGTGGGACACTCACTATGGAATTCGATGGGGAGGTGGTTCAATTTAACATTTATGATGCTATGAAACACCCTATTGATGACCATTCTTTGTGCTCTATTGATGTGATTGAACCCATTGTGCAAGATGTATTTGATATTTCTGGTATTGATGAGTTGCAATCTATTATTGAGAATGACATAGATGAGTTCCACACAGAATATGCTTTGTCGACTAACATGTAGGTGGTCTTATCTCAGATGGATGCGAACGGTAAGCTTCCTATTGAACCTTTGGGCATTGGCCCCAATTTGCTAACACCGAGCGAGAAGCTCGTTCCTTCCGTTGTGCAGGCCCCCGAGAGTGAACTCAAGCAACTCCCGGATCACCTCAAGTACACTTTCCTTGGAGTCAACAACACTTTGCCAGTCATTGTGTCTAGTAAGCTTTCGAAGGAGCAAGAGGAGAAGCTAGTGGAGATTTTGAAGGAGCACAAGACTGCACTGGGATGGACCATTGCCGATATCAAAGGGATTAGTCCCTCAACATGTATGCATCAGATCTTACTAGAGGAGGATGCCAAGCCGTCCAGACAACCACAGAGGAGATTGAACCCACCTATGATGGAGGTGGTGAAGAAGGAGGTGCTGAAACTCCTTCAGGCTGATATGATCTTCCCCATCTCCGACAGTCGTTGGGTCAGCCCCACTCAGGTTATCCCCAAGAAGGGAGGGATCACAGTGGTTGAGAACCAACAAGGAGAGTTGGTCCCTACAAGGACGGTGATGGGCTGGAGAGTTTGCATTGATTACCGTAAGCTGAACGCGGTAACTAGAAATGATCACTTTCCCCTGCCATTCATTGATCAAATGCTCGAACGCCTTGCTGGGCGCCCCTACTACTGCTTTCTAGATGGATACTCAGGATACTTCCAGGTGGCCATAGCGCCAGAAGACCAGGAGAAGACTACCTTTACATGTCCTTTTGGCACTTTTGCATACCGCAGAATGCCTTTTGGACTATGTAACGCACCCGATACTTTTCAACGATGTATGGTTAGTATCTTCTCTGAATATATTGAGAATTTCATTGAGGTATTCATGGATGATTTTACGGTACATGGGGATAGCTTTGATAAATGTTTGGACCATTTGACACTTGTGCTTAAAAGATGTGTTGAAACTAACTTAGTTTTGAATTCTGAAAAGTGTCATTTTATGGTGGAACAAGGGATTGTCTTAGGTCATATTGTCTCTGCTAAGGGTATTGAGGTCGATAAGGCGAAGATTGACGTAATTCAGTCTTTGCCTTATCCTACTAATGTGCGTGAAGTTCGTTCCTTCCTAGGCCATGCAGGTTTTTATCGCAGGTTTATCAAGGACTTCTCCAAGATCTCATCACCCTTGTGCGAGCTGCTGAAGAAAGAGGTGACCTTTGATTTGAATGAGGAGTGCAAAAAGGCGTTTGATTGCTTGAAAGAACGCCTGACAAGTGCACCGATTATCCAAGCACCGGATTGGTCTCGACCGTTCGAGATTATGTGTGATGCCAGCGATTATGCTGTTGGAGCAGTTTTGGGACAGAAAGAGGGAAGAGCCTCTCATGTGATCCACTACACGTCCATGACTCTGAATGGCGCGCAACGAAACTACTCCACTACTGAGAAGGAGATGCTGGTTGTGGTGTTTGCCCTGGAGAAATTCAGGCAATATCTTTTGGGAGTGAAGGTGATTATATACACAGATCACGCCGCTCTTCGTTACCTAATGACGAAGAAGGAGGCGAAGCCGAGATTAATTCGATGGGTTCTTCTGCTGCGTGAGTTCGATGTGGAAATACGGGACAAGAAAGGAGCATAGAACTTGGTGGCGGATCATTTGAGTAGATTGGTGAACGAGGAGGACAAGCCCGGGAAGCAAACCCCCATCCATGGAACCTTCCCGGACGACACCCTTTTTCGTGTGGAGATTCTAGAGCCACACCGCACTAGACGGCCAGACCACCGCACCCGCAGTGGGAAGACAAATTCAGAAGCCCAGAGTTCTGGAGAGCTACCGCACCCGGCGGTGGAGGTCACCGCACCCAGCGGTGACGGTGATTTTTTCCGAGAAAACTGCCCAGAACCACCGCACCCGGCGGTGGAGTCTCACCGCACCCAGGGCGAGAGAACTTTTTCTGTTGAGGTCACTGGAGTGTCACCGCACCCAGCGGTGACACCTGCCGCACCTGCGGCGAGAGGGACAAACAAGGATTTTTGTGCTGTGAGCGTCTCTTCGCTCGAGGTGTACTTTCACCGGTCCGTTCTCGGGATCCGTTCTTTCCGACCATGGTACGCCGACATTGTGAACTACTTGGTTCGTGGGGAATTCCCTCCGGATCATACCAAGGCTCAATGGGAGAAGGTGCGGAGAGAAGCTCGGTACTACATTTGGGACGATCCTTATCTCTGGAGACACTGTGTCGACCAGGTAATCCGTCGATGTCTTCCGGATAACGAGGTACAATCTGTCCTTAACTTTTGTCATTCTGAAGCATGTGGGGGTCATTTTGGTGCGAATAAGACTGCTAGAAAAGTGTTAGATGCAGGTTTCTATTGGCCCCACATTTTTAGGGATGCATTTGCATTTTGCAAAGTTTGTTATAGATGTCAGAGGATGGGGAATATTTCTAGGAGGAATGAGATGCCTCAGTCTTCTTTGATTTTTTGTGAGGTTTTTGATGTGTAGGGTATTGATTTTATGGGACCCTTTCCTAGTTCTTATGGGAACCTATATATTTTACTTGCGGTGGACTACGTTTCCAAATGGGTGGAAGCGAAGGCCACCATGACTGATGATTCTAAAGTAGTGACAGGTTTCTTGAAAGAGAACATATTTTCCAGGTTTGGGATCCCCAAAGCTTTGATTAGTGATCGGGGCACCCACTTCTGCAACAAGACTGTGACCGCCCTGCTGAAGAAGTATCATGTCACACAGAAGGTTTCCACTGCCTATCATCCACAAACCAATGGGCAGGCTGAGGTGTCCAATAGAGAGATCAAGACAATTCTTGAGAAGACAGTGGCACCCAATAGGAAGGACTGGAGTTTGAGGCTGAATGATGCATTGTGGGCTTATCGCACCGCTTACAAGACTCCAATTGGGATGTCTCCGTTCCGGCTCATTTTTGGCAAAGCTTGCCATCTACCTGTGGAGCTGGAACACAAGGCATGGTGGGCGGTGAAGAAGTGCAACATGCAGATTGATGAGGTAGGAGAGCTTCGCAAGCTTCAGCTGCAAGAGTTAGAGGAGTTACGCCTTGACGCATACGACAACGTTGTCATCTATAAGGCGAAAACCAAGCATGGCATGACAAGAACATCTTGCGAAAGGACTTCCACCCCGGTGATAAAGTCCTTTTGTTTCAATCTCGCCTGAAACTCTTTGTGGGAAAGCTGAGATCGAAGTGGATAGGTCCATATGTGATCGCCGAGGTCTACCCACATGGTGTCGTTGATCTAATCGAGCCAACAACTCAGAAGACATTCAAGGTCAATGGTCAAAGGTTACAACCTTATCATGAGGGTTTCCACACTGAGGCAATTGATGAGATGGCTCTGGAGGAGCCAAGTGCTGAGAATGAATAGACAAGAGTCTACGTCGAGCCAACGACGTGGACCAAGGCGCTGCTCGGGAGGCAACCCGAGGTATTGTTTTCTTTCTTTCTTTTGTGTTTTCATCTTTCATAGCTTAGCTAGGTAGTTGCTTTCTTGTTTTTCTTTCGATTTCGCCTGTGAACTAACTTGCAGGTTCGAAGAATAAGACGAACGGAGTTTCTGGAGGCTCACCGTACCCAACGGTGAGCACCCCTGTAGCCCCGTTAAAAATAAAAAAATAAAAAATCAATCAATCTTTTACCTTTCCTTCTTCCCCATCAGCCAAAACCTAACCTACCCTACCCTCACATATCTCCCTCATGAACTCCCTCACGCCTTTTGCCTCCTCTCTACCCAAATCTCTCCAACATTCACAAACTTCACCAAGATCCATACCTTTCTCGTCCAAATCTCACCATTTCCTCCACCAATCCACATTCCTGAACCCAATCTAACCCATTCTCACCCAAAAACCCCATCTCCAACCCCAAACCTTCAACCTCCATAACCACCACCACCGCACCCACCAAGATCCACCACACCTGCGCCGGATCTACCCAACCCGAACCCGCCTGTCACGCGGGTTCCCAACCCAAACCCATTCGACCCCCACCGAACCGTTTCCCAAACCTTTGACCCAACCCCGGCTCGTGGAAGTTGAAGAAAGCTGCATTCGCTGTACTCGCAGGGGCGCCTAGAAGCTTTACCGCACCCGGCGGTAACTCCACCACGCCCGCGGCGTGAATTCCAGTGCTCAACAGAAGCTTCACCGCACCCGGCGGGAGCCCCACCGCACCCGTGGCGACCCTCCAGAAGCAATATTCAGTGCTTCATTTTGTGAGTCCTTCCCTCTCCTTTGATTTAAACATCGTCACTACATACCATGTCGAGATCAAGGAAAGTTGGGATGACCGGGGCGGAGAAGGATAAATATGAGATTGTCAAAAAGCGGGCTGTGCTCCCGACTAAATTTCTGGATAGGGGAACTCTTGAGACTCTGGGGCTTTATGAGTGTACACAGATGTGTCTGGAGAAGGCGGGGCTGGGGGGATTTGTTGCTGTTTCTGCCCCCTCGTTCGAGAATCTGAGTAAGCAATTTATTTCGACGTTCAGACTCACCCTGGATGGTGAGAGTCTTGTCTCTATTTCTTTCAAGTACAAGGGGAAGGAGTACTCGGTTGCGGCTGAGCAGGCGAGAACAACTATTGGGGTGACTAGGCTCCCCACTGATGAGTGGATAAAGGGCGCTAGTGAGGACGCTTTGTTGGACTTCTGGGTGGGAGCCACTGGGCAGGCCTACCACGTGGGTGATGAGTACAGTAACAAATTTACTCACCCATGTCTGAGGTTGCTCCACAAGTTGATGCAGGGGACATTTCTGGGACACAAAGAAGACAACAAGGTCCCCATGAAGGACCTCCACTGGCTCTACTGTGCCCTGCCCCACGCTACGTTTGTCCCGGACTGGTTGCGGCTCTTCCTCGAGGCCCTCAGAAGAATCCGCCGGGGCGAGAAGCGGGATATTGTTCAGGGTGGTCTGATCACCCTTATAGCTGAGACGGTCCTCCAAGTTGGGGAGGATGAGGAGCCCATCGTCTCCCACGTGTTTGACGTCATCCGACTGAAAGCGAACCACATGCTCAAGATGACGAAGAAGCAGGCCTTCTGGTGTTCCTATTCTGACAGGAGCCACCTCATGCACCTACCGAGAGAGATGCCATACGGTCCCACTTACCGCGACTGTTACTTGCATCCCGACCCCACCCCAACTCCATTGGGGTCGGCTGCTGTAGATTTTTTGGACGAGGAGCCCAGACCTCGGAGGAGGAGGACAGCTGCTGGTAGTTCGAGCCAGGCCCCTGCTACGGATGAGGATGAGGAGATGGCCACTGCTAGCCAGGGTCCACCACCCATGGATCCCTGGCAGGATATGATGTACCGCCAGATGGAGGCGATGAGTCTGCAGCAGCAGACATGGCAGCAGGGTTTTGACGGCCGTTTTGACAGTTTTCAGAACCAGTTGGGGGAGTTCTAGAGCCAGGCCTTTCAGCGGATGGATAGGCAGGACGAGAGGCTAGACCAGATGGATGGGAGACTCCAGAGACTGGGGGAGCAGCAGACGCAGTACTTCGGCCAGTACCCTTGGCCACCCGATCCACCACAGCAGTGAGTTTTACTTTCCTTTTCCCCATTTATTATGATTGTCTTCTATTTCACACATTGAGGACAATGCGTACTTCAAGCATGGGGGAGGGAGTAGACTCATATCTATCTTTATGTACAGTTTTTAGTTTCTATTTTTGTACAGTTTTCACATTCTGCATTGCATGAGTTTTCAAAAAAAATACGAAAAAGCCAAAAAAAAAATCAGAAAAAGGCAGAGAAAACCCTGGGATGAGTTGAAAACCCGAAAGGGCAACTCAGGTAAAAAGCAGGTGACCCGGACCAGCGCTAGGCTGGGATAAGAAAGTGTCTGAGTGACGTGAGCATATGTGAGCACATCTTTGACAAAAATATGAGTGGCTAGGATGAAAACCCGAAAGGGCTCCTAGGCAAAATGAGTGAAAAGAAGAGGAGTGTTTCTAGGATCTCATTTTACCGACGGGGCGACATAAGAAGGGAGATAAAGAAGGATTGTCGGGTAGGCCACTTTGGGAGTTATAAGGAGTCATAGATGGAGGTTAGGATTAGAGGTTACTCACACTATTGGATGTCCGGGATAAGCTTGGGGGAAGTACTCTGCTTGCCCCTTAAGCTTGTTGAGTTATGGATGTGTTGTAGATGAGACTGGTGCCAGGAGCCTTGGCATGGGTTAGGTGACTCTTAGTTGGAGGATATGCTTCCTGAGACCTTGTGTGCTACATTGGAGGAGTGGACTTTCTTTTAGTTTACTCGAGGATGAGCAAAGGTCTAAGCATGGGGGAATTTGATAAGCACTACTTTGTAGGGCTTAAGTAAGAGTCATTAGAGGGTTTATTGGTGTCATTCGGGTAGATTTAGACACATTCATGTGTGTGGCGTATGGAGGCGAAGTTTGGTGTTTTTGGAGGTGTTTGAGCTATTGTGGATATCTAGGAGATACTGAGGAAGGAAGCCACCAAGGAAAGACGCAAAAGGAGTGAAGAGACGAGTTGAGGAGCGGTGCGAGAGATTGCAAGGAAGAGCTTTGAAGAGGAGATGTTACTGGAGCCTTGCCGCACCCGCGCCGAAGTACACCGCCACCAGCGGTGGAAGAAGCAGAAACCAGAGGACGATTCTGGAGTCCCACCGCACCCAGCGGTGGGCACTGCCGCACCCACGGCGAGGTCGTTAGAGAAGTGGACAGAAGCCACTGGAATCCCACCGCACCCAGCGGTAGGAGCCACCGCACCCGCGGTGGAGACGCGCTGAAGACCTTTTTCCGGATTTATTTCCGAGTTTTTATTTCCCATTTTATTTTATTTCTGAAACTTAGTTTCCAAGTTTGTTATTTTCCTTTATTTTATTCCTCAATATTTGCATGAGTATTTAAGTTAGGTTTAAGACTTTTTAGAGAAAAAGCTACGCAAAACCCTAGTTGCCACCTTTGATCGTTTTTCTCTCACAAACCCTATGGAGAACTAAACCTCCATTGTTGCACTTGACAGTTTGAAGCCAGCAATTGATTGGTTGTGAGTTTTCTACTCTTGTTCGTTTTCCTATCTAGTTGGATTAATTCTCTTGTGCTTGAATGGTTATTGGTTTATGTTGATTTATCTAGAGTAGCTACCTAGGTTTATTGATATCTTCCTAATTGCTAGGACTTGTGATTCCGGGTTCGGGTTGCATATCTAGTAGCAAGCACGATTGATGCGTATAGGGGATCCGAGCGCTTCATCGTGAGAGAGAGTTAATTGCATGCTAATAGTAACGGGTTGTTTCTATTGCATATATCTTGTTGAATCCTTGGTTGATTGCTATTGCTTTATTGAGTCTTGAAGGTTTTCGGATTTGATTTAGTAATAAGTACTATTAGGACTGGTAGAACTAATAGTTATCTATGATCGGGATAAGAACAACTATAGGAATATTAAGAACTTGAGATTGATAGAATTCCGTGATCGACCTTTCTATTGTTGTGTGGATCTTTGTTAAGTGTGGCGTTTTTTCCCTTATTATTCTCAACCGTTATTTGCGAACTTGTGTACTTGCTTTGTTTACTTTGGTTACGAAAAACACAAACAAACCCCCCCCCCCTTAGTTCCTAGTCGGTGACGTGAATTACAAGAATAGATAACCTGACTCTATTTGGGATCGACCTTGACTTGCTTGCTATACTCTGTAGTAGGTACTTTAGGATTTCTTTGATAGGCATACGACTTTAGCCCTGTCACAAGGGTCGAATCCCACAGGGAGGAAGTAATCAATCTATGTGTTTCTTAGCATGCAAGTAACAAAGGGGGGTTTTGGATTGGTTTCGTAACAAGCAATCAAGGCAAATAAACAAATCAAAAGATGTAATCAAATATGGGGAAAACACCTAGCCAAGCAAGATCCACTTTTTCTATGATAGATTGGTCCTAGGTCATCTCTATTCCTTTCCTTTAGTTATTCTTGTCCCTAATCTTATATAGTTACTAGCCCTACCAGTTCTAGCAAAACTTGCTATTGAACAACCGAACAATAACAGCATAGAGCATAGGATCAACCAGGATACATGTCAATAATCACAACCCGCAATAATTAACATGCAATCAATTCTTCTTTCATAACAATCTAGTCCTACCAGTCCTAGATAATCATGGATGATACTTTTGAATTAGGGATGAATAATATTGATCTCAACAAGTTGACCAGAAAGTAATAATTAACACTATAGATAATATTAATCTCAACTAGGTTGTTAGGCTAGGGAAACTAATATTAATAATGATAATTACCACAACTGATGAGTTAGATCCAACCAATACTATTCAAGAACCTAATCCTGCAGTATGAATAATATCAATAACACTAGGTAGCTAATCTAGAGAAATCAATATAACTCAATGGAATGAAGCTCAAGAAGAAATATATAAATCCAAAGAAAATAGGAATAGGGAATTAACCTCACAATCAAACCATAGAAAAAGCTTTAATTGTCGGGCTAAGCAAAGGGTGCTTAGTTCTTCATAATCTTCAAAGAAAAAACAATACTAAATGGAAAAACGATGATCTCTCGATGGTTGCAACTAGGTTAATTAAAAGTTGTTTTTAACCTAATTCTATAAGTGTGTAAAATAATCAAAATAACAATAATAAAATAATAACATAAAATAAACAAACGAATTTTCTTTCTCGGTCCAACTCCATCAACAGCTTCGCCCACCTCATCTCGGCCCAATCTCACGCTTGTTTCGGCCCAACAAAGCATCAGCACATTCCAGCAATTCATCCTTGCGCTGGCATCATGCTGACGTCATCAATTCTGTCTCCAATTTCCAGCTCACTTTCCCGCTTTCCGCTTTCAGCTTTCAATTCACGCGGTGAATTTCCTTCATTTGGGCCTAACTTCATGGGCCTTCCTCTTTCAATTTCCAGCATGACGTGGGCTTCTCCATTGATCACGTTGCTTTGCCTTGCGAGGGGGGCGCGGTCGCGGTTTGCTCTCGAATTGGCCTAATTAATTTCCGAATTTGACCGCGGGCGCGGCCTCTTCTCTTCCGCGCCATTGCTTTTGGAAATTAGCCATCTCCTCAAGTGGTCAACTCCTTTTCCTCTGGATGTCTCCAATTAGCTCTTCCAGACCACCAAAACCACATTTCTCCACTCTAACTCCATAATATCCAATTGTGCTCTAAATCCTATAAATAGTGCCTCAAACCTGGTAATAATCCCTAGATATGCACTACAAAATAGTACTGATCACTACTCTTAGAGTAGAGCGCTTGTATGCCAACTTGAAGAAATGTGATTTTTGCACTAATAAGGTCACTTTTCTTGGTTTTGTAGTGAGTTCACAAGGGCTGCAAGTGGATGAGGAGAAGATCAAGGCAATCCAAGATTGGCCAACGCCTACAACAATCGGCCATGTGAGGAGTTTCCATGGGCTCGCAAGCTTCTATAGGAGATTTGTCAAGGACTTTAGCACCATTGTTGCCCCCTTGACCGAGATCACCAAGAAGCATGCTCCATTTGTGTGGGGAGAGGCGCAAGAGAGGGCCTTTAACAATCTGAAGTGGAGGCTCACAAATGCACCCCTTCTAGTTCTCCCGGATTTCTCACGTCCATTTGAGGTGGAATGTGATGCAAGTGGAATCGGCATTGGAGGAGTCCTCATGCAGGAAGGTAAGCCTATTGCCTTCTTTAGTGAAAAATTGAAAGGTGTATGTCTAAACTACTCTACGTATGATAAGGAACTTTATTCATTGTTTAGAGTACTTAAGACATGGCAACATTACTTATGGCCTAGAGAGTTTGTCTTGCATACTGATCATGAGTCCTTAAAGCACTTTAGGAGTCAAGATAAACTTGATAGGAGGCATGGTAGATGGATGGAGTTTATTGAAACATTTCCTTATGTCATTAAGTATAAGAAAGGGAAAGACAATGTAGTTGCTGATGCACTTTCTAGGAGACATGCATTGATCACCACATTAGACTCTAAGGTGTTAGGTTTCACTTACATTAAGGAGTTGTATGAGGATGACATAGATTTCGGTACTACATATAAGCATTGTGTGGCTAAGGGTTCTTTAGATAAGTTCTACTTGTTTGAGGGATTCTTGTTTAAGGTTGATAAGGTGTGCATTCCTAGGTGTTCTTTGAGGTTATTACTTGTGGAGGAAGCCCATAAGGGAGGCTTAATGGGACACTTTGGTAGAGATAAGACATATCACATGCTGCACACACACTTTTATTGGCCACATATGCTTAGGAATGTTGATCATTTGGTAAAGCGATATTTAGAGTGCCTTAAGGCCAAGTCTAGAGTGAAACCCCATGGCTTGTACATCCCATTGCCTATTCCAACAACCCCTTGGGAGGACATTAGCATGGATTTTATTGTGGGGTTACCTAGGACTAAGAAGGGGAGAGACTCTATATTTGTGGTTGTTGATAGATTCTCTAAGATGGCCCATTTTATTGCTTGCCATAAGACTGATGATGCTTCTAATGTAGCTAACTTATTCTTTAGAGAAGTAGTTAGATTACATGGAGTACCTAAGACTATTGTGAGTGATAAGGATGTGAAGTTCCTTAGTTACTTTTGGAGGACTCTTTGGGGGAAGCTAGGTACTAGACTGTTGTTCTCTACTTCTAGCCACCCTCAAACGGATGGTCAAACTGAAGTAACTAATCGCACCCTCACAACCATCTTAAGGGCTGTCATTAGGAAGAACTTGAAGGCTTGGGAAGAAGCCTTACCACATGTAGAGTTTGCATACAATAGGGCCGTTCACTCATCTACTTCTTTGAGTCCTTTCGAATGTGTGTATGGTTTGAATCCTTTAACCCCACTTGATCTTATGCCGTTGCCTATGAAGGAGCGAGCAGATTTCAATGCAGGAAAACAGGTGGAGTTCATTAAGGAGCTACATGAGAGGACTAGGGCAAAGCTACAACAAAAGGCCGAATACAATGCCACCAAGGCCAATCATGGCTGAAGGAGAGTGATCTTCCAACCGGGGGATCTTGTTTGGGTTTATTTGAGGAAGGAGCGCTTCCCCGACAAGCGCACGTCCAAGCTATCACCACGAGGAGATGGACCATTCAAGGTGCTTAGGAAGGTGGGAGACAATGCTTATGTGTTGGAGCTGCCCGAGGAGTATGGAGTTAGCCCTACCTTCAATGTAGGCGATTTAACACTCTATGAGAAGTATGATGAGCAGTTAGAAGATTCGAGGTTGAATCCTTTCCAAGAAGGGGAGGATGATGAGGGATCATCTACACCACCTCAAGTGCCTACTTTTAATGGTGCCATTACAAGAGCAAGGGCTAAGGAGATCCAACAAGAGTTGGACAAGTATGTAACCTTCTACTTGTCCAAGGAGCTAGCCATGTTGGAGGATCTTCCTAAGCTGGATTTGAAGACCATGGTGACCATCTCGGTTCATGAAGACCTCAAGAGTGTTGAGGAGAATGCTTGAAGAATGTAATTGGGTTTATAACATTTTATGACATTATTTCCCTTTTGGTTTTATGTTGTTTGGACACGATTTAGTCTTGTTTTCCTAAGTCTAAGACCGACCCTTTAGGAGTATAAAAGGCTGCCTTAGACATTCCCTTTCCTAGTTAGACATTATTATTCATTGTAAGAATTTCCGGTTTTCAATCAAAAGAGAGCTTTTGTGAGAAAACTATTCGGCTGTGAGAATTTGGCTTGGTTGTTCTTGTGTGTGTCAACCTCTTCCGAGCTTGGTGTTCACGAGCCATCATAGGCATCCTCTTCGTGCTTCTTGGCCACCATTGGACCGAGTTGTGTGGAGTTGTAAAGGCAGGGTCGTCTACTCATTTGGATTAGTTCTTGATTCACCATTATCAAGGGTTCTTCCATTGTTGTTGCGGTTCTATCTTTCTAGCTATCCTTTTCATTGTTTCTTGCGTTTCCTTTTCCATAATCGAGTCCTAACCTCCATTGTTTCTTTCTCTTTGAGTTTCTTGAAGTCTCTTCGTCTAGATCCGAGTCATTGCGGCTCAACCCCGCATCAAATCCCCTACCCTATGTTGAATTTGTGGCTTCCTAAGTCCTTGTTCAAGACCGAGAGATTAAAAAAAAAAGAGTTTTTGTGAGAAACCCTAACCCTAGTTGTGGACTTTGCTTGCCTTAAATCATATTCATCTTGCATATTTGGTTTGCTAAAGTTCTTGATTATTGTTCGAAATTTATCTATTGTTATCTCCTAGTTTTCATCCAAAATTACATCTTTCTAGTCTCTACATCAATTGCTCATCGTCTATACTAAAAACTTGTGTCAATCAAAAGAAAAACAAGAAAAAGGCATTCGGTAATCAAAAAAAAAAGCCACCGTATTTGCAAAATCACAAGCCTCAGGCGATCTCGGCGAAGCCGATTCACTTTTGACATAGGTCCATTAAGCTTATATCCCCGTATTCTTTCTCTGTGGATTCTAGGATTTGCATGCTGGAATACTTCTTGCATAGTCACTATATTTTGTCTTCTGAATTGCGTAGCCACGCTGAGTCAGCCTCGCCACTCCGCCCTCACGGCTTTACCCAAATTAGTGTCCTACGTGAGACTTTGTGAGATTGATTTGATCTAGTTTGTCCCTTATTTTTTGTTCCCATTTTGTGTTTGTTTCTGCACTTTCTGCGCTTGTCATGGTGTCTCCAGGGACAGATACGGACGACACACTCGCCACTCGCCAGGCCGCTGACGATGCTTACGGCCGAGCGCTGGAGACGATCCTTGCGAAGCTCACCGAATTGAACTCCGAGAGACACACGCTCATAGCTAAACTCACAGCGTACGCAAACAGACAAACCGCGACCGCGGTACAACCCGTGCCCGCAGTACAAACCGCGACCGCGGTCCAGCACAATGCGCCCGCGGTTCTTCCAATACCTGCCAATACTGCCCCGATTGATCCCTTCAACCGCGCGAAGAATGAAGACGAGCCGCATCTCGAACTTGTCTAGGTCGAGACCGCAGACGCAGCCACCGCGACCTGGCAGATTCCACCGCACCCGCAGCAATTCAAGCCACGATCGTGGTTCCACTCCTGACGTGATAGCATGCATTTAGGCTAGTTTAGGTCACGTTTATTTCTGCTATTTTGGTTTGTTTCGTTCATTTTCCTTTTAGTTTTATTTGGTTTTAGTAGATTTGTAGTGTTCGGAGTCTACTCTTGCGTCTGTTTCATTTCAGGTTCTTTAGGAGGCATTTTTGGAGAATGTGAGCTTCAATACGAAGATGTTCGAGTAGTGGGATCGAAGGGATGATGCCAATGTCAAGTGTGCGGATGACAAGAAGGAGGCGGGACTAAGGAATCAATCTCTCTCGTCTGAAATTCCTGGGCGTTGGTCCAACTTGTACAACCTCGTTCTCCCTTCTCAGACCTCCAAATGCAATGATTCCAACTCGAGGAGTTAGATCTACGAGTCTAGTTTTCCTCCTCAAAATTTCAGACCAAAATAATGAGTGAGCAGAAAGTTATGACAATGATCTTGAAGTGTCGCAGATGGAGGTGTCGAGACCCGGCCGAGTTTCGGCCCGAGTCAGGAGCCACCTCAAGACGTCAACTGGGAACAACTCGGTCGTGACCCGACCGAGTTTGTGCCCGAGTCACCCAAGGAAGTTAACTGAGAACAACTCGGTCCAGACCCGACCGAGTTGCCTCTTGAGTCAGCCCAAGAGTTGTTAACTGAGAACAACTCGGTCATGACCTGACCGAGTTGTCGCTCGAGTCAGCGACGCTGACTGAAACTTGGCCCGTGACCCGGCCGAGTTTCTGGACCGAGTCGGGCTACTTGTTTTGTCTCCGACTTGTTTTGTTCCTTGGGTCGTTTGCTATTTCGAGGGGGTATAAAAGACTTGTAAAAACTTCTATTTGAGGGACCTAGCAGCTGCATCTACGTTTTTCTAGATCTCAAAAACCCTAGGGGAAGATTTTGGAAATTTTGCTACATTGGATCGTTTGAGAATCAAATCTCTTTTGGAATACAATTGGTATGTTGTCTCTTTTAATGAATTTGATTTATCTTTCTCTCATGTCTAGCTAAACCTTCTTTTCTAGGGTTGGGTGAACCCAATGGTGAATTAGGTAGGTTTGATTGCGGTATTTGATTGAATGAATATGTGAATGAGATTTGATTCTATCCTAGGACGCTTAATGACCTAATTGATTCGTAATTAGGATTTCTATTGGAATTTGAGACCGAAAGGAGAAAATGATAATAGAAGATTGATACATGATAGATCCCTAGGATAGAACTTGAGGATTATTTGTGCGAAAGTGACTTAATCCCTCTTGTGGTACTTGACTATCGAATTGATTTTTGGATGAGTAGATTCCGCGGAGCGCGAAAGCGAATGTTGTTTCTATTTGTTCATTGATCTTTACAGAACTTAATGGACCTTAATGAGATTAGCTTTGTGTGAAAGTGACTGCTAGTCGAGTCTAGGTACATGCACTATTCGTCTGAAAAGAGGTAGTGTTGACATTAGATAGTGAGTCCTTCAAATAACATTCATATTGAAATCTAATCAGATATTGTCTAGAATCTACCGAAACACCATTGTGGGGATCCTAACCTTGGAAGCTTTTTCCCAACTGATAATTCATTTTTACTTGACATTTGTTACCATTGAAACCGAATTGCAAACCTTTCTTGTCTACGACTTAGTCTATTAGTTGATCTAGCAATTGATACTACTTCATAGTCCTTGAGTTCGACACCTTGGTACTACAACCGAACCCGTACACTTGCGGGGTAGGATTTGGACCTATCAAGTTTTTGGCGCCGTTGCCGGGGACTATTGCTAGTATTGGTTGTTACACGCAACCGGTAGATTAGGTCTTATTTTGTTTTTGACTTTGTTTCTTTTGTCTTTGGTTTCAGATATTGTTCTCACTCCTATGCGAAGAGCCCTAAGCGCTGGTGAATTCTACGAACCAGATCCTGAACCCGAGCGTGCTTTTCACAAAAGAAGAGGAGAGCAGGAAGAAACTAGAGCCCGAGCAATGGATGAGGCAGCACAACAACAGGAATTGCTGCAACAACAACAGCTACAACTATAAGAGTTGCAACAACAGCTACTGAATCAGCAACAGGAGATGCAACAGTTGTTGAATGTGCCTCCGCCCATGACATTGGGTGACTATGTGCTGCCACGTCACCAAGGACCCACATCTGGTGTGGTCCGACCTCCAGTTCAGGCCAGGAATTTTGAGCTGAAGCCATCTCTGATTAATATGGTTCAGCAAAATCAGTTTGGAGGTCTTCCATCCGAGAATCCTCACCAACATCTCAACACTTTTCTGGAGCTTATGGATACGGTGAAGATTCATGATATCTCGAATGACGCGCTTTATTTGCACGCCTTCTCATTCTCTTTGAGAGACAGGGCTAAAGCATGGTTCAAGGCCCTGCCTCATGGCACTATCACAACATGGGATGAGTTGGCTAAAGCTTTCCTAACCAAGTATTTCCCCCCAAAGAAGACAGCTGAGATGAGGAATCAGATCAGTTCATTTCAGATGAAAGATGGGGAGTCTCTGTATGAAGGTTGGGAGAGATTCAAAGAGCTCTTGTTGTTATGTCCTCACCATGGACAAGATAAGTGGGTATTGCTTCACACCTTCTACAATGATGTGGACAACGCTACTAGATTGCTCATTGATGCCTCATCTGGAGGCACAATCATGAATATGCATGTTGATGTGGCTTGGGAGAAGATTGAGAATATTGCCCAACACAACCACTATTATAATGATGCTCGATCTACTCCAGGCTCTAAGAGAATAGTTGGTCTTTATGAGGTTGACAAGCAAAGATGGAGGCTATGGCTCATGAGATAAAGCAGATGAAGTTGAGTATGAGTAGAGCTAAGCTTAAGAATGAGGAGAGTCCACCTCCGGTTGTTTCAAATGTGGTTTGTCAATTCTGTGGGGCAGGTAATCATACTATATCATATTGCCAAGTGTTTGCTTCTAAAAATGAGCCACAAGAGGAAGAAGTGAACTACATGAACAACTTCAACAGGGGTCCTAGAAATGATCCATATTCCAACACCTATAATCCCGGTTGGAGGAATCATCCTAATTTTTCCTACAAGAATGATGATGCTCAGCAAAGACCACCTCCAGGGTTCCAATCGGGACTCTCTCGACCGCAAGCACCCGCTCAGACCTTTGATAATTCCGCACTTCAGTCTGTGTTGAGGGAAATGGCTAAAAATCAAGGGATCATTGCTTCTCAGTTGGAAGCCCTATCCAAGAAGGCTGAAAACTTTGAGAGCTTGCCTAAGAGGATGGACCAATTGGAGAGTCAGTTGGCCCAAATTGCTATGAATGTTCCTAGGCCTACTGGTCAACTTCCTGGTCAACCTGAAGTCAACCCTAGGGAGCATTGCAGGGCTGTCTCTCTGAGTGAAGAAAAACAGTTAGAAGAGAACAGTCCAAGAGAAAAAGAAGCGACAAAGGAGCCTGTGGAGAAGCCACAAGAAGAAGAACCCAAGTATGTTGCTCCCTCGTCATACAAGCCACCTCTTCCTTTTCCTCAGAGAAAGATTCAGATACAGCTAGAGCACCAATTTGTGAAGTTTAAAGAGATGATGAAGAAGCTGTATGTTGACATACCTTTCACAGATGTCCTCACTCAAATGCCTGCGTATGCTAAGTTCCTGAAAGAGATTCTGATCAAGAAGAGAAGGCTAGAGGACTATGAGACTGTGGCCCTGACAATGGACTATGCTGAGAAGATGCCAAAGAAACTACAAGATCCGGGTGAATTCTTTATCCCTGCATATTTTGGCAATCTCACTTATAATTGTCTTTGTGATCTCGGGTCTAGTGTCAATGTTATGCCTTTGTCAATCTGTAAAGAACTGAAATTGGGTGAGCCTGTTCCATCCAAGATGCGTCTCATTATGGCTGATAGGTCTGTTACTCATCCTGCTGGGATAATAGAAAATGTCCCTGTGAAAGTGGGAAAGTTCTTCATACCAGGAGATTTTGTGATACTTGACATGGAGGTTAGTGATAAAACTCCCATCATCCTTGGGAGACCATTTTTAGCCACTCTGGGGCTAATATTGATGTCAAGAATGGGAAGCTTTCATTCACAAAAGGGAAGATAAGATTGAGTATAAATATTTCAAGGACTACTTTCTTGAGATATACAAAGACACTCCACCAGCTCCTATCACAGGTACCTGCTGTAAGATTGAGGTTGATCCTGGGCAAGAGAAGATCTTATCGGACATAGCTGGTTTGCTTGATGAGTGTTTGGGAAATCTGGACTTGGATGCTTATGAGAATGCTAGTGCGAAGAAAAGGCAAACACCAACGAAAAGGAAGAAGGCCAAGACAAGGGTTGAGCTAAAGAGTGGAAATATGGTGTTGTTATCCCATGAAAAATCTAACATGTTTCCAGGTCCTAAGGGGACAAGATGGTCAGGACCATATAGGGTGACTCGAGTTCTGAAAGGTGGGACGGTCATGTTATGGCATAAAAACTCAGGAAAGTTCAAAGTGCAAAGTCATCGGCTGAAGCCTATTATCACGCCTGACCCGATCAAGCAGGGTACCACCGACCCTCCCGATCCAAGTACATGAAAGTGGTGGGAGGTCAAGCTAATGACCTAAAACAAGCGCTGGGTGGGAGGCAATCCATCAGATTCATGATGAGTACTTCTTTTTCCTTACGCTTTTACTCTCTACATTGGGGGCAATGTAGGTTTTAAGCTTGGGGGAGGGGAGTATTTTCATTTTGCATTGCATATAGTTTGCATGATTAGTTGCATTTTTGTTTGCATTTGAGATTTTAGTTGCATATTTGCCCTGCTTGATCCTTTGTGGGTTCTTATAACAGTACATGTACCATGAATCCTCTTAATATGCCTTGGTTGTTGATATTACAAATTGCATTATGAGCATGATATGATTGATCAAACCTATGACAATGACCTGAGCATGTGGACTTTGACTAAGATACGTTAGAACCGACACTCTAGACAAAATGTCCTAGCGAGCTTGTTGGCCTTCCTTGGACTACATTTGCAAAAGTCTCTCGTTTTCTTCATGTGTGTGAACTCTCTTTGTGTGCTAACTCTAGAACTTGCATTAATATCTTCTTTGAGGCCACGCTCACGACTTATGTGCATGACATTAATAGGATTGAGGCATTGTTTTTATTAACCCTTTTCATCCTTGGCCACCCTATTCATGTATCCTTTGCTTCAAGCCCATTGCGCCTTATTGCCTATTCTTTGGAAACTCCACAAAAGCATACCGAGCCTATAAGTTCATCCTTCCCATCCGGGGATTAGGATAGTTGAATTGTTGTTGCTAAAGTGGATTTTAGCCAAGCTTGGGGGAGGTTATATATATGGTGGTTAGAAATGTGTATAAATTTGTAATGTGTCTCATTTCCATGTGTCTTCTTTGACTTTCAAAAAAAAAAAAAAAAAAAAAGAAGTCAAGTAAAAGAAAGGAGACCATGTCATATGTAAGGGTTAAGTTGTATGGGTTTGAAGGTTGAAATTCAATGAAAGGGTATTTTCGCTTGGTGTTGTCTTGGTAAGATCCTCTTCCCCGGATTTAGCTCCTCGTGGCCTAAATACTCCTATGCCCTATCTTATACCTTGGCCCCATTACAACCTTGGAAAAGCCCTCATGATTTTTGTCGTGTGCATGGTCTTTAGTGGTGGAGATTAAGAACACTGTTGCAAGCTTATGGTAGTGTAGCATTCAAAGTTGAGAATTGATATTGAGTGAAACACATGCTTAAACACATGAGTGTGAGTGACTTGTTTTTTTCGATTCTGGTGAGGTTTTGAGTGAAGGAAATGATTGTACTCTTGTCATTGATTGAGAAGCATGCTAGGACATAATGTGTTGTTTGTTTGGCCTTTCATGGTTATTGGTCATATGTCTTTTGGATAGAAACAACTGTTGCATATTCTGTGTACTCATTGTCATGCACTTGCTTGGGACAAGCAAGGTTCAAGCTTGGGGGATTTGATAGCATGCATTTAGGCTAGTTTAGGTCACGTTTATTTCTGCTATTTTGGTTTGTTTCGTTCATTTTCCTTTTAGTTTTATTTGGTTTTAGTAGATTTGTAGTGTTTGGAGTCTACTCTTGCGTCTGTTTCATTTCAGGTTCTTTAGGAGGCATTTTTGGAGAATGTGAGCTTCAATACGAAGATGTTCGAGTAGTGGACTCGAAGGGATGATGCCAATGTCAAGTGTGCGGATGACAAGAAGGAGGCGGGACTAAGGAATCAATCTCTCTCGTCTGAAATTCCTAGGCGTTGGTCCAACTTGTAAAACTTCGTTCTCCCTGCTCAGACCTCCAAATGCAATGATTCTAGTTTGCCTGCTCAGACCTCCAAATGCAAACTAGACTCTTATATCTAACTCGAAGAGTTAGATATACGAGTCTAGTTTGCCTCCTCAAAATTTCAGACCAAAATAATGAGTGAGCAGAAAGTTATGACAATTATCCTGAAGTGTCGCAGATGGAGGGGTCGAGACCCGGCCGAGTTTCGGCCCGAGTCAGGAGCCACCTCAAGACGTCAACTGGGAACAACTCGGTCGTGACCCGACCGAGTTTGTGCCCGAGTCACCCAAGGAAGTTAACTGAGAACAACTCGGTCCAGACCCGACCGAGTTGCCTCTCCAGTCAGCCCAGAGTTGTTAACTGAGAACAACTCGGTCATGACCCGACCGAGTTGTCGCTCGAGTCAGCGACGCTGACTGAAACTCGGCCCGTGACCCGGCCGAGTTTCTGGACCGAGTCGGGCTACTTGTTTTGTCTCCGACTTGTTTTGTTCCTTGGGTCGTTTGCTATTTCGAGGGGGTATAAAAGACTTGTAAAAACTTCTATTTGAGGGACCTAGCAGCTGCATCTACGTTTTTCTAGATCTCAAAAACCCTAGGGGAAGATTTTGGAGATTTTGCTACATTGGATCGTTTGAGAATCGAATCTCTTTTGGAATACAATTGGTATGTTGTCTCTTTCAATGAATTTGATTTCTCTTTCTCTCATGTCTAGCTAAACCTTCTTTTCTAGGGTTGGGTGAACCCAATGGTGAATTAGGTAGGTTTGATTGCAGTATTTGATTGAATGAATATGTGAATGAGATTTGATTCTATCCTAGGATGCTTAATGACCTAATTGATTCGTAATTAGGATTTCTATTGGAATTTGAGACCGAAAGGAGAAAATGATAATAGAAGATTGATACATGATAGATCCCTAGGATAGAACTTGAGGATTATTTGTGCGAAAGTGACTTAATCCCTCTTGTGGTACTTTACTATCGAATTGATTTTTGGATGAGTAGATTCTGCGGAGCGCGAAAGCGAATGTTGTTTCTATATGTTCATTGATCTTTACAGAACTTAATGGACCTTAATGAGATTAGCTTTGTGCGAAAGTGACTGCTAGTCGAGTCTAGGTACATGCACTATTCGTCTGAAAAGAGGTAGTGTTGACATTAGATAGTGAGTCCTTCAAATAACATTCATATTGAAATCTAATCAGATATTGTCTAGAATCTACCGAAACACCATTGTGGGGATCCTAACCTTGGAAGCTTTTTCCCAACTGATAATTCATTTTTACTTGACATTTGTTACCATTGAAACCGAATTGCAAACCTTTCTTGTCTACGACTTAGTCTATTAGTTGATCTAGCAATTGATACTACTTCATAGTCCTTGAGTTCGACACCTTGGTACTACAACCGAACTCGTACACTTGCGGGGTAGGATTTGGACCTATCAAGTTTTTGGCGCCGTTGCCGGGGATTCCACCGCACCCGCGGCAATTCAAGCTGCGATCGTGGTTCCACTCCTGACGCGCCCAGTTTCCCCGCGACCGTGGACCTCCTACTCGCGACCGCGGCAGATTCCACCGCGCCCGCGGCAACCCAAGACGCGACCGTGGCTACGCTCCTAACAAGCCCAATTTCTGCATCCACAACTGCGACCGCGGCAACCCTTTCCGCGACCGCGGCTTACCATTCCTCGCCCACGCTTGTTCCACTGTTCTCCCCAGCTTATGCACGCCATACCACGACCGTGGCCCTCCTTACCGCGACCGCGGATTTGCCACTGTGCGTTGATCTAGACGCGACGTCCCTCTTACCGCCAGTCCCGGAACGAGTCACGCACCGCTCTTTGCTGACTCTATCACACGCGTTTACTACTACTTTTTAGGGACATTTTCTAATTACTACTCCTGCGTGTCTTTCTTTATTAGAGGACCCCTATGATTTACCCCCGTATGTACCCCCTCTATTGCAGGTATTTGATGATGTACCCCCGGATGAGCCTTCACCCGCTTCCAGCGTTGACCAGGCATGGGACCTACACCCGGATACGAAGCGGATACACGGCCATGCAAATCGTGTTGGACCTGGGAGGAGCGCAACAACACTGGATGGGTACACGAGGACTACCGCACAATAGCTCACCACAGACCACCCTCGCTTCACTATCGACCACAACGGCTTGCGGCCTCACAAGCCACCGGACAGCGACATTCGCGAAACAGGGATGTTTCGCAGCCAAGTGGGGAAGGGTGATGTGACCCCGGATATCGACATTCGCGATGGCTTGCTTCCACACGAGCCCCCGGACCACGACATTAGCGAAACGGGGACGTTTCGTAGTCAAGTGGGGGAGGATGATGTGACCATGGTCACAACATTACTCGGCATTACGAGTGCCATTGGAGTTACGTTGGTATTGTGATGCTCACATGCCAATTTTGAGACATTCTGAGACTACTATTTTTAGCAATTTTTCGGTATTTCGCAGTTTCCTTTATTAGCAGTTTCCATTCTTAGAATGTTTCTAAGTTTGGAAGGTTATCGTTTTTAGTATTTACTAGTTTTAGATGTTTCTGTTTTTAGATAGTTTCTATTTTTGGTTGTCGGGCCTCTCTTGTGCCAAGAGGGCCGATCCATTTATGTTTTAGGCCCATTGGGGCAAGACCTTTGTTTGGCTGCTATATAAGCCAGCCTTAAACCTAATTAATGATAAGTTGAATTGAGAGTTAAAGCGTAGCGCTGCCGTTGAGCCAAGCTCTCGCCCCTAGGTCTAGCTCCTTCAACTAAGCCTTCACCGAACCTTCCTAACCAACTCCCGACCCCCACGATCGAACCATCACCGAACCACATCACTGAACACGAACCCCTTCGTACCGACGTGGCTCTCGGCCCTAGCCGAAATCCTCTCCTCCAACCACGATCGAATCGCGCAAACACGGCAACAAAACCCAAAACCGCGACCACAGTTCTTCCTGCGACAGATCCAGAATTTTAGTTTTCGTTCGATTCCTTCCACGAGCAAGATTATTTCGTCCGCCTTATACCTAGATCCGCTCTGACTTGTGTTTTGGGAGACCGGAACACATCAAGGGTCCTTCTTGCGCAAGTCCAGAAGTGAAGTGAACACCCCATGGCCCCGTATTTGTTCGCTCTAGGCATGGAATATTTCAGTAGATGGATTGATAAGGCTACTTCTGCCCCTTAGTTTTCGTTCCACCCGAGATGCAAGCATACCAAAACTTCGCATCTGGCGTTTGCAGATGACCTGTTCGTCTTTGCCAAAGGAAACCTCCAATTTGCAATAATATCAATGACACCATCAACTCCTTCTCAGGTGTGTCAGGCCTGAAGTGCAACCAAGACAAATCTCAAGTGTTCTTAGCCGGTATTGATGACTCAACCAAAAACAACATTCTGAGTGCGCTGCAAATCCAGGAGGGTATACTCCCAGTTACGTACCTTGGCCTCCCTCTCCACTCCAGGAAGATGCACGCGAATATGTACGTACCCTTATTGAAAAAAATAGTAAAAAGATAAATTCTTGGTCAGCCAGCAACTTGTCTTATGCAGGCAGCGTGCAACTTATTCAATATGTTATTGTGGACATTCTCAATTTCTGGTTTAATGTGATTTTATTCCCTCAGAAAGTGATCAAGGTTGTTCAGGGCATGTTGATGAGCTTCTTGTGGAGTGGAAACGAGAAATCTCACAGATTCTTGGTTGCTTGGAATGATGTTGCTAGGCCGAGATCAGAAGGGGGATTGGGCTTCAAGGAGCTTCTTGCCTAGAATTGAGCACAAATGGCCAACCTTGTTCGAGACATTGATCAAGGTGTGCATAACTAAACTGATAGTATTCATACACCCACTTTAACTAAACTGATAGTATTCATGAATTTTTGTACAACATTTATTGAGTTACATTTGATATTCATGCATACGTCGTGCATAGAGTTACGATTGTTGTGTTTTACACTGGTAGGATCATTTGCAAACATTGATAAAACTTCAAAGAATATCCAATCATGTACTTTAATAAATTATGCTTGAATGCAGTTTTACAATACTTTACACATTGACCTAGGTGTGCCCACATGGCATATACGAATACCCCACAATCAATCTTGTATATTTCAATCGTCATGTCACTTCATATTTAGAATTCCGGGCATCTTGTTGGCAAAACTGTTGAACCTTGCGTCTAGATTCCTGAATATCAACAACAAAAATGTGAATATTGATATTTAAGGATATGAAAGAGAAAAAGAATTCTACATCTTCTATGTATACTTGAACATAATTATATATCAAAAAATCCCTAAACCAATAAACCCTAAACCCTAAATACTAAACCAATAAACCTTAACCCTAATCCCTAAACACTAAACCAATAAACCCTAAACCCTAACACTAACAAACCCTAAAACCAATAAATCCTAAACCAATAAATCCTATACCCTAAACCTTAAACTAATAAACCTTAGATACTAAACCAACCAACCCTAAACTCTAACCCATAAACCCTAAACCCTAAACCCTAAAACCAATAAACTTTATACCATAAACCTTAAACTAATAAACCCTAAATCCTAAACTATAAATCATAAACCCTAAACCCCAAACTATAAACCCTAAATCCTAAAACTGATCGAACATGAATATCAAAAGTATGTACGAATATCACATCAATAAATTTGAATATCAATTGCACCCAATAACAACAACACCAACAAAACACCTAAACTGATCCAACATGAATATCAGCAACATTATAATGAATATCACATCATAAAATTCGAATATCAACTACTCATGGCATGAAACGTACATCCAACATTAATATCAAAAGCATTTTTATGAATATCACATCAAACAATTTGAATATCAATTACAAACAGTACAAACAACACCAACAAAATACCAAAACTGATTCAACATGATTATCAACAACATTATAGTGAATATTACATCATAAAATTTGAATATCAACTACTCGGATCATGAAACCTACATCTAACATGAATATCAAAAGCATTTGTATGAATATCACATCAAACAATTTGAATATCAAATACAAACAGTACAAACAACACCAATGAAACACTAAAATTGATCCAACATGAATATCAACAACATTATAGTGAATATCAAATCGTAGGATTTGAATATCAATTGCAAACAGTACAAACAACACCAATGAAACACCAAGACTGATCCAACATGAATATCAACAACATTATAGTGAATATTACATCATAAAATTTGAATATCAACTACTCGGATCATGAAACCTACATCCAACATGAATATCAAAAGCATTTGTATGAATATCACATCAAACAATTTGAATATCAATTACAAACAGTACAAACAACACTAATGAAACACTAAAATTGATCCAACATGAATATCAACAACATTATAGTGAATATCAAATCGTAGGATTTGAATATCAATTGCAAACAGTACAAACAACACCAATGAAACACCAAGACTGATCCAACATGAATATCAACAACATTATACTGAATATCAAATTGTAGAATTTGAATATCAACTACTTAGAGCATCAAACCTACATCCAATATGAATATCAATATCATTTGTATGAATATCACATCAAACAGTTTGAATATCAATTCCAAACAGTACAAACAACACCAACAAAATACCAAAACTGATTCAACATGAATATCAACAACATTATATTGAATATCACATCATGAAATTTGAATATCAACTACACGGATCATGAAACCTACATCCAACATGAATATCAAAACCATTTGTGTGAATATCACATTAAACAATTTGAATATTAATTACAAACTGTAACACCCCTAAAACTTAACCCTTTTGGAAAGGTATTACCGTCAGTGACCCCAGTGTTCCTTACCGAGATCACCCAAGGCTTTACCATATAAATACAATTTATGAAATGCGATTGATACACAATGATCAAGCATTAAATTCCAAAACATAACATTGTCAAGGAAACAAGAGTTACGGGATTACAACCCAATCCCGAATAGGTCAAAACATAGTTTAAACCAAACACAGCGGAAGACTAAGAAAGTACATTACAATTGGAGTTATTGTCCAAAGGATCATAACCTGATTAAAGAAATAATTAAAACATTCAAAAACCACCGCCGACTCCATAGTCCTTCTAACCTTCTGAGCTACTTCTTAACTGATGTGCCGAATCGAACGGATGACACCAGCCAACCATGCAAGGGAAAATATTGGTTGGTTAGTCTAAATGAATAGACTAGCAAGGGTAAAAAGCAGACTGGTTCGAAGCAGTTGTATTAGGTTAGACACTTCGTCCCTCGAATAATAATCGAGTACGCTTGTCAACCACCATACTCCTACTGGAATAAACAAGAGGTATGCACATGAGAAGATTTTAGAAGACTGAATCTTCACAGAAATCATCTCGAAAAGAGACTCCAAGAGATTGAGTCTTTAAGGAAGTAATGACAAATCTGGAAAGTTACAGAATCATTCAACAATGATTTAAAACTGACTGAGATGCTTCGGTTCACGACCAACCTCATCGCCTACAGCGAATCCAGATTGGAAAGAGAACGTACTACATTCAAGTCAAGACGAGTTTTCCTAGCTGCACTATAACTTAGCTGCACTACTCGCCCAAGGTGTATTAATTATGTGCGTCAAGGTAGCACTTATCTGATTTATGTTTTAAAACACACATCACATTATAGACTTTTACATGTGTACCCCACCAGTGGGACGACACATCTTAGTATACGTTTCGTCGAGAATGACGTATACCGAAAGGTTTGTGACACCAGCTAAGTGTCCTGTCTCTACACACATGTGTAAGAGACCGATCATGATCATAGAATAGTACCAGATGGGGACGAGCCACCCCGATACCAGATTATAAAGAAACGACTGGACAGAGTCCGAGTAACGTTCCTATTTAACAGTGCTAACAAAACAGTTACAGCACCACAACATTTACAGGATAAATCCACATAAAGGCCCGAAAGGCGATCACAGATAATAGCGTTGTTCTAACAGATATACAACCTATTATATGATTTTCAAAACAGTTTATCAAAACCGTTTCCAGACAAACAGAATATTCATTCCAAATTAATTACTCAGATAAACTACTGATAATTAATGTAAATATGGAACGAAAGAGCAAGAGTGAACCGCCACTTGCCTTACTCCGTAGAATAGTCTAAAGACGTCAACTGGATTCCGGGCTCGACACGGTATAGTTCCGACAGCACAACAACCTTCGAGTCGACCCATAAAAGGAACCCTAAGTTAGATCCGACATAAACAGTACGAATCTAAACACGGAGAAAGAACACGAAAGGAAAGATGCCACGACGACAACCGACCAAGCCAAAGCCACGAAGGCGTTCTAGGCACTGGCGGCGATCGCCGTATTCATCACGGCGGTCGCCGCAAAGAACACGGCGGTCGCCGTGATGAACTCAAACGACACAGAACGAGAGAAAACTCACCCCAAAACACGAGTGGTTTGGCCTCCTTCGACTTGCCTTGGCTTCTAACCTCCAAGGCTAACCAAAAGCTTCACAAAGGCTGTTGGAAACACCACTAACAACACCGACGAAAGCTTCGAAATTTCCGACGAAGGCACAACTCCGGCGAGAGGCGAATTTGGCAGAGGTTTGGTGCTTGGATGGCTCAAAACCTCTCCCCCAGCACCTCCTTTTATAGACAACACACCTGGAGTTCGAAGACGAGGGCCTAGAGCTACTTCGGCGCTTGCCAGAAACAACGCCGGCGACCAACGGGCAACGACTGCTGGGCAACGATGACAGCACTTACGGCGGTCGCCGTAATTTACGGTGGTCACCGCGGGATGACACATCAGCTGCCTCCTCGGGCGTTGGAACGGCGGGCGCCGTATCTTTACGGCGGTCGCCGTGCTTGGGTCTCACGACGGCGGTCGCCGTGACCCTTTTTCCCGCCCGTTCAGCTTTGAATGGATAAGAAATTAAACCGGGATAAAAATTATCATACACGAACGACAATTAAAATCTAAGGCACCTTATCTGTATATTATTTCACTGAGAAAAATATTACAGATACAGAGCACATTACAGAATGTCTCAAGCTACCTGAATTAAATCCGACGTACACAACGGGTACTCGGGAAAATTCCATAATTCCCAAAATAACCTTACAAAAATACGGGGTATCACATCTCCTCCCCCTTATAAGAAGTTTCGACCCCGAAACTTAGGTCGAGAATAACTCGGGAAAACGCCTGAGCATATCTGACTTGGTTTCCCACGTCTCCCAAGTAACTTCTTCGGTCCCTGACTTGGACCACAGCACTCGTACCAAAGGTATGATCTTGTTGCGCAAATGCTTCTCCCGACGCTCCAAAATGCGCACGGGCAACTCTTCGTAAGTACCATTAGCTTGAATCTCGATGTCCTCGTAACTAAGTACATGAGACTCATCTGGTACATACTTTCTGAGTAAAGATACGTGGAACACGTTATGCACCGGGTGAGCCGATGGAGGCAATGCCAAGCGGTACGCTAGAGATCCCACTCTATCCAGAATCTCGAATGGTCCCACGTAGCGAGGGTTAAGCTTCCCACGCTTACCAAATCTGAAAACTCCTTTGGATGGCGATACCTTGACAAAAACATTGTCACCGACCTCAAACTCGACAGTCCTGCGCTTCCGATCTGCGTAGGACTTTTGTCGACTTTGAGCGGTCAACATCCTTTGTTTGATCAAAGTAATGTCTGAAGCCGTTCTTTCGACCAACTCTGGTCCAAGCAGAATTTTGTCGGCATTATCGTCTCAACAAATCGGAGATCTGCATCTACGACCATACAAAGCTTCAAACGGAGCCATCTTGATTGTAGCATGCCAGCTATTGTTGTATGTGAACTCAATCAGACTCAAGCTGTCCTCCCAGCTAGTCGGACGATCAAGCACACAAGCTCTAAGCATATCCTCCAGAGTCTGGATGGTCCTTTCAGACTGGCCATCTGTCTGAGGATGAAACGTTGTACTGAACCTCAACTCGGTCCCCATAGCCTTATGAAGTTCCTTCCAGAATCTTGACATGAAACGGCCATCTCGGTCCGATACAATGGTCTTAGGAATGCCATGTAAGCGGACAATCTCCTTCTGGTAAACTTCGGCTAGCTTCTGGGTTTCCCATGTGGTCTTGATGGCTATGAAATGAGCACTCTTCGTAAGCCTATCCATAATTACCCAGATAGCATCTCTCTCACTTCGAGTCTTGGGTAGCCCAGTGACGAAGTCCATGGAAATGTCCTCCCATTTCCATTATGGCACGGGGAGAGGTAGCATCTCACCACCTGGTCTGCGGTGTTCGATCTTGACTTTTTGGCAAGTTAAGCACTTTGCCACAAAGTCTACTACGTCCCACTTCATGTTTGACCACCAAAACTTCTTCTTGAGATCCTTGTACATCTTGCTAGAGCCAGGATGCACAGAATAAGCAGATGAATGAGCTTCTCTCATCACCAACTGACGAAGACCTTCTGTGTCAGGCACACAGATTCGATCCTGAAACCAAAGTGATCCATCATCCTGAACCACAAAACTGGGAGTTTTCCCATCCATCACTTCACTGCTTAACTTTACCAAGATGATGTCATCGACTTGCTTTTCTTTGATTTGATCCAGCAGTGTAGCCTGAATTTCCATCATACTCAGGTACCCTCTACGCTGGTCATACAAGACTTCAATGTCGCATGACTCTTGGTTTAGCTTGGTCTGAGCAGTAAGTAGAGCAACTACAGTCTCATGCGTTGTCTTCCGGCTTAGTGCATCAGCTACTACATTAGCCTTGCCCAGATGATACAACAACTCCATGTCGTAGTCCTTGAGCAACTCTAGCCAGCGGCGTTGTCTCATATTTAACTCCTTCTGAGTAAATATATACTTGAGACTTTTGTGGTCGATGAAGACTTGGCATCTTATACCGTAGAGGTAATGCCTCCAAATCTTCAGCGCAAAGACAACCGCTGCTAACTCAAGATCATGGGTCGGATAGTTTTCTTCGTAAGTCTTGAGTTGTCTAGATGCGTAAGCAATGACTCTGCCCCTTTGCATCAAAACACAACCAAGACCACACTTGGAAGCATCACTATAGACCACATAATTGTCATTCCCCTTTGGGAGTGTTAACACGGGTACCGAGGTCAACCGTCGCTTCAACTCCTGGAAACTGACCTCGCACTTGTCATTCCAGACAAACTTCTTGTGGACTATGCGGAGTAGATTGGTCATAAGTAGAGCGATCTTTGAAAATCCTTCTATGAACCTTCTATAATACCCGGCAAGTCCAAGAAAACTGCGTACCTCCTTCACGCTCTAGGGCTGTGTCCATTTGGCCACCACTTCAATCTTTTGGGGATCAACCATAACCCCATTTTTATTGATCACGTGGCCTAAGAAAGCCACCTCTTTCATCCAGAATTCACATTTAGACAATTTAGCATAAAGCTGATGTTGTCTAAGGATCGACAAGGAAATCCGTAGATGTTCCTCGTGGACTTCTTCATTCGGAGAATAGATCAAGATGTCGTCGATGAAAACCACCACGAACTTATCCAAGTACTGGTGAAAACATCGGTTCATCAAGTCCATAAAGACAGCTGGAGCATTTGTAAGCCCAAAAGGCATCACTATGAACTCGTAATGACCATATCTGGTCCTAAACGCAGTTCTAGGAATGTCCTGCTCCCGAATCCTGAGTTGATGATATCCAGATCTTAAGTCGATCTTGGAGAAAACATTTGCTCCCTGCAATTGGTCCAACAAGTCATCAATCCTAGGCAAAGGATACTTGTTCTTGATCGTCACCTTGTTCAACTCTCGATAGTCGATACAAATTCGGAATGATCCGTCCTTCTTTTTGACGAATAATACCGGAGCACCCCACGGCGATGCACTCGGCCTGACATAACCTTTATCAAGAAGATCTTCAAGTTGATTCTTCAATTCTTGCATCTCAGCCGGAGCCATCCGATACGGTGATTGGGAAATCGGCGCCGTACCAGGCTCGAGATCAATTGAAAACTCTACATCGTGGTTCGGGGGTAATCCTGGAATTTCTTCCGGAAAGACATCCGAAAACTCCCTAACTATAGGAATATCAAGAACCTCAGGTCCATCCTTCTCGGGCGAATCCAAGTAGCAAAGGTACCCGACACATCCTTGTCGTAGTAGCTTAAACGCAGCCATCGCATTGATCAGCTTGTCGTTATCAGCGTCATTTCGACCTTTGAACTTGCACACGAATTGGCCCCCGGATGACACCGTCACCGTTCTTGAACTGAAGTCGATCACCGCCTTGTGACGCGTCAGCCAATCCATACCGAGGATAATGTCGTATGGAGCCATGGCTATGCAGATTAAATCTGCCTCGAATTCCTTACCCTGAATGGTAATCGGAAAGTCGGACAAATGCTTGGTTCCCACCAAACGTTCTCCATTAGGAAGATTAACGACGAAAGGGTCGCACGAATCATTGCACACTAAGTCTAACTTGCTAACACAGCTATCCGAAATAAAGGAATGCGTAGCACCAGAATCAAACAGAATGCACACTGAAGTAGAGTGAAGGTATAGAGTACCTTGAGCAATCGGAGTGTTGGGTCCATCTGCCTCACGCATCTCGTACAAGCGTTGGCCCTGACTTCCAGAAACAGCTGGGGCATTTCCCCTGTTCTGAGCAGTCGTCTGCACTGAAGGGCTAGGAGTCTCGGCAGGCTTAAACCTAGGTCGGTTGCTCTGATGAACTGACCCTTGCTGCGACTCTACTCCCTTCTGCTTCCCCTGCTTGCAGAACTTTTGCAGATGACCATCACGTCCACACCCAAAGCATGGCCTCTTCTCCCTCCGACACTCAGTGCTCTTGTGCCCAGCAGTACCGCAGTTATAACACTGAACTGTACTCCTGGTCTGCCCTGACTGCTGAGTCGATCCTCCTTGCATCATCTCCGTCTTAGCTCGGCCGGACTTGGCGAAGTTAGACGGTGGCGTAGGGCGCTTAAAACCACCTCCCTGGTTCTGATTCTGCATCGACTTCTGTCGGTTGTGCCTCTTGGTCGACTCCTCGAGAGTTACCTCCAGCTTATAGGCACAATCCACATACTGCTCCAAGGTAGAGCATGTGTGTTGCACCATTAATGGCTTGATATCCGGGTTCATCCACTCGTGGAAGTACCAGATCTTTTGAGCCTCGCTGGTGATCTCGGCAGTGGCGTATTGTAGAAGATGGTTGAACTTAGATGCCAACTCGGTCACTCTCAGACCATCAGTCTGAGGGTACAAGAACTCTTTATGCTTCTCCTCTCTCATAGCACGAGAGAAAAAACGATCAACCATCTTGGTCTTGAACATCGACCAAGTCAACACTAGGCTCTCAGCCAAACCAATGCTCTCCCACCACTCGTTAGCCTCCTCCTTCAGCTGAAGAGAAGCGATATGGACCTTCTCGGCCTCCGTACACTCCACGTTCCTGAACAACCTCTCCATATGGGAGAACCAATGAGTCACTGCCACTGGCTCCCCTTTCCCGTTATAGCAGTCGAGTCTCATGGAA
Organism: Rheum nobile; assembly: GCA_027886185.1. Taxonomy (NCBI): domain Eukaryota; kingdom Viridiplantae; phylum Streptophyta; class Magnoliopsida; order Caryophyllales; family Polygonaceae; genus Rheum; species Rheum nobile. The sequence goes on from WOAB01000069.1 coordinate 2,140,533, forward strand.
GTAATGGTCTTAAGAGCGCGACCATAGCTGTCCCTTGTCCTAACGGCAGTCTCCTGTATCATGGGGTTTCTGGGTTCCACAACATCAGGAACCGCTGTGTGAATAGGCACTTCTTGTTCTTGAGGCGCACTTGGTCTCAAGACATCTGCAATAGCCTGCATCACGATCCCATGGATCGCCTCAACAGCTGCAGCGTCAAATAGTGTCGGCGCCTGGGTCTGATCCTGACCTTCACGCCTCTGCTGGACGCGAGACTCAGACTCGTGTTCATCCTGAACACCTCTTCCTGCTGGTCTGGGGTTTTGGCTAGTCCCAGCACCGGCTCGAGTCGAATTCCTCGTGCTTCTTGGGTTCACCATCTATTTATCGATCAAATTCCAAGCATTCAATACATTAATATTATGCAATATACTTATGCAATATACCAACGTAAATAAATTACTCAGAATAGATCAACTTGGTATTTTATAGATGAACCTTCGAATTCTTACACAAGTTACGCATAAGTTTATCATTCGAGCGTTTGGACAACATTGCTCGAAGATATAAGTGTTTCTCAGAGTACTTGCCGCAATACTGAAATATTACACAAAGTACAACTTGGAATACTAAGAAACAAAACTACTACGATAGGCAACGTCATTCCTCCTCAAGGCGTTCCAAAATATATCCCATACGACTGGCTACTCGTGCATGGTCTCTTTGGGCTAGGCTCACCATCGAGCTCTGGCGATGGGTTTCGCACCCTGCTTGACCCTGAAGCACATAGTCCTAGCTCAGTCATGGTAAAGTATGGGTCGTCCATGACTGGTCCTCCTATTCCAGCCCTCCTCTGAGTACTGGCGATCAGCTCATCCCTTTGACGCTGCTGTTCTGCGGAGATTACCTCGCTCTGGCGGAGAATCTCCTGCAGCTCGAATTCCGACCTCCATCTCCTTGGAGTAGGGATAGGCTGAGATTCCCTGTCACTTCTCCTAATACCATACTCGGTATACAGTGCCTCCCAATCAGCTTCTGACATGGGTGCGTACTCTGGCACTGGTGACAATCCTGTACCGGGCTCCTGATTCTGCCCTCCAAGGTCCAACTCTGGATCCTCTTCTGGATCATCCTCTATGGGATCCTCATCCTCGGGATCATCCTCGATGGGATCCTCATCCTCGGGATCATCCTCGATGGGATCCTCATCCTCGGAATCATCCTCGATCATATCCTCTTCCTCGACAGGATCTAGCTCAAGCATCTCCTCTTCCTCCTCCTCGTACTCGATCTCCTCGGGAATTGGTCCTAGCAGAAAGTCGTCTTGGTAAACCCATTGTTCATACCTTGATAACTCATCTTCCTGCTCCCATTCCTGTACTTCCTCCACCCCTGGTGGCGGCACAGGTGCAGGCTCAAGGACCATAGCATTCCTGGCTACAAGGACAACTGACTCGGGGAGAATGTGCTTGACGTCTTCGGGTGGGCTACTCGGGCCTCCAACCTCGAAACATCGCTGAGGTAACGGAAAATCTAGCCTCGGCTGATCCGACTTGGCGTCTTCCGACCCCCTACCAATAGAAAAGTAGACACCCATCCTATCGAACAATAAGGAATGAATTAGTCTTTCTAGACATAGAAGCAAGCTTACTATATCAGACTATAAAGAAGACACGACTATGAACGGTGTTTTTAAATTCTTTTTAGAATGAAAATTCAGAGCCCTCTTTAAAGCATTTCGAAAACGGATAAATGGTTTATAAAAATTCCAAACCCGTTTTAAAACCTTTGGCTCTGATACCACAACTGTAACACCCCCAAAACTTAACCCTTTTGGAAAGGTATTACCGCCAGTGACCCCAGTGTTCCTTACCGAGATCACCCAAGGCTTTACCATATAAATACAATTTATGAAATGTGATTGATACACAATGATCAAGCATTAAATTCCAAAACATAACATTGTCAAGGAAACAAGAGTTACGGGATTACAACCCAATCCCGAATAGGTCAAAACATAGTTTAAACCAAACACAGCGGAAGACTAAGAAAGTACATTACAATTGGAGTTATTGTCCAAAGGATCATAACCTGATTAAAGAAATAATTAAAACATTCAAAAACCACCGCCGACTCCATAGTCCTTCTAACCTTCTGAGCTACTTCTTAACTGATGTGCCGAATCGAACGGATGACACTAGCCAACCATACAAGGGAAAATATTGGTTGGTTAGTCTAAATGAATAGACTAGCAAGGGTAAAAAGCAGACTGGTTCGAAGCAGTTGTATTAGGTTAGACACTTCGTCCCTCGAATAATAATCGAGTATGCTTGTCAACCACCATACTCCTACTGGAATAAACAAGAGGTATGCACATGAGAAGATTCTGGAAGACTGAATCTTCACAGAAATAAACTCGAAAAGAGACTCCAAGAGATTGAGTCTTTAAGGAAGTAATGACAAATCTGGAAAGTTACAGAATCATTCAACAATGATTTAAAACTGACTGAGATGCTTCGGTTCACGACCAACCTCATCGCCTACAGCGAATCCAGATTGGAAAGAGAACGTACTACATTCAAGTCAAGACGAGTTTTCCTAGCTGCACTATAACTTAGCTGCACTACTCGCCCAAGGTGTATTAATTATGTGCGTCAAGGTAGCACTTATCTGATTTATGTTTTAAAACACACATCACATTATAGACTTTTACATGTGTACCCCACCAGTGGGACGACACATCTTAGTATACGTTTCGTCGAGAATGACGTATACCGAAAGGTTTGTGACACCAGTTAAGTGTCCTGTCTCTACACACATGTGTAAGAGACCGATCATGATCATAGAATAGTACCAGATGGGGACGAGCCACCCCGATACCAGATTATAAAGAAACGACTGGACAGAGTCCGAGTAACGTTCCTATTTAACAGTGCTAACAAAACAGTTACAGCACCACAACATTTACAGGATAAATCCACATAAAGGCCCGAAAGACGATCACAGATAATAGCGTTGTTCTAACAGATATACAACATATTATATGATTTTCAAAACAGTTTATCAAAACCTTTTCCAGATAAACAGAATATTCATTCCAAATTAATTACTCAGATAAACTACTGATAATTAATGTAAATATGGAACGAAAGAGCAAGAGCGAACCGCCACTTGCCTTACTCCGCAGAATAGTCTAAAGACGTCAACTGGATTCCGGGCTCGACACGGTATAGTTCCGACAGCACAACAACCTTCGAGTCGACCCATAAAAGGAACCCTAAGTTAGATCCGACATAAACAGTACGAATCTAAACACGGCGAAAGAACATGAAAGGAAAGATGTCACGACGACAACCGACCAAGCCAAAGCCACAAAGGCGTTCTGGGCACTGGCGGCGGTCGCCGTTCTTGGCGGCGGTCGCCGTATTCATCACGGCGGTCGCCGCGAAGAACACGGCGGTCGCCGTGACAAACTCAGACGACACAGAACGAGAGAAAACTCACCCCAAAACACGAGTGATTTGGCCTCCTTCGACTTGCCTTGGCTTCTAACCTCCAAGGCTAACCAAAAGCTTCACAAAGGCTACTGGAAACACCACTAACAACACCGACGAAAGCTTCGAAATTTCCGGCGAAGGCACAACTCCGGCGAGAGGCGAATTTGGCAGAGGTTTGGTGCTTGGATGGCTCAAAACCTCTCCCCCAGCACCTCCTTTTATAGCCAACACACCTGGAGTTCGAAGACGAGGGCCTAGAGCTACTTCGGCGCTTGCCAGAAACAACGCCGGCGACCAACGGGCAACGACTGCTGGGCAACGATGACGGCACTTACGGCGGTCGCCGTAATTTACGGCGGTCGCCGCGGGATGACACATCAGCTGCCTCCTCGGGCGTTGGAACGGCGGGCGCCGTATCTTTACGGCGGTCGCCGTGCTTGGGTCTCACGACGGCGGTCGTCGCGAATTTACGGCGGTCGCCGTGACCCTTTTTCCCGTCCGTTCAGCTTTGAACGGATAAGACATTAAACCGGGATAAAAATTATCGTACGCAAACGACAATTAAAATCTAAGGCACCTTGTCTGTATATTATTTCACTGAGAAAAATATTACAGATACAGAGCACATTACAGAATGTCTCAAGCTACCTGAATTAAATCCGACGTATACAACGGGTACTCGGGAAAATTCCATAATTCCCAAAATAACCTTACAAAAATACGGGGTATCACACAAACAATACAAATAACACCAAAATTGATCATGTATCAATATCAACAATATTCATACCGGATCTGTCCAACAAATAAACCCTAGAAATTTAAATCCATCAAATCTCAAACAAATACACACAACTCTCTATCAGGGACGGTGAGAATTAATCGGGTATTAAAAAAAAGGGTTGATCGATTGAGGATATGATCTTTAATGGCGGATTTGTGCAAACATAAACCCTAGAACTCGAAATCCATCACATTTCAAACAATTACCCCACAAATCTCATACAAAATCAATGATAAACAATCAAAATTTTGGAAATTACTAAGCCATATAATCAACAAGACAACAATGCGTAATAAATTAGCACCTATTTTTCATAAAGATCGAAATTGTAACCAATAACATACCCGAAACAATGAAATTTCATAAGCGAAATAGCATATTGAAAAGAAAAACTCAAAGAGGAAGGAGGTTCTTGTTTCTAGGTAGAATAAATCGGTGAAAACGATGGTGTAGAAGTCCACGACGGTCGGCGAGTAGGTCTTAGAGATGACATCGATGTGGAGCTTTAGGAGTATCTTCAATGGCGGTTGAAAGGGAAAGAAGATGGAAGCGATAATTTTGGAAGCATATCGTCCGTATGAGAATTTGGGAAGGTTTGTTGAAAGTGGATCCCATAAAATCCGCTTGTGAGATAATCTAGTGTGTGCAAACCATTGTCCTAAATTTGCACATCCCTCAATCAATCACATCCGTTTATTTCCTCTTCATTCGACATCCGTAATTCGTCCACTCGTTTTACCCTAATAGGTTGTTTCGCTAGAGCCTATATATATATATATATATATATATATATATATATATAAGAAGAGGAAGAAGAAGCCATGTGCCTATATGTCGATCTCACATTCATTTGCTTAATGTGCCGGCCTTTGGATGATATCACAATATCATATTTTTAGAAAATATTGAAAGAGTGGGTCTCATCTTAATTAAAGATTTACCCTTTAAAAAATATTTTTTTAACTATATTGATTTTTTATATAAAAAATTAAAATATCTTAACCTTATACCTTAATATCATTTCAAGCCTTTTTATTTCATTTTTATTATTTGACTTAATCATATGTCCCATCTAAGTCTATATTTGTTAAATTATTAAAGATATACTCTAATTTGTTAGTATAACCAAAATAGATTTTTGTTAATTAATTTGTTGTTTGGATTATATAATTTATTAATTTAATCTATTACCTTTTTAGTTTTGTTATTCAAATGTGCTCTTGAAATTGTTATTCTAATTTCAGTATTTCATAATTGTTATCTGCAATGTAGTATCTTCATATTTTAGATTTTGTAATTGAATAAGCAATAAATATTATATTGGATCGTTAGAGTTACGTCTGAGGGAACAAATGGTTGTTACCATCAAAACCTAAGGAATAAGTAACTTTGGCTTGGATAATTATGATGACATTTTTCGAGGGAAAATATTGGTTGGTTACCATCAAAACCTAAGGAATTCAACATATTAGGTTAAGAATTCATTGCTCAAAATGTTTCCTAAAATAACTAAGTATGATGTTTTTTTAATATGTAACTTTGGCTTGGATAATTATGATGACATTTTTCGACTATTTTTATCTTTTTTATATTATGACATCTTTTATTGATATTGATGTATGAAAAATTGATTATGTTTCAATTAGAGCTATCAATCGGGTCGGTCAAGTTGGGTTCGGTTCGATTATTTCCGGTTTGGGCTGAGAACGGGTCGGGTCATTTCGGATAACAGGTCAAGCCGGGTCGGATCATTACAGGTCAGCGGGTGGTTCGGGTTGACCAACGGGTCAAGAGCGTCATTTTTTAAATGTTTTGTTCACTATTTAAATATTATTAAATAGTTAAAAACTAATTTAAAGATGTCAAATAAGTTGAAATGAATTAACATAATAATAATATTAATTATTTTAATGTAATTGATATTAGTAGACCAAAATCATATTTTATTTTTAATTGTAATTTATATTAATATAATTTATAAATTTCCGCATTATAAATAATTATATAAATACAACAATGTTCTTTTTTTAGGATAATTGAGCATATTACCATTATTTATATGTCATTTATCATTTATATTTTATGTTATATTTTATTAATATTCCACATCTATTCGTTAATTGGATCGGGTTCGGTCCCGGTAAATTCGGGTTACCAAAAATTTCGGTCAGGTCGGGTCTAAAAGCGGGTCGTTTAGGTCGGTAAAACGGGTTCGGTCACTTTTTGACAACTCTAGTTTCAATACTATAAATGTATATGACTTTGTGAACTTTAGTGTCATATTATTAAAATATTTAATAATTTTAATCTTGTGCTTAACACAGACACTAAGGATTTGTTTGTTACCTCAAATTATAAATACATTTTCAGTTATAAATACTTATTTTAGAAAGAGGTTGTTTTGTGTGATATATACTTATTACTGTTTCATATTTAAAAGTTCTTAAATGGAAAAAATATCAAAATTAATTTTTTTTTCTTACAAATCCTACATTTCTAAAACTCTCTTTTAAAAAATGGTTTTTCTAGTGTGTGTTCATGAGCACATGCTAACAATTAAAAATAGAAAATTATTTTTAAAATATTTCCTAAAAGAGAATAGATAAATCCTTAGTAAAAAAATTAAATTAATGATTCAAAAAATTATTACTAAAAATAAAGTTCTTAGAATATGCCCATACCGCTATCTAACCCATGGAAATACACTAGAAAAACCTTAAAAAAACGACATCTTATCTTATATACATATAAGAATGGGTGGTTGTCATCATTTATTGCTCTCATTAAATATGCTTACCATAATACTAATATAATTACTATTGTAAAAACAAAATCAAGTAATTGTGTGTAGCTTAGTGGTTTAAGTGTTTCACAATAACCTATTAATCATAGGTTCAAGTCTTCTTAAGGTCATTTTGACAAAATTTTTTTGGCTTTCATTAAACGTACTTACTATCAATGATATATGGGTTCTTGATAGACCCTTTATATAAACCTAAAATTGTATAATAAGTAATATAAACAACAGTAACTACAACATCTTCCTTCTTAAAATGCTTTTATCTACAAGAGTTAATTCATCCACATTTTTATAAAATTTCATTTCAACCCATATTTTTTTATAGCTCAATGAGTATTAATGTATATAATACCAAATGTTAAAACGTTCGTATTTCATGAGATATATATATTTTAAATTATTTTTCACATTATAATATATTCAATCCAAAACAGACAATCATTTACTTGATGCGTTATTAAATTTTATTTTCTTAATAGTTATTTATTAATTTTAAATGATAGAACCTTTTTGTGGTATTGTTATGTATATAATATTCTCATAGTGTATATATGTGTTTGTCCTTTCGTCTATGTTTCCACCATGGCTATAAACTTGCAACACAATACATATTTGTTTTAATCCTTGTTTTCAACCCTCTCAACATTATAAAATTTTGTAATTAAGACCAGTTTTTTAAATGACAAATAATCATCATTTATAATGATTGTAACACCCAAACCAAAAAAGACAGACAAAGTCAACGATCATAAATTAATATTAAACTCTTTATAAAATTTCATAAACACCCATTAATTCTAAAAAAAATATTCACCTTCCCAAAACTTTTAACTATTATACATACATGCCATTTAATCATACCAGTAACCCATTGATATTTAACCATGCAACAAAAAGATTATCTTCTTCTTCCACTGAGTTTGTTCTCCTGCATTCGTTTGTAATTGTCATTTGGATGTTAAAAAATGCTATCGTAACAAGAAAGAAAAAAGTAACAATATCAACAAATTGGAATTATTATTTGCTATATCCTTTAATGTCCAAGTTACAATTCAACCAAGATTTTTCTTATAGAAAATGGTGCCTTTTAGTATTGATAATTGTATTCAAAATATTTTAATTTTTAATATTACTTCAAAAATACAAATTATTGTATCAAGGACTAAATAGATAGCTTGATAGATCAATCTATATCTATTATTTTTTTATATATATTTATATTTTTTATATACATATATGATTAGATTTTTCCACCATTTATTGCTTTCATATCACCCTCAATATTATACCTATATAATTATCATTGTAAAAGAATAAACAAAAAACCATATATAACTTAAAGGTAATAGTGTTTCTTAGGAGACAATAGGTCATAGCTTCAAATCACACAAACAACCTTTTGTTAAACTAATTTTAGTCCCCACTTATTGATCTAAGTAATTTAAAAAAATACTTATATGTTATATACAGATAAAAAAAGTCAAAATACCACTATTGGTCGTAGCTCATCGATCGGTTCAACAAATATAAACAAAAATATTTCATTTGATGATTATATGGGATGATTTTATTTTTTTATATGGGATGATTTTGTTACAATTACATAGGAGTTCTATAATTAATAGTAAAATATATTATAATTTAAAAAAGAATGTAGTAAGATAGTATACCTACATGTACATAGAGTATATATCTTAAATAAATAACTTAATATGTTCTTATAAATGTTTAGAATTACGGGAGATTTAGTGATATGTCATTCAAATTTTAAATATTGTAACATACACAATTAAATAAATGAGTAAGAAATGCATGTATGATTTATTTGAATATGCAATTAATTAAAGGCTCATTAATCATAATACGATCAATGCATGCCGTTATTGACCATCCTATCAAAAGGATTAAAGACGAATGGTCTCAACTTTGTGGATAAGAAGCAAGATTTGGGAAGGACCAAAATAGCTTATATGTAAAAAAAATATGGTGGAAGGTACAAAGGATTGCAGATATTGAATCATAAGGTAGATTTATTTCTATTTTAAACTTTATAAATAATTAGTTTCTTGATATATATTAGAACCTTTTTAGTTTTGTTTAAGATTACAATCAATTTGCAAGATCCGAGTGAAAGAATTTATCCAATCATCAATAGTAAGATATAAAATTTCATTAATTTTTAGTACAAAATTTAGTTATATATTTATCATAATACTAATTTTTATGTCGTTTTTCGTGTTGGGTATAAGAGAAGGAAGAAATAGGTTGAGATTACTATTTACCAAATTTTATAAACATTAAAACCATTACTTATAACGTTAACTTTAAAGCACGATTTTATGATAAATTTAAGATATGTAAATAGAAAAATCAACTAATTTTCAAAGTGGCCTTTCTTAACAAATTATTTTAGACGATCCAGTAAAAATTTTGTATTATTTTAACTTATTTGTTAAGTTGGTTTTCTAAGTAATTTTTTTCTTTCTTACTTCCACTTGCTTTGCTTGCGAAAAATATATTTTTTATTTATATTAACTCCTTAATAATAGTTACATGCTATTAAATTACAATATAATTTAATCAATATATTTAAATTTAAAAGATGGACTTATAAGAAAATTTTAAAAATAAGAATCCCGAAATAAGACTCATCTAATAGTACATACAAAGTAGATACGTTGCACAAGTAGAATAAGGTTAATTTTATTTTATATATGTTAGTTGTTGCATATTTATTTATTTATCAATGAAAGTAGAGTCAAAATAATAGATTTAACGATATAATATAAAATATTTTATAAATTTAAACAATATTTAAAAATTAATAAGACATGTTCCGTGCATATATACTAGTTACTAGAGCTGTCAATCGGGTCGGTCAAGTCGGGTTCGGTTCGGTTATTTTCGGTTCGGGTTGAGAACGGGTCGGGTCATTTCGGATAAGAGGTCAAGTCGGTCGGGTCAATACAGGTCAGCGGGCGGTTCGGGTTAACCAACGGGTCAAGAGCGTCATTTTTTAAATATTTTGTTCACTATTTAAATATTATTAAATAGTTAAAAACTAATTTAAATATGTCAAAATAAGTTGAAATGGATTAAAATAATAATAATATTATTAATTATTTTAATGTAATTGATATTAGTAGACCAAAATCATATTTTATTTATTTATTAATTTATAAATTTCTACATTATGAAAAATTATATAAGTACAACAATGTTTTTTTTAGGATATTAAGCATATTATCATTATTTATATGTCATTTATCATATTATTTTATATTATATTTTATTAATACTCCACATTTATTCGTTAATCGGATCGGATTCGGGTTGGTCGGGTTCGGTCTCGGTAAATTCGGGTTCGATAACTTCGGGTTATCAAAAATTTCGATCAGATCAGGTCGGGTCCAAAAACGGATCAATCAAATCGATAAAACGGATTCGATAATTTTTTGAGAGCTCTATTAGTTACCAATAACAATGACTTTATAGTTTAGTCACCAAGAAAGCCAAACCCTTAGCAACTATTTTGGCATGTAAAATAGATGGTCAGCAATTATCCTGCCTGTATATATTTAACGGCTGAGATTATCTATTTGCTGTTTCCTCTTACTCCATGCCAGTATGCCACAATGCCATGGTGTATAAAAACCGGAGAGAAAAAATAAACCGAAAAAGAAAATCGTCGAGGGAGGAAAGAGAAACAGTGAACAGAGTCCCAAATTGAACTGAAGCAGAGCAGACTCAACGGTTTAGGTTAGGGTTTCTACCTCATACTTTCAGCCAATTCATCTCTGAGATCTTTATTCTCTTTCCTTTTTGTAATGAGTTACTAGACGTAATATCTCAGAATTGACCTTGTTTGTTGTGAACTTGCTTGCTTGCTTGCTTATGCATCTGTTCATATCATGTACATTTTGTTCTCCAGGTAACCGATCATATCCGAATTCGATAATTTTGGGTCGAATCATCTCCAATTTGTTATGTTATTCAAGAGTTATTTCTTGAGTGAGTTTAATTGCTTTTGCTATTCATATGCGTTTAACTGACACGCATTTATATCCCCATGGACGACCTTGAGTTATAATTTTGTTCCCTTTGGGTTTACAGTGATGTTTTTCTGGTCGTTTTGCAATTACATTTTAATTTTGTGTAAATTCTAATAATGATATAATTTCACAGGCTTATTTTGTTATTGGGGTTTTGGTTTAATATCATGAAGCGGCAGTCACCTTATGGGGATGCAAACATGATGAATCCTTATTCTCCAACCCAAATGCAGCATGTATCACTACACAGAATGCAAGAAAATTCTGGTCTTAGTAACTATTCGGGGCAAATGGGGTCGTTCATGCACGAGGATGATCGGTCATATGCCTCCTCTGCCAATGCTGATGCTCAGTGGCAGTGGGAGAGGGATGCCCAACAAATGTCACCTCATCTTCACAGGGAAGGCAAGTGTCATTTTGCGGTTGATGTTGTTTTCGCATTAATATCTATGATTGTCAAGTATTAGTTTGGCGTATTCTTTAAGCTTTGTTAAATGTGTAATATACTTGTATGCCTGATCAAGGAAACTTAATATTTTTTAAATTTGATAGTGGCAGTTTGTAATAAGGGAGTCAATAGTTGTTGATTAGGATTTATTGTTTACTTTCTGATTAGGATTTATTGTTTACTTAAAACTTATGCCTGCCCTCTCTTTGTGAGAACTCTTCTTCAGTAACATTGATCACCGAAGCTTTCTTTCATCCCCTCTTTTCTGCATACAACTTGTACATCAGCTATGCTTGTATTCTGTGATAATAATGATGCAACAGTTCTTGTAATGCGGTGAAACTAAAGCGCATGTCAAGAGAGTATCATGAATGGGTTAATAAAGCTCTCAGTAGTTTGTTGGGTAAAGTTTTCGGAAAAATAAATGTTTCAATTGACTCCGTACAGTTTGTTTCATTTCCATATGCTCTCTTGTAAACTGTCCCATATTTCAGGTTTCATTCTTCTTGTAAAGTATGGAAAATTTTGGTTTGTCCTTTAGAAAATCATATTCTTTCATGAGGTAGTCTGTTAGAAGTTGAAGTAGGATAGTTCTAGAATGATCTTTTTGCCGGAAGAAGGGTATCTGAAATGAACTATTGTTTAGCCCTCAACTGCATAGTTTCAAGGAAATTTCCTGAATAGATTTGGATTTGCAGAGATGACACCAGATTCAATCCCTCCTGAACAGATGCAAACTATCGAATTTCTTTGTGGTTAATTCTGAGAACTCCTCAATTTCCATCTATTTGTTAGATCTAGTTTTGTCAACCACTTTCCTAACTGGATCCTCTATGGTAGCGGTGAAGGCTCTTCTGATGTTGTATATCTTCAGCAATCTTCTCAATTTTTGTGTAGTTTCCACTGTTTGCAATGTTAGGAGGGGGGAGTGCTGTGCACTAATTCCAATAAGCAATTTAATGGTCAATCATCAATTTTTATTCCATGTTGTATTTGATTCATGCATCTTTCTTGATTATTGGCTTTTGGTTTTCATGTTGCAGAAGGTTTCATTTGAAAATTTTCCTCTCAATATTTTGTTCTTGATTACTTTCATCCTACTTTGTTGTTATCTTTCATATCGCACAATTTGAAGGTACTTGAATACCAAAGCAACTAGTCTTTTAATTTGAATCCAGCAAAGACCACAGAAGGGAAAACTGAAGTGTTTTTGTTGATTAATCGCCACCTGTATAGAGCTTTTATCCATGTAATTCCTGACATTTTCTTTCCCTGACAGGTTTATATATAAACTATATATTAGATAATCAGAAATTAATTGAAACTATATGTTGGACCTCAAACAGTAGTTTTGTGTCCAATTTAGTTTCGTTCCGACATCAGAATTCTTGTAGAATCATCTTGTTCCTTTATCTCTCCTTTATGCTCTGGTAAGATATATACATATATTTATGAGTTTGATGTTGTATTTATGAAAACCGTGACTTTTGTCTTGCCTTTATGGAACACAACCTATTTTTCTATGCTAGTGTAGTTTTTTTTGTGGATTCACGTTTCATGCAATGTGCAGGCCAAGCCAAAGGAAGTAATGCATTTTACCAAAATAAGATGTCAGACCCAAAGCTAGGTTTGAACCAGGAGTCAAGAGTGCATATGCAAGAACAGGATATGGATCTCGGACGTGAAGACAACTCTTCCTCACAAACGTTTGAAGGACTTGAGAAGAAGTTCATAGATGATATTATGAATCTGACAAAGAAGCATATGGATGCAGAGGATGCAGAGAATGCGAGGCACCGGGAGGCAAGTTTGTATTTCATTTGTCTTTATCCTCCTTCATCAAGCTTATAATTCACACTCACGGATCTGTAAAATTTGAACTAATGAAGTTTAATTATAAAAAAAGTTAAGATTTTTCCATATTTGTGCCTGCTAAATCATTCTGTTGATAATGAAACAAAATTGAATCCCTGTGCTCTGGTTGCCCCTAGTTTAGCCTTATTTTAACATGGACGATGTAATTTTACCCTGCAGTTTGTAGTCAGCTGTATTTTTGTGGAGCTGTTTGGTTCTTTCTTTTCAATTCTCACTAACTAGCAGTGACACACTGGGCATAGTCATGCAAACCAGATTTGCTTGTGAAACTTATTAGTTATTAGCAATGACGATGCTTACTATTTTTTCATTCAAAATTGAATTGTTGGAACTTGGAAGACCATCTTACTGTAGGAATCAGATTGCTTGTTATGACTGACAGTGCTATAAATTTCAGAAAATCCTGGAGATCAACGACCAATACCAGGAAAAACTAGTAGCACTTAGAGCCCGGTCTGCTACTCGTAGGGAAGAGCTTCTCCAAAAAGAGTCACAGGCTCGACTGCAGCAGTACCAACTTACAACAATGAGACATTATCAAAACGACGGTGGTGGGCTAGCTGATATGGCGCCCCGTGGAGGATACAATGATGCTGCAGGAGGAGGTCCGTTTCCCGGTGAAACCCAGACCCAGCGGTCTTTTGCTGGGCGTAGCCAATTCAACTCCGACAGACAAAGACGCCCGCCTTCTGAATCTTATGGACGAGGGAGGATGCAAGGAACAGATTCAAGGGCTCCACCCTCTTCTGGGCGCGGTTATAATACAGGTCCACGCTATTACTGAAAGGAAACGATTTATCTATTATCTTGGTTTAGCTGTTCCTGCTTCTTGTGAATCCATAGAAGCTGATATGACGACCGTCTTGCATCATAGCCTTGTTCCAGTTATAGATTTAGCAGGCCCGTTGTTAGCAATTAGCATGAATATGTTGACATTATCATCAGATGCTAGTTTCAGTTGAATGTAGGTTTTCAGAGGCCCTGCACCAAATGGAACCTTCTTATATAGTTACCCACTGCTGAGCTTAATACATCATACTTGTTGGTATTCATGGATATCTGGCTTGAGAAATTTAGGCCTGTTTTTACTACTCACAATTATATGATTGATCTCTGGCTTTTCTGCTGGTGTGTGTTATGCTTCAAATTTCGAAGTTAAGGCTGAGTATGGTGAGACCCATGAAATCAAAATATATTCATCATGATATTGTAGATGGAGCACCAAACAATTTTTAGCATATCTTACTCTATTTTCCCTTCCAGAGTTGCAGTGGAAACTCAACTAACCAACTTTCTTTAACTTTGTTGTATAGTCCATCAAATACTGGACTTCAGTCATGGTTTACAACTGACTAGTAAATGACACATTTTCTGCTCCTATGTTCTTACTATATATACTACTACAGCAGCTCAATTGTATGAAACCAAGGACTTGGAATCTCAGCAAGAAGAGAAAAACAAGGGTGTGATGACAGCAGAAAAAGAAGCTCAACTCTTGAGAGCTTCCCTAAATCCAATGCTGATACTTCTCTCTAGACCCTTTTTACCAGGACCCATGACTGAGTTTCCTTTTGCATCATAGCCACAAATTCGCTGTAATCTGTTCTTCCATCCTGTGGAAGGGAAGAGAAAAAGAAGAATCAATTCAATAGAGCAAATGATGTAAAATCACGTGGAAACCTTGTCACCTTTTTTCTTGGAATGCAAGATACAGCAGCAACGGAAGGTGAAAGGACACTTGCATTATCCTCGTCAACTTGTCGGATCATTTCTTCCAACCGTACGTCCTCCTCGGTTCCGAATTCCTCTTATGCGTGCTGAAGCTCGTCTGCAGTTAGGAAAATGCAGCGATATTGCACTGTCAATGGAAGATGTGCATTTTTATCATTGAATGTGGTCCAAGAGTACTTGCCGCTTGCATAACATCGTATATTAATTCAGAACTCTTGAGGCTAGAGCCAACCTTGAGTTGTTCATAAGTAATCTGTCCACTATTTTCTGTATCTATCATCTTAACCATTTCTTTGAGGCCAGCTCAACAACTTTCCGCCATCACCTGCAATGAATGTGCCGTTTCTTATGTAAGCTATGTTAAAACAAATGGAACCTCACAAGTTTTGTTTTATGTGTATATGGGGATGGGCAACAAAGATGAACCAGATTACTGAGGTTGTAAACTTACTTTGAGACCCAATTTCTTGAGTTTGTTCATATCTCTAGATTGTTTCATGCGACCCAAGGATGACCTGCAGAGAACTTTACCGGGAATAGTCGCCAAATGACTAAAACATGCATCTAAGCAAATGAAAAAAATTACTCAAGTCAAGACCTACGCAAAAAATGTCCTGCTAAAAAACTCACATACAACTTCTTGAGCAGTCAACCGCTTTCTAGGAATAGGATCATGAACAAGCATTTTTCTTATTAAATCCTTAGCATCTTCAGAGATATGGGGCCAATGTGAAGTCCAAATCTCCATGCAGGACTTGTTCGAATGTCCCATGCTCGTTTTCTACATTCATAATTCAGTTATAGTGAACGAAAATAGGAAAAGGATCTAACTCAAGGTTGTTCCAAGTCATGAAACCATCTATAGAGGCCGAGAAACTCAGGAGGTAGCAGACTAACCATCCTAGAAAGGAGGAACTCCACTTACTAGAATGTAAACTATATGTAACTCCAGCGCTCCAAACGCCTGCTTCTGGACCATAATATTATTTACATAGTACTTCAGGTGCAACGTAGTAAGGGCTACCGATTACATCACTGAAGTTTTCACCTAAAAGGAGCACCATTGCAACATTAGTACTTTTAGAAAATGCATTAACAAAATGTTTTGCTTCCACCTATTGTCTAGATCTTTCATTTGTGTCAATCTCTTAACATAAGACTTGGATGAAAGCAAAATCATTCCATGGTGAATTGGTGATGAATGTAACTCACATAAACTACTTATGCTAGACAATTACCAGAGGTAAAACAACAGTGAAGGTGTAACCTACCTGGCTTGAAGAATATAGACAAACCAAAGTCAATTGTCTTTAGAAGAGAGTTCTCTTCATGGCTAACGTAAAGGAAGTTCTCTAGCTTGAGATCTCGATGAATGACACACAAGGAGTGGCGAGCTTCAACATCTAATTTATTGCGGTGCAGATTTTTGCTACCACAGCTTACACACAATCTCATTTCTGGTGGCCTTCTCAATGCATAAAAACGTCATCCCAAACTTCCCTTGTCCTAGTTTCCTACCCATACTGTAAAACTCCTTGATGTTCCATGTCCTCTTTTGCCGGACTGATTCCACACGAAGCCCTACACTCGACGCTCTCTTAAATTAAAGCAGTTTCTTGGGTTTGGCCTTCTTAACTAGCTCAACTACTGCTTTAGGTATTGTTGTTTTCTAAGGGGGTTCATTTTGGGTTGGCAAAGGTAATTCATGCACTATAAGAGCTGAAGCTGGTTCATTGCTATTGTTCCCATTATTTGAAGAAGCTTCATTTACAAGGGAAACAACACCCCACAACAGAAACAGATAGAAAAAGCCCATGTTTGGGAATACTAATGAGCCAGTTAGTCAGTTGAAGATGTTATGGGAGCACATTTTCTCCACGTAAGGGAGCACGTTTCCTCTGAGGACGTCGGTAGCAGCCTATGAAGAATGTTTGGGCTGACCCATTTGGCTTAGCTGAAACTCCACCTTTTGGAGGCTATAAATACCTCCAAAAAGGAAATGTTACAAGTCTCTTTTTCAGCAATATTCTCTCCTCATTAATCCCAAAAATCCTATTTTGGAGAAGTGGCGGCGGCGGCTGTGAGGGACGTCACGCTCGCTGTCCGAAGTCGCGTTTCTCCTTGATCCACGGTCCTGATTCTCTTTGTTCCCCAAATCATTTCCTTTTTCTTTCTTTATTCCCGATCCTTTTGTTGCCGTTCTCTGACTTGGGCGTCATAGAGTTTTCTCCCGAGAAACCCCATTCCCGGGGTGTTTTCAGGTTCGCCGAAAAGAGAGGAATCAGGAGCACGACTGTCCATCACGTCTAGGTCTGCGATTGTCCGAGAAGCTCCCAGGTGAAGGAGAGAGCGAGAAGGAGATCAAACCCGAGGCGATATGGAGTGTTAGCCAAATCATCCTAGACAAACCGGGAATCTGCACTGGCGCCGACCGTGGGGAAGTCCTCACGCAGCTAAGAACAGGGCCTAGAAGATGGATGACGAGGATGTGCAAGCTGAGAAATCCGAGGAGGTATAGTCGCAAGCTCCGAGAGCGAGCCAAGCCCCTTCGGCGAGAAGCTCACAGCCACCGCGTGCACGGGGGTACGTCATCGAAGGGGAAAATCTCGAGCAGTTTGGCCAGTTCCAAGATTGGCAGAGGCATGCTCAACAACAACGTCAACAAGAGCAGCCATCTCGCGTACCACAGGAAGGACCATAGAATCAAGAAGCATACTGATGTGAATCAAGGCACCAAGAAGAGTCTTTCTTCACGGGGGAGGCTCGATCATGGCTACCAAGGCAAGCTTCTTCTCCTTGGGGCTCCAACTGGTTCTTGAAGGCTCCTTGAGGATTGGTTGAAGGAAGAAGCAAGAGGGGGTCTCCTTGGACTGCCGAGATGGACAAGGGCCAGCAGAGAAGAGGTAGTGGTCAGCCGAGGGGAGCAAGGGGCCAAGGGAACCTCTAGAGGAGGTTCCTTGTCTGGCTTCTTCGTGGGACAAGATCAAGAGAATGTGTTAGAGTATGACATGCGTGAGATTGAGAGAAAGAGAGGAGAAGAGAGAGTTGGAGTTGGAAGATAGATTGGATAACTTGGGGAGGTATTCCTCAACCCAAATTGGATTTCCAATTCAATAATCTTTAACTAGTTAGAAATGAACAACAAAAGGAGTTTAAATACTATGGCAATTCAGCCAACAAGGCTTGTGCCACTAATGGGCCTTCGGTTGAAGCCCATATGCAAATGTCTCTTCACACCCAATAAGGCAAGTCTAAAAACATAAGGTAGATACTAAAGATAGAAGGGATAAGAGCCAAGGCTCGGATAGGCATGGCATCGGCTGCGTTGATGTCCACGGTGCCATGGCATGTCATGGCGTCGACGTCCTTGAAGTCGTGGCGTCAAGGTGAATGGCGGGCAGCCAAGTGATGACATTGGTGAGTGCTCGGCCAAGGTGTTGATGAAGGTCAATGGAAGTTGGCATCCATCACTCTCCCCTTCTTGAGGGAGAATTGTCCTTAATTCGTCTTCATAATCCAGGGGCACATATAGGAGAAGGACGACCAACTGGAAAGCGGGGTGGGCGTCGTAGTCCTCGTGAAGCTCCACCACATAGGCATGGTCTTCGAACCACTTGAGCACCGTGAAGGGGTCATCGTCGCATGGGTGGAACTTGAAGTTGCGCCGGTCGGGGAACCTCTCAAAAGGAGTAAGCATGTTCGCCAAGGGTATGGTCCTAGTACAAACAAACTCAACAAACAAAGGTAAGTCCTTCCAACGGCGCAGGTTGGCCCTTAGGATGGTTCTAAGCAAGGCACCGGTACGGGGGTGGCAACTAGTGGCAAGGAGAAGGTATGTCCCAAATTTCAGCCACAATGTCCTCCAAAAATGACCCTCAAAGTTAGGATCCCTAGCCAACCCTATAGTATGAGGGATTCCATGTAAGTTCACCACAGGGTCAAAGCAAAGACTAGAATCTCCGAGGCATGATATGTGGTCTTACACAATATGAAAGGAGCCATCCTAAAGAGGCGGTCTACTACTACACAAATGGAATCCCTCCCCTTCTTAGACGTGGCCAATCCGGTCAGAAAAGCCATGGAAACAACTTCCCAAGGGGCGGCTGGAAGGGAGATGGGTGTGTAGAGACCGAGAGGGTGGGGCCTAGTCAAATGATGGGCAAGTGTAAGCCAAAAGACATATTCCTCAAGTGTGGCCACATTTTTGGCATTCCCAAACGATCCACGACTCTCATGGGCTTCCCTAATCAACAAATGTGTAATGGAGGTACGAGGGACACAAAGCTCACCGGCTCGGGAAAAGGAACCATCATCCAAGAAATAGCCCTTAATTTCACCCATAGGGGCACACTCGCCTAGGATAGGGCTAAGGAAGGTCTCTCGAGCACGCAAAGACATAATGAGAGAAATTGCCAAAATAGGAGCATGAATAATAGAAGGAAGCACATACCTCCTAGACAAGAAGTCGACAAGCTTGTTGCGACCCTTCTTGCGCTTGACACCGAAAGAACAAGTCTCCACCATTTCCATCCCACGAGTATGGCGCCGGCCAAGGTGGGCGTGTCTTTTCAAATAGGCAAAGGCTTCATGAGGCGAGTGGAGGGAGAGCTCCTTTGGTGGTGAGGCAATGAGGCGCCGACCTCCGTAGGGGTGTGGCAATGAAGAGGCACTAAGAGGCAACAAGGGCACTGGCCAAGGCGTCAACAAGGCTCTGTCCTCCTGTGGTGGTGCGGCCATGGGGCGCCGACCTCCTTGGGGTGGGGCAATGAAGAGGCACCAAGATGTAACAAAGGCTCCGACCACGGAAGCAACAAGGCTCCGTCCTTGATTGGTGGTGCGACAATGTGGCACCGGCCTCCTTGGGGGTGGGGCAATGGGGAGGTACAAAGAGGCAACAAGGGCGCCGGCCACGACGACAACAAGGCTTTGTCCTCCTTTGGTGGTGCGGCAATGGGGCACCGACCTCCTTGTGGGTGGGGCAATGGGGAGGCACCAAGAGGCAACAAGGCTCTGTCCTCCTTTGGTGGTGCGACAATGGGGCACCGGCCTCCTTGGGCGTAGGGTACCGCTGACACGGGCACCGCGCTGGTGGAGGCGGAGGTCGTGCCGGAGGTGAGCGCGCTAGGCGTTGGCTGGGCCATGGGTGGTGTGGGCGCCACGGGTGCGGTGTGGGCGTTGGCCAAGAGGTGCTCGAGTGCAACCAACTGGGCGTAGGTGGCTTCCTTGCAGCGAAGCGCCTCGGCTAGTCTGACATTGGTGGCCACGAGGTGGGCCTTGGTGGCGCGTGCCTCCTCGGTTGCAACTTCATGGCAGCGGGTATTAGACTCATCATCGGCGCTGGAGATCGGGGTGGCACATGAGTAGGGGATTGCCATCCATGGGGGCGGCGTGGTCTTGTGGACGCCGGCCTGGCGGTGGCCGAGCATCATGATGCTCTTGGGGCTTTACACGTGCCGAATGGTTGTCGGAGTAGGAGGGCTCACGCGCCGGTGACAATCTTCCGGCGAGTACCCTAGTCTCGGAGTGAGATAGAGGGTACATAAGGCCTTTGCCTCGGTCACGTGCCGAGGCCTCATGGTAGTGGTTGTCGGTCGGGACATGGGAGGAGGCGCTAGTAAGAATGGGCGCCGGGCGGGACGGTGCCAAGGCCGGAGTAGGTGGCGGGGACGTGGTGGAGATGATGGCCAAGAGGCGCTCAATGGCGTCCATCCGGGCGTCGGTGAGCTCTGCTTCTCGGCACTCTATGGCAACCTTGATCTCTTCCCTTCGGCGCCGCTTGGCCTCGGCGAGCTCGTTCTCTCGGCGGAACTCGGCCATCTCAGCTAGAGCGGCGCACAATGCCTCAGCGGTGGCCTCATCACGGCGGGCGGCAGCCACTTTGGTGTGGTTCTCCTCGGCTAGTCTAGCCGCGAAGGACTCGGGTGAGAGTGTGGGCGAGGAGCTTCGGTTGCTCCTAGTGTCACCCTCAAGAGGCTCCTCCATAGTTGACTCTCCTACAATAACCAACAAGGCAAAACAAGTCAAAAGTTCAAGGCAACCGAAACAATCACACCAATAGAGGGATAACAAGCTAAGCCTAAGACAATCAAATCAAATCCAAAAGATGAAGGCTTAAGGCTAAGCACAAGGTCGCAGGTAGCTTGTTGATGTGTTCTTGCCTCCGATGACAAGCCAATTGTCAAAGGCGACACCTTTGGATCTAGTCTTGGGCGAGAAGTCACTTATTCCTTGTCAAACCTGCCGTGGAATCCTTGGGTGCAAACCCGCGTTGTCTTGCACAAAAGGTTGACAAGATGGTGGCGAAGCGAACCCGATGGAGGTGGTTTGGATGGTTGCGGCGTCGGCGAGGCTGAGTGTCACGTTGAGTGTCACAACAACGAAGACGACGTCGATGGCGAAGGCGATGGCGAACGCGATGGAATTGGTGGCGATTGTGGGTGCGATGGAAGCGATTGATGGGGCGAATGGGTAGCGATGGCGAAAGCGATTTGATGAGGGATAGATGACTTGAAAAGACAAGTCTTTGGTATCGTAGCGTCGACTGCGGATGAAGGGAGATGCGAAGGAAGACTTGGCTTGAAGGTTCAAGCAATTGCCGTAGCGTCGGTGGCGGAGGGAATGGGGATGCGAAGATAGAGGGTGACGTCCGATCAAGGGAAGGAGGATAAACACTCTACTTGAAACCTTGATTAAAATTGAACGTACTAAAACCAATAACATAGTTTGACTTAAATACTAGGGCGAGACATCGGATGGGCCGAGTCGAGCCTAGTGGGCTAGCCCATGCAAGCATGCAAAAGGCACAAACCCTAAAATAGAAATGACTATAAAAGGAAACTATCTAAAATAAGCAATAATACCAAATATAGAAAGTGTCTCAAAACTATGCCAAAACAAAGGCAATAAACCTCTAAGTGTCAAAACGACGCGGCGAAGGGATGGATGCAAACACCGCGAGGAACGGCGACGAAGGGTCGATGGCCTCGCGAGTGGGTGCACGCGATGCCGGCTGCGATGATCGCGATGTTTCGATGCCGATGGTGGCAAGGACGACGAGTCTTGGGTTGGCGTCTGGGCTTCCTTGGCCAGGGACGACGCGTGCGACAAGTGACGCGACGACGATGGCGATGGCTTTAGACCTAGACCTTGTCACTGGGCCCTCTGAGCGTAGGCTCATGGCTTCTTCCTCGTCTTAGGGCATCATGGGAGGGAGGGTCACATCACCCTCCCCTACTTGGCTGTGAAGCATTCCTGCTTCACCATCATCAAACTCAGGCGCAACATATGGTGTCAAGTCCGCCACGTTGAAGGATGCGTGGACTCCAAAATCTGGTGGAAGCTCGAGTTGGTAGGCATTGTCCCCTATGGCCTTTATCACGCAGAATTGACCATCTCCACGCGGTGCCAATTTGTGCTTACGCCGCGAGGGGAACCTTGCTTTTCGCATGTGCACCCAGACGTGGTCCCCGTGTGCAAAAATGACGCGGCGTCGGCCAATGTTCTTCTGGGAGGCATACTGCGCGGCCCTTCTCTCCAATTGGTCCTTGGTCCGTCGATGGAGCTCTTGTACTTGCTCGGCGCGATTGGCGGCGGAGACATGCACTGGGTCTCGCAGTGGTCGCGGTGACAAATCAAGCGGCGTCAATGGGTTCATGCCATACACCACTTCGAAAGGTGTCAACTTGGTCGCCGTGTGCCTGAATCTATTGTAACAAAACTATACAAGTGAAAGTAAGTCCTCCCAACGCCTAGGGTTGGATTTTAGCATCGTGCGAAGGAGGGCTCCTAGGGTTCGATTTGTGACTTCCGTTTGGCCATCGGTCTGGGGGTGGTAGCTAGTAGAAAATAGGAGTTTGGTTCCTAGCTTACCCCAAAGAGTTCTCCAAAAATGACCAACGAACTTAGAATCCCTATCACTCACTATGGTACGTGGGACTCCATGAAGACGCACCACATGCTCAAAGAATAGATCGGCAATCTCACTAGCACTATGGGTTGTCTTACAAGCTATAAAATGTGCCATCTTTGAAAATCTATCTACGACCACAAAAATAGAGTCTTTACCTCGTCTAGAGAGGGGCAAACCCGTGATGAAATCCATAGACAAATCTTCCCAGGGGGCACTAGGAATGGGCAATGGTGTGTAGAGGCCGTGTGGGCTTGACCTAGCTTTGGCTCTTTGGCATGTCACACAACTTCTACAAAACCTAGTCACTTGGTGAGTCATCTTAGGCCAAAAGAAATGTTCTCTTAGGGCGGCCAAGGTCTTATTAATCCCAAAGTATCCATGACTTTCGTGTGCTTCCTGAATCAAAAGGAGCCTAATGGAAGACCTAGGGATGCAAAGGCGACTAGCCTTGTATAAATAACCCTCAGAAAGGAAATAAGACTCAAACTCTCGAAATCTTAGGCAATGCTCGAATATAGGTGCAAAGAAAGGATCACTAGTATATAATTCCTTAATCAAAGCAAAACCCAATACTTTAGTTTGCACATGAGTCAATAGTACATACCTTCGAGACAACGCATCAGCGACAATGTTCTCCTTCCCCTTCTTGTGGACCATGACATAAGGAAATGTCTTAAGAAATTCCACCCAATGAGCATGTCGTCGATTGAGGTGGGCTTGGCTCTTCAAATAGCTCAAGGCTGCGTGGTCGCTGTGGATGACAAATTCACGCGGCCAAAGGTAATGTTGCCACGTCTTTAGCACGCGTATTAGGGCATATAATTCTTTGTCGTAGGTGGGGTAATTGAGTGTGGCCCCAGTGAGCTTCTCACTGAAATATGCAATGGGCCTCTTCTCTTGGTGCAACACACCACCAATGCCTATGTCTGAGGCATCACATTCCACCTCAAAGGGCTTGTTGAAGTCGGGAAGCTGGAGCAAAGGTGCTTGGCATAAGGCCCTCTTCAACGCCGAGAAGGCTACTTCGTGGGCCTCAAGCCACAAGACAGTGCTTCCCTTCTTCGTCAACTCATGCAAAGGCGCGGCAATAGAGGAGAAGTCGAACAAAGCGCCTATAAAAACTGCGAGGCCGAGAAAGCTTCGCACCTGTGTCGACGTCGTCGGCGTCAGCCACTCTTTGATGGCCGTGATCTTCTCTTCGTCGACGCATAGACCATCACTGCTCACGACATAGCCCATAAAATTGGTGGACGCGGAGCAAAATGAGCACTTGGCCAGATTGGCGAATAGGCTCTCGCGTCGAAGGCACTCGAGCACTTGGAGAAGGTGATCGACATGCTCCTCCAGGCTCCGTGAATACACAAGGATGTCATTGAAATAAACGATGACAAACTTGCCAAGGAAGGTTCTCAAGACGTGGTTCATCACGCGCATAAAGGTGCTTGGCGCGTTCGTGAGCCCAAATGGCATGACAAGCCACTCGTAGAGCCCATACTTCATCTTGAACACGGTCTTCCACTCATCACCTTCTTTCATCCTGATTTGGTGATAACCACTCTTCAAATCTATCTTGGAGAAAAGTGTGGCGCCATGAAGTTCATCAAGCATATCATCGAGGCGTGGAATAGGATGCCTATACTTGACGGTGATCTGGTTTATAGCGCGGCAATCAACACACATTCTCCATGTTCCATCCTTCTTGGGCACAAGGATCATGGGCACAGCGCAAGGGGAGAGAGATTCCCTTACGTAGCCGCGATCCAACAACTCCTGCACTTGGCGTTGGAGCTCTTTGGTCTCCTCCGGGCCAGCTCTATACGCAGCACGATTGGGCAAGGAAGCACCGGGCACAAGGTCAATCTGGTGCTCAATGCCTCTCAGTGGAGGTAATCCTTGTGGCAACTCATCTGGAAAGACATCGTCGAAAGCAGCGAGCTAGGTCGCGATGGTTGGCGGCACAAACGCGGTATTCGACGACGCAGGGATGCATAGGGTTGGCACAAGCAGAAAACATGGTGCCTTGCCAGTCAAACACGCAGTGAGGTCACTGGGCCTGGCCAAAAGCAAGCGTCACTCACATTTTCCTTGCAAATGAGGCGTCTGTGGCAACGGATCGGAAAACTTTGTCGACAGTGAGGCGCTGGTCAATTTCTGTGGGGCACTGGGCATATTTGGACCAGTGCATGAGCCAGAAGTGGAAAATCCTGGCCAAGTCTCTGGAGTGCCTTTCTTGGCCGTGCCAGCGGCACCAGCAGCGGCGCCATGAAGATACAGGTGGGCACTTGGTGTCCCAGTGGTGGCGTTGTTCCTCTTCTTGTCAGTGCCTGGGGAAGACAAAATTTTGCCAGAATTGGAGGAGTTTTGCCTCTGGAGTGCCTCTGGGCACTATTTTGGCCTAGTATACGCGGCCTCAATGGCCTTCTGGCGATCACGCTCAACCCGGTCCTGCAAGATCTCATGGGGAGACATTGGATGCAAGGTGATGTGCTTCCCGTGGTAATTGAACACATAAGTGTTCAAATAGCCATCATGGAGCACGTGCTTGTCGAATTGCCATGGACGCCCAAACAAAATATGGGTGGCAACCATTGCAACAACATCACAAAGTATAGAATCACAGTATTGCCCTATGGAAAAAGAAACTAAGCATTGGCGAGATACTGTGTTACCTGAACTGGAAGAAATCCATTGGAGGGCATAAGGCTGTGGATGAGGCGTCGTAGGCATCTTGAAGTGTATCACGACCTTCTCATTGACAATGTTAGCACATGATCCTCCATCAACTATGACACTCAAGGAAGCCATCTGGACAAGAGCCCGTGTGTGGAACAAGTTCTCGCGTTGGTCGTGGAGGCTCGCTTCCTTGACTGTGAGGAGACGATGCGTCACCAAGCTTAATGGTGTGCCCGCGTGCAAAGAAGCGGGTTCACAGTCATAGGCATCTTCCTCCTCTTCGATGCCTTCATCGATGGCCTCTAGGGGTTGCTCCTCGTCGTTGCAAGACTCGTAGCTGGCGGCGGCCGTGGAGAACAAAACCTTTCGAGCGTTTGGGCAATCCTTCTTATAGTGGCCTCTTCCACCACACTTGTAACACTCAAGGTCGCGCACGCGATCTGTGCCCACTGGAGCTTGTTTGGGCGCGTTCTGGCATGGCGCGGCGCTAGGCGTCGACGGCTTTGCTTTGGGGGCTTGGCTTGACGCGGCTGTGGTAGAGACACTAGGGCGAACATTAGTATAAGGTAAACCACTAGGGTTAGAAGAATACCTTTGTTGGCCACTTGGAAAAGTGTAAGACTTTCAGAGAGAGATTTGGGCATGAAGTTGCATCGCCGTATGTGTGAGTGTGTTCAAATCTTTGATGGGCAAAATCTCGAGTTGATCACGGATGTTAGTGTTCAAGCCACTCAAGAATTTCGTCCTCAAAGTCGATGGTGCAACGGAGATGTTGGCCTTGTAATACATGTCTTAAAGCTTGGAAAAGAACTCGAGTGGAGTCATCGACCCTTGTCGAGCCATGGCTATCTCCATTCTCATTTGATTCCTATAGTCTGGAGGCACGTAATTCTTGGTCATCACGTAGACTAGTTGATGCCATTCTGTGACTCTGGTCCTGTGGCGACGCACGCAGTCATCTTCGAATCTATGCCACCATACGCGGGCGGCTCCTCAGAAGTGAAGTGTCGCGGCGTCGACATGCTCCTCAGGTGGCATTCGACAATATCTAAAGGTGTACTCCGTAGCCTGCACCCATTCAAGAAAAATAGAGGGGTTGTATTCACCATAAAAATGCTCGATCTTTACCTTGACTTCGTGTCGTTGGTATCGAGGCTGGGCAGGTGCTTGGTTGAACGCATTGTTTGGCGCAGCGGTGTAGAGAGGATTCTCGTAGGCGCGCATACCATGGGGTCTATCACGTCCAACCTGACGTCTATCGCGGTCGTGGTGATCTTCGTCGCAAGCAAACTCATCCCTTGGTGCGTAGGCGTCGTCGCATCGGTGTCTTCGCGGCTGGGCACCGTAGTCGGCTTGGCGAATGTCCCTTGGCATGACATCACGGCGCTTGCCGCCAATGTCACGAACGCATTCTCCTTGGGGCTGGAGACGCGGTGGAGGTATCCAATCCGATGGGTGATCCTGCAGTTCAAGTGGATCTCCAAGAGGGGGGTGAAAAAAATTAGGGTTGACCATACCTGAGTCCTCGATCTCCTCATCGTCTTACTCGGCGAAGTCGTCGCGGACATTGGGTGTGATCGACGCGTAGCCGTCGGATCCGTAACGCGGCGTCCGAACACTTTGGTGTCGAAGGTGGTCGCGTACATCATGGCTCCATGGCTGTGTAGTTGGTGTCCTCAAGTTGGTCTCATCGCGTCGCGTATGCCCACTGGGTTTGCGATTGGGTCTCCTTGGCGTTGCGTCGGCTTGCTCGGCTTGGCGAGGGCGGCCTTCGCGTGGCGATGAGCCCGGTATGCGTCTTGGGGTTCTCCTAGAGGCATAGCGATCATCAAAGTTGTATGGTTCAGAAAACTCACCTTGAGTGTTCTCGGCATCGCGGTCGTTGTCGGAGCCGGTGTCGAAGCCAGCGGGTGTGGCTCTGGGCACGTAGCGGTCCATGTGCGAAATGAATCCTTGGCGACTCTCGATGACACTTTGCATACGATTGAGTTGTGGTTGATGATGAGATGTGGAAGGCATGATTCCTTTGCCTTTGTCTACTCTTGTCTTCGATGGACCGGCGTCGGTGGCTCGTGGTTGAGCCGGCACGTCCATAGCACGCAGGGGTGTGGGTGTGGGCGATTGATGTGCCGCACATTCTCTGGCTTCAAATTGAGCCACGCATTGACGAAGAGCTTGGATTTCTCATTTCTCCTCGGACAACTCCATGAGTAGGTCTTGTTGTGGGGGGTCAATTGGGGGTTGGTCTTGTGGTAGACCCAACGGCGGTGGATGTGGGTTGGTGTTGTCGACTCCAAGTTTTTCTTCACTTTGTCCAACCGTCATGCTACCTACAACAATATGGCCAAACATGGGAGTAAAAACGAACCAAAAGACAACAAAGAACAACCAAGAAAATCACTAGTCAAGTCACATAGTTCACGTAGGTAGGGTTAGTTTAGCTTGCCGTGAGGGCGGCTTGGCTTGCACAAGAGATGGTGTATCAAGCAAGTTGCAATCAAACAAACAAGAACAAATTGAAACCCTAATGCAAACATAAACAAAGCAACCTAATAAGCAAGATAGTACCTTCTAGGAAGCTTGACCTAGATGGCAGAGAGAGAGAGAGAAGATGAGCTTAGACCGAGTCGAGTGGGTTAGGGTTGCCTTATTTTGGCTTTACCTAACTTTGGTAACTTTTTTTTTTTGAATATCTTTTTGATATCTTTTATTTTTATTTTTATAATATCCGAGTTCTTATCTTTTGATCTTTTTGGATTTGCAAAAGGAAACAAAAGAAAACGGCCTAAGTAACAAGAATATCACAAGTGTGATCTTTAGAGATAGGAGAGAGAAAATAAGATTTTATTTGATATCTTATAAGGAAATTGCGGCTAACAACCTAAAAAGTAGAATCTAGCAAACAAGGAAACTCTATCCACGCGTGAAACAAGGAAGCAAAATATTCTAGCATGCAAGATAACAAATTACCTAACACACCAAAACTTAGGGAACAAGGAAAAAAAAAATCGGCCAAGATATGATCTTGTAGAAACCGATTAGGTGATGCAAAGATGGGAACTTTGGTTTTTTCTCAAGATCTTACGAACACAAACGATGGGGGTCAAGAATTTTTTTTGTGAACAAGATGCAAGCTTGAGTTCGTGACTTACAAGACTGCTGGGCTCTGATGCCAGTTGATGTGTTCTTGCCTCCGATGACAAGCCAATTTTCAAAGGCGACACCTTTGGATCTAGTCTTGGGCGAGAAGTCACTCCTTCCTTGTCAAACCTGCCGTGGAATCCTTGGGTGCAAACCCGCGTTGTCTTGCACGAAAGGTTGACAAGATGGTGGCGAAGCGAACCCGGTGGAGGTGGTTTGGATGGTCGCGGCGTCGGCGAGGCTGAGTGTCACGTTGAGTGTCACAACAATGAAGATGACGTTGATGGCGAAGGCGAACGCGATGGAATTGGTGGCGATTGTGGGTGCGATGGAAGCAATTGATGGGGCGAATGGGTAGCGATGGCGGAAGCGATTTGATGAAGGATAGCTGACTTGAAAAGACAAGTCTTTGGTGTCGTAGCGTCGACTGCGGATGAAGGGAGATGCGAAGGAAGACTTGGCTTGAAGGTTCAAGCAATTGCCGTAGCGTCGGCGGCGGAGGGAATGGGGATGCGAAGATAGAGGGTGACGTCTGATCAAGGGAATGAGGATAAACACTCTACTTGAAACCTTGATTAAAATTGAACGTACTAAAACCAATAACATAGTTTGACTTAAAGACTAGGGCGAGACATCGGATGGGCCGAGTCGAGCCTAGTGGGCTAGCCCATGCAAGCATGCAAAAGGCACAAACCCTAAAATAGAAATGACTATAAAAGGAAACTATCTAAAATAAGCAATAATACCAAATATAGAAAGTGTCTCAAAACTATGCCAAAACAAAGGCAATAAACCTCTAAGTGTCAAAACGACGCGGCGAAGGCATGGATGCAAACACCGCAAGGAACGGCGACGAAGGGTCGATGGCCTCGCGAGTGGGTGCACGCGATGCCGGCTGCGATGATCGCGATGTTTCGATGCCGATGGTGGCGAGGACGACGAGTCTTGGGTTGGCGTCTGGGCTTCCTTGGCCAGCGACGACGCGTGCGACAAGTGACGCGACGGCGACGGCGATGGCTTTGGACCTAGACCTTGTCACTGGGCCCTCTGAGCGTAGGCTCATGGCTTCTTCCTCATCTTGGGCCATCATGGGAGGCAAGGTCACATCACTTGTGACTTGCAAGACTTAGGTAGGACTTAGGCACTCCAATTTTTTTAATTTGTAAGACTTAGGCAATTTAAGGACCCAATCCTCAAAACTTGGAATAACAAGAGTGGGAAGAGAGGAAGTGGGCTACCGTGTGGGCCGTTGGGGTAGAAAAATGTGAAGTGGCAAAGAGAGGAATGTGGGGAGGCAAGCTTAGTGGCCCATGTTGCCTAAGTGAAGTGGGAGAGCCCACGAGTTGTCTTGAGTTTTGTTGTGGCCCAACCGAAATGATTCCAAACCTTTTTTTTTTGAAGTAGGCCTTTGCCTTTTTCTGGGGCTTCTTTCTTTTTCCTTTGGCTTTTGCTTTGTTTTGTGTTTGTGTTTAGGTCTTGATTGGATGTAATGGACGTTGATTTGTATTGAGGAAAGGGGCCCACAAATTGAGGCTGATGTGGGGTGGCAACAAGGGGGAAATGAGAAGGGACAATGCCACATTTGGTGTGGGGCAAGGTCCTTACAAGAGAGAAAGAAGAAATTGTTTGTTTGCCACTTTTGTTTTCACCTTTTGAAGCCCATAAAGAAAGCTTCCTAGCACTTTACCCAAACAAGTCAGCCCAAGAGTCAAAGCTTGGAATTTACCCAAAAATCCTAATAAGCCAAATTGTTAAAGAGGGAAAGTATTTTTGGCCCTTGCTAAGAATAGCTATGTCACATGCATGGGTAAAGAATTCAAAAGGGAAGCTAACAATGGAGCATGAGAGAATGGTCAGCTATGGAGGAGAGGTTGGTGGCTGTAGGGTGGTGGGAGGTGGCGGTAGGGTGGTGGGTGGTGGCGGTACGGTGGTGGATGACGGCGGCAGAAGGGATTTTATATGGTTTTTGGCAGCAGTTTTTGGAAGGGATGACAAATACCACTTAACAAGCATAAAAAGAGAAAATCTTAGAGAAGAAAATGCACTTAACTCAGTCGTTGAGCTCCGATACCAGTTGATGTGAATTAAGGCACCAAGAAGAGCCTTTCTTCACGGGGGAGGCTCGATCGTGGCTAGCAAGGCAAGCTTATTCTCCTTGGGGCTCCGACTGGTTCTTGAAGGCTCCTTGAGGATTGGTTGAAGACGGAAGCAAGAGGGGGTCTCCTTGGATTGCCGAGATGGACAAGGGCCAGCCGAGAAGAGCTAGTGGTCAGCCGAGGGGAGCAAGGGGCCAAGGGAACCTCTAGAGGAGGTTCCTTGGCTGGCTTCTTCGTGGGACAAGATCAAGAGAATGTGTTTGATTATGACATGCGTGAGATTGAGAGAAAGAGAGGAGAAGAGAGAGTTGGAAGATAGATTGGATAACTTGGGGAGTTATTCCTCAACCCAAATTGGATTTCCAAATCAATAATCTTCAACTAGTTACAAATGATCAACAAAAGGAGTTTAAATACTATGACATTTCAGCCAACAAGGCTTGTTCCACTAATGGGCCTTGGGTTGAAGCTCATATGCAAATGGCTCTTCACACCCAATAAGGCAAGTCTAAGAACATAAGGTAAATACTAAAGATAGAAGGGATAAGAGCCAAGGATCGAATAGGCATGGCATCGGCTGGGTCGATGTCCACGGTGCCATGGCATGTCATGGCGTCGACGTCCTTGAAGTCATGGCGTCGAGGTGAATGGCGGCCAACCAAGTGATGGCATTGGTGAGTGGTCGGACAAGGTGTTGATGGAGGTTGGCATCCATCACATACCCTGAAGAGCAAGAAGGGAACGCCGACTACGCGGACCGCGTATCCATGGGGCCAGACTTCCCGTGTACCATACGC
This sequence comes from Rheum nobile, assembly GCA_027886185.1. Lineage (NCBI taxonomy): Eukaryota > Viridiplantae > Streptophyta > Magnoliopsida > Caryophyllales > Polygonaceae > Rheum > Rheum nobile. The sequence continues at coordinate 2,172,315 of WOAB01000069.1, forward strand.
GAAGAGATGGTCAACGGGGGTACACCACAGTGCATCGCAAACCCCCTATGACCTTGAACTCTCTCTTGACGCTGTACAGAGCCACCACGTTCGTGGAGCATATTCTGTTGGTGGAGCCACCCTACGACTTCCAATTGCCAATACTCAGAGAGTACACATGCAATGAAGATCCTGACGATTACTGTCAAAGTATTGCTACGTGATGCTCATCAGTCGAGCCGATGAAGCGACAATGTGCAAGTCCTTTCCTAACGCGTTGGCAGGTCCCGCGCTAACCTGGATGGTTAACTTACCTCCGAAAAGTATTGAATCGTTCAAACAGCTCGAAGACCTATTCATTACTCATTTTGGGAGTACGCAGAAAAGGAAGAAAGGGATGCAGGAGATCCTGACTATGAAACAACGCGAAAGGGAGAATCTGGCCTCATATGTGAGAAGGTTCACGACGAAAGTGGTCCAGGTTCACGACTTCGACGCAAAGATCGCGCGGATGGCCTTCATTCAGGGACTGGCAAACTTGGCTTTCAAATTTGCAGTCAGAAAGAAGGCCCTAGAGTCCTACACTAAAATGTTAGAGAAAGCAAAAACTCATATCCGCATGGAGGAGCTATCGTGAAGGATGCCTCCACCTCCGCTAGGGGGGAAGGGACGACATGATACACACAAGAGGAATGCTCTGAACTGGGAGCCTCGCAGACACCAGAACAATGAAAGAGGGAAAGCCCCTATGAATGCACCAAGAGTTGTCGAGATGAATATTCACGAGGTAAAGAACGTAGGACCTCCAAGGCCTCAGGGTTGGACACAACACAGGCTGCCGGTTCTGCGAACCAGTCTCCCGCCTCGTGGTCCGCATAGGGGCAGTGGAAAATTCTGCTCTTACCATCAGTCATAAGGACATGACACAAGAGAATGTTTGGGGTATGGATCTCCGTTAAAGAAGCCTATTCCATCGCAAGGAGCACAAAACCCTCAGGAGCACCAGCGTGAAGAACACCGAACTTCCCAAGACCGGATGGTCACGTGGGGACTATTGTCGGGGGCCATCTACCAGAGACACCAAACAGGCGTGTGGCCCGCATAATTGTCAATGCCCCTCCACCTGAGGGACGGCCCGTGTTGAGTATTGACAGGAAGCTATGTGACCGTCATCAGTTAACATTCACAGAACAAGACACCGCAGATATTGGGACCCATTGCTATGAGCCCTTAGTAATCCATGCGCAAATGGAAACTAAGATTGTGAAGCGGGTACTCGTGGACATCGGAAGTTTGGCAAATATTCTATATTGGGACGCATATCAACAACTGGGAATGGATCCAACCCGTCTTAAGCCGACTGAGTGCACACTGGTGGGATTCGCAGGAGAGCGAGTGCAGGCTATCGGCTCCGTGACGATTAATCTGATTCTGGGTGATGAAGAAGGCCGGAAGAGGGCCTAGAAGGTTGACTTCATAGTACTAAAAGCACCCTCCGCGTACAACTCCATTTTAGGGAGGACATCTCTCAACAAGTTCCAGGCCGCAGTTTCAATTTACCACTCCTTAGTTAAGTTTCTCGTACTCATGGGCACACATGTGCTGCAAAACCACCCAGTGGAGAGTCATGCGTGCTACCTTATGGCGCTTAAGGGAAACGAGGGGCCAATCTTGACATTGCAAGAAGCAACCGTGCCTAACCCCTTCAAAGATGTGAGGATGAAGATAGAGGAAGAAGCAGACCTAGAAGTGAGGAGTCATTCAGAAAAAGTGGTCGCGGAGGAAGACAGAAAGTGCCTCATACCTTTTAATCGCGAAGATGAGAAGTTGTATATGGGGAAGACACTGGGGCCCCAGGCCCAATGAGAAATAGAAAAGTTGCTAGCTCAATCTCTCGACGTCTTTGCATCGGCTCCTTGCGATCTCAAAGGTATTCATGTGAACCTCATGACTCATTCTTTGAATATAACTCGCGATGCTAAACCGATCAGGCAAAAGAAACGAAAGCATGCTGGAGACAGAGCGCAGGGCGCGAGAGAAGAAGTAGAGAAGCTTTTGAAGGCAGGCTTCATGAGGGAAGTGCAGTACCCGAAATGGCTCATGAACATGGTAATGGTTCGCAAATCCAATGGCAAATGGCAAATGTGCGTGGATTTCATGGACTTAAACAAAGCATGTCCAAAGGACAGTTACCCCTTGCCATCCATAGATCAGTTGGTGGATTCCACTGCAGGCCATGAAGCGCTCAGTTTCCTTGATGCATACTCTAGCTACAATCAAGTGAAGATGAATCCATAAGATGAAGAACACACAACTTTTATCATGAAGCGAGGAACATATTGTTATAAACTGATGCCCTTCGGCTTGAGGAATACGGGGGAGACGTTTCAAAAGTTGGTTGACACCATTTTCCGCGAACAATTGGGAAAGACAGTAGAGGCTTACGAGGACGACATCATCGTCAAGAGTAAGAGGGAGAAATATCACCCAACTGATATGTGCGAAGTGTTCGATACGCTCCGGAGGAATTGAATGAGTTTAAATCCGGAAAAATGTGTCTTTGATGTGAAAGCAGGAAAGTTCCTAGGGTTCCTCATCAGCTCAAGAAGGATTGACATCAATCCAGAAAAGGTGGAAGTCGTGCTTGCAATGACAGCTCTGCGAAACTAGAAAGATGTACAGAGGTTCATCGGATCAGTCAACTACCTAGCTCGTTTATGCTCGAAGCTAGCCGAGAAGAGCCTTCATTTCTTCAATACTCTACGGAAGCCCGAAAGGTTCGAATGGACTTAGGATTGCGACAAGGCCTTCACGGAGCTCAAGGATCATCTAGCCAAGTTACCTACTTTGACAGCGCTTGTGGTAGGAGAGGATTTGCCACTTTACATATCTTCCAGCTCTAGGGCGATCAACTTCGTCTTAGTAAGGCAGCAAGAGCATCCGGTGTACTTTGTGAGTCGAGCTCTCATTCCCGAGGAGACGCGCTATCCGCCAGTGGAGAAGATTGCACTAGCAGTCGTGATGGCGGCTAGAAAGCTACGTGCTTACTTTCATGCCCACCCAATACAAGTCCTGTTTGATCTACCACTATGCGGCTTCTTTCACCGACCTATAGTCTCTGGGAAATTGACCAAGTGGGTAGTGGAGTAGTCAAAGTTTGAAATCGACTACCAACCGAGACCCGCAATTAAGGCACAAGCTCTTGCAGACTTCATTGTGAAAACCACTTTCTGTGAGCTTAGCGAAGAAGGAGTGTCGGGGGATCAGGTTGTATGGACACTGTTTGTCAATGGAGCGTCCAACGAAGAAGGCAGTGGCACTGGTGTTGCACTAACCTCCCTGGGCGGAGAGCGCTTCGAGTACGCGCTGGCTCTAAACTTCGAAGCTACCAACAACGAGGCTGAATATGAAGCACTCATTGCAGGAATAGAGTTGGCACTAGCGAATGATTCCAGAAGTGTGAAGTGCTACAATGATTCTGAGGTTGTTGTAAACCAGCTATGCGGGAACTATGAAGCTAGAACAAGGAGCTTACCCGCGTACTGTCAAAAGGCCAAGGTTCTCTCCTCCTCACTGAATCATTTAGAAATACATTCAGTCCCAAGGGTAGAAAATGGAAAGGCCGACGAGTTAGCCAAACTGGGGTTTAGAGTTAAGTTGTAGTAGAAAGGCCACGTGTGGCTAGAAGCAAGAACGCAGAAAGCCATTTATTGCGAAGTCATGGCGATAGAAAAAGGGAAGTCGTCCGTGGAAGATTGGAGAAAACCGATTTGCGAATATTTGGAAAAGGGGACCAGGCCAGCTGACCCGAAGGAGAGAAGAAAGTTGCAAGTAAAGGCTTCACGGTTCTACATCAGCGGAGGGATTTTATACAAAAAGGGTACATGTTAGCAGGGCATAAGTGCTTGTCCTTGCCCGATGGATACAACATGATTCTAGAGGTTCACGAAGGGGTTTGCGGCAACCATTATGGGTGGAGAACTCTTGTATACAAAACCATGAGAACATGAAATTTCTGGCCTACAATGAAAGCGGACGCAGTGAAGGTCTCCCAATCATGCAAGGAACGCCAAGTTCACGCATCAACGTCTCACCAGCCTGAAGTCAAAATGCAAATCATAAGCGTGCCGTGTCTATTCGCTAAGTGGGGCATGGATCTTCTGGGGCCTTTCCCGAAAGCCCTGAGTCAGTTGCAGTATATACTTGTCGCGATCGATTACTTTACCAAGTGGATTGAGGCAACGCCGTTGGCTTCCACAATAGTCGATCAAGTAAAAAGGTTCCTATGGCAGAGCATCATATGTAGATTCGGCCTTCCTCAGGACATAGTGATAGACAGGGGACCCCAATTCAACACAGAAAAGTTGAAGGATTTCTGCAAAGGGCTCGGAATTAGGCTACACTTCGCCTCGGTATCCCATCCGCGGACAAATGGGCAGGTAGAAAACGCTAACGGAAAAATACTGCATGGCTTGAAGAGACGGCGGACGGAAGCCCATGGCAGATGGGCCGAGGTATTACCACTAGTACTGTGGGCTAACAGGACCACCTCAAAAAGAGGCATGGGTGAGACACCTTTCGCCCTCATACACGGGGTCGAGGCGGTGGTTCCCGTAGAACACCTATTTCCAAGCGAGCGAGTCCTGCAATATGATGAGGATGGTAACGTAGAAAAAATGAATATGGAATTACAACTCTGCAAAGAGGTGATAGAGATGGCCAAAATACGCGAGAAAGAGTATAAGAGGCGCATAGCAGTTTACTACAACAAGGGGGTGAAACCCAGGGGCTTCACGAAGGGAGACCTTGTTCTCCGCAAAACAGAGGGTGGCAAGTTAGACCTCAACTGGGAAGGTCCGTTCATTATAGTAGAGGAGGTGGCCTCCGGAGCATACAAACTGAAAGAGACACGAAGCACCATCCAGGTATGTCATCGCGATTCTACATCATCATTGCCAGTAACTTCACGCAATCGCTGGTGCTCCTCACCGGAAGGGAAGTAGAACACTCGCCCCACATGCAGCCAATAATTGTAAAACACCATGGCAACAAAGGCCCCATAGTCGTAATGGGTCACCTTCCCCATCACCTGCACTTTTTGAGTACCACCAATGTAGCGATGAACCGCAACTAGTCGGCGATCACCTCGTTGACAAACAATCCGGCCGCCATGGTGAAACTCTAAAACCAAACGCACCATCGTCATGATTCGCAAAAGCTAACCAAAGACATGGAGAATAAAAGGAAGCCAACAATAGAGAGATGAGAATACAACGAGCAAACGAAGTATTTATAAGGCTTTGGCCAAATAGAAAAGAAGCAAAGAAAATTAATGCCCAAATTAAAAGCTTTGAAAACGTGCAACTTAAATGCTTTGAAAACGACAAAGTCAAAAGCCTAAAAACTATCAGTTACATTATAGGTCTTTGATTTTAGTCAAATCAAGGCTGACACATTGAGTTGTCCAATCAAATCTAATCGAACACATCAAAACAACACAAGTCTTACACATACATCAGCAAGATAAAACTACGAGGAAGGAAATCACAAATAGAGGTAACGTTTTACAAGCAACGAAGCACTATAGCTAGTCACGCGAACCAAGGAAAAAACTTCTCAAGGCTTTGGGCCTGAAGGGCTAAGACCCTCGGGGCGATCCCTCTTGTTCGTGTTGGGGAGAGTCGACACAGCCAAATCGGACAAGAGGGGATCATCATCTGGTAGAGCAACTACGTCCCAAGCCTTAAGGACCCCTTTGTTATCGCCTATCACTTCGCCCATCTTCAGCACCGGATACCCCTTCCGCGCAATTGGGCGAATCCCATAATCGTGTCCAGGATCGAATTTGATCCCTTAAACCATGTGATATTCTGCCATTTGCTTAATCCTGACGTAGCCTCCCAAGGCGTAATGAGCCCTCGCAAAATAATTCACACGGGCCTTCTGGCGATGACTGGACGCGTACTCATTCACGGCCTCCTGCCTATCTCTCTCGCACGACTCTTGCAAACTTTTCACCTCTTCACACGCTTGGGAAAGATCCGACTCGAGCCTCCCTTTGTCTGCGAGGATTTTCTCACGACTCTCCAGTGCCTCTTTCAACTCCTATCTTTCACGGATCAAAGTAGCTATATTTCCTCACGAAGCCTAGCGTTCTCAAGAGTGATCATCTCAACCTCCTTTCCTTGGGTCTTGATGGAAACACAAGCTTGTTGAATTGCATCCGAAGCCTGGGTGAAAAAGAGGAAGAGAACAGGTTAGCAAGAAAACCATGCACATTAAAAAAAAGGAGGAAGAGAAGTAAGTATGCGAAAGAACAAGAGAATTACCGAATCAAGGAAATTTTAGGCTTCGCCCAAATTGTCTTCAGTAGTTCCTCGCGTAGAAGTCATTGCCTTGGGTCTCGAAGTAGAACCAAGGGGATTCTCCACAGGAAGGTTAGGAGGCTGGGGTTTCATAGCTTGACCAGGTTGCCGCGAAGCGGACCCAAGGTCGATTACATGTTTTCCGCCATCACCCCCCGCGTCAAGGTCAAGAGGAATCATAGCATCATCATCTTCCGCGACACCCATGCCGGTTCGCCCCGCGGGCGTCACCTGATTGAGTTCATGTTCACCAACCCCCTCTTGGGGCTGGTCCTCGATTGAAGACATGTTCTCCAGGTCGGGCAATGTCTTCGTGAATTGACATAAGCTCATCCCTACCATAAGTACACAAGAACCATCAATGAATATACGTAGTAAACACAGACGACGTAAAACATGGAGATATTAAGACTCTATCAAATTGCGGGAATTAGGAAATCCCTTGACACGGAGAAATGCTTGAGTAACCCAACGCCAATCCCAGGGTAGGACCTCACCGCCAGGCGGATGAGCCGAACTGAACCTTGCTGCTTCAAGCTTCGCGTGGGTCACGTACTCATCGAAGCCGGAAAAATCTCTCCGCTTAAACTTCTCCACGATGCCCTTCTTTTCAGCCGGTTTCTTCTTTTCAGATGTCTTATTGGATAAAGGCTTCCCAGGGAAGGGAAGAATAGGCATTCTTGGATTTTCCATGAGCCTAACCAAGAACCACCTCTCTTTCCACTTGTCCAAGCGCGTAGGTTTGGCAATTTTCTGCGTGTACAAAGCCTTCAATGTCCAATAATCTCCAAACAGAGAACGCGTCGAGAAAAGTACAGTTAAAAGGTCAAAAGACAGAGTAAGGCCCATCTCCCTACATTGAACGAAAAAGAAACTCAAACCCCTCCATGCGTTAGGGTGAAGTTGGATTAGGCTCACCCCAAGCGCATTCAAAAACTCTTTAAATAAGGGCAAGATTGGGAAGCGGAACCCCGCTTGTAGAGAAGGAAGGCTCACGACCATGAAGTTGGGGAACGAGTGAAAGGAACGGGATTTCTTTGCGAGTAAGGCTAGATAGGTGCCCTCAAGGAATGGGAACTCATTGGCAATCCAACGCAGGTTTGTATCAGTCAAGCATGATTCTTCCCCACTACCCTACCTATACCTACTTTCCTTGGTAAATGATAATCGGGTCACATGTTCTTTCACGATCCAGCTGCTAGGCAAAACCGGCACATGTCTCTCTTATGCATAAGGCAATCCTTCGTGCGGAGTAGAAACACATGCCTCACCCTCCATAGGAGTATTTAAAAGATGTCTTTTGTGTCGAAGCAAAGAACGAACTTCCCTGAGAGGAGCAGAGGAAGGAAAGCCACCCGACGGCTCGGTATCGCTGATAATGGTGGTGCACTTGTTCATAACTTGGGAAGAGAGTATCGTAGACCCAAATTCTACAAAATCAACAAGCAAAAGAGAGAGAAAAACCGCTCAATTCAATCGATTCAAGAACACTAGAAAACCACTCTTCGAAGCCCGAATTCCCTCTTGCGAGTAAGGGAAGCCTATTTTTAGGTCTCAACAGATAAACATGAAAACGAAAATCGGAGACGAAAAGTACCTGAACTATGAACGATTGTTGAAGTATACCCAGAAATCGAAGGAGATCATGCTCCAGTCAAATAATCAAGCGAGTCGGTAAGGAAAGCGAGTTAAGAGAAAGGGAAACAAAATGATGAAAAATGGCGATTAACGAGAGAAGGAGGGTTTACCTTGATGATGGAATTCGGTGCCAGCAAATTCTCAGGGAAACATGAGAAGATTTGAGAAGAAGGAGAAAAGGAGAGGGTAAGGGGCACCTTATTTATAGGCAAGTTAAATTGGAAGCGAGAAGTTGAAGCGTCACAAATAAAAAAAAAAAGAGAAAAAAGAAAAAGGCTCCAACGATTGGAAAGTTTTCAAATTTTTTGAAATTTAAAAATGATGCATCTGAAGGGTCTGGCATTTTCACCCATCGCGAAGAATTGAAACCCGCGCTCACGAAGGCAAGTACAATTCAGCGTCCGCGTAGATAAAGGACAATGGAAATGCTCACGATAATCAGTGACTAAGTCTTCGCTTTAAAGTTCCGTGAAACGAAGAACTTGGGGGGCTGGCTGTGGGAGCACGTTTTCTCCACGTAAGGGAGCACGTTTCCTCCGTGAACGCCGGTAGCAGCCCATGAAGAAGGTTTGGGCCAACCCATTTGGCTCAACTGAAACTCCACCTTTTGGAGGCTATAAATACCTCCAAAAAGGGAAAGTTGCAGGTCTTTTTTCAGCAATATTCTCTCATCATCAATCCCAAAAACCATATTTTGGAGAAGTGGCGGTGGCGGCTGTAAGGGACATCACTCTCGTTGTCCGAACTCGCGTTTCTCCTTGCTCCACGGTCCTAATTCTCTTTGTTCCCCAAATATTTCCCTTTTTCTTTCTTTATTTGTTCCCGATCCTTTTGTTGCCGTTCTCTGACTTGGGCGGCAAAGAGTTTTCTCTCGGGAAACCCCATTCCCGGGGTGTTTTCAGGTCCGTCGGAAAGAGAGGAATCAGGAGCACGGCTTTCCATCATGTCTAGGTCTGCGGCTGTCTGAGAAGCTCCCAGGTGAAGGAGAGAGCGATAAGGAGATCAAACCTGAGGTGATCTGGAGTGTTAGCCAAGTCGTCCTAGCCAAACCGGGAATCTACAGATGTAACCTCAGCAACTCTGTTGAGTTAGTTAGCTTAGTTTGTTAAGTCACTAATGTAACGTCTTTAGCTTAGTTGGTTAAGCTTCTTGTTACAACTAATTGTAATTGGTTTCTTAGGTAGCTTAGCTTGTCAATTTATATCATCGTCTATACCATTTGTTTCTCTTGTGTTTTTTGTGAGTAATAACTGAACAAAGGAAATCTATCCAGTTTCATGTCTTCTTCTATTTCTTGTTAAAGAATTTGTGATCTGAATATAAATAATCCATAATTCTATATGGTATCAAAGTTGAGGGAATTATATTAAGAGCGAGTGAGATTTTGAGACCTCTTTTCTGTTTTCTTGTCTTGCACAATTTTTTTTCTATTTCTCAAGGCTTTCTCATTGACGATCATGGTGGATTTACCATCGATGAGCGAGCAAATGATGAAAATAAATGCAATCCCACTTGGATATCCCTTATCAATGTCGAATTTTGAAAATCTGAATGCTTTGTTGACATCTGTTCCTTTTGATGGGAGAAATTTCATCGGCTGGCATAGGCCGATGCAAATGATTCTAGGAGCACAAATGAAGATCAGATTCATTAATGGCACTCTACAGAAACCAGAGGAATCTTCACTCGATGGATCATATGTAATCGGATGGTTATGTGTTGGATTGTCAATTCGATGACTCTAGAATTGGTGAACTCCTTCATCTATTCCACGATTGCAACAAATCGTTGGATCAAAGTGTTGGAACGTTACAATTAAAGTAACGCGCCGATGATTTACCAATTGAACCATGAAGTCATGAAAATGACTTAGGGTAGCCAGTCATTGATGTTTTACTACACCAAGCTCAAGCGGTGTTGGGACGACCTATAGACTATGCGAGGCATTCCTACATGTGAGTGTGGTGTTCTTGCCAAATGTTCTTGTAAGGTGATTTCTCATGTGCAAGAATTGGACAGTGATGACAATATGATGCATTTTTTGATCAACTTGAATGCCGATTTTGATTCATTTAAAAGTCAAATATTGTCCATGGATCCTCTTCCAAGCTTGAACAAAGCTTATCATTTGGTGTTACAAGTGGAGAAGCAGAAACAGATCTCCACTATTGTTACTGCGCCAACAACATTCTCAGTTAGATCTCAAACATTCAGTGAAGGAAAATCTTCCAAGAAAGATACCAAATGATCTGCTAGTAGAGAGAAGAAGCATTGTCATGTGTGAAATATGGATGTCCATCTCTCTGGGAATTGTTTTGAGGTTATTGGTTATCCAGACTCGTATAAAGGCAAGAAGAATAAGAGAAACCACAAAATTGCTACAAACGTGATGCAAGAGAATGATGTGCAAGGAATTCCATTGGATATGTGAGCAAGCTCAGATTCTAGAAAATATGCTAACTTTGATCTTAAGTTGTTCGGGCTATGTGCAACCAATTGATGAAAGCCTTCAAAGGCAAGTCCATCATGCCATCATCCTTAGTGAAATTTTTAGGTGATTCGTATCTCAATCTTGCTACTTGTGATTCCATGAAGCATGACTGGATACTAAATATTGGGGCAACTAACCATTTGTGTTCTTTGCTTGACTATTTTACCAATATGAGAAACCTACCTGAACCTATTCTTGTAAGATTTCTTGATGGCTTAGCAAAGATGGTTGAACAAATAGGCAATGTCATCATGAATCCAGACTTTGTCATCATTGATGTGTTGTACTTGCCAAATTTTACATTCAATCTTCTATCTATTAGTAAGATCATTAAGCAAAAGAATTTATTCGCTCATTTTGATGCTTCTTGATACAGTTTGTACGACCTTTTGAGTAAGGATGTGATAGTAGTTAGAAAGGAATTTGGAGGGCTATACTTACTGGAAACACAAAGGACTAAAATATAGAAAGTGAATAAGGCTTGTTGCTTAAGTAGTAGCACTACTTCACTTCATCTTTTGCACCATAGACTAGGACATGTGCCTTTTTCAAAGATGTTGCACATTCATAGTTGTAAAGGAACCATTGTTGTGGATACTTATGTGATACTTCTTCATTGACTAAGTTTCATAAGTTACCTTTTCTAAATAGTGACATTAGAGTTGTTTCTTGTTTTGACCTATTGAATATGGACTTGTGGGGACCTTTTTATTTTCCTAACATCAATGGAGAAACGTTTTTCTTACCATAGTTGATGATATGAGTCGTTCAACTATGACATACTTACTGCACACTAAAGATCGAGTTGTGACAATAGTAAAGAATTTTGTGTCCATGATAATAAATCAGTTTGGAAAGACACCTAAGAATGTGAGATCAGATAATAGGTTAAAATTGAGGACCACTGTCTATAGGGAATTCTTCTCTACCTTGGGAATCATTCGCCAAACACTATGGCCTATAGACCACGCAAAATGGGGTGGTTGAAAGGAAATATAGGCACCTCTTAGATACAACCAGAGCACTTCTACATGCTAACCTACCAAAACATTTTTGGGGATAATGTCTCTTCATAACCACCTATCTGATCAACAAAATGCCTCTTGTTAGCATCAAATGACAAACACCATATCAAATGCTATTCAGCAAAGAGCCAGTTTATGACAACTTGAGACTTGTAGGATGGTTGTCTTATGCTGTTGTGGAAAGGAGAGGCCATGATAAACTTGATACACGGGGAGGCAAAGCGTTATGCTAGGTTATCATGTTAATCAGAAAAGCTACAAATTATATGACCTAGATAAAAAATTTATTATCCATAGCAGAGATGTAGTGTTCAGTGAGGATAAATTTCCCTTTAAGGACACAATGCATACCCAACCTATCCAATAAGGCCCCACTAACTCCTCTAACTCTAGAGGATCAATATTTTTCCCTTCTCTATTTGAGTATGGTGATAAAAATGATTTGGTGGGGCTCCCAACATTTGCTCAGCAACACAAAAAACATGACATTAGCACAGTTCAGCCTAGAGGTCAATGCAGTGAACCTGGCAGTGGAAGAACTTAGTCCGGAGATGTAGAGGTTGAGACAAATCATCAACCTGTTTTTGACTCAACTAGAAATGATATAGCATCAACTGAGTTTGTTGATTATGAGGTCAATGAGCAGTTTATCCCTCAATAGCCTATCAAACAGAACTCCATTACGGAAATCAAATTATGTCATGACATTTGTAGATAATGCTACTTCAATAGAACCACAACTAGATTATTTTGTTTCAGTTTCACAGGCTAAGACATTGTTCGAGCCTTCCACCTTTGGCAAGGCTTAAGGGCATCCATAATGGGTGGAAGCAATGGCAAATGAACTTCATGCTTTGGAGGCTAATGCAACATGGGAATTGACATCCCTTCCTCCAGGACATAAAGCCATAGGATCAAAGTTGGTCTTTAAGGTGAAGTTTAGATAAAATGGAATTGTTGAAAGGCATAAGGCAAGACTAGTTGTGAAAGGTTTTAATCAGAATTAGACAGACAAGGATTATAAGCACACCTTTAGTCTAGTTGCCAAATTTCCTAATGTTTAGGATTGTCATTGCCATTGCAACTGCCAAAGAGTGGCCCTTATTCCAATTAAATTTTAACAATGCATTCTTGTATGGTTATCTTGAGGAGGACATTTATATGAATAGACCAGAGGGTTATCAAAAAGGAAAATATCATGACGTGTGCAAGCTAAGGAGGTCTTTGTATGGGATTAATCAAACATCTTGTCAATGGAATCAACCTTTCTTATTGTCATTGGGATTTCAACAATCCACTAATAACTATTCCCTATTTGTGAGATGCACTGCCACTTATTTTCTCATATTGCTAGTTTATGTTGATGACATACTAGTCATAGGGAATAAGTTGTCTGCTATTAACAATGTGAAGAAAAATACAGTTTGGATACGTTGCAAGATGCTAGGATGAATGAAGATATAGAGACTTACTTCCCTTATGGGCCTACCCACTGGACTGAAACGTAGGCTTGGTGAAGGACAATTACTCCCAGATGGTGAGCTATATAGGCGCCTCATTGGGAGATTACTCTATGTGTCCCTTACAAGACTTGATTTATCATATACCATGCAACATTTGTCACAATTTGTGAGTCAACATCAACAATCACATTGGCAAGCTACTTTACATGTCCTTCGTTACCTTAAGGGTTCAGTAGAAAAGGGACTCTTCTACCCTGTGCAACAAGGTTTCAAAGTCATTGGTTATTCAGATGCTAACTAGGGTGCATGTTTGACTACTAGAAGATCATTAATTGGATTTTGTGTCTTTTTGGGTCATTCCTTGGTGTCATGGAAAAACAAGAAACAAGCTACAATGAGCCGCTCTGCTACAATGAGCCGCTCTGCCACAAAGATAGAATACAAAAGTATGGCCTCTACTATAGCTTAACTTCTCTAGATAAGCTACTTGCTATAGGATCTCAGAGTTGAAGTACATCTCCTAGTCACAATGTTTTGTGATAACAAAGTTGCTCAAATAATCAGCTACCAATCCATGTGATCATGAGAGGAATAAGCATTTAGAGATTGATGTTCATTTCACAAGGGAAAAAGTTCAGAGTGGCTTATTAAAAACATCTTATATACACACTAGTCTTCAATTAGCTGATCTCATGACCAAGTATCTTGTCAGCAACCACATCATTTTCTATCTGTCAAGTTAGATCTTGTTGACATTCCAACTTGAGGGGATGATATGGAGACAATTAATTAGTTCAAGACGTAAGCTCAACAACTTTGTTGAGTTAGTTAGGTTAGTTTGTTAAGTCACTGATGTGGTGCCCTCAGCTTAGTTGGTTAAGCTTCTTATTGCAACTGGTTGTAATTGGTTTATTAGGTAGCTTAGCTTGTCTATTTATATCATCATGTATACCATTTGTTTCTTTTTCGTTTTGTGTGAGTAATAACAGAACAAAGGAAATCTTTCCAATTTCATGTCTTCTTCCATTTGTTGTTTGAAGAATATGCTATCTTAATCTAAATGATTCACAATTCTAAAAATACTAGGTCATGCACATGTGTTTCCCATATCTATTTCTGATCCTTTTCACCACAACTTTGTTGTCACGATCATAACGATTTTCAACCACTCACTCAAAGAATTTTGCAAATCCAGATGAAAATAAGATCATAAGGATCAATATTAAAATATATGAAATTATCTATTGAACATCCAATGAAAGAAGTCAACCCATTTAGGCCTAAGTTGGAAGCATAACAAACTAAAACTGACTGTAAGAGGAAATGATAGACGCCAAACATCAATGCAATGCCCCAAATTGTGATAAGATAAAGCTTCACATTAGGTTAGAATGTTTAGGAAGTAGAAATTCAGATGGTAAATTAGGCAACTGATTCATAAGAATCAATTGACCAAATCAAGCAAGTATCTTATCACATGGTAACTTAGTGGTAGAGCCAGAGAATTCTGAAGAGGGGGTACAAAATTAATATTTTATTATATTAATATTATATTAAAAGTAACTATACACAACTCACATGCATTCTCATTTTGATTTATTTTCTTGAAGTACCAACATTGATCTGCATCAACATTTTCAGATTCATTAGGAATTGTCGGACACTCAACACTTGAAACTAACAATATCTTACTTCGCACAACAAATTTGTCCATCTGTCTACTCAGAATAATTCAGCTTAACACAAGTTCAATTGAATAAGTCAATCAAATAAAATTGAGGTTGATCTATAAACAAATTCATTCAAGCATATTTACACCCGACCATCACAATTTGAATTCATAAGATCGAAAATGGATTGTTGTTTCGAAATTCAAATTGAGATGGTATAGGTATGAATTTGGCTATTTTAGGAGTCAAATCCTACTAATTTGACGGCGAGAAACACGATTGTGAACATGGAATGTAATACCCCTAAACTCAGGGGTACTCACCAAACTTTCCCTAAAAAAATTAATATAACGAAAAAAATCCTGGAACGATAGGGGGCACCGGACCCCCTACCCCCAGCTCCACCTCAGTGATAACTTATTTCTAACTTCTACAAAGAAAATGAGCAAATAAATATTAAACCCAGAAATCAAGGTTCAGATGATTCAAAAAACAAAAGAACAAATTCAAGTATAGAAAACGAAACTGGATCAAAATAGTCAACAAAGGCAAAAACCAAAATCAATTGAAACATGTGCCGATTAGAGCAAAAGAACAAAAACTAGTTTATTATAAGGGCAAGAAATGGTGGGAAGTGGAGTTAGATAAAGCAAGGGGATTTACCAGGTCACCAGTTGAGTTCTTAATGTGAAAAGAGGTATCCAAACATTCTTTTGTCTTTGTTTTTTAAAGAACATTGTTTATTTCTCCACTTCTCTAGCTATTGTTTTGGGTGAAAAAGATCAGCCGACCTCAATTCACTTAATTGAGAGACAATTAACCCGAGATAACACGATCCAATTTTATATGAATAAAGAACAATTGAAATGTAATGATGAACGAGACAAATGAATATTGAAATTGAATGATTATCTCCACTTGAATGTGAAGAAAGAATTTCATATGCTTGATCATTATTGCTATTAGTTGCAAGTAAAAGGGAGCCAACGTTCAGATCGCTTGAGAGCTAGACGATTCTAAGTGTGAAAATTCAGTGTGCCTTTACAAGTGATCCCTTTCTCTTTTGATATATTTATGTTACAAAAATGAATTAAAATCCCATATAGCTATATGAGATGTAAGATTGTGAACGTTGTGGCTGAGAGTTGGGTGCAACAACATCCGTGTTTTTCTCTAATAGAGTCGAACGTTGGCCTTGTCGACTGTTGCAAGCTTTGGTTGCTTCTCCGTGGTCGAGTCGCTTTAGTTAAGGGAAATCGACTGCGTTACTTTACTCTGCATCACGTTCTATTATTCCAGAATGCGGATTAGGCTTAGGCCTGATCTTGGGCCCAACAATTGCCACAAAAGAGGAGGAGTGGATTGGATCAAGCCGGTGCCCCTCTTTTCCAAGATACCCACTCAAGTACATATGATCATCTACGTGCTATTCTCACGATGTGGCAACCATCTGACGGTTGATGACATCCATTTTATACATATTTAGGACATGCATTTAGGCTATAGTTTAGGCATTTCCACGTTTATTATCGTTCACTTTTAGCTAGTTGCATCATTTTCTTGAGTTTAGATGTCTACACGAGTTTCTGCTAGATTTCAGGTACATTGGTGGACTTCTGGGATGCAATACGAGGCATGGACGTCATAGGATATGTGCACGGGCGAATTTAGAGATGAATGAGGACGAACAAAGCCATTCTACAGCTTGGCACAGTTTGTAACAAATCGTGCTAGCTTGTCCTTGACCGTGCAGAGCAGAAAACACAAGAAAGCCGCCTGTGCAAAGCGGCACGGTTTGTGACAAGCCGTGCCACAAACCTTGCCAATACCCCTGCTAGCCGTTGTAAACTTGCACAATTTGTGACAAACCGTGCGGTTTTGTTACAAATTGTGACATGGCCCCGCATACCCGAATTGTTATTTTTTTGACCCCTTTTATTTTAGGACGGTATAAACACTTTTTCTAGGGTTTTTTGGCAGCTCTCTTCTGCCTCTTTTTGCCACTCTCTCTAGCCCTAGGTGTTTTTGGAGTTCCTTTGAAGATTTCTTAAGATTGGAGATTGTTTCCTTGGATTTGATCAAGTATTTCTCTTCTTCTAATCTAGTTGAATGATTTCTATTGTTCAAATGACGTTTTTGATTGTTTTCCAAGCATGTCTGGCTAATCCCATAATTCTAGGGTTGGGGTGATCCCAGTAATGAATTGGTAGACTTGTGCATGATATTTGTCTGAATTGAAATCTAAAACCTTATCTGATTCAATCCTAGAGTTCTTAATGCAATTGATGAAAATTGGTTAGATTTCTATTAGGTTTGAGTATGAAAGGAGATAACCTTAATAGATAACTCAAATAGTGTATGAGTCTGAAAGGAGATTACATTATCAGATTAATAGGTATTGAACCTGAGTGTTATTTGTGCGACAACAACCTGACTACTCTTGTGGAATCCTAAGCTATCATAGAAACCCTAGGTTTGCCTGGGTTTAGCGGAGCGCGACAGGGAATGTTAACCCAGTTTGATCCTAGATTCTAAGTGCCCAAAGGGTCTAGATATGATTAGCCTTGCGCGACGGCGATTGTTAGTTATAATTTAGGCACATCTATTATCATCTTAAAGGAGTTAGTAGAGACTTTAGATAGCTTACCTTCAGACAAGTTCAGACTAATTTCAGGCAGATATCTGTATGTTTACCAAGACATTGTTGTGGAGATCCCTGGTCCTAGGATCTTCTTCCAAATTGTTTACAACCATCTTTTGGAATTCTTGCTTCTTGTTTTCTTATTTTCTTAGTTATTAGACAAACAAATCTTCCTTCTTACGACTTAGCTTACCAGTTTAAGTTTACAAAAGATACTATATAGTCCTCGTTGGGAACGACACTTGAAAAACTATAATTGAACCCATACGCTTGTGGGTAGGTTTTTGTCCTATCAAGTTTTTGGCGCCGTTGTCGGGGACTATTGCTAGTATCAGTTGTTTTCCTATAGCTAGTTTGACTTAGTCTTTGTTTTATTTTTGATCTTGTTTTTGTTGCTTTGTTTTCAGACTTGTTTTCTTCAGATGCGAAGAGTCCTGAGTGCTGGTAATCTCAATGACTACGATCCCAAACCTAAGTGTACTTTTCATGCTAGAAGAAGACAACAACTCAAAGCCAGAGAATAAACAATGAGTGACAAAAGAGTGGGAAACGATCCTCCTCTAGAAGTTCAAGAACCACACATGACGCTTGGTGATTATGTGATGCCAAATCACCTTGGTCCTATTTCTGGTGTAGTCCGATCTCCGGTGAAAGCTTATAACTTCGAGCTGAAACCCTCCCTTATCAATATGGTTCAACAGAATCAGTTTGGAGGTCTACCTTCTGAGAACCCACACAAACATCTGGCTACCTTTATTGAGCTAATGGATACCGTGAAGATCCATGAGGTGTCCCAAGATACACTTTTCTTACGAGCCTTCTCATTCTCTCTATGAGACAAGGTCAATTCTTGGTTCAAAGCCCTACCTCTTGGCTCGATAACAACTTGGGACGAGTTAACAAAGGCATTCCTCAACAAATACTTTCCATCAAAGAAGACTGTTGAGATGAGGAATCAAATTCTTGTATTCAAGATGAAGGATAAAGAGTCTCTTTCTGAGGGGTGGGAAAGATTCAAGGAATTGCTGATGCTGTGCCCCCACCATATACAACAAAAATGGACCCTGTTGCATGTTTTCTACAACGATGTTGACAGTTCTACCAGACTAATCATTGGTGCTTCAGCGGGTGGCAGAATCATGAGTATGTAAGTTGATGATGCTTGGGACTTGATTGAGAGTACTGCTCAATACTCTCACTATTACAGTGATCCCCGATCTACTTCAAGTTCCAAGAAACATGTGGGGATGTATGAGGTTAATTCTGAGATACACGAACATGCTCAAATAGATGCTATGGCATAAGAGATCAAGAGATTGAATCTGTTAGTGCAAAAGTCTCAAGCGTAGGGTGCAGGGCAATCCATACAGGCTGTTTCTGGTACAGCATGTCAGTTTTGTGGAGAGGGTGACCATACTATATCATCTTGTGACCTATTTGCTTCTCAGATTGAGTCCTAGGGAGAGGCGAACTACATGAATAACTTCAATAAGAACCCTAAGAATGATCCATATTCCAACACTTATAATCCTGGTTGGAGGAATCATCCAAATTTCTCCTATGGGAACAACCAGGCTGCGCAGAGACCACCCCATAGATTTCAACAAAGAGCCTTACCACCCCAGAACCAGGCTCCTGCTCAATCAACTGAATATCCCAACTTAGCCTCATATTAAAGGAGCTTCAGAACGTGATTAAGACACTGAAATATCATGATAGTTTGCATGTGTAATACGCTTTGAATGCTCCTAGACCACAAGGTCAACTTCCTGGCCAAATTGAGGCTAATCCAAAAGGGCAAATCAGTGTTGTATCCTTAAGGAATGGGAGACAACTTGAGGATCCTAAGGTTGTGGATCCCAAGAAGAAAGACAAGGTAGTTGTAGAGCCTGAAGAAGTTGTGATCCAAGAGAAGGAGCCAGAAAAGGAGCCTAGATATGTGCCACCACCAGCTTACAAGCCTCCTCTCCCTTTCCCACAAAGGAGAGCTCATGCTCAATTGGATCAGTAGTATGGAAAATTTGTGGAGGTGTTGATCGAAAAAGCTCTACATCAACATTCCTTTCAATGATGCTCTAAAGCAGATGCCAACCTATGTGAATTTCTTGAAAGAGATCTTGTCCAACACGAGGAAGCTGGATGACTACCAATCCGTCTCCCTGAGCCAGGAGTGCATCGCTCTAATTCAGAATAAATTGCCTCCTAAGCTTGAAGACCCTGGTAGCTTTAATGTCCCTAAGGTGATTGGCAATAGCACCTACAATGCTTTGTGTGATTTGGGAGCCAATAAGAGTTTGATTCCGCTATCCATATGCAAGAAGCTGGATTTGGGAGAGCCAAGACCGGTAAGGATGACTTTTTTCATGGCAGATAGATCCAATGTGCGTCCAATAAGTATTTTGGAGGACATTCCCATCCAGATAGGTAAGTTCTACATTCTTGTGGATTTTATTATCCTTGATATTAAGGTTGCTTTTCTTGTTCCTATTATATTGGGAAGACCCTTTCTAGCTATTGCAGGTACACTCATTGATGTTAAGCAATGTGTTCTTTTCCTTACTATTGGGGATGAGAAAATTTAATTTAATTTTTCCAAAGCTATTAAACAACCTATTTTTGAGGATGATGGTTGCGAGGTAGATGTAGTTGACTAGAAAGCTCAAGGATCTATGATGTTTGTTATTTCTAAGGATCCTTTGGAGTTTTGCTTGACTGAGAGTGTGACTCAGGCTGATAATCTTGAGCTACTTGCTGATGTGGTTCTTGATTTGGAGTCCACTAGAGAGTTCCCTGGGGCCGTTGCTGAGGTCTTGAAAAGAGATGGCATAGACTCTACACAAGAGTCTAAAGATGCACCTAAGGTAGAATTAAAGCCACTACCATCCACCTTGAGGTATGAGTTCATTGGACCCAATTCTACATATCCAGTGATTATCAATGCTAGTCTAAGTAATGATGAAGTTGAGAAATTGTTGAATGAGCTTAGATTGCATAGAAAAACATTAGGATATTGTATTTATGACTTGAAAATAATTAGTCCCTCCATGTGCATGCATATGATTTTGTTGGAAGATGATCACAAGCCCTCTATTGAGCATCAAAGAAGACTTAACCCAAACATGAAATAAGTTGTGAAAAAAAGAAGTGCTGAAATTGTTAGATGCATGCATTATTTATCCTATTTCTGATAGTGAGTGGGTTAGTGCAGTTCATGTTGTGCCTATGAAAGGGGGTATGATTGTTGTTTTTTGAAAAAAATGAATTAATTCCTACTAGGACAGTCACGGGTTGGAGAATGTGCATTGATTATAGGAGATTGAACAAGGCAACTCGAAAGGACCATTTTCCCCTTCCCTACATTGACCAGATGTTAGAGAGCTAGCTAAGCATTCACAATTCTGCTATTTAGATGGTTATAGTGGGTTTTTCCAGATTCCTATTCACCCTGATGACCAGCAGAATACCACATTAACTTGACCTTATGGCACATTTGCATATAGGAGGATGCCATTTGGTTTGTGTAATGCTCCTGCTACCTTTCAGAGATGTATGATGACTATTTTTACTGATTTTATTGAGGACATTATGGATGTATTCATGGATGATTTTTCTGTATATATGGTGCTTCTTTTGATGCTTGCTTGTCTAACTTGTTATGAGTTTTACAACGGTATGAAGAGGTTAACCTTGTATTCAATTGGGAGAAATGCCATTTTATGGTAAGGGAAGGTATTGTCTTGGGTCATTTGGTTTCTAATCGTGGTATTGAGGTTGACAGGGCAAAGATTGAGATCATTGAGAAGATGCCACCTCCTACTTCGGTTAAGGGCATAAGGAGTTTCCTTGGACATGCAAGTTTTTATAGGAGGTTCATTGAGGATTTCTCTAAAATTGCCAAGCCTCTTACTAATCTGCTCTTGAAGGTTGTTTCCTTTGATTTTTCGAAGGAGTGTCTTGATTCTTTTTGCAGGTTGAAGAAGGCGTTAATTTCAGCTCCAATTATGCAGCCCCCTGATTGGGATCTCCCATTTGAGATCATATGTGATGCTAGTGACTATGTTGTTGGAGATATTTTAGGGAAAACGAAGGACAAGAAACTTCATGCTATTTACTATGCTAGCAGGACTCTTGATGTGGCCCAAATAAATTACGCTACTATTGAGAAAGAGTTGCTAGCGGTTGTGTTTGATTTTGACAAGTTCATATCCTATTTGGTGGGTGCCAAGGTGATTGTCTACACTGATCATGCTGCTATTATATATCTCTTAAGCAAGAAGGAGGCCAAGCCTAGACTGATTCGCTGGATCCTTCTTCTTTAAGAGTTTGATTTGGAGATTAGAGACAAGAAAGGCACACAAAAATTGGTTACTGACCACCTTTCCAGGTTGACTCCAGAGCAGCTGGAGTGTACTCATGATGAGCCCCCTATTGATGATTCTTTTCCTAATGACCATCTTTTCAAGATTACTGAGCAGATCTTCACTCTTGCAAATTCCAGGGTGCCCTGGTATGCTGATTTTGTCAATTATTTGGCTTGCAATGAGTTACCACCTGAACTATATTTCCAGTAGAAGAAGAAGTTCATGTCTGATGTTAGACATTATTATTGGGATGAGACTTTGCTTTTCAAGCGGTGTGCTGATGGGATTATCAGGCGATGCATCCCTGAGGAGGAGGTAGAGAGTGTTATCACTCATTGTCATTCTTTACCTTGTGGAGGCCATGCTAGTTCTTCCAAGACCACTTCCAAGATTCTTAAGTCCGCTCTTTATTAGCCCTCTATGTTCAAGGATGTGCACCGTTTCATTGCCTCTAGTGATGCTTTCCAGCGGACATGAAATATTTCCAAGAGGAATGAGATGCCTCTTAATAACATCTAAGAGGTTGAGATTTTTGATGTGTGGGGAGTTCATTTCATGGGACCTCTTCCACCGTCCTGCAGTAACAAGTATATTCTTGTGGCGGTAGATTATGTGTCCAAGTGGGTTGAAGCCATTGCCTCTCCAACCAATGACTCTAGGGTGGTGTCCAAGTTCGTCAACAAGATGATTTTTCCTAGATTAGGGACACCAAGAGTTGTGATTAGTGATGGGGGATCACATTTTATTGAGAAGAAGTTTAAGGCTTTGCTGAAGAAGTATGGGGTAACTCATAAAATTACCACCCCATACCATCCTCAAACAAGTGGTCAAGTGGAGGTTTCCAACAGGTAAATTAAGAGCATTTTGGAGAAGACAGTATCCCGATCCCGAAAGGATTGGTCTTTAACGCTTGATGATGCTCTTTGGGCTTACATGACTACTTTTAAGACTCCTTTTGGCACTACACCATATAGGCTCGTCTATGGGAAGTCTTGTCATCTCCCTGTGGAGTTGGAGCATAAGGCATATTGGGCAATTAAGTTGTTCAATTATGATATGAAAGAAGCAAGTGAGAAGATGAGACTACAATTGCAAGAGCTGAAGGAGCTGAGATTGGATGCCTATGAGAATGCCAGGATTTACAATGAGAGAACCAAGAGATGGCATGACAAACACATTATGCCTAAGGATTTTCAAGAAGGTGATCTTGTCTTGCTTTTCAACTATAGACTCATACTCTTTCCTAGCAAGCTGAGGTCCAGATGGAGTGGTCCTTTCAAAGTGAGAAGAGTATATCCACATGGTTCTATTGATATACGGATTGAAGAGACAGGTCAGTTCAAGGTGAATGGACAGCGCTTGAAGAAATACATAGCATGAAGTCCGTTTGAGAAGGTAGCGTCTATCCACCTCAATTCGATCCACTGAAGGTATAGAAGCAAGGTCAAGCTAACGACCTTAAGCAAGCGCTACTTGGGAGGCAACCCAAGATAAGTTTTCTTCTCAAAAAAAAAAATGAAAAAGCCGTTCTCTGAAGGACCGCACGATTATGCACTTTCTGGAAAGACGCACGGTTTGTTGTAAACCGTGCGTCTGACCATGCCTCCTTACAGAAGCACTCTCTGCATTCCTGCACGATTTGGCGCAAACTGTGCGCCAAACCGTGCAAGCGGTACCTTTCTCGAAAAAAAAATGTACATATGTTTTCCAAAAAATATATTCTTTCTTTATCTTTTCTCATTCTTTTCTTTCCCTCTCCCTCCTTTTCTTTTCTTTCCCAGCCTAAACCTACCTGCCTCCATTCTTTTCTTTCTCTCCCACGTACTCCCTCTTCCTCTCACACTCACCTCTCATTTCCTCTCCCTCACGTACAACATCCTCGCTTTACCACCACGCCGGACCACCTACAGCACCTAGCCGTGCCAGAACCATCCCGCACCAACCCCCACGAGCCCAGATCTGGACCCACCATGAGCCACCCTCCCCTCCCTCTCACTCCTAGGTAAAATTCACCCCTTTTTTTTTTTTTTTTTCTTGATAGCTTATAGAAGTCTTTGCATTTGTGTTTGTTTGTTTCTTTTAGTTTATTTGCTTTCTTTACTTCTTAGATTTGTTGATTTTAGGAGTTTTTTATTTGTTGATTTTGTGATTTGCTCATTTTTGTGATTTAGGAGTTTTTCTATTTTGTTTGATTTTTGGGCTTTATTAAATAGCTCGACTTGGGGGTTTATCTATTTGCATGTTGGGTAATTTGATTTTGTGCGGGAAAATTGATCGATTGTACTTGTTTACTATTTTGTCATTTTCCTGGGTCCTTGGCGTCATCTATTACCTAACTTGTTAGTTGTTGTAGGCCCTTGGCGGGATTGGCATGTTTATTTACTACTTTGATTAGGCCCTTGGCGGGATAGAAATTCATGTGTAGGCCCTTGGCGGGATAGATTGCCTTGAGAGTTGTATTGTTTTGTGCTTTGTATGTTGTTGTCTTGCACTCACAGGTTTTCTTATAGCACGCTCAGATTGTTAACATGCCTCCCCGTTCCGCCCGCGGTTCTCGTGCCGCCCTTCCTACTCTACTAGTCGAAGGCTGTGCTATTTTGGTGTCTGAAGAGCAATGCACGAACTATAACACCCTCCAAGGACTGCCCTGGCAGTCCACTCGTTGGCTCGACACGACTGACATGCACGAACTTGGCCTCCTCGGAGAGATACGCCGTCTGGCTAACCGCATGGGGCTGGGACGCTTCATTGACATGCACGAGGTTTCCTACAAAAACCTCACCCTGGAGCTGATCAGTTCTCTGATTGTCACCGAAGAACAATTCTTTGACCGTGGCAGTTTGAGATTTTGTTTGGGAAACGAATGGCGGGACCTTAGCTTTGTAGAGCTCAACCATATATATAGGTTTCCCACGACAGGAAAGACTTTTGACCTCCACAATGCAGAGGAGCAAGAATTCTGGTATCAAATCACTGGCGTGTGCCCTTTCAACCACCACTCAAAGGCCACCCTCATAGGGCACCCTGTCTTCAGGGTAATGTAGAAATTCTTTGCGGGAACCATCTTTTTCCGTGAGGATAGCACGAGAAACGCACGGCACAGTGAGATGATGATCTTAATGTACATGACAAAGGGGGTAGAGGTCTGAGAATTCTACATCTCGACAGCTGGTGAAGATGACCACCATGTCCAGTGGTGGTATCTGTATAGGTGGTATGGTCACTTTGTTGATCTGCCACTTCAATGTCTCTGTGGTTGGTCATGAAGTTACCCACGATACCCTCTGGATCAACATATCATATTTACGTTGGGCCCACATGCTCACTCACGCCCGGAACAGCCCGATTAACTACTTGAAATTCAAGGTTGGTTTCCCTCTTGTTCTTTTGCCTGATGCCCGCCGTACCCCCACTGATGACGTGGACAACTAGGTCCGCAACTGGGAAGGGTTGTTGTCCCGCGATGATGATGCGCCCCCTAGCCAGTGGGAGCATGGCGAGTCTTCTGGTGCCGTTGCTTCCACCGCAAGAAATGATGATGTTGTGGCCATACAATGCCAAATTGACGAATTAGCGGCACAACAGGCTCAAGAGCGCGCCATGTTCCTCCAGATGTACCGCCAGATGTTCGGGCGTGACTACGACTCCAACAACCCACCACCGCAGTAGACTGACTCTATGAGTTTCTTTCTCTTTTGCTACTTTTCTACATTGGGACAATGTATGGTTTAGCATGGGGGCGCAATTCACATGTAGACTTGCATGTTCATTTAGTTGCATATTCATCTTAGGTTTAGTTGCATTTGCTTGGTTTATTCTTGTATAAACTTGGTTTCATGCATTGCATTATGGATGTTTGATTTGACCCTTATTGCTTAATTTCCTCTGGTTGTCTTTCTTGTAATGCATCATTTATGAATCCTCTCAATACAATTTGGTTGTTGATACTGCAATTGCATGTTGTGCATGATTATGAGGGTTTACACTTTAGACAATTGGCTTGAGCATGTGACCTTTGATTGGGATGTTATAGGACCGATACTCTAGGCAAAAAGCCGGTGAGGTTTTGGCCTTTTAGGACTATTTCTATGCAAGTCCTCTCCTTTTCTCTATGTGTGTGAATCTCTCTTTGATTGCTAATTCTAGAACTTGCATTAATACCCTTTTTAAGGCTACATCTATGATTTAGGTACATGAGATTAATATGATTGAGGCACTGTTTCATTTTAACCCTTTATCCTTGTCCACCCTATATATGTTTTCCACTGCTTGAAGCCACTTGTGCTGTACTTGCCTTTTCTTTGGAAGCTCCACAAAAGCATACCGAGCCTATATATTCTTCTTACCCATCTGGGGATTAGGATGATTGATTTGTCTTGCTAGTGTGGACTTGAGCCAAGCTTGGGGGAGGTTGCACATGTTAGTGGTTGGATATGACTGAACCTGGTAATGTTCTCCTCTCTTTTTCTTTTTTCTTCCTTGCTAAAAAAACGAAAAAAAATGAAAAAAATGAAAGCAAGGAAGAATAAGCAAAGAAAGGAGACAATTTATCATTAAGATGGTTTTGTTTTATGAGTTTTGAAGAATAAAGTTGGATGTGTAGGATAGTTTCAAGGTTGGTGTCGTCCTGGTAATTCTCTTCCCTGGATTTAGCACCACATGGCCTAAAGTAATCCTTACCCTAATCCTATTCCCTGACCCCATTACAACCCTGGAAAGCCCTCATGATTTTTGTTATGTACATGGTCTTCCGTAGTGGAGATTTAGGACACTGTTGCAAGCCTATGGTTGTTTAGCATTCAAAGTAGAGAACTGAGCGAAACACGACCCTAAACACATGAGTGGAGTGACTTCATTTCTTTATCCTTGTGTGGTTTAGAGTAGAGGGACTATCTACATTTCTATCACTGGTTGCAAAACATGCTATGATTGCACTTGTCTCATTGTTTGGACTCTCATGGTCATTGCTCACTTGTCTCTTGGGTAGAAACAACCTTGACATATTTTGTGGATTTATAGACTGTGTACTTGCTTGAGGACAAGCAAGGGTTAAGCTTGTGGGAATTTGATGACATCCAGTTTATACATATTTAGGACATGCATTTAGGCTATAGTTTAGGCATTTCCACATTTATTATCTTGCACTTTTAGCTAGTTGCATCATTTTCTTTAGTTTAGATGTCTACACGAGTTTTTGCGTGATTTCAGGTACATTGGTGGACTTTTGGGATGCAATACGAGGCATGGACGTCATAGGAGATGTGCACGGGCGAATTCAGAGATGAACGAGGACAAAGAAAGCCATTATGCAGCTTGGCACAGTTTGTAACAAACTGTGCCAGCTTGTCTTTGACCGTGTAGAGCAGAAAACACAAGAAAGTAGCGGTGTGCAGATTCAGACTGGACTAGAAAAACGCGTCGGACCGGATCGGGCGAATTACGGTCTGGTCCCCGGTCCACATATTTCTAAAATTCCAGTTTCGGTCGGGTCTGGTCCAAATCCGGCCGGTTTCCGGTCCGGACCGGATGGACCGGTTTTTTATTTTATTTTATATATTAATATCTCATAACACTATTAAAAATTAGTTTCTACTATAAATATAAATTAATAACAAAATATATTGTCTAATATTATACATAATTGTTATAAAAATAGGAAAAATAATTAAATTTTAATTTATATAAAACAAAAGAATACAAAATACGTTTACCGGTCCATCCGGTCTCCGGTCCAAGGATTGTAAAAATTATGGTCCGGTCTGGACCGGATGCACAACGCTACAAGAAAGCCGCCTCTGCAAAGCGGCACGGTTTGTCACAAACCGTGCCGATACCCCTGCTAGCCGCTGTAAACTTGCACGGTTTGTAAAAAACCGTGCGGTTTTGTCACAAACCGTGCCATGGCCCCGTGGACCCGAATTGTTATTTTTTCGACCCCTTTTATATTAGGACGGTATAAATACTTTTTCTAGCATTTTTTGGCAGCTCTCTTCTGCCTCTTTTTTCCACTCTCTCTAGCCCTAGGTGTTTTTGGAGTTCCTTTGAAGATTTCTGAAGATTGGAGATTGTTTCTCTGGATTTGATCAAGGATTTCTCTTCTTCTAATCTAGTTGAATGATTTCTATTGTTCAAATAATGTTTTTGATTGTTTATCCAAGAATGTTTGGCTGATCTCATAATTCTAGGGTTGGGATGATCACAACAATGAATTGGTAGACTTGTGCATGATATTTGTCTGAATTGAAATCTGAAACCTTGTTTGATTCAATCATAGAGTTCTTAATGCAATTGATGAAAATTGGTTAGATTTCTATTAGGTTTGAGTCTGAAAGGAGATAACATTAATAGATAACTCAGATAGGGTATGAGTCTGAAAGGAGATTACTTTATCAGATTACTAGGTATTGAACCTGAGTGTTACTTGTGCGACAACATTTCGACTACTCTTGTGGAATCCTAAGCTATCATAAAAACCCTAAGTTTGCCTGGGTTACCAAGACATTGTTGTGAGGATCTTTGATCCTAGGATCTTCTTCCAAATTGTTTACAACCATCTTTTGCAATTCTTGCTTCTTGTTTTCTTATTTTCTTAGTTATTAGACAAACAAATCTTTGTTCTTACGGCTTAGCTTACCAGATTAAGTTTACAAAATATACTACATTGTCCTCGTTGGGAACGACACTTGAAAACCTACAACTGAACCCATACGCTTATGGGTAGGTTTTTGTCCTATCAACGGTCGCTCGGATACCTCATATCAACCACCCTGTATCACAATTATTAACCAATCTTTTAATAAATAGATTATTGTCATCATCTTCCTCTTTACTCCGAATTCACTGCTAGTGTTTTACACTAGGTAACTTCTTGTAACCTCTTTTTTCTCCTTCCTCCGATGATGCCGAGAACGAAGAGAGTGAGTTTCGGTGGTTATGGTGATCTGGACATCGACTTTGTTGCTCTGGAGATTCTAGGATCTAGAGAACCAAGAGAATGAATCCTAACCCAAGCGGAGTTGAACATGATTCTCGAGGTCAGGAAGTTTCCGACGGGAACTATAGCATGTCTCCCCTTTACATGAGCGAGTTGACTGGAGAAGAGGTGGATGGATTTGCTTCTTTGAGTATCCCTTTAAAATTGGTCACACCTTCCCTTTCTCTCTTCTTGTACGAAACATCCTTTATGCTTTTAAGTTGGCTCCTTGCGAAGTCATGCCCTAGCCATGGCGATGTTTGCGGGTCACCGATTTGCTGGCTGGGAAATTACAGATTGATTTCGATGTGGATGACCTCTGGTATACTTATTATTTGGGCACTCGAGGGCAATCACGCTTTCAACTGCGCAAACATTCCGAGCGACAACCGATCGTGGAGGAAGCATGCGTGAAGGACTGGGATTGGGGTTCTAGCTTCTTCTTTGTGGAGCGTAAATCTTTTGAAGACGAATCTGACTGTTTGTTTCTCCATGATGATTGGCGCACAATCGGTAACTATTATTTTTAGTTCTTTCTATATATGCCTTTTGATTAACTCTTTTCTCACGTGTTTTGCCTTTAAGTGTCGACTTTGGACTGCCTTACAACAAGATCAATCAAGTGAGGTTAAGGCATTGTTTCTTGAGGTGTCGATTCAAGAAATTGAAATTTGAAATGTAATGTAATAAAGTCAAAGTAACAGGGATTTAGAAGTGATACAACATTAGATGTATCGCATCCCATTCTTGGAATGGGTAGGTCGTCGTGAGTCTCGATTCAATACGCTCCCTGATCAACTATCTCCATAGTCTTCTTATAGGATTTACATTTTTATAAGAGAACGTTTATATAATAGATATACTAAATTTTATCCCTACAATTGGTGACGTGAACCTCTACACCATATAGTCTATATATCATCAACTAGACTGGGTATATATAGTATAATGGGCACATTCAAAGGCACAATGCATCTAACATGCTAGTAAATTTCATGAATGCATTTGAAACCATTGCTTGATACACAATAATTTAACGTGGTCCTATAATCGTTGATGTGGTAGCTCAATATGGAAAGAGAATCAAGATATATGAAACTTACAAAAGATATTGCAATATGCTTGAGGTGATATATCCCTTTTGTACGTATCATGACTGGTCTAATTAATTACCAGATGTTATCATTCCAGATATGTAGTATGTTTACCAAATATTGTACAACCTTAATAGCTAATGCTTTATGATCCCTTATGGCAGACGTTGTTCATCCACACGTATAGCGGAGAAATGAGTGTTAAAACTATGCTTTTGTGTGCGGTTACTTATCATATGCTCGCATTCATTATAATCTACGCCCAATATATGTCGTACAAAGTCCCAAACCCACTGATAAGCACTACTTTGTAGGGCTTAACTAAGAGTTATTAGAGGGTTTTATTGGTGCCATTCGGGTAGATTTAGACATATTCATGTGCATGGTGTTTGGGGGCGAAGATTGGTGTTTTGGTGGTGTTTTGAGCTTATTGGAGTATATTTGAAGATTCGGGATATGGAGCCACCAAGGAGTATGGAGTTAGAGAGGAGAAGTGTGGATTTGGTGGTCTGGAGAAGCAAATTGAAGATATACAGAGGAAGAGAAGTTGACCACTGAGGAGACGAAGAAGAACCAAGGAGAGAGTCCACACGAGAGTAGAAGAACAATGTGCTGAATTCAATTGATTCGTTATCTCTACTCAGATGCCCAAATGAAGTGATTCCAATTCGAGGAGTTAGATCTTGAAGTCTACTACAAGTACCCAAAATATGAGCGCAATCCGAGTTGGGAATCAAACGTTATGAAGTTTTTACGGAAGTATCGCAGATGCTGAAAATCGAGAAGTAGCCGCGATCGCGGGTACTGTTCACCCGCGATCGCGGGTCATCAGCGCCGAAAGCTGCGTCTTTTCCTGAGCTTATCTTTTCATATTTCTTTTTCCCCTTTTCTCATTTTAATTTAGTTATTTTCTTAATGGGCTAGGTCATTTGTTAAAGCCCTATAAATACTTTCTTTTAGTATTAGGTTTAGGAGTCCACACCCTTATTCCATTTTAGTTGCAATTTCAATTCATCGTTGTTTTATTTCTTTTGAAGTTTCTACCATGACTATGAGGAGCTAAGCCTCTTTGGCTTAGTCTGGCAATGGAAGCTTAAGTTTTGATTATTGGTTGTGAGGTTATGTTCCCTTTCTTAATTCCTATTGGATTATATTATCTCTTCTAAGCTTATTCCATTGGATCTCATTGATTGCACTAGCCCGCGCAACTAGTTGTTGTTGGTGATTTTCATATTGCTAGGATTAGGAAACTGTTGGGCTAACGTCCTATTCCGCTGTAGCAACTACAATTTACATGCTCTGGTTGAAATTGTTCTATTGTAGGGAGAGATAATTACATGGTAAATGCATCTGAGCGAGCGTTCTGTGTATCCTGGTTAATTCGTATTTGTATTGCTGCCTTTGGGTTGAACCTTTAGTGGTACTAGGGTTATTCATTGGTAAGGGTTCTTTGTGGAAGGTTTCCCTCTGAATCTACACAAGATCGGGACAGGAATAATCATAGGAAGGAATTGGAAGTAATCTAGGATCAACCAACCAAAACTTAAATGGAAATTGCCTGGCTAAGTGTTTTCTCACATTTGATTGCATATTATTTATTCTGTTTTATTTCTTATTTGATTCAAACCTCAAAACCCCCCTTTTGTTACACTGTTCGATTGGTATTCGGTTATTGACAAGAAAATAAACGCTTGTGATTCTCTTGGGATTTCGACCCTTGCTTGCTTACTATACTACTTTGAAAGTTGAGGTTTACTTTGATTTGGCATAACGACCCTAGGCCACGTCAAATTTGGCGCCGTTGCCGGGGAATCATTGTCTGTTTTCTTGTGTATAAATCGAATATTGATCTTTCTAGGGAACCTATCTTACGGTTCCCTCTAACATTACTAACTTTTCATTGACGAAGTGTGATTCAGAGTAGATAATTCTGTTGGAGAACTCTAGCTATGGCACAAGAGAGAACGCTGCAGGCACTCACCCAGGCACTACAAGCGTTAACACAAGCGGTGATTCAAGCAAGTGCAACCAATACACAAGCAGTGATTCAAGCTGGTGCAAACAATGCACTAGCAATGAAAGAGGGATTCTCTCAACTCACCCAGCAAAATTACACTTTGCACCAGGCCTCTCAGCAATCTATATTAAAATTGGGTGCATCACTGGGACAACTGATGCCTAGTACACCTGCAATAACGGAGTCCCCAAACAAGTACTGTGAAGGCCAGCTTGAGGCCAATGCAATCAAGTTGCGAAGTGGGGAAAGGCTGAAGACCCCTATGCTGAGGAAATGAATGAAGCGCCGATAAGAGAAGAACGCAGTGAAGAACCGCGATCGCGGGTCGAAAACCGCGATCACGGTTATCTCACGGAGAAGGCAGAATTTGGAGAGCTCCCCGCAAAAGAGAACCCGCGACCGCGGGAGGAGTGCTGTAACCCCGGTATGCTGATCGAAATAAGGCATTGTGCTGAATTTGATGATGAGGTTGAGGAGGACCTTGAAGAGGAAATCCAAAGCTTCAAGAACAGTATGCTACCTGACGCGGTACGTTTGCCTGAAATTGAAGAGGAGATGGACGAGGACTGGGACTATGAGCCTCAAAACTACACTCAACATGAATGTCCCCTGCTAGAGTCCCAGATCCCCATCGCACCTCCCCCTAAGGCTCTCAATGGAAGCAAGCCAGAAGCTTCTTTGGTCACACTGGCCAACAGCATCCCTCATTGTGCAGATTCTGTGAAGGCGAGGCGGAAGATAGGAAAGAAGCCGAAGGTGAAGCATAAGAGTGAGGTTGCAGGCCAGATGTCGGATTGCCTCATACTAGACACGGGGCAGGATAGGCGTACAACCTCTGCAATGCTTGGAAGAGAGTTCTTAAAGATGACAAATGCGGTCATGGATACGAAGGGTGATCCACTCACAATGAAAGGCAGAAGGAAGGGGTACAGTCGTACCTGAAGAGGCACCCCCCAGATTTGGAACCAAGAAGGGTGGTCGCTGTAAGCGACCCGGGATGAATAGAGAGCACCATGTCGAGCCACGACAGTAACCAAAGCTCTGCTCGGGAGGCAACCCGATGTAAGACTTAGTTTTTTTTTCCTTGTTTTTAAAGTTTTTGCTCTGTTTTTTCGACTAAACCACACAGGAAAGCCGAGAAGAAACCGCGACCGCAGAATGAAACCCGCGATCGCGGCCGGAGAAAGTCGAGCAAAAACCACGATGGCGGCACAACACCCGCGATCGCGAGTGCAAGGCGCACCGCGAATTAGGGTTTAGTCCGAAAAAAAAAAACGCGATCGCGGGTGAACAGTACCAGCGATCGCGGTATTACTGTTCATCAAAAAAAGAAAGAAAAAAAGTCATACGTTACCCGCGATCGCGGCCTTCACTGTCGCGATCGCGGTTCCTCCGCGGTGTTCCTTCCATGGCGATTCTTCCACGACGGTTCTTTCCCTTATGGCGGTTATTTCCACGGCGGTTCATTCATGGCGGTTCTGAGGCGGTCTTTCTTCATCATGTTCGCGAGCAACAACCGGTGTACCCTTGATCCATCCATTGTTGTTGTTCCCTGTGGTACGTCTTCACTTGTGCATCACCACCAGTGCATACTGAGTTCGGAGTTCCAGCATTCCATGATTCATCTCTTGGGAAGTTCGACTGTTGAAGTGGTGATGAAGTTTATGGGGATCCCTACATCCCTGAGTACCTTCCTGGCGTTATTGACGAAGACTACCACCCCGGCGTACGCTCAGTGAGTTCTTTCTTTCTTCCCCTCATATTTTTCTTTGTCTTCCATACATTGAGGACAATGCATGATTCAAGCATGGGGGAGTAGAAAGTACTTTCTATCTATCTTGTAACTTAGTTTCGATTTCAGCATTGTTATTTCCATTCAGTATTGTCCATTGTTCGCATTCCCTTTTGAAAAAAAATAAAAAAAATAGAAAAAGTCAAAAAAGCAAAAAAAGACATACATGAAAATCCTGGAACAAGTCGAAAACCCGAAAGGGCGGCTTGGGTAATAAGCAGGTGGCCCGGACCAGCGCTAGGCTGGGGTAAAAAGGTGTCTGAGTGACGTGAGCTTATGTGAGCACATCTATGAAAAAAATACGAGTGGCTAGGATGAAAACCCGAAAGGGCTCCTAGGCAAAATGAGTGAAAAGAAGAGGAGTGATTTTATGATCTCATTTTACCTGGAGGGCGACATAAGAAGAGGAGCCAAAGAAGGATTGTCGGGTAGGTCACTCTAGGAGGCATAAGGAGTCATAGATGGAGGCTAGGATTAGAGGTCACTTTACACCATTGGATGTCCGGGTTGAGCTTGGGGGAAGTACTCTACTTGCCCTCAAGCTTGTTGAGTTGTGGATGTGTTGTAGATGAGATTGGTGCCAGGAGCTTGGCATGGGTTAGGTAACTCTTAGTTGGAGGATATGCTTCCTGAGACCTTGGGTGCTGCATTGGAGGAGTAGACTTTCTTTTAGTTTACTCGAGGACGAGCAAAGGTCTAAGCATGGGGGAGTTTGATAAGCACTACTTTGTAGGGATTAACTAAGAGTTATTAGAGGGTTTTATTGGTGCCATTCGAATAGATTTAGACACATTCATGTGCATGATGTTTGGGGACGAAGATTGGTGTTTTGGTGGTGTTTTGAGCTTATTGGAGTATATTTGAAGATTCGGGATATGAAGCCACCAAGGAGTATGGAGTTAGAGAGGAGAAGTGTGGATTTGGTGGTCTGGAGAAGCAAATTGAAGATATCCAGAGGAAGAGAAGTTGACCACTGAGGAGACGAAGAAGAACCAAGGAGAGAGTCCACACGAGAGTAGAAGAACAATGTGCTGAATTCAACTGATTCTTTCTCTCTGTTCAGATGCCCAAATGAAGTGATTCAAATTCGAGGAGTTAGATCTTGAAGTCTACTACAATTACCCAAAATATGAGCGCAATCCGAGTTGGGAATCAAAAGTTATGAAGTTTTTACGGAAGTGTCGCAGATGCTGAAAATCGAGAAGTAGCCGCGATCGCGGGTACTGTTCACCCGCGATCGCGGATCATCAGCGCCGAAAGCTGCGTCTTTTCCTGAGCTTATCTTTTCATATTTCTTTTTCCCCTTTTTCTCATTTTAATTTAGTTATTTTCTTAATGGGCTAGGTCATTTGTTAGAGCCCTATAAATACTTTCTTTTAGCATTAGGTTTAGGAGTCCACACCCTTATTCCATTTTAGTTGCAATTTCAATTCATCGTTGTTTTATTTCTTTTGAAGTTTCTACCATGACTATGAGGAGCTAAGCCTCTTTGGCTTAGTCTGGCAATGGAAGCTTAAGTTTTGATTATTGGTTGTGAGGTTATGTTCCCTTTCTTAATTCCTATTGGATTATATTATCTCTTCTAAGCTTATTCCATTGGATCTCATTGATTGCACTAGCCCGCGCAACTAGTTGTTGTTGGTGATTTTCATATTGCTAGGATTAGGAAACTGTTGGGCTAACATCCTATTCCGCTGTAGCAACTACAATTTACATGCTCTGGTTGAAATTGTTCTATTGTAGGGAGAGATAATTACATGGTAAATGCATCTGAGCGAGCGTTCTGTGTATCCTGGTTAATTCTTATTTGTATTGCTGCCTTTGGGTTGAACCTTTAGTGGTACTAGGGTTATTCATTGGTAAGGGTTCTTTGTGGAAGGTTTCCCTCTGAATCTACAAAAGATCAGGACAGGAATAATCATAGGAAGGAATTGGAAGTAATCTAGGATCAACCAACCAAAACTTAAGTGGAAATTGCCTGGCTAAGTGTTTTCTCACATTTGATTGCATATTATTTATTCTGTTTTATTTCTTATTTGATTCAAACCTCAAAACCCCCCTTTTGTTACATTGTTCGATTGGTATTCGGTTATTGACAAGAAAATAAACGCTTGTGATTCTCTTGGGATTTCGACCCTTGCTTGCTTACTATACTAGTTTGAAAGTTGAGGTTTACTTTGATTTGGCATAACGACCCTAGGCCACGTCACCCACCCATCGACTTAAAGTATGTCGGGTTGTCCTTGTTTTTAAAGTTTTTACAACCATTACCTCGGTCTAGTGATATGCCCTCACTATCTATTTGAAGTGTTGGATTTTTATGGTTGGCCTTCATTGCTCAAACTTAAAGGTGTTTCCCATGCTCAGACGTGTCGCTTGCCAAACATTATTGTTATGACCCTTTGATCTCCTCCATGCGGAAAGCCCAGAGGCGGCCAGACGCGAAGGCACGGATCGTCGAGATCATAGTTGAAGAATGACGTTGTAGGAATGATCGTCACCAGGAAAGGTCGTGAAGAGTATCCGCTAAACGACGCGTCCAAAATGATCTTGTTTCCATAATTGTGATGCCCTTATTTCGAAAGGAATAAACCCGTCAGAGCCCACACATTATGAGATATATTGTTTCATGTGATTCAAATATTTCTTATTCCAAATAAGAAAATATTTTATCTTGTATATTTATCTGATCTTAGGCTTCAAGCCAGGATATTATCTTATTTTATGGTAAGTCCTATCTCTTCTAGGATTATCATTAGAACTTTATATAAAGAGGGTACCATGCAACCTCTTGAAAAAGAGACAAGCATACACTTACATTCATACTTTCAAATATTAATACAACTCTGATTTATTTTCTTGAAAGCTCGTTCTATTTTCACAACGTATAATCTTTGACTCCATACTCCACAATCAAAGCGGATTGCGTCACGATACAAAACCTACCCAAAGCACAAGCTAGCTATCTCCCTAGTCAACCAATGGAGCTCAGGGAAGACTGGAAGAGCATTTGTCCATCGCATAAATTTTAGGTAAGGTTGAGGACAACAATAACATGGTTTGGCTACATGGACATCGGACAACCACAATAGAATCCCTAACTTCATTTAAAATCAATTGTCGTACAAAGTCCCAAAGTCACCCATCGACTTGAAGTATGTCGGGTTGTCCTTGTTTTTCATCGAAATACGCAAAAACTTCAACAATCATTACCTCATCTCCACACTGCGGATGGAGAGAGATAAGGAGTACAAGATGCCAAAGGGCGAGTTATTCGGTCTATTGATATGCCCTCACAACATATTCGAAGTGTTGGATTTTTGGGGTTGGCCTTAATTGCTCAAATTTAAAGGTGTTTTTCATGCTTAGACGTGTCACTTGCCAAACATTATTGTTACGGCCCTTTGATCCCCTCCACGTGGAAAGCCTAGAGGCGTCCAGACACATAGGCACGAATCGTCGAGATCATTGTCAAAGAATGACATTGTAGGAATGACCGTCACCAGGAATGGCCGTGAAGAGTAGCCGCTAAACGACACATCCAAAAAGATCTTGTCTCCATAATTGCGATGCCTATATCTCGGAAGGGATTAACCCGTCAGGGCCCACACATTTTGAGATATATTGTTTCATGTGGTTCAAATATTTTTTATTCCATATAAGGAAATATTTTATCTTGTATATTTATCTTATCTTAGGCTCCAAGTCATGATATTATCTTATTTTTATGGTAAGTCCTATCTCTTCTAGGATTATAATTGGAACATTATATAAAGATGGTGCCAACCTCTTGTAAAAGAGATAAACATACACTTACAATCATACTTTCATAAATTAATACAATTCTGATTTATTCTCTTGAAAGATCGTTTTATTTTCACAACGTATAATCTTTGACTGCATACTCCACAATCAAAGCGGATTGCTTCACGATACAAAATCTACCCAAAACACAAGCTAGCTATCTCGCCTGTCAACCAATGGCTCAGGGAAGAGCGGAAGAACATTTGTCCATCACATAAAATTTAGGTAAGCTTCAGGACAACAATAATATGGTTTGGCTACATGGACCTCGGACAGCCACAATAGAATGCCTAACTTCATTTAAAATCATTTGTCGTACAAAGTCCCAAAGCCATCCATCGACTTGAAGTATGTTGGGTTGTGCTTGTTTTTCATCGGAATACGCAAAAA
Organism: Rheum nobile; assembly: GCA_027886185.1. Lineage (NCBI taxonomy): Eukaryota > Viridiplantae > Streptophyta > Magnoliopsida > Caryophyllales > Polygonaceae > Rheum > Rheum nobile. Next base: position 2,210,018 of record WOAB01000069.1, read on the forward strand.
CTTCAACAACCATTACCTCTTGTCCACACAACGGATGGGGGGAGATAAGGAGTACAAGATGCAAAAGGGCGGGTTATTCGGTCTCGTGATATGCCCTCACTACCTATTCGAAGTGTTGGATTTTTGGGGTTGGCCTGCATTGCTCAAACTTAAAGGTGTTTCCCATGCTCAGACGTGTCGCTTGCCAAACATTATTGTTACGGCCCTTTGATCCCCCCACATGGAAAGCCTAGAGGCGTCCAGACGCGTAGGCACGGATCGTCGAGATCATTGTTAAAGAATGACGTTGTGGGAATGATCATCACCAGGAATGGCCGTGAAGAGTAGCCGCTAAACGACACATCCAAAAAGATCTTGTCTCCATAATTGCGATGCCCATATCTCGGAAGGGATGAACCCGTCGGGGCCCACGCATTATGAGATATATTGTTTCATGTGGTTCAAATATTATTTATTCCATATAAGAAAATATTTTATCTTGTATATTTATCTTATCTTAGGCTCCAAGTCATAGTATTATCTTATTTTTTTGGTAAGTCCTATGTCTTTTAGGATTATCATTGGAACACTATATAAAGAAGGTCCCAACCTCTTGTCAAAGAGACAAGCATACGCTTACAATCATAGTTTCATAAAGTAATACAATTCTGATTTATTCTCTTGAAAGATCGTTTTATTTTCACAACGTATAATCTTTGACTACATACTCCACAATCAAAGCGGATTGCACCACGATACAAAATCTACCGAAAACACAAGCTAGCTATCTCCCCTGTCAACCAATGGCTCAGGGAAGAGCGAAAGAGCATTTGTCCATCGCATAAAATTAGGTAAGCTTGAGGACAACAATAATATGGTTTGGCTACATGGACCTCAGACAACCACAATAGAATCCCTAACTTCATTTAAAATCATTTGTCATACATAGTCCCAAAGCCATCCATCGATTTGAAGTATGTTGGGTTGTCCTTGTTTTTCATTGGAATACGCGGAAACTTCTACAACCATTACCTCCTCTCCACACTGCGGATGAGGGGAGATAAGGAGTACAAGATGCAAAAGGGCGGGTTATACGGTCTAGTGATATGCCCTCACTACCTATTTAAAGTGTTGGATTTTTGGGGTTGGCCTTCATTGGTCAAACTTAAAGGTGTTTCCCATGCTCAGACATGTCGCTTGCCAAACATTATTTTTACGACCCTTTGATCTCCTCCATGCGGAAAGCCTAGAGGCAGCCAGACGGGAAGGCACGGATCGTCGAGATCATAGTTGAAGAATGACATTGTACGAATGATCATCACCAGGAAAGGTCGTGAAGAGTAGCAGCTAAACGACGTGTCCAAAATGATCTTGTTTCCATAATTGTGATGCCATTGTCTCGAAAGGAATAAACCCGTCAGGGCCCACGCGTTATGAGATATATTGTTTCATGTGGTTCAATTATTTCTTATTCCAAATAAGAAAATATTTTATCTTGTATATTTATCTTATCTTAGGCTCTAAGCCATGATATTATTTTATTTTATGGTAAGTCGTATCTCTTCAAGGATTATCATTGGAACTTTATATAAAGAAGCTGCCTTGCAACCTCTTGAAAAAGAGACAAGCATACACTTACAATCATACTTTCATACATTAATACAATTCTGATTTATTCTCTTGAAAGCTCGTTTTATTTTCACAACATATAATCTTTGACTCCATACTCCACATTCAAAGCGGATTGCGTCACGATTCAAAATCTACCTAAAGCACAATCTAGCTATCTCCCCAGTCAACCAATGGAGCCCAGGGAAGAGCGAAAGAGCATTTGTCCATCGCATAAAATTTAGGTAAGGTTGAGGAAAACAATAACATGGTTTGGCTACATAGACGTCGGACAACCACAATAGAATCCCTAACTTCATTGAAAATCAATTGTCGTACAAAGTCCCAAAGCCACCCATCGACTTGAAATATGTCGGGTTGTCCTTGTTTTTAATCGGAATACGCGGAAACTTCAACAATCATTACCTCCTCTCCACACTGCGGATGTAGAGAGATAAGGAGTACAAGATGCCAACGGGCGGGTTATTCGGTCTAGTGATATTCCCTCACAACATATTCGAAGTGTTGGATTTTTGGGGTTGGCCTTCATTGCTCAAATTTAAAGGTGTTTCTCATGCTCAGACGTGTCACTTGCCCTTTGATCCCCTCCACGTGGAAAGCCCAGAGGCGTCCAGACGTGTAGGCACAGATCATCGAGATCAGTGTTAAAGAATGACGTTGTAGGAATGACCGTCACCAGGAATGGCCGTGAAGATTAGCCGCTAAACGACGCATCCAAAAAGATCTTGTCTCCTTAATTGCGATGCCCATATCTTGGAAGGGATGAACCCGTTAGGGCCAACGCATTATGAGATATATTGTTCATGTGGTTCAAATATTTTTTATTCCATATATAAGGAAATATTTTATCTTGTGATTTTATCTTATCTTAGGCTCCAAGTCATGATATTTTCTTATTTTTATGGTAAGTGCTATCTCTTCTAGGATTATCATTGGAACACTATATAAAGAAGGTGCCAACCTCTTGTAAAAGGGACAAGCATACGCTTACAATCATACTTTCATACATTAATACAATTCTGATTTATTCTCTTGAAAGCTCGTTTTATTTTCACAACGTATAATCTTTGACTGCATACTCCGCAATCAAAGAGGATTGCATCATGATACAAAATCTACCCAAAACACAAGCTAGCTATCTCCCCAGTCAACCAATGGCTCAGGGAAGAGCGGAAGAGCATTTGTCCATCGCATAAAATTTAGGTAAGGTTCAAGACAACAATAACATGGTTTGGCTACATGGACGTCAGACAGCCACAATAGATTCCCTAACTTCATTTAAAATCAACTGCCGTACAAAGTCCCAAAGCCACCCATCGACTTGAGGCATGTCGGGTTGTCCTTGGTTTTCATCGGAATACGCGGAAACATCCACAATCATTACCTCCTCTTCACATTGCGGATGCAGAGAGATAAGGAGTATAAGATGCCAAAGGGCAGGTTATTCGGTCTAGTGATATGCCCTCACAACATATTCGAAGTGTTGGATTTTTGGGGTTGACCTTCATTGCACAAATTTAAAGGTGTTTCTCATGCTCAGACGTGTCGCTTTCCAAACATTATTGTTACGGCCCTTTGATCCCCTCCTCGTGGAAAGCCCAGAGGCGTCTAGACGCACATGCACGGATCGTCGAGATTATTGTTAAAGAATGACGTTGTAGGAATGACCGTCACCAGCAATGGCCGTGAAGAGTATCCGCTAAACAACACATCCAAAAAGATCTTGTCTTCATAATTGCGAAGCCCATATCTCGGAAGGGATGAACCCGTCAGGGCCCACGCATTATGAGATACATTGTTTCATGTGGTTCAAATATTTTTTATTCCATATAAGGAAATATTTTATCTTGTATATTTATCTTATCTTAGGCTCCAAGTCATGATATTATCTTATTTTTATGATAAGTCCTATCTGTTCTAGGATTATGATTGGAACACTATATAAAGAAGGTGCCAACCTCTTGTAAAAGGGACAAGCATACGCTTACAATCAAACTTTCATACATTAACACAATTCTGATTTGGTCTCTTGAAAGCTTGTTTTATTTTCACAACGTATAATCTTTGACTGCATACTCCACAATTAAAGTGGATTGCATCACGATACAAAATCTACCCAAAACACAAGCTAGCTATTCCCGAGTCAACCAATGGCTCAGGGAAGAGCATTTGTCTATCGCGTAAAATTTAGGTAAGGTTGAGGACAACAATAACATGGTTTGGCTACATGGACGTCAGACATCCACAATAGAATCTCTAACTTCATTTAAAATCAATTGTCGTACAAAGTCCCAAAGCCACCCATCGACTTGAAGTATGTCGGGTTATCCTTGTTTTTCATCGGAATACGCGGAAACTTCAACAATCATTACCTCCTCTCCACACTACGGATGTAGAGAGATAAGGAGTACAAGATGCCAAAGGGCGTGTTATTCGGTCTAGTGATATGCCCTCACAACATATTCGAAGTGTTGGATTTTTGGGGTTGGCCTTCATTGTTCAAATTTAAAGGTGTTTCTCATGCTCAGACGTGTCGCTTGCCAAACATTATTGTTACGGCCCTTTGATCCCCTCCACGTGGAAAGCCAAGAGGCGTCCAGATGCGTAGGTACGGATTGTCGAGATCATTGTTAAAGAATGACGTTGTAGGAATGACTGTCACCAAGAATGGCCATGAAGAGTAGCCGCTAAACGACACATCCAAAAAGATCTTGTCTCTATAATTGCAATGCCCATATCTCGGAAGGGATGAACCCGTCAAGGCCCATGCATTATGAGATATATTGTTTCATGTGGTTCAAATAATTTTTATTCCATATAAGGAAATATTTTATCTTGTGAATTTATCATATCTTAGGCTCCAAGTCATGATATTATCTTATTTTTATGGTAAGTCCTATCTCTTCTAGGATTATCATTGAAACACTATATAAAGAAGGTGCCAACCCCTTGTAAAAGAGACAAGCATACGCTTACAATCATACTTTCATACATTAATACAATTCTAATTTATTCTCTTGAAAGGTCATTTTATTTTCACAACGTATAATCTTTGACTGCATACTCCACAATCAAAGCGAATGGCATCACGATACAAAATCTACCCAAAACACAAGCTAGCTATCTCCCCAGTCAACCAATGGCTCAAGGAAGAGCGGAAGAGCATTTGTCCATCGCATAAAATTTAGGTAAGGTTGAGGACAACAATAACATGGTTTGGCTACATGGACGTCAGACATCCACAATAGAATCTCTAACTTCATTTAAAATCAATTGCCGTACAAAGTCCCAAATCCACCCATCGACTTGAAGTATGTCGGGTAGTCCTTGTTTTTCATCGGAATACGCGGAAATTCAACAATCATTACCTCCTCTCCAAACTGTGGATGGAGAGAGAGAAGGAGTACAAGATGCCAAAGGGCGTGTTATTCGGTCTAGTGATATGCGCTCACAACATATTCGAAGTGTTGGATTTTTGGGATTGGCCTTCATTGCTCAAATTTAAAGGTGTTTCTCATGCTCAGACGTGTCACTTGCCAAACATTATTTTTACGGCCCTTTGATCCCCTCCACGTGGAAAGCCCAGAGGCGTCCAGACGCGTAGGCACGGATCGTCGAAATCATTGTTAAAGAATGACGTTGTAGGAATGACTGTCACCAGGAATGGCCATGAAGAGTAGCCGCTAAACGACACATCTAAAAAGATCTTGTCTCTATAATTGCGATGCCCATATCTCGGAAGGGATGAACCCGTCAAGGCCCACGCATTATGAGATATAATGTTTCATGCGGTTCAAATATTTTTTATTCCATATAAGGAAATATTTTATCTTGTATATTTATCATATCTTAGGCTCCAAGTCATGATATTATCTTATTTTTATGGTAAGTCCTATCTCTTCTAGGATTATCATTGAAACACTATATAAAGAAGGTGCCAACCTCTTGTAAAAGAGACAAGCATACGCTTACAATCATACTTTCATACATTAATACAATTCTAATTTATTCTCTTGAAAGCTCATTTTATTTTCACAACGTATAATCTTTGACTGCATACTCCACAATCAAAGCGGATTACATCATGATACAAAATCTACCCAAAACACAAGCTAGCTATCTCCCCAGTCAACCAATGGCTCAAGGAAGAGCGAAAGAGAATTTGTCCATCTCATAAATTGAGGACAACAATAACATGGTTTGGCTACATGGACGTCGGACAACCACAATAGAATCCCTCACTTCATTTAAAATTATTTGTCATACAAAGTCCTAAAGCCACTCATCAACTTGAAGTATGTCGGGTTGTCCTTGTTTTTCATCGGAATACGCAGAAACTTCTACAACCATTACCTCCTCTCTATACTGCGGATGGGGGGAGATAAGGAGTACAATACGCCAAAGGGCGGGTTATTCGGTCTAGTGATATGCCCTCACTACCTATTTGAAGAGTAGCCGCTACATGACGCATCCAAAAAGATCTTGTTTCCATAATTGTGATGCCCTTATCTCGGAAGGAATAAACCCGTCAGGGCCCACGCATTATGATATATATTGTTTCATGTGGTTCAAATATTTCTTATTCCAAATAAGAAAATATTTATCTTGTATATTTATCTTATCTTAGGCTCCAAGCCATTATATTATCTTATTTTATTATAAGTCCTATCTCTTCTAGGATTATCATTGGAACTTTATATAAAGAAGGTGCCATGGAACCTCTTGAAAAAGAGACAAGCATACACTTACAATCATACTTTCATACATTAATACCATTCTGATTTATTGTCTTAAAAGCTCATTTTATTTTCACAACGTATAATCTTTGACTCCATACTCCACAATCAAAGCGGATTCCGTCATGATACAAAATCTACCCAAAACACAAGCTAGCTATCTCCCCAGTCAAACAATGGAGCTTAGGGAAGAGCGGAAAAGCATTTGTCCATCGCATAAAATTTAGGTAAGGTTGAGGACAACAATAACATGGTTTGGCTACATGGACGTCGGACATACACAATAGAATCCCAAACTTCATTTAAAATCAATTGTCGTACAAAGTCCCAAAGCCACTCATCGACTTGAAGTATGTCGGGTTGTCCTTGTTTTTCATCGGAATACGCGGAAACTTCAACAATCATTACCTCCTCTCCACATTGCGGATGGAGGGAGATAAGGAGTACAAAATGCCAAAGGGCGGGTTATTCAGGTTAGTGATATGCCCTCACAACATATTCGAAGTGTTGGATTTTTGGGGTTGGCCTTCATTGCTCAAATTTAAAGGTGTTTCTCATGCTCAGACGTGTCGCTTGCCAAACATTATTGTTACGACCCTTTGATCTCCTCCACGTGGAAAACCCAGAGACGTCCAGACGCGTATGCACGGATCGTCGAGATCATTGTTAAAGAATGACGTTGTAAGAATGACCGTCACCAGGAATGGCCGTGAAAAGTAGCCGCTAAACGACGCATCCAAATAGATATTGTCTCCATAATTGCGATGCCCATATCTCGGAAGGGATGAACCCGTCAGGGCCCACGCATTATGAGATATAGTGTTTCATGTGGTTCAAATATTTTTTGTTCCATATAAGGAAATATTTTATCTTGTATATTGATCTTATCTTAGGCCCCGAACCATGATATTATCTTATTTTTTGGTAAGTCCTATCTCTTCTAGGATTATCATTGGAACACTATATAAAGAAGGTGCCAACCTCTTGTAAAAGAGACAAGCATACGCTTACAATCATACTTTTATACATTAATACAATTCTGATTTATTCTCTTGAAAGCTCATTTTATTTTCACAACGTATAATCTTTGACTGCATACTCCACAATTAAAGAAGAATGCGTCATGGTACAAAATCTACCCAAAACACAACCTAGCTATCTCCCTAGTCAACCAATGGAGCTCAGGGAAGAGTGGAAGAGCATTTGTCCATCGCATAAAATTTAGGTAAGCTTGAGGACAACAATAATATGGTTTGGCTACATGGACGTCGGACAACCACAATAGAAACCCTAACTTCAGTTAAAATCATTTGTCGTACAAAGTCCCAAAGCCACCCATTGACTTGAAGTGTGTCGGGTTGTCCTTGTGTTTTATCGGAATACGCGGAAACTTCTACAACCATTACCTCCTCTCCACACTGCGGATGGGGGGAGATAAGGAGTACAAGATGCCAAAGGGCGGGTTATTCGGTCTAGTGATATGCCTTCACTACCTATTTGAAGTGTTGGATTTTTGGGGTTGGCCTTCATTGCTCAAACTTAAAGGTGTTTTTCATGCTCAGACGTGTCGCTTGCCAAACATTATTGTTACGACCCTTTGATCCCCTCCACGTGGAAAGCCCAGAGGCGTCCAGACGCAAAGGCACAGATTGTCGAGATTATTGTTTAGGAATGACATTGTAGGAATGTCTGTCAATAGGAATGGCCGTGAAGAGTAGCTGCTAAACGAACCGTCCAAAAAGATCTTGTTTCCATATTTGCGATGCCCTTATCTCGGAAGGAATGAACCCGTCAGGGCTCACGCATTATGAGATATAATGTTTCATGTTGTTCAAATTTTTTTTGTTTCATATAAGGAAATATTTTATCTTGTATATTTATCTTATCTTAGGCCCCAAACCATGATATTATCTTATTTATATGGTAAATCCTATCTCTTCTAGGATTATCATTGAAACTCTATATAAAGAAGGTGTCAACCTCTTGTAAAAGAGACAAGCATACGCTTACAATCATACTTTCATACATTAATACAATTCTGATTTTTTCTCTTGAAATCTCATTTTATTTTCACAACGTATATTCTTTGACTCCATACGTCCACATACAAAGCGGATTGCATCACAATACAAAATCTAACCAAAACACAAGCTAACTATCTCCCCAGTCAATCAATGGAGCTCAGGGATAAGCGGAAGAGCATTTGTCCATCGCACAAAATTTTGACTGATTGGGTATAATACAATATAGCTTATTAGACCGTATGTAATGATTCATGTGGGGTAATTAAGCAGTCCCATCAAGTTTGAGATCCACACACAAGAAAAAAATCCTATCACATTGTACAGCAGCCGATGTGTAGCTATTTAGCTCATAAACTGATCGATCATATAAACATTTTAAATTTACCTTAACTATTAAGGGCATGTCTTTGGATTTATATATTGCTACTACTACTAGTACAGGATTTCTCATAGATAGCACTAAAATTATAGCACTATTAAAAACCGCTATAAAAAAGAAAAACGCTTAGTGATTTACTCAAACAACCACTAAGATTAAATAGTTTTTAATTTTCTAAAAAAAATTGCATTATCTTAGCGCTCTTTTTAAAAGAGCTCTAAGAATTATAATATACTCTTAGCGTTTTTTTTTCCGGTTTTTTCGCCTGATATCCCTGAGGTTTGGCGAAATTCGCGAGGTATCCCAAACATTTACCTATTTCGCGTGGTACTCTCGAGTTTTTTTTTCCGCCAAATACCCAAATGTTATTTTTCTAACATTTTCATTAAAAACAAAAAAAGAAACAATAATAAAAAAAAGAGCCAAATCTGGTCTCGTCTTCTCCGGAGAAACTCTACCTCCGGTGAACATCATCGCCGCCATACTCTGTCTCACCGGCGACGAAGAAGTTTGCCGAAGAAATTGCTCTCCGGCTACCCCCGATGAGCTCCAGTCATGAGACCTTTTCGTTGAAGTTGTTGCAAATTGGGGAAAAATAGCATAATCGATCCCGTTCTCGTCGGCAACCTTCCATGTCGGTACCACTCGGAAAACCTTCGATGGCAGCATATAGCTTTTCCGATTACTCGTTAGCGCCGACGATAGAGACGAGGAGGAAGATACCGTCACGGGATTCGGCGACATAAATCTGACCGGTCCGTCTTCCGGATCGTCCTCTTCCTCGTCGTTGATACTTTCATCGGAGCTTTCAATCGATCTCGTTCTCTGTCCCGCTCCGACCGGTCCCGCTCCGATCTTTCCTTCTCCTGATCTCTATCCCTTTTCCCGGTCCGATCTCTAAACCTCGCCGTTTCTTGCAATCCAAAGGCCCGTCGTCCTCTGCAAGACAAAAGAAAGAAAGAGAGATGAAAATCAGGTACCGACATGGAGGTTGTTGGTGGACGACGGCGGCGATGATGTTCACCGGAGGTAGAGTTTCCCCGGAGAAGACGAGACCAGATTTGGCTCTTTTTTTTATTATTGTTTCTTTTTTTGTTTTTAATGAAAATGTTAGAAAAATAACATTTGGGTATTTGGCGGAAAAAAAACAAAACTCGAGAGTACCACGCGAAATAGATAAATGTTTGGGGTACCTCGCGAATTTCGCCAAACCTCAGGGGTACCAGGCGAAAAAACCTTTGGATAAATCTAATCCATGGGTGATAGAGTATTTATAGGGCTTTAATAGATCTCTCAAAACCCTATCGATTGATATAAAATTTGGCCCAAAACGATCCCGAATCGGATCTCAATTTCCATCTAAACCGAAAACGCGTTTGGGTATTTCGCTGCCTTATCGGGTAAAATTCGATTTTGTTTGGGGATGAATCTACCCAATTCTAGTGTGTATGTGCAAGATATTGTGTTACCTAAATTGCCCAATGGTTAATCTTCAAAAACGCCCAAATTTTGGTACCCAAATCCTCCATGGAAGGAAACTTGCCATATATGGAGGTGGGAGGTTGAAGACAACCCACTTTTTGGGTATTTACACACGCCCCCACACTTTTGGCCTAATTGCACATTTTCGCTCAACTTTCTAAAGTTGTGGCCAAAATGCCCTTATTTTACTTTTCAAAAATTCTAAAAATTACCCAAACTTATTTATTTTATTATACTAAGCTTATATAATTATTTTAACCCAAAATTAAGATGTAGGAAAATTAATTTAGGTTAAAATTAAGCTTAGGTCACATCTTCTTATAAAATTAACCATATTCAAATCTTGATTAACACTTTGCTAATCTTAATTCAAATAATCTAGGTTAAAATTGATAAGTTTTATTTAAATTAATATTAACATAATTTAAATATATCATGACTTAAAAAGGTAACCTATCTAAGTTAATTATTATGTTATCCCTACATTGATAAACATAATAATTATTATAACCTTTATTATTATCTCCAAAGATTCCTAAAACCACATACATGATTATACATAATTATTTATTTATACCCCTACTATTATATCTCATTTGATAATTTGTACAAAAATTATCTTGACCTAACTTTTGAACTTAAGTTAATGAAATTAAATTTAAATTATCTCCTCTAATTAAAATAAAATAAATTTCATACCTTTTATTATTATCTAATTTAAATTACCATATTATCCTTCTGGTTAAAGTGGGATTTTCAGTTTAGTGAGGAGCTCTACTTCATTTATTTGCTTCCACCTATCATTTTTAATGTTGGGTAAATCAGTTTCCTTTTGATATGTAATTATGTCTAAGTATGCATACATATCACATAAGAATGCTGTAATTGGCTCAATTATAATTACTATACTCTAGCACTTGTGTTTTATATTCCTTGTATGATGTTAATCAACTAATTAAAGTTCCGTGTTTATGGTGATCATGTACCTTATTTCAACTAGTTAATGGACACAGTATCATATTTCATTCTTCTGGACACATTATCAGATTGTTTATCTAAGTGTTTTAGTTAGCCTTTCTTTAACTGTTGTTGGTTCCTTTCCAGTTTCAGGTCAAGAAAAAACAATTCTTCAAGAACTTCTCGGTCATTCTATTGTTTGGGATACTTGGGACCATAATTTCCTTCTGCCTTTTATCACTGGGTAATATATGCAATTTTTTTGTCTTCACTTGACTTCTTAATCTTGAATTTTTGACACAAATGATCAAGCAATATAAGAATTACTAAATTTAGTATGTTGTCCTAGAAGCTTTCAGGTGCTTTTCTGCTGTTCAAATGGATTGGTGTGACACAGCTGGATGTGCTAGATTATTTGGGTAATTCATAATTCTGGCGTTGAGAACTTTTCTACTCTTGTTGATCAATGTTACCTTGGTATATTGTACACTAATTAATCAATTACTGAAAATCCACAGCTATTGGTGCAATATTATCGGCCATAGATTTGGTTTGTACCTTGCAGGTAGACAATAAAAATTTCCCAAGTTACCTCATTATTCTTTATACATAGTCACACACCTTCAACTATAGTGTTGTTGAATGCTTTTGGTTTCCCAAGCTGCTAATACTGACGTGTACTTACCGTTCTTGTGTTTCTTTATTAGCATCTTTGCTTTCGGATTCTGTGATTGGAAATCCTAGAATGGGAGCCAGAATAGGAAGAGGATCACATGTACAATTTTCTCTTTGATTCTTGAATCAGAAGATGATGTTCTTACGCGGTTTTTAGTCCTAGAATTGGATCTTGTTACCGTGTTTTTTTCCTATGAAACTGTTGGTGATTTTAGTGTCATCGGTCATTTAGTGTAGTTGCGATTCGCTCATAACTTAAGGAGTTCGTTCGGCGCATAACGAGTCTCGGGGGTGCGGGGTGCACACTCGTGTGCGTGGTTTCGGACTCGGAGTTACGAGACGTGTCGGGGTTCAAGAGGCGGACACCGAGAAGGTGTTTTCGGAGGTCCTAAGGACGTGCACGGTTTGTGACAAACCGTGCATGTGGGGACAAACCGTGCCAGGGCAAAGCCGCATGGTTTGTGGCACGGTTTGTCACAAACCGTGCGGTGTCCCAGAACTTGTTTCTGGCTCTCTGGAGGACCGCACGGTTTAGGGCACGGTTTGTTATAAACCGTGCCTCTTGCCGGGAAGGTAGTTTTGGCGGTTTTTGGCGGGTTTTTAACTAACTTAACCGCTAAAACTACTTTTTAACCTCTTAAACCGACTTATAACTGCCTAAATTCCTATGCTCTATATAAGAGCGGGTTTGGGGCAAGTCTTTGGTACGCGAGAACTTACGATCTCTCTATATCGAACAAAACCGAAAACTTCAAGTGTTCTCTTTTGATTTGCCTGAATCATTAGAGGTGGGATTGTCTTATCCCGGATCAGATTTCGTGTAACCCGAGGCAACAAGTATAGGGTCAAAATGATGATTTTGGAAAGTGTTCAAAACATGATTCAATTGATATCCAAGACAACCGAAGATTGATCAACAAGCAACCCTTCTACAACATTCAAAATCAAAATTTTCGTGGTTGATCAATGGAGGCTGCTTCCGTTCGTGAGATGACATCCAAGTTCGGGAAATTGGAGAAGTTCGAGGGCATGGACTTCCGGAGATGGCAAAAGAAGATGCACTTCATCCTCACGACGCTCAAGGTGGTGTACGTTCTGAGTATGCCGATGTTACCGGTGTCGGAGAATCCGGAGAATGAGCCCTTCGAGGAGACAAGGAAGTGCAACAAATGGAAAATGGCAAGATCAATTAATTAATGGTCATGTGCGGTAGTAGTTGGCTATCAAATTTATTTGACAAGCCACACATTCTAATCACGATAAAGGCCAATGCTTATAAAGCATGATTGGTGGTGATTTGGGGCCGTGGAAATGGAGGTTTCATACCTCTATGTTATTTATGTATTGGATATATACATATTTATGTAAGACTGGTTTTTATATGGTCTTGGATGTGGTATTAAATGTGCAAAGTGGATTGATATTTCATTCATGTGCGGTTATGCGAAGGCCGTGAGATTTAAGCCATGTTGATGGTTTTGAGATATATGCAAAATATTGTGTAATCTCTGGACGTGTATACGTATAACATATATTTATATATATGGATAAGAATTAAATTCTTGTTGGTGTCATGTATTGTATGCTAATCGCATATAGTGGCAGTTGAAATCTCGTACGAGGATGTTTATCTACAATATACATGAAACCTCGTATGAGTGAAATATGTGTATAGTACCATTAAATTGGTGGAAGCACATGTGTATGACCATAGAAAATTTTGGCCATGGTATGGTCATGATATGACCATGATACAAGTCACATTAGTTCAAATTCCCATTATATGTGACTAGATGATCAAAATAATGATCATGATATTTTAACTTAAATAGTTAAATGGGTGAATGAGTAATGTATGAAATTTTGTTTCCTCATGTGGATATATATGTATGTATATAAGAATATATAACATTATCATAACTTAAGTCTCAAGAGACTAAGGACAAGAATCTCATGAAGTAGATGAGGTCTTGTGTGTTTTTATGAAGTCTACTATGCTTTGCATAGATTACTCATGTTTCTAGATTACTTGATTCAGGTCTACTGTATTTAATACAGATTACTTGATGAAAAGTCTACTAGGTTGACCAGATTACTTTTTAGTCTACTGGTCATGTTATGCCCTATAGTATAGTTATACTGATTGGCTAAAACTTGACTCTACTGTTTCCAAACAGATTAGTCATTAGACCCTACTGTACTCTGTATAGACTGGTCGGTTATTTATTTTTTAAATATGTTTTGCGATTTATGGTGTGCGTTCTATTATCCTGATTATTCTCGTTATTGTTATGTGTATTTACTACATGCTAAAGACGAGGCCCTAGATAAATTTAAGGTTTATAAAACCGAGGTTGAATTGCAAAAAAATGACTTGATTAAGAAACTACGCACCGATAGAGGTGGAGAATTTTATGATCCTGTGTATTTCCAATCCGTAGGCATTATACATGAGACTACGGCTCCCTACACGCCACAACAAAATGGTGTGACAGAGAGGAAGAATAGAGTCCTAAAAGAAATGGTTAATTCCATGTTATCCTACTCGGGATTGAGTGACGGATTTTGGGGTGAAGCCATGTTAACAGCTTGTTATTTATTAAATAGGGTTCCTAACAAAAGGAACAAGGTCACCCCTTATGAACTTTGGTACAAAAGGAAACCAAGCTTGAATTATCTTCGAGTTTGGGGATGTAGGGCGGTCGTTAGACTACCCCAGCCCAAGATTAAAACCTTGGGGGAAAGAGGTATTGATTGCATCTTTATTGGATATACTGAGCATTCCAAGGCTTATAGGTTCTATGTGATAGAGCCTAATGATTCTATTTCGGTTAACACCGTGATTAAGTCGAGAGATGCAATATTTGATGAGAATCGAATCTCGTACATACCTAGACCAAAGGATTTGGTTCCTAGTACAAGTGGAACTAAAGAAGGAGACGGTTCGGTCGTGCCTTCTAATGAGTCACCTATGCTCCGTAGGAGCAAGCGAGGGAGGATTGGAAAATCTTTCGGTCCAGATTTCCAAGTTTACTTGGTTGAAGGATCTAGAGATGAAGTAGGATTCCAATATTCATATTGTTATCATGTTGATGAGGATCCTAGGACTTTTAATGAGGGAATGAGGTCTCAAGATGTTGCATTTTGGAAAGAAACAATAAATGATGAGATGGATTCCATCTTGGGAAATAACACATGGGTCTTAACGGATCTCCCACCGGGTTGCAAGCCTTTGGGCTGCAAGTGGATCTTCAAAAGGAAGATGAAAGTCGATGGTACTATTGACAAGTTTAAAGCTCGATTGGTTATCCAAGGCTTTAGACAAAAGGAAGGTATTGATTATTTCGATACCTATGCTCCGGTTGCTAGGATCTCCACCATTAGGTTGTTGATTGCCTTGGCGGCTATTAACGATCTTGTGATTCACCAAATGGATGTCAAAACGGCATTCTTAAATGGTGATTTAGAGGAGGAGGTGTACATGAAGCAACCTGAAGGGTTTGTTATGCCCGGTAATGAGCAAAAGGTGTGTAAGTTGGTAAAGTCATTGTATGGGCTAAAGCAAGCACCTAAGTAGCGGCATCAAAAGTTTGATGAGGTTGTCTTGTCGAGCGGATTCGAGTTAAATCAGTCGGACAAGTGTGTATACAACAAGTTTGATAAATCCGGGAATGGAGTAATCATTTGCTTGTATGTTGATGACATGTTGATCTTTGGTACAGATAAAAAACAAGCGGACCTTACAAAGGCCTTTTTGTCATCAAGCTTTGCTATGAAAGACATGGGAGAGGCGGATGTGATCCTTGGTATTAGGATCGAACGTGAGAATAAGGGACTCTCTTTGTCACAATCTCATTACATTGAGAAAGTGCTTAAGAAGTTAAATTGTGAGACTTGTTCTCCGGTTAGCACTCCTATGGATCAGAGTGTGAAGCTTATGCCCAATTCGGGTAAAGCTGTATCACAACTCGAGTACTCACAAGTGATTGGATGCTTAATGTATGCCATGACGAGCACAAGGCCGGATATTGCTTTTGCGGTAGGCAAGTTGAGTAGATACACTAGTAATCCTAGTACTCATCATTGGCAAGCAATAAAGCGGGTACTCAAGTACTTAAAGGGAACCATGAATTATGGTTTGTCATATGTCGGATTTCCTTCGATTCTAGAAGGGTATTCAGATGCGAGTTGGATCACTAATATAGAAGATCATTCTTCTACTAGTGGTTGGGTATTCTTGCTTGGGGGAGGTGCCATTTCATGGCCTTCTAAAAAGCAAACTTGCATTACAAGTTCGACTATGGAATCAGAATTCGTAGCATTGGCCGCTGCCGGTAGAGAGGTGGAATGGCTAAGGAACGAAGTCTACGAGATTCCTTTGTGGCCGAAATCGGTGTCACCCATTTCTATCCATTGTGATAGTCAAGCTACTTTGGCTAAGGCTTATAGCCAAGTGTATAATGGTAAGTCGCGACACCTGGGCGTTAGAAATAGCGCGGTACGTGAGTTGATCACTCATGGGGTGATTACTATTGAGTTTGTTTGGTCTCAACAAAATTTGGCGGACCACTGGACAAAGGGGTTAGCCAGGGACTTGGTGATCAAGTCGGTTATCGGGATGGGTTTAAAGCCCGTTTAAAATCTCTAATGGTAGGATACCCAATTCCCCTCTAATATGACGTTGGAGTCTGAATTCAATGTGGAAAGCCTACACTTAGAGTTTGGAGCACATGTTTATACTTCATCCCAAGGTATGTGCTTGGACCTGCAAGTAAAGTTAGGTTGAAGATTCTCTTCTTAATGGATCTTTTGGAAAAATGCATTTGTAGGTGCATGATTAAAAGAATCCACCTATACGAGCGTGAAGTGGTGCCGCTTCAACTAGCCCGGGTTTGGCTTTGTATGCGTTCGTGAATGGATAAGGACACATGGCTAGAATAGTGTCACATTAGCACTTGAAGTAGTGTAGAAACTTGTGTGTGTTTGTATCTTCAGGTAGTCAAATGAGTTGATGGGTTCGATCCTTTGGACACCCTAATTCTCGCTTATTTGGAATGTGTACTACACTAATGTGGAAATTCAATCCTAAGGACATTTTCATTTATGCATGAGTTTGTGTTTGATGTATGTATAGTGAATCAAGGATTACACTAAAATGGGGGAGGAATGTTGGTGATTTTAGTGTCATCGGCCATTTAGTGTAGTCGGGATTCGCTCAAGACTTAAGGAGTTCGTTCGGCGCATAACGAGTCTCGGAGGTGCAGAGTGCACACTCGTGTGCGTGGTTTCGGACTCAGAGTTACGAGACGTGTCAGGGTTCAAGAGGCGGACACCGAGAAGGTGTTTTCGGAGGTCCTAAGGACATGCACGGTTTGTGACAAACCGTGCATGTGGGGACAAACCGTGCCAGGGCAAAACAGAAGCCGGATTTGGCTTCTGTAAAGCCGCACGGTTTGTGGCACGGTTTGTCACAAACTGTGCGGTGTCCCATAACTTGTTTCTGGCTCTCTGGAGGCCGCACGGTTTAGGGCATGGTTTGTTACAAACCGTGCCTCTTGCCGGGAAGGTAGTTTTGGCGGTTATTGGCGGGTTTTTAACTAACTTAACCGCTAAAACTACTTTTTAACCTCCTAAACCGACTTATAACTGCCTAAATTCCTATGCTCTATATAAGAGCGGGTTTGGGGCAAGTCTTTGGTATGCGAGAACTTACGATCTCTCTATATCAAACAAAACCGAAAACTTCAAGTGTTCTATTTGATTTGCCTGAATCATTAGAGGTGCGATTGTCTTATCCCGGATCGGATTTTGTGTAACCCAAGGCAACAAGTATAGGGTCAAAATATTGATTTTGGAAAGTGTTCAAAACACGATTCAATTGATATCCAAGACAACCGAAGATTGATCAACAAGCAACCCTTCTACAACAGAAACTTCTGGCCGTCTTCGGTGATGAAGAAATGGCTGAACATCAAACCTCAGATGCATCATTTTAGCGAGGATGACTTTGATACTGAATCCGAGAGTGAAGATGATGGTATCTTATTCGTTGTGTTCCTTTGATACTAATAATGTATTCCATTACTTTTCTTCTGCTAAATTTCTGCATCCAAAACTCCTTTACAGCGAGCTCTGTCAAAGACACCAAATGTTTTTTACAGATGAAGATTGCTAGTAAAACTCCAGGAAAACAATCTCAATTCGCAACTCAAACATCGGGTAATACAGATTGTGTTTTTACATTTTGGAGAAAAACTTTACCCTTGTATTGTTTAAATATTGTAGTAGCAAATTTCTGTCACCTCAATAAATAAATGACAACGATGACGATAACATGTAACTCCGGCGAACGTTGATCCTTCACATCCCTATTTCAGTGCCCTGTAAACATAGAGAAAGACCAAAGGCGGGGCTTTTCCCCCCGTTTCACCTCCGACTCTCAAGTCAGTAAGGAGGCAGGGAGAAAAATGAAAAACGTTGAATTGAATCAGAGAGAGAGAGAGTGAGGTTAAGGTTTTGTGGATAATTAATACCTCTTTATTTTAGTAAATAAATTAAATTACCTCATGGACCTCCATAATAGCACAAAATCCCATTAAATGTGATAGCTGAAAATTTAAATAAGGATAATAAAGAAAAGATAGTTAAATATTTAAGGTGATATTTTTACCTCCACAAATGCCCCTCGGACTTTCGATGCTAATCGAGGGTCGGAAGCCCAAAAAATTACTTCAATAGCCTATTTTGAGCCCTTCAGAAAGGCCCAAGAGTCTGCCAAATTGTCTTCTAGGGTTGGAATAATTTGAGCAAGTGAGCGCGAGACAACAACAATTTCGCACGGCCATGTTTTTTAACGCACGGCCCATACGTTGCTCTCAAACAAATGGCATGAAATTATAAGAAAGGAAACGCATGGCCGTGCGGTTGACCGCAAGACTTACGTGATTTTTTCCGAGAGATTGTGCACGGTCGTGCGGATGGCCACACGGCCCGTGCGTTGGCTACGACTTGGATTTTTATCTATTGTCCAAGGGGAACGCACGGCCGTGCGGTTTACCGCACGGCCCGTGCGCTGGCTACGGCCTGCAATTAGTTTTTGTCTGAAAGAGAACGCACGGCCCGTGCATTGGATACGACTTAGCAATTAATTTAAATAGATGAAGGCAAACTTTTACCGAGTCTTGTCATACAACCATGTGTGAAGAGGCACGGTCTCGTGCGCTTGCCCCGGTACCTTGTCGTCTGTGATGCATGACCGATGCGGTTGTTTTGGTAGCTCGTGCCCATAGTGCATAACAGATGTAATGGTTTTGAAAGCTTCTGTCCGGGGTGCATAACCGATGCGATGGTTTTGACAGCTTGTGTCCAAAGTGCATAACCGATGCGATGGTTTTGACAACTTGTGTCCATAGTGCATAACCGATGCAATGGTTTTGGCAACTTGTGTCTAGGGTGCATAACCAATGCAATGGTTTTGACAACTTGTGTCCTTTTGGCCTGGAGGCAAATTGAATAGAGACTTGATTGATGGCAGCTCGTGCCCCTGCCGCTAATAAAGATTGATGGCACCTTGTGCCCCTGTGCCCCGAAGGCTAATAAAGATTGATGGCAGCTCGTGTCCATGTAGTTGTAGGAGAGCTGCATAAAAGTTAACACCAAACTAGCGACTTTCTAGTTCATGATTCAACTTGTAAATTTGTTAACTCAACCGGATTAATTTTTAAAATTGAATCTCGTATTTCATGCTCGACTTAAACGTCCAAATTACTCTCACATAAATAAGACGAGCTCTCAATTGATTCGATGCTTTTTCATGGATTTAAGAGAAAGCACTGAAAACTTAGTTGTTGAGTTCTCTTTTGTTGGCCATTGTCGTTGTTAAATATCATATGAGGACCCTAGTTGCCCCAAACATTAGCTTCAACATCACGAATTTCGACCCTTTATGTCCAACACTCGGATCCCACATTCATGGGGTTGATAATCTTTGTCATTCAGATCTAATATCTGGATTTAAGTAGTGATTTGCTCCCGAGTTCGTATCGACATGGTACAAACATATAATATTCATCAAACGGAAAGGATAGGAATGTTGGGCTTTTAAGCCCCAGATGCCAGTCAACCAAGGTGGACACGTTTCATTATTCGGTGTAGCAAGTCAGATTGAGTTTATTGAACTTCGGTGGAATTGAGCTCTGAACCCGTTAAACATCAAACTGCCAAATCCATGTAGCCAACATTAAGGCTCCAGAACTGCTGAAGTTGGCCTTTTTAATTAAGTTCTCTTGTTCATCACTTATATATACCGTCGTCAAGCCATGTTCAATCCCAAGGAAAACCCCTTTCAAGCCATTTAATCTAAAACTTGACCACACCATCTTGTTCCTCATGCTCGAGTTAGTTGAACCCAACACTCGAATAGTCTTAAACCATCTCCATATGACATCAAATCACTTCCAAACTTGCTCATGTTGTGCACAGAAAACCAAGGAACCATGCCATTTTGAATCGTGTTTCCGAAGTCGGCGAATGATCCTAACCGCCGTGATAGCTCCATGACCCCCTTGATGACGGCGAAGGACGAAGATGAAGGTGCGCTCAAATGGCCCAGTAACAAGAGCTCGCGCAAGGGCAATGGAGCGAGCAACACAATCATTAGTCTTGCGGGCGCACGCAAGTGACACGGGTTCATCTAGTCCTAAATGGGTCCTTCTTTTGACCTATGAAGGATTAAGTGAGGTTCCGCTTTAGTCGCCCCCGCCAAGGAGAGCCAGACGAACAGACAACAACTGGCTCTACAGGAAGTTTTCCGCGATCACGGCAGACGTCGCCGCGACCGCGGAAAAATAGCTGAGTTACAAGAGTTTACAAGAACTTTTTCGCGATCGCGGAAGTATTTCCGCGACCGCGGAAACGACGCCGATTTCAGAGTCTTTACAGGAACTTTTCCGCGATCGTGGAGGCATTTGCCGCGATCGCGGAAACGAGGCCGAACGTCTCGTCTTACAGGAACTTTTCCGCGATCGCAGAATCCTTTTCCACGACCGCGGAAACGAGCCCGAGCGTTCACTATTTCGTCTTTATTTCCGAAAACTTCTTATTACTTTATTATTACTTTTTGTCGCTATTTAAAACCAGAAACCCTAGTTTGTAATCTTATGTTGATTTGAGTAGTTAAGTTGAGTACGCTCCTTCCTTGAATCCCAACATCAACCCTTCGATCCCACAGATCAAACTATCCTGTAGCTCGTCGCTTTGAGCAAATCAAACACCGTCTCTTCGGTGTCTCGTGATCATCACTTTGATCTCTCCGTTCATCTCTTTGAACGAGTTTGAAGGCTATCTTTTTATCCCTAGGAAAGCCATCACTTTGGCTACGGAAGAGAAGTTTCAACTACAAGCTTGAGGAATCAAAGATCCTACGACTTGCAAACGACACTTCAGGGGTTGTTCGCATCAACTGACATCAGAGCCTATCCAAGCTAAGTTTGTTTCTTCTCTCTTATTGTGATTCCTTGAAATTTTTTCGCTTACAAACCCATAAATGTTTTTCTCTTCCCTACCACTTGCCGGAATCTCTACCTTCGTGAACACCACCACCACCAACGTTCCACCACCACCACCACCACCGTCCGCCACCCCACCCCTCACGGCCAGCAACCCTAATTTTCCTTTAGGTTTTGGTTATTCTCAAGTTAGAGTAATCTTTGACTTTTCCACAGCCCTTAAATCTCTCCTTCTTGCAATATCTTGTTTCCTTACTTGCATATTTGTTTCCTTGTTTCTTGTTGATTACTTCTTGCTTCATCTTTGGATTAGTTGCTAGACTAGTTGTTAGATTTCATTCCCTCATTGTTGCATCGTCTCTTCTTTCTTTTCCTGCACTTGCTTGTGTGGTTCTTTCTTGCTTGATTCCAAATCATATAAAAAAAAAAAAAAACTGTGTGACCGTATAAACAAAAACAAACATACCATTCTCACCTTCCATCAAACAAAAAAATAGGTTTAGGAAGACGGAAGCCTCAAAAACAAAAAAAAAATTACAAAGAAAAGGCAAGAGAACGCACCATACGGTCATACTCCATCTTCTCTTCTTTCATGTCTCTACGCAACTCTCATTGAAAAGGGCAAAAATTTCAACTCTCTTGTGATTAATTCTGAGACACTTGATTTGATATGCTTGCACTTGGAAATTTGTGTGTTGTTTGGGACTTGATTTTCTAGTTCTTGCTTTGTTGCCTCCCGTTCAAGCCTCTCCCTCCTCACGAGCAACCAAAATTAATACGCCCAGCGGAAAATTTCTTGGTTCACTTTTGAGAAAAGGACTTGTTCTTTTGCTTGGTGCACCTTACTCCTTGAGTTATATTCTTCGTATAGGTACTATGGATGTTCCTACGACAAGCCACTCTCCTTCTACGGGCAACCGCAGCCCCCGACACATGGACTCCGCCTATGAGCAAATTGACTAACTTCATGCAGCCAATGACACACTTCAAGCGTCGTATAACGATCAAGCCCGCCAAATCGCCGTGCAGGCTTCCGAGCTTGCCCACCTTCGTCAGACAGTGAGTGACTTGAGGTTGCCCACGGCTGATCCAGTATTGAACACCACGGCCCCCACCAGTCGGGCACTGTACCGCAAGGGCAAGGGCGCCGTGTCTACCCCGCATGATCGTCTTCGCTCTCAAATTGAAGGCTACCCTCCTAAGCGTGGCGCTTCCCGTGTCCGGTATAATCCCACCTTTGCTCCTGGAGATGAGGATTACTCCTCGGATCCCTCCCGTCGTCGTGTTCGCGTATCCAAGGACCCTCTTCCTTATGTCAACACCAATGATCGTCGGGACAGAGGCCGCCAACATACGCGATATGACGATTCCGAGTCCGAGCTTGATGATGACGTTGACCATGCCTCAGACCACTCCCAGGACAGATTTGATGACGATGATGCATTTGAGTTGGAATGCCAAGCAGAGCTGCATCCCGCGCGCCATGGCTACCGCCGCCACACACCGGAATGACGCCGACCGAGCCCAGGGCGCTATGGACTGCGTCGCCCCAACATTAAGGTAAAACTTCCAAACTTTTTTGGTGAATTCGATCCCCTTAAGTTTCTTGATTGGCAGTAGTCCATGGAGTATGTGTTGAATCATTATCGCTACCCGGAAGAAGAACGGGTTGCAACCGCCGCTTTGCACTTCGACGGCGCCGCCAAGATTTGGTGGCATCGTTTCTGCGCTGACCGTGAGCATCACCATGAGTGTCCATTCACTTCTTGGCGCCATCTTATGTGGATCATGCGAAAGAAGTATGTCCCCGATGACTTTACTTCCGAAATGCGCCTCAAGATACAACTAGCGGCCCAAGGTAACCGTTCTCCCCTTGATTTTTTTGCTGAACTTGAAGAATTGTCCCATAAGGCAGGTATCCATCACACTGACGAGGACTTTCGGAGTATGTTCCTTCGTGGCTTGCATGAGCCGATTAGAAACCAACTTCGGGTGCTTACCATACGAGACCTCCAAAAGTGCGCACATACGGCACAAGAGATATGGTCGCAAGCTCAAGCGGCTAAGAGAGCGTCTTGGTCTCGCACTAATACAAGGTATGCTCCTCCCCCTAATGCAGGTTCATTTCCTTCTAATGTGTGCTCCTCTTCGCAGTCCGCCCCCGCGACTACAACGCCGGCGTCGGCCACTCGGCCGAGCAACACTCCGACGCACGTCAACGAGCCAACGCAGCGTCGAGCACCTCCTTCCGATGATAGGGCGAGGTACAAGGTCTGTTTTAAGTGCCAAGGGTGTGGCCACATGCAGCGGGACTGCCCTAACAACAAGCAAGTCCTCTTCTCGAACACCTCCGGATACGAGTCTTTTGACGAGGACACCCCCGACACCAGGCCGTTCTTTGACACGTACGG
Source organism: Rheum nobile (assembly GCA_027886185.1). Taxonomy (NCBI): domain Eukaryota; kingdom Viridiplantae; phylum Streptophyta; class Magnoliopsida; order Caryophyllales; family Polygonaceae; genus Rheum; species Rheum nobile. The sequence goes on from WOAB01000069.1 coordinate 2,233,796, forward strand.
CCAGGATGAGGAGGAGGAGTTGGACGGTTACATATGCAGTTCCATGGATGAGCAAGGCAACATGCCTCTTAGCTTGGTTACACGCCGCGTTCTTATCGCCAAAGAAGGTACCTTACTTGACCAACATGAAAATTTGTTTCATACTAAGTGTGCGGTCCAGGGTGCTTCTTTGAGTGTTATTATAGATGGTGGAAGTTGTTGCAATATCATCAAAGAAAAGGTGATCAAGCACTTCAAGTTCGACACAACTCCACATCCACAACTCTATAGTCTACAATGGATTTTCGAGGGCGATGATTCAAATGTTGTGAAGCAACAATGCACTATCAATTTCAGCATTGGCCATTACAAGTACTCGGTGCTTTGTGACGTAGTACCAAAGGATGCAACTCATCTTCTCTTAGGGCGACCTTGGCAATTTGACAAGAGAGCTCTTCTCGATGGTTTTCTGAACAACTACGTCTTCATGCACAATGGAAGAAAGGGGACATTACTTCTTATGAGCCCTCAGGAGATTATGCAAGATCATGTTGAAAGGAACCGCGTCAAGGCACTTGAACAAGCCAAGGGACATCCACTGCCCTCAGCTGACCATGAGAAGCAACCGAAATCAGCCCCAAAACAGCCTCCTAAGCCAGCTCACAATGGCATTCAAGGGTCTTGTGAAACCGGCTTCTCTTGGCTAGGTCTCGGGATGTCTCCCCAATCATTCAGGGACGTCTTCCTTGTTTTTTACTTGTTCCTTTCGCGTGTCTTTTAAATGTTAAAGATCTTGTTGATTTACCCCCTGCAGTGACTTCTCTTTTGCAGGAATTTGAGGATGTGATGCCCGAAGAGCTACCCGAAGGATTGCCACCTATTCGTGGAATTGAGCATCAAATCGACTTTGTACCCAACGCATCTCTTCCCAACCGAGCTGCATACCGCGCGAGCCCAGAAGAAACCAAGGAATTGCAGCGTCAAGTGCAATAGTTGATGGATAAGGGCCACGTCCGAGAGAGCTTAAGCCCCTACGCAGTATCGGTCATTCTAGTGCCTAAGAAGGATGGTAATTGGCACATGTGTGTTGATTGTCGGGCAATCAACCAAATTACAGTGAAGTATCGACACCCTATTCTTAGACTTGATGATATGCTTGATGAATTGCATGGCGCTACTTTATTTTCTAAAATTGACCTTAAGAGTGGTTATCATCAAATTAGGATGCATGAGGGTGATGAGTGGAAAACTGCTTTTAAGACTAAGTATGGCCTTTATGAGTGGTTGGTTACTTGAAGAGCCAGTACAACCTCAGCCGATGCCATGCACGATGGGTGGAGTTCATGGAGACCTTCCCCTATATGGTCAAATACAAGAAAGGTAAGGAGAATGTGGTTGCTGATGCCCTTTCTCGCAGGTATGTGTTACTTACCCATCTTGATGCTTCTATCTTAGGCTTCTCCTTGATTAAGGATGTGTATATGCAAGATGATGACTTTGCTATAATTTTTCAAACATGCATGGAAAAGGGAGAGTCTAATGGATTTTATGTTGATAATGGCTACCTATTTAAGGCCGGGAAACTATGTATCCCTAAAACGTCTATACGTAAGTTGCTAATTCAAGAAGCTCATGAGGGTAGGGGACATTTTGGTATTCCTAAGACTTTGGCTGCATTAAAGGAACATTTATTTTGGCCTAAAATGTTGCATCATGTTACACGTTTTTGCAAGGCTTGTGTTACTTGTGTGCATGCTAAGTCTAGATCGAGTCCCCAAGGTTTGTATACCCCTTTGCCTATCCCGAACGTCCCATGGGAAGATATTAGTATGGACTTTATCACTGGTTTGCCCATGTCTAAGAAGGGGAGGGACTCGATATTTGTGGTAGTTGATAGGTTTTCTAAGATGGCTCACTTCATTGCATGCAAGACTACTAACAATGCTTCTGAGATTGCTTCTTTATTTTTTGAGCATGTTGTTAGATTGCATGGTATTCCTAGAGGTATAGTGTTGTATCATGATGCTAAATTTGTGAGTTATTTTTGGAAATCCTTGTGGTCCAAGCTGGGGACTAAGTTGTTGTTTTCTACTAGCTATCATCCCCAGACGGATGGCCAGATGGAGGTTACTAATAGAACTTTAGGTGCTTTACTGTGTACTATGTTAAAGTCTAACCTCCGCAAGTGGGAAGACTGCTTGCCTTTTGTTGAATTTGCTTATAACATGTCCATGCACTCGGCTACGCAGAAGACTCCCTTCTAGGTGGTCTACGGCCTCAATCCGCTCACCCCTCTGGATCTAGTACCACGACCAATGAAGGAAAAGGAAAGAATCAAGGGAGTGGAGCGTGCGGACCAGGTCAAGGCCTTACATGAGAGGACGAGGCAGCAGCTGGAGCGGAGGTCCGAGCAAGTCGCAGCATAGCGCAACAAACACCGACGCCCGATTGCCTATGAGCCAGGCGACTTGGTGTGGATGCACTTGCACAAGGACCACTTTCCATTGAAGCGATGCCACAAGCTGGACGCGAGAGGTGATGTTCCTTTCCAGGTGCTATAACACCTTGGGGCCAACGCCTACCGCTTGGAGTTACCCGATGACTATGGTGCGCATCCGACTTTCAACGTCGCTGACCTTTCTCCTTATACGTCTCCTGCTTTTGACGACGAGGACGAAGCGGGGACGCTTCGCAGCCAAGAAGGGGAGATTGATAGCTCCATCACCCCCTCGATGACGGTGAAGGACGAAGAGGAAGCAATGAAGGTGCACTCGAATGGCCCGGTAACAAGAGCTCGCGCAAGGGCAATTGAGCGAGCAACACAATCATTAGTCTCGCGGGCGCACGCAAGTGACGCGGGTTCATCTAGTCCTAAATGGGTCCTCCTCTTGACTTATGAAGGATTAGGTTAGGTTCCGCTTTAGTCGCCCCCGCCAAGGAGAGCCAGACGAACGAACAACAACTGGCTCTACAGAAAGTTTTCCGCGATCCCGACAGACGTCGCCGCGACCGTGGAAAAATAGCTGAGTTACAAGATTTTACAGGAACTTTTCCGCGATCGCGGAAGTATTTCCGCGACTGCGGAAACGACACCGATTTTGGAGTCTTTACATGAACTTTTCCGCGATCGCGGAGACATTTGCTGCGATCGCGAAAACGAGGCTGAACGTCTCGTCTTACAAGAACTTTTCCGCGATCGCGGAAGCCTTTTCTGCGACCACGGAAACGAGCCCGAGCGTTCATTGTTTCGTCTTTATTTCTGAAAACTTCTTATTATTTTATTATTACTTTTTGTCGCTATTTAAAACCAGAAATCCTACTTTGTAATCTTATGTTGATTTGAGTAGTTAAGTTGAGTATGCTCCTTCCTTGAATCCCAACATCAACCCTTCGATCCCACGGATCAAACTATCCCGTAGCTCGTCGCTTCGAGCAAATCAAACACCGTCTCTTCGATGTCTCGTGATCATCACTTTGATCTCTCCGTTCATCTCTTTGAACGAGTTTGAAGGCTATCTCTTTAGCCCTAGGAAAGCCATCACTTTGGCTACGGAAGAGAAGTTTCAACTACAAGCTTGAGGAATCAAAGATCCTACGACTTGCAAACGACACTTGAGGGGTTGTTCGCATCACGCCGTGATCTATCGTCGGATAAACCTTGCGTCGCCCCAAACACAACAACACCGACCTCGCCCAATTTGGTAGCCGTTTGAGTCGCCGATGAACCACTCGAAATCCTAACACATGGACTAGAAGCCTTGCTGCTTTGTGTCCTCAAGGGTTTGGTGTCATTATCTTCACATCAGCGAGAAGTTATACAACCTCTAGGACTTTGACTAATGGTGTGCTTTCTAGGGCCATCCGCCTAGGTAAAGATAACCGTCATATTAACAAGTATACTACACAAGAATTGCCATGCCAATGAAGCTCGGGCCCGTTGTTTCCTGCAGAGCAGATAACGTGGACGTTGATGGCTCCCTAACCTCCACCTTGACGGCGAAGGACGAAAAAGACAAGATGAGCCTCCGCGCACCCGAACCCGTTACCGGAGCCAGAGCCCGCGCCATCGCCCAAGCAACCCAGACGCTGGTCACCAGCTGCATCGCAAGAATCGGCAATGCCCTCATGCCCGTAGGTATGACCGCAGTCACGTTTTTAAGTTTTGAGGTTAACTAGCCGAGGTCGTCGCGTCGCGCGCTCCATGTCGCACGTCGCCTGTGTCGCTCGCATCGCGTGACACTCGCAGTGTTGTGCGCTCTGCGCGACACTGCCTTCGCGTGACACTCCCTATGACGCGCGCTCCCTGGCGCGTCTCCTGCGGTGCGACACATGTCGCACGCTCAATGGAGCGCGAGATCTCCCGATTTCCTTAATTGTGTGTTTTGAGGTTATTTAGATATTTTGAGACAATTTTGGCAATCCATATTTTGGTATCTTTGGCTTGACGGGGCACACTCCATGTGTTATGGGCCACACGTCCAAGCCCATGTTTTTGTTTAGGATATTTTCTATCTTTTAGCTTAGCTTTACTCTTTAAATACTTGTTATTTCCCTTTGGAACAATCACGTTTATTTGCTTAAGTTAATCAAAGTTGAGGTTTTCTCCTTGCTTAAGCCATAGGCGTCATCTATCTTGTTGTGGTTTTCTCTATCCCTAAACTCATCTCTTTGAGTTCCAAAGCTCATACCTTTGAGCCGCTCTGATCATCTCTTTGACCGTCAACCCAAAGACCCTCTCTTGGATCTCATCAAGGCCATCACTTTGGTCTCACTACGCTCGGTCTCTTTTGAGCCTCTATCTGACGATTTCCTTCCGGGATTTCGTGCAATTCAACAAGGGTGTGCATCCTTCGCTTCCACGGAATCCACGGAGGAAAAGCCATCTCTTTGGCGATCAAGAAACCTCGAAGACACTGCGAGACGCAAGCTTGGCGCTTGGCTTGACTACGTTGCATTCCAGGGCACTTGCCAACGTGACAACGGGGACTTTTGCATCAATTGGTATTAGAGCCATTGTCAAGCTAAGTCTTCTTTGTCTTCTCTTGTGAACCTTGAAAATTTTCTTGCGTATAAATCCGTTCTTGCAACTTTTCTCCCACCGCCACCCGCTACCACTCTCCGCGCCTCCCGTGCTACCACTTCCGCCACCACCGCGCGTAGTCACTTGACTGCCGCCCCACCATCGCAGCCGAGCCTTACTTACGGCCTGCCCAAACCCTTTCTTGGCTTCCAAGAACATATCTTTGACTTTTCAAAGTTTGTTAGTCAAATCTTATCTCTTTCCTTTTAGCAATATCTTTCCTTTCAAGTAGATAACTTTTCCTTATAATTTTAGTGATCTTTTTCTCTTTCCTCTTATTTGGATAGAATTTGCATGCTAGTTAGTTGTTTCCTTCTTTTCTTGTTGGACGAAATTTCTCTTCTTTCACAAGGCAATCAAATCTTGTGAGATTCTATCTAAAAAAAAAAGTCTTGCGTCCGATAAAAAAAATTTGTCTTCCAAAGAATTCCAAATTTTTTCTAAGGAGTGACAACAAGAAAAACGAAAGCCTCAGGCGATCTAGGTGAAGCCTATTCACTACGGTGCAAGATACATTAAGCTTATCTCTCCACTTCCTCTTAAAACTCGACAACACTAAAAAGGTGTCAACTTTTTTTGCTTGCGTTTTCTTGCCAAATAATTTGAAAGATTTGAATTTGATTGCTTGAATTGTTTTGATAAGGACATTTGTTTGGATTGATTGTTGCTATCTTTTGCTGGTGAATATGATGCTTCTAATTTGTTGAATGGCAGCAGTCCACGGAGTATGTCTTATCCCACTGCCAATACTTGAATCATGAGTAGGTCGAGATTGTGACCTTGCACTTCACCGGTGTTGCTCGTGCTTGGTGGTTTCGTCTCACCAGTGAGCGAGATAGAAGACAATTGGATCCCATCTCAAGCTGGAACCAATTGATCTATGTGATGACAAAGCGGTACGAGCCCGCAGACTACAAGGAGGATATGCACCTCAAGATCGCTCTCACGACACAAGGGTCCCGCCCGCCGCTAGAGTTCTTTGCCAAGTTTGAGGAGATATGCCACAAGGCTGAAGTGCACCCCGCCCCCTCGGCCATGCGATCTATGTTTCTCCGAGGGCTTGACATTGAGGTTCGCAAGCAACTCAAGATCCTCAAAATCAAGGGCCTTAACACCATGACACACACGGCTATGGAGATACACACGCATATTCAAGGTTGCTTTGTCACACTCCAACCCCAGGTATGGTTCACAACCAAGTTCAAATTTTTCTACTAAATTTTCGCGGACATCTTCACCTAGGTCGACACCCGCGACCCCCACAGCCGTGCCCCCAGCGCGCCCCAGGACGATCGCACCCATGACCACGTCTGCTTCAAGTGTCAAGGTCATGGCCATGTACAGCGCGACTGACCGAACAACAAGTGCGTCTTCTTTTCTCATGCTGGCTACGAGTCATTCGACGATGAGCCCGTCTACGATGACGACGCGCTCCCTGAGGAGGACACACCCATAGCCTCTGATGGCGACGGCAACGACGCCCACTAATACAGCGCGCCAGGCGATGAAAAAGGCACTTGCTTGGGCCTTGTCCCACACCGCATCCTCACCGCCAAAGAAAGCACTTTGGTGGATCAACGCAATAATTTGATCAACATACGTTGCCTGGTCAAGACTGCCAACCTCAGCATGATCATAAATGGAGAGAGTTGTTGCAACATCATCAATGAGAAGGTGATCGATCACCTTGAGCTAGAGACAACCCCTCACCCCCAACCATATAGCCTTCAGTGGATTTTAGAAGGTAACGGTGGCAATATGGTAAAAAGGCAATGCTGCGTCACATTCAATATTGGCTATTACCATGATATTATGCTCTGTGATGTTATTGCTATGGATGCCACTCATTTGCTTCTAGGCCGCCCTTGGCAATTCGACAAGCGTGCCCTACACGATTGCTTCCTCAACAATTATGTGTTCATGCACAAAGGGAAACGAATCACTTTGCTTCTCATGAGTCCCAAGGAAATTTTGCAAGACCTAGTGGAGCGTCACCGCGCGAGGGCCATTGAGCAGGCCAAGTCGCAGGCTGCCGCTGTCGCGCGATCCAGCAATGTCACACGCCCTAGCGACATAGCACGCTCCAGCGACACGCAGCGCCACAACGCTCCCACTGCCAACGCGTGCCCCCGCGAGGCGGCGTGCTCCAGCGACACGAATGCCAGCGCTCGCCCCTGCGCGCGCACTTGCGCCTGCGATGCCGCTGCCGACGCGTTGCGCCTCTCTCTTGTCGTGCGCTCTAGCTCCACGGCGCCAGTGCCTTTGAAAGGCATATGCGAAAAGCGCCTCTTGCTTGAGTGCTCCAGGGACCTCACCCCCATTTTCCAGGGACGTCAACTGTGTTTTCTTCTTGTGCCTAATGCGCGTTTTTTAAATGTGAAGGACTTGGTTGATTTACCCTCTTCTGTGTCATCCCTTTTGCAGGAATTTGCCGATGTGCTCCCTGAAGACCTCCCTGCAGGCTTTCCGCCCATGCGAGGCATAGAGCACCAGATTGACTGCGTGCCCGATGCCTCCTTGCCCAATCGTGCTGCCTACCGTGCCAGCCTTGAAGAGACCAAAAAGTTGCAGCGCTAGGTCAAGGAGTTGATGGACAAAGGCTATGTCCGTGAGAGCCTTAGCCCCTATGCCGTTCCAGTCATTCTCGTCCCCAAGAAGGATGTCTCGTGGAACATGTGTGTTGATTGCCACGCGATCAACCAAATCACGGTGAAGTATCGTCATCCTATTCCTAGACTAGATGACATGCTAGATGAACTTCATGGCACCACTTTATTTTCTAAGATAGGTCTGAAAAGTGGCTATCGCCAAATTAGAATGAAGGAAAGTGACAGGTGGAAAACGTCATTTAAGACCATATATGGCCTCTATGAGTGGTTGGTGATGCCTTTTGGCCTCACTAATGCACCCAGCACGTTAATGAGGCTCATGAACCATGTCTTGAGGGCGTATTTGGGAAAATTTGTCGTTGTCTACTTTGATGACATTCTTGTTTACAGCAGGACCTTATAGGATCATTTGAGACACCTTAGGGCCGTGTTAGAGTTTCTTAGGAAGGAGAGTCTTTATGCTAATTTAGGTAAATGCTCTTTTTGCTCGGACTGTACTATTTTCCTTGCTTTTGTTGTTAGCAAGGTTGGGCTCCGCGTGTATCAAGGGAAGATTCGCACCATAGAGGAATGGTCGTGCCCCACCACGGCGACCATGGTCCGTTCCTTCTTAGGGATCGCAGGCTTCTACCGCCGCTGCGTGAAGGACTTCTCCATGATTTCCGCGCCGCTGCATGAGCTCACCAAGAAGAATGTCTCCATCGAGTGGAGCGAGGGCAATGAGGCCGCGTTCAAAGATTGCTTGTGCCACGCGCCACTGCTGCAGCTGCCCGACTTTTCCAAGACCTTTGAGGTTGAATGCGACGTGTCTCACCATGACATTGGAGGTGTTCTACTCCAAGAGTGCCGCCACACTCAACTACCCCACCTATGACAAGGAGCTCTACGCTCTCGTACGGGTGTTGAAGACATGACAACACTACCTATGGCCCAAGGAGTTTGTGATCCACTCTAACCATGAGGCTCTGAAGTAACTCAAGAGCCGAGTCAACCTCAACCGCCGCCATGCTCGCTGTGTTGAGTTTATGGAGACATTTCCATACGTGGTCCCATACATGAAGGGAATGAGAACGTGGTTGTCAATGCTCTCTCTCACAGGTACGGGCTCTTAACTCACCTTGGTCTCACTATGCTCGGTCTCTTTCGAGTCACTATTTGACAATTTCCTTCTGGGATTTCATGCAAATCAACAAGGGTGTGCACCCTTCTCTTCCACGGCATCCACAGAGGAAAAGCCATCTCTTTGGCGATCAAGAAACCTCGAAGACACTGCGAGATGCAAGCTTGGCGCTTGGCTTGATTACGTTACGTTCCAGGGCACTTGCGAATGTGACAACATGGACTTTTGCATCAAACGCCCTTCCCGACGGCGTGGAAGGCTCTGATGGCCACCGTGTCGTCGAGATAGTCAGTGATGCTGCCCCCAAGCGAGATGAAGATGACATCGACACCGTCGTGGATGGCGTTGTCGAAGCCCGCCAGGATGTCAGAGTTGAGCACTAGCCGCCGCTAAGGGTGTATATAGGATCTGTGCGTTAGTATCAAGGGAACTGAGACACAAATGTGTTCAGTTCCTATGGGCAGCGGAATATAGGACAAGCACGATGACAAGAACAAATCACTTAAGGTGGAAACCTTTGATAACCAACTAGTTATCTAGGATAAAAACCACCCCTCTTTCGAGGATTTCAAACAGTCTACTTGTTTATTAATATGCGATTACAACCTCAGAACTTTCACGATTTCAGTCTCCTTCACTAAGACTAAACCTAGTTCCCTAGAAATCACAGATTAGTAAACAACAGACTTACTTCAAGTTCTTAAGCAAGAACACTTCTTCTTCTTCTTCTTTATCTCACTGATGCACACTCAAGCTCGTGAAAATGCATAAGACAAACATACTAACAACATCATGAATTTATACAATATATTTGTCAAGGAAAGATCTCGGATGAGATATTCTTTGAACAAACACATTCCATAAATCCAGGATCTGATATTTCATCTCCTACCAAGATAAGATATGAAATATATCCTTAACCGATTTACAATATACACAATCATATAAAGATAATCTATGTGTATTCTGACGCCTAAGATATTCTTCTGGACGCGTCTATCTTTGGTAACAAATCTTCACCCAGATTCTGTGGATATCGTTGGAGATACGCAGATGCGGTTCCCATCCAGTTCCCTCGATCTTGATCTTCGCTCTTTTTGGACTTGGTTCCCTTATCTTTTCAGCTGCAGATCAAATACTAGAAAAGCCAATTAATTTCAAGTGTTTGTCATCGTCAAAACAGGAGAAACAGAGGAAGGGAACTTCATGGGAACTGACGTTCCAAAAGTTCCATTCCAACAATTTCCCCATTTTTGATGATGACAAACTAATACCAATCTTAAGCATATAACCAATAGGCAAAGTCAAGTGACATATTAGGGAAACAGGGATACTAAGATAAACGCTTTAAGATTCCCCCTTAATTTTTGAACACAGTACTCAGTTCCCCCTTAGAAAGACACCAGTCCTATTGGTTCCAAGATTCCAGAGTCTATTCACCCTTTTGACATCATCGAAAAGATGGATTAGTTTCAAATGGTAACCCAGAGAGGAACAAGTTCAAAGCAAATGGCAAGTCGCAACTAAGCAAACAAATATTCATTAATTATAACAAAAGATGCACATAACATCTAGCAGACAAACGAAGAGCAAACAAACAAGATCACGAAGAAAGAGAAACCAACAAAGCATGGCAGCTAGTGAGCAGGGGAGTTCCTAGGGAGACTAAGCCAGATACATCATGGGGAATTCAGGAGGAACTGGGAGGCAGCTTGGTAATCAATTCAGTCGCAAGAGAGTTGAAGGCAGCAGTCAGTTCCTTCACAGCAGCGGTGAGTTCCTTGAGCTCAGCAGAGATGGCAGCAGTGACATTGGAGAGGTCGGAGGTCTCATGCTCAGATGGTTCAGGAGCAGCACGAGTCCTTTTAGGCTTAACCTCATGTTCCTTATTAACCTTGAGACTGTTGATGTAAGCCATATCCATGAAGTGATGATACATCATCTCAGAGGGGGACTTCGGGTACCCACCAAGTGTTGTCAGGAGGGCTTTGATGATTGAGGGGCGGTGATCTTGAACAGTGAGGATTTTCACCTTAAATAGAGTTTCCAGCTTCCATATCTATATGCCCAGCAACGGTCACAAGGAAAGAAATAATATCCAAATCTTGCAAATTTCCAAATTTCCGAAGATTTCAAGTTTCCAAATCTTGCCAAATCTCCAAAAGGCAACGGATCAGAATCACATCACATCCACAACGAACACACTCAGACAAAATTTGCAGGGTTTGTCCATAAAAATATATGAACTCAGTAAATGAAGGAGACGCAATAAATGAGGCGGCGACAGAGAAAGCACACAAGCAGAGACCTTTTCAGTTCTCCCTTAGTTCCTTAGAAGTACTTGTCTAGGGAAGGCTTTTGATGCATATATGTAGTAGGAATTTAAATCATGAAAAGTACACATCCAAAAGCTTATAAATAGCAGGAAGGCAATTTTGACGCTAAACTAGTAAGTTCCCAGTTATGGACTAATCAGAAAAAGGTTCATAGGGAACTACTAGGGAAGCCAGGTTAGGGACAACTTATAATCAATCATCCTTTCGGCTTATAAAGTGGGTTCAGAGATCAGATTGATTATATATTGTTGAAAGAAATGCAAGCAAGATGTTCACACAACGCATGAAGGCGAGAAGAATGCCCAACTAATATCATAACAATAAACACATGAAGGCATAGATGGACAAGAAAAGCAGTTAACACAGTTCCCAACTAGTTACCAAAGACTCTAATAAGTCACATAACTAGTCAATACCAGGGAAATAGGCAAGGGAACTCAGAATCGCTAAGTTATGGAAATCATTCCAAGAAGGAGTCTAAAGTACTCATGTGGTTCTCGATTAAGGGCTTTTATGAATATATCAGCAATTTGTTCCTCAGTACGACAATGTTCCATAATAATGATCCCTTTTTCCACGTTATCTCTCAAAAAGTGGTGCCTTATGTCAATATGCTTAGACTTGGAATGAAATACAGGATTCTTAGAGATGCTAATGGCACTAGTATTATCACAAAGAATTTAAGAGGGCCATAAGATTTACCAAAGTCCGCGAGTTGTTGTTTGAGCTAGAGGAGTTGAGCACAGCAAGAAGCAGCAACAATGTATTCAGACTCAGTGGTGGAGAGAGATATGGAGGTTTGCTTCTTGGAGCCCCATGAGACCAGGCAGGGACCAAGGAACTGAGCCATACAAGATGTGCTTTTTCCGTTCTGGAGGAATCCAGCATAGTCAGCATCCGTGTAGGAGAGGAGCTCGAAGTCACAATGTTTGGGGTACCAAAGACAGAGATTGTCAGTTCCCTTCAGATAACGGAGAATTCTTTTCACAGCGGCCATGTGCTTGGAGCGAGGGTCAGCCTGAAAGCGAGCACAAAGACACACAAAGTACATAATATCTGGTCTACTAGCGGTTAGGTAGAGAAGGGAACCAATCATTTTCCTGTATAAAGATTGATCAGCCTTGGGATCGGATTCTTCCAGCGTCAGCTTGGTTGCGGGGGAAATGGGAGTGGCAAAGGGTTTGCAAGTGTCCATCTTGAATTTTTGAAGTAGTTCCTTCACATATTTCTGTTGATGGATCTGAGTTCCTTCAGAGAGCTGATTCACTTGAAGACCTAGGAAGAAGGTCAGTTCCCCAATCATGATCATCTCGAATTCACTGCTCATTAGGTTCTTGAACTTTTCTACAAGAGAGAGGTTAGTGGAACCAAAGATAATATCATCGACATAGACTTGAACAACCAGGATATCATCTTTAACTTCCAATAAAAAGAGAGTTTTATCAATCAAACCTCTTCTGTATCCATTGGATAACAGGAATTGAGCAAGACGATCATACCATGCACGGGGAGCCTGCTTTAGCCCATAGAGAGCTTTATCTAGGAAGTAGACGTAGTCAGGATGATCTCTGTCCTCAAATCCAGGGGGATGCTTGACATACACTTCCTCTTGAAGAATTCCATTTAGGAAGGCAGTTTTGATATCCATTTGGAAGAGCTGGAATCCTTTGTGAGCAGCAAAGGCAATCATTAGGCGAATAGCCTCCATTCTTGTAACAGGAGCAAACGTCTCATCATAGTCAATTCCCTCTTGTTGATTATACCCTTGAGCTACCAGACGAGCTTTGTTCCTTGTGACGACACCTGAGTCATCAAGCTTGTTGCGAAAGATCCACTTAGTTCCTATGATGGTTCTGTTGGAAGGACAGGGAACTAAGCGCCAAACTTTGTTACGATCAAATTGATGTAATTCCTCTTACATTGCATGAATCCAGTCTGGGTCAGTGAGTGCTTCTTTGTAGTTCTTGGGTTCTACAAGAGATAAAAAGGCATTGAAAGCACAAAAGTTATTCAGAGAGGATCTAATGGACGTACCTGGTTTGTGATATGGAGTAATGATTAGATCCACGGGATGAGATCCTTTGTACTTGTAGTTGGGAACAGGTATTGAGTCATTGGTCACAACAGGATGTGTGACATCAGAGTTCCCTACAACATGATCATTAGAATTCCCTTCAGCATGATCATCAGAGTTCCCTTCAGCATGGGAACTGGGAGCAGGAGCATCGGAGGAGATGAGTTCCCTAGAGTTGGGAGCTTGAACAGGCGTTCCGATGACTTGGGGACTCTCAGTCGATGGAGTATCATTTTGTTGATCATGATGCTGAGAGGCAAGAGATAATTGCACTGCAGAGTCAGACGAGTTCCCAACATAGTCTCCAAACAGGTTTAGAGAGAACTCAAGAGTAGATGAGTGGATGGCTTCATCGGAGTCATCATCAGCAGTTGGATTGCTAGAGGGTTCCTGTTGCATGTTAGAAAAGGCAGATTCATTGAACACAATATGAACACTTTCCTCAATCTTTTGAGTTCGAAGGTTGAACACTTTGTAGGCCTTACTGTTGCTGGCGTAGCCAAGGAATATCCCTTCATCACTTCTGGGATCAAATTTCCCAATGGGATCTTTACCGTTGTTGTGCACAAAGCATTTGCACCCAAAGACCCGAAGATGGGAAATGTTAGGAACTCTGCCTTTCAGGAGCTCATAGGAAGTCTTTTCAGTCATAGGGTGGAGCATGGCTCGATTCAGAATGCATCATGCTGTGTTTATTGCCTCCGCCCAGAACCTGTGAGGGAGACCAGCAAATAAGAGCATAGTGCGAGACATATCCTCCAAAGTCCTATTTTCCCTTTCAACAACTCCATTCCGTTGAGGAGTACGAGGAGCTGAGAAGTTGTGAGACATACCCTTGTCCCTGCAAAAAGTTAGAAACTTGGCATTTTTGAACTCAGTTCCATGATCGGAATGAATGGCACGAATGGTGTGACCAAGGGAGTTCTCAAGAGTGGGAACTATAGCTGAGAACCTGTCAAAAACTTCATCTTTTGATTTTATGAATGTGGTCCAGGTGAAGCGAGAGAAATCATCAACAAGTACAAGAATATACATGTTCCCTCCAAAGCTTTGAATACGCATGTGACCACATAAATCCATATGAACCAGTTCAAGAGGATGAGAGGAACTGATCTCAGCTTTAGACTTGAAGGAACTGCGTACCTGTTTCCCCCTAACACAGTCTGAGCAAATATTGTCTTTTTCAATTTGAACAGAGGGAAGTCCTCTCACCAGTTCCTTCTTGTGCAACTTATGAATGAGTTGAGGGCTAACATGGCCAAGTCTTTGGTGCCATATTGTTGTTCTATCAGCTATAGAAGACAGACAAAGATTTTCTTCAGGGATGAAGCTTGTATCTACAATATAGACATTGTTGTAGCATTTTCCTTTTAAGAGAGTTTTGTGTGTCTCTGGATTCAGTACGAAGCATTCCTTGGGAGTGAATAAGACATGATTCTCCCCTTGATCGCATAGCTGTGACACACTCATTAGATCAAAACCCAAATTGTCAACAAGGTGAACATCACTTACCTGAATTTTGTCGGTTAGATCCACACACCCAACGCCGCAAATGGATCCTTTCCTCTTGTCACCGAAGGAAATCTTTCATCCGTTGTATTTCTGATGTGAGTGTAGTTTCTTCCTGTTTCCAGTCATATGGCATGAAGCTCCACTGTCTATGTACCATTTTTCCTCCTTACTCACTTCAGCCTGCAAAATTAAACATCATTTCTTACAAACCCAGGCCAGCTGACCTTTCCCGGGTTTGTTAGGAGGAGAGCTCCTAGGTGGATCAACATTCTGTTCTTTTCCTATTATCTTTTCTCATAGAGTTCCTCTTTTTAGAGGTTTCTTCCTCTTCCCTTTTCTTCTTGTTGCATTCATCCATGTTGTGACCTTGGTTCCCACAGTACCAGAAAACACGGTTGTGAGGAATCCATAGTACTTACCTTTTTGACGAAAGGGAACTGAGTTGGCTTTCTTTCTTTCCCTTAGGTCAACCTTTTTCCTGGGAGCATTACGCCCAATTCCCTTATACATCTCATGTATCTTAGAATCATTAGGAGCGCAAGGAAGGTTTTCCTTAGATTCATTTTCCAGAACCTTGATTCTTTCTTGCAAGTATTCATTTTTGCAGTTTGAGGTTTCAAGAGCTAAATCAAGTCTTTCATTTCTAGCCTGAAGATCACTAGACACTTTATCAAGGTCACTATGAGCATGACAAGGGCGGTCAGAAGAGTCATTAGGAAGATAGCCTAATCCAGCCCTAGGTCTCACAAAAACAGTTTGAGTAACAGTCTTTTCATGAATGCAATCATAGAGAGAGTCAAGTTTATCAACGATAGACATCAGCAATTCTTGGTCAGGAGAGGAACTAGCAAGGGAACTGTCACCAAGATTCAGTTTATCATGCAAATCACATGTAGGACAAATGACATGCGAGGTATTAGCAGACTTAGAAGCATCCTCAAATTTCTTACACCACACAACATTTTCATCAGTCAAGCAAGAAATTTTCTCTTCATTTTCAGTTATTTTTCCTTGTAAAGAATTGTTTTCATCACTAAGTTTGATGCTCAGTTTAATCAAATGCTTCTTGAGAGAGTTTCAATAAGTTCAGCAGAAGATACCTCAGGTTTTGTAGAGTCTGAGTCAGCGTTTAGGTCAGCATTTGCCATGAGGCAGACTTCAAGGGAACAAGCATCGAGTTCCCTTTCAGATGAGATTTTAGCGATCAGACATTGTCCAGAAGATAAGTCGTCTGGTTCCCCTTCAGATTCGTCATCATTGTCACCCCATGTGGATGTAGCAACCAAAGCCTTTTTCTGTTGTGGTGCATCATCCTCCTTTTTGTTTGGACAATTCTTAGCAAGATGCCCAACCTGATTGCATTGATAGCATATGAACTCCTTGTGTTCCCTTTTAAAGTCTTTCCTAGGGAACTTGCCTTTCTGAAAGTTTCTCACAGTGCGAGTTAGAAGAGCAGTGATCTCATCATCATTATCTTCATTTGAGTTCTCTTCAGTCCTTAGTCTTTCCATGACTTTGGTGAGCATCAAAGCGATGTTCTGATCGGTTTTCACTTGCTCAACTCCCTTAGCTTTGTCTTCTTGTCACTGGAGTTGACCAATGAGTTCCTGAACAGGGAGAACTCTGATGGATGGAGTTTGGAGCATTATGCCTTGAGTCATTTCGAACTTGGAGTTAAGTCCGTTGATGATCACCATGGATTTGGGCCATTCTTCAAGTGCTACACCACAAGCTGTAAGTTCATTGCATAGAATCTTAAATCGAGAGTGATATGAGGAGACATTTTCAGTTTCAAGCATTTTGAATCTGTGATATTCTCCTTGAAGGTCAAACTTCCTGCTATTCTGAAGGTCTTCACTTCCCAGATTGAATTCCTTCAAGGCTTTCCACATATCCTTGGCATTGTCGATGCCGATGACCTTGTCTTGATCAGTTTTTGTCAAAGCATTTAGGATGTATTGACGAGCCTTAGCATTCTTTTCTTGCTGATTGAAGTGCTCTTGAGACCATTCAGCGACAGGGAGGAACTTGGTGGAATCCTTTGGATCAACTGGCTTTGGATAGTTCCCATTCTCCAAGACATACCAACATTGTATGTCGTTTGTCTGCATGAAACCAGTAAGTTGTTGCATCCACCAGTTGATTTGACCACTTTTAAGAATGTAAGGCTTGTTGATGGAAACACCGAGTTCAGGTTCATTGTTGCGAGACATCTTGACAACTTGCTTAAGTAAACACACAATCTAGAGCGCTAGATCTGATACCAATTATAGGATCTGTGCGTTAGTATCAAGGGAACTGAGACACAAATGTGTTCAGTTCCTATGGGCAGCGAAATATAGGACAAGAACGATGACAAGAATAAATCACTTAAGGTGGAAACCTTTGATAACCAACTAGTTATCTAGGATAAAAATCACCCCTCTTTCGAGGATTTCAAACAATCTACTTGTTTATTAATATGCGATTACAACCTCAGAACTTTCACGATTTCAGTCTCCTTCACTAAGACTAAACCTAGTTCCCTAGAAATCACAGATTAGTAAACAACAGACTTACTTCAAGTTCTTAAGCAAGAACACTTCTTCTTCTTCTTTGTCTCACTGATGCACACTCAAGCTCGTGAAAATGCATAAGACGAACATACTAACAACATCATGAATTTATACAATATATTTGTCAAGGAAAGATCTCGGACGAGATATTCTTTGAACAAACACATTCCATAAATCCAGGATCTGATATTTCATCTCCTACCAAGATAAGATATTAAATATATCCTTAACCGATTTACAATTTACACAATCATATAAAGATAATCTATGTGTATTCTGACGCCTAAGATATTCTTTTGGACGCGTCTATCTTTGGTAACAAATCTTCACCCAGATTCTGTGGATATCGTTGGAGATACGTAGATGCGGTTCCCATCCAGTTCCCTCGATCTTGATCTTCGCTCTCTTTGGACTTGGTTCCCTTATCTTTTCAGCTGCAGATCAAATACTAGAAAAGCCAATTAATTTCAAGTGTTTGTCATCGTCAAAACAAGAGAAACAGAGGAAGGGAACTTCATGGGAACTGACATTCCAAAAGTTCCATTCCAACAGTGTCCAACACACCTGGTAGGCCCACACCCGGGCCTTCGGAGTTCCATCCTTGATCATACCCCTACCCACCCCCAGGGCGCTGGTGTTGGGGACGACGTTGAGTGTCGTCTGGCAAGAGGGTCGACGCATTGATTTCCCCACCGACTCTGGTGTAGCCCCTCGCATAGAACCTTGCCCCGATTAACTTCCTGTTATACTTGAAATCGGTACCACCGTCAACACATGCACTTGTGTACCTTTCGGGAATAGGTTCGTAGCCAATATCATCAAAGCTTGCAGATTCAAGCCAAACACCAGTATCAAGATTGGCGATAATAGAATATTCACCAAATCTTGGTTTACTCAACAAAGAATGGGGTAAAGTAGTGTCGTTCTTTGTCTGATCGGATTCGTTCAGATCATTGTCGCCCTCGTTTGCCACAGACGGCACAAAATTGTAGTAGCAAATTTTTGTCACCACAATAAATAAGTGACGAAGAAGATAACATGTATCTCCGGCAAACGTCGATCCTTCACACCCTCATTCCGGTGCCCTATAAACATAGAGAAAGACCAAAGGCGGGGCTCTTTCTCCCGTTTCACCTCCGACGCTCAAGTCAGTAAGGAGGCAGGGAGAAAAATGAAAAACTTTGAATTGAATCAGAAATAGAGTGAGCTTAGGGTTTTTTGGACAATTAATACATATTTCTTTTAGTAAATCAACTAGTGTAGTACACATGCCTTACATAGGATTTGTTTATTACATTTAAAAAAAATATCAAAATTATACATTTAATTGATATAGAAATATGTAGGTAGTGACGGTTATAGAAGTAGATGAATGTTAATATAAAAAAGGACTAATTGAATACAAAATATTAAAAAGAATGACAAAATATTATCGAAAGAGAGGTTGAACTCTCCATAACTTTATTAAGAGTAAAAATTGACTAAGTAATTTTGAAATGGGGATAGCCACAACCCTAACATCAATACTACTAAAACGATAAAGCATAATCAAAATGTTCATCTAATACATGAAAACAAAACCCTAAATATATAATCTTGTAAGATGTTCAAAATTGCTACAAATTATAAAAAAAACTTCCTTGTATACTACATTGGTTGTAGTATTAGTGTTTTTTTTTGTTTTTTTGTCGTTTATCAAAATATCCAAACCTTTCTTGCTAGTAACTCTTGATGATGCAACATAAATCTGACCATGAGTGAAAACAGGTAATGGAAGATACAAAATGACATTTGCAATCGATTGAACTTGGATCTTTTTTATCGTCATATGCAAACAGACACTCAAGGTAAATTGTCTTCATTGAAACTTGAACGGGTATGAAGTGTCTGATGGTGACATGATCATGCGAGGAATCAAAACTGTATGTCCAATATTGTTCCCTGAAATATTCTTCCTTGTTTGACATGACTGTCGAGCTGCGTGGTTATCAATCTTGTCTCATTGCATGAACCTGAGGACTGATTAATATTTTGAAGCAACATAATAGGGACCCCAACCTTATGTTTAAGTACATGATTTGTGACACCAGAACATCTAATATTGTTCAAGTAGTCAGACGTATAAACACTTGTATCGCTGTCTGCAATAAAACCTGTCTTGCAAAGGCTATCCGAACTGAGATAGACTTTCTCATCATTAGTTAACAAAGACAATATATAGTCATTAACTCTATCTACATCTTCATGAGTTGGTGCGAGAATTACCCGTTCTTCAAAGTATTTCGGAGACAACTGATTGTCCAAAAGAGAGGGATAAACAGACTTAACAATTGCTGGAATCGGATCTAAGTCATAATCCTTCATCAATAGCTCATTAGGAATTTGTATTTGTGTTTCTCCATCACTGTCATTACCTACAATAGCATCTCTAATGCTTAATACCTATTTAGAAAATTTATTTGCTTCTTGGATATCATAATTAGATGTACCTTGTTGAATCTGCATGTTTCTTATCAAATTAAGAATTTTGCACTATTCCAACAAATAAGAGGAATTAATGGTGGCAAAATATTAAATTTGTTTAGTAATATGGCATTAAAATTTATAAAGTCAAATATAGTGGTACTTATAGATGATTAATTTTTATACATCAATGCTCATAAAAAACATCATACTAAAGGAAAAACAATAACAATCAAAACCAATATTGAACCACTATAGTTCTCCAAACCAAAGTTGAATGTTAAATAGAAGTCATATTATGTTATCTGAGCAAAAAATTGAATTATTTCTATGATAAATTTTACAAAAAACTAATTTTATATAAAAATCTATATGATACTACATTATAGTTTTAATCAAAGTGAAATGTTTCTTGTCTTTAACTAATTTCTTAACATATTCGATAATTTTGAAAATTAAATTTGAAAAAAAATACACTTGATTTTGTAATGTATGTGGTGATTTTTTTTAAATATGAGGTAAAATCTCCTCTATGTAAATGTTGTGATGACACGTAGGAAAAATAAATGTGGTGATGACACACAAGTTTTAGGGTTCTCCTTTAGTATATATATATATATAGGCCGTTGCTATTTAGCGCACCGACAACATTTTTATTTAACGCACTAGTTCATCCATGACGGACGAAACATGTTCATCCGTGATGGATGAAGCATTTTCATCCGTGACGGATGAACATGTTTCGTCCGTCATGGATGAACATGCTGATCTGCGACACAATTTTGGAATCGCCATAACTTTTGATTCCCTAGTCCAAACGCGCTGAAATTTGTAGGGGTTTTAGTTGACATCTTGATCTTTAATATGACGCTTAAATCACTCAATTCGGAGTTACGTAGAAAAAGTAATTTTTCTCCAAAGACGAGACAAAAAATAGAGATCTCTTAAGCGCCAAGGCGAGTACAATAGCATTTAAGTCGGATTACAATAGCATTGCAATCATGGATCACAATAGCATTACAATGTGCGAGTACAATAGCATTTAAGTCGGCTTGCGACCTCGTCTCTTTCTTGTAGAAGAAGGTTCAAACGCCATCAGCTGAGAAACGAATGGATCATATAGACAAGCAACAAAGGATATTTGGTCTAGAAGGTTCTTGAAACGAATGGATAATATAAACAAAGGTTCGAACGACCTCATCTCTTTCTTGTGGAAGAAGGTTCGACCTCGTCTCTTTCTTGTGGAAGAAGGTTCTTGAAAGACTTCTTGACTATTCCACATGGTAGTCTAGACACAATATTTGGTCAATATCATTAGAGGTGGAAATGGGTTGGGTGATGGATGGATGGAGCCATTTTATCACCCGACCCGTGAATTAAATCCTCTACCCGACCCACCCGTCACCCGTGAAACCTTTCACCCACATCCGTCCATCCATCCATCATCCAACGAGTGATTCAGGTGGGTCCGGTCATCCGCATAATATTTTATAAACAATTTATAATTATTGAAATGTAATTAATTACATGATTAAGTGCAAAAAGTAATTAATTTTTTTCAATATATGAAAATAGTTGTTCTAAATATAGGATTTGATGTATGTTCATATAAAATATTCTTAGACCTTGAAAAACTTTTAAACATAAAAAAACTAAAATTGAAGTCATACATTCTAATAAAATAGAATTAGAACTATAATCGTCCACGGGTGAACGGATGGGTGGGTGAAGTGCGGGTGATGGGTAAGATTTACATGACCCATCACCCACCCGTCATCTGTTTCACTCAACCCACCAACCATCCATCACCCAATTTACTTCGGGTGATTATCCATATATTCAGGTTGGATTTTCCGGGTGTGTCGGTCACCCACGAGTGATTTCCATCCCTAAATATCATTCACATATGGGTAACCCAGTAAAGGACATCAAGGGGACCTTCAACGAGAGTGTACAAAGCACGATGACTCTTGGGACATGAGCTGTTGTTTTCAAGCGGTTGAAGTACAAAGTATCTAAGGTTGCACTTGCCTGCTTGATAGAGGAATACAAAAAAGGGGAAATCCATTTTTTGACAAGATCTGCACATGCCAGATGAGGGTGAGAGATGGATTGCTGTGTGTGCATGACATCGCTAGAAATGTGACGAGTTCAATCCCTATTAAGCCTTCAGCGTTGCATCCGTTTTGGAGACGATTGAGTTTGTCAGAAGTGCAAGACGAAGGTGAGGTGAAGCGCAGAGTTGCGAGATCTTTGATGGATCAATTTTATATGGATCATTTCCTCAATCTGTCAGCAGATGATCAAGAAAAATGTGTCTCACGACTTTATGACATAGCTCGCCCTGAGGGGACTAATATGCAAAAGCCGGATATTGTGAGGCATAAAAGATGATTAATGGGAGTTCTAAACAAAGATACCACTAAAAGACATCCTTCTTCATCGGAGTACACAGACAAAGATACGGAAGGGACACCTCTCAAGAAGCAACGAGGTAGGCCACCAATGCCCACTAGCACACCTTCACGAAACCCTAAAGCTCCTACCACTCCTTTGAGGCATCTCAAGTTAGAGCTCCCAAGAATTCAGTGGGTCAAATGTTTTCACCACCTTATATGCCTCCACATTCCTTCATTAAAGACTTTGAGCCGTATAAGCTTAAGACGATCTGCATCTGCCATGTTGAGAATGAGAGACATTTCAATTCGGTATGGTACTAATCATTTAATTATTTTATATTAATTATTTGAACCCATGAGTAGATGGTCCTATCAGAGGCGTCACCATTGCCTCCAGTATTTGTCATGTGGGAGCATGCACATGATGCCTCTGCTGCTTATCTATATGATCCATTTATTTCTCAGCTGATGGCATTAAGACCTTCTTGCACAAGAAAGAGACGAGGTCGCAAGCTAACTTAAATGCTATTGTACTCGCACATTGTAATTCTATTGTGATCCATGATTGCAATGATAATGTAAGCCGACTTAAATGCTATTGTACTCGCCCTGGCGCTTAAGAGATCTCTATTTTTTGTCCTGTCTTTGGAGAAGTATAACTTTTTTCTATATAATCCCGAATTGAGTGATTCCAATGTCAGATTAAAGATCAAGATGTCAACTATAACTCCTCCATATTTCAGCGTGTTTGGACTAGGGAATCAAAAGTTATGGCGATTCCAAAATCGTGTCGCGGATCAGCATGTTCATCCGTCACGAATGAACATGCTTCGTCCGTCACGGATGAACCAGTGCGTTAAATAGAAATTTTGCCGGTGCACTAAATAGAAATCGTATATATATATATATATATATGTATGTATAATATAGATATCATATTATGAAAATATTTACAAAATCAATTAATAACTGAATAAATGAGTATGAGTATGTAGATATATTCATATCTTAGATTGCTACGTAGAACCGTAAATTATAGAACCATTAGATATGTCGTCTCGTTGTGATATACATTGCAATATATTATAACAGATTTTAAATAATTAATTGTTTATGTTTATAATAGGATAAAAATTGAAACAAATTTGACTAACCACCGAATTTTCTTGATTTTCTCCTATATAATTTACACTATTTTCTATGTTTTATGGTTTATGTATACAACTATTTAATAGTCGAATAGAACTAATTCACTAACCATGATTTATAATATATATGTATACACCTAAATAAATTATTGACACGACTATGTATAAGATATGAATTTCGGTATTGACAATAACGCTTTACATTAATGATGATTGTTGAAATCAAATATATATTCAAATTAGTTTGATAATAATATCACTAGTGGAAAAAACACTTTTTGAGGCTCCCTTTTAGAGGCATACATAGTTCAAAACGCCTCAACAACGACTTAGGCAATCACTTTTTTTGGTTTTTGAGGCGGATAATTAATTTATACGCCTCAAAAACATCTTTTGAGGCGAGCAAATTAATATACGCCTCAACAAGTATCCGAAAAAACATTTCCCGCTAAAGTATTAGAGGCGGACCAGGGTAAGGCCCGCCTCTAATGCTAACTAATTGAGGCGGGCCAAGTAGCCCGCCTCAATTAAAGTTTGTTGAGGCGGGCCTCTTAAAGCCCGCCTCAACAAGTATGTCCAATAGAGGCGGGCATGTAAGACCCGCCTCTATTAGACCATTACTCGGCAAAGTCTCTTCCGACTCGGCCGAGTCGTAATACTTATAGAGGCGGGCGTGTTAGGCCCGCCTCTATAAGCTCAACCCTAATTAAAAAAAAAATAGATGCGCGCGCCTTCATTTTCCTCTTCGTATCCTCCTCTTCGTCTTCAATTCGTTCATCCCGAGCTCCGACTTCATCGATCTCCTCCGTCTTCCTTACTTCATCGATCTCCTCTGTCTTCCCGACTTCATCGATCTCCTCCGTCTTCGCCGAGCTCCGTCTTCCCGAGCTCATCGGCGTCATCCTTTCCGCCTCCGAGATCGGCGAAATGTCGCCGCCTTCGCTCACGACTTCCGTCTACCCCAGCTTTCCGCTCGATTTCCCCCTTCTGTTACTTCGAATCACCGCTATGAAGAAGACGAAAGCCAAAAGAATTAACGGAGACAGGAAGCCCTAATTTCCTTTCAGTTAAGTTTTCTCCCACGTCTCTTCTATTTTCTTCTTCACTTTCTCCATTTCCTTGCTTTTTATCTCTACATCCTCCAAGTTTTTAGCTTCATTTTGAAGGGTGGCCGACGGGAGGGTGGAGTTGGACGCTGACGACGCGGTTGGTGTAGGGTGAATCTGATGAGAGGTTGATGAACGTCATCGAGGTAATCGGGTGTGAAATCATGTACGATTTGAGAATTAGGGTTATGAAATTTTTATTTGGGGGGCACACGATTTGAGAGATGTGTACGTCTGTGTAGGGTGAAATCATGTACGATTTGAGAATTAGGGTTATGAAATTTTCTTGAAAATTATCGCTTATCCATTGTTAACTGTCTGTGGATTTTTGCTTTCTTGCATTGGTTGTATCCATTTGTAGAGGTAGAGTTGATGAAGGAAAGATTTGCAAAGCTATTGCTTGGAGAGGACATGTCTAGAGAAGGGAAGGGTGTTTGCACTGCCCTTGCTATTTCAAATGCTATTACAAATCTTGCTGGTACAAAATAACAATTGCCTCAATTTGTGCATTATAGTTTGGTTCATATGTGTGGAAACCATACAAACAAGTCTATGAAGATTTTGTTACAACTTACCTTATAAATCAATCAGATTTTAGTTACATTCACTATGTCAATTTTTTAACTTTACAGGGTGCTAGGATTGTAATTTATGGCCCCAATTGCCCTCAATGGATTGTTGCAATGGAGGTTTGTGCAGCTCATAGTTTGATTTGTGTGCCTCTTTATGACACTAGGTATAACTCCTTTGTGATTAATCTGTAAAAACTTTTTTACATGTCAAATTTACTGATTCTGTTGTTGTGGGTACAGGCCCTGGTGCTATAAATTACATCATAGACCACGCCGAGATTGATTATGTTTTCGTGCAAGACAAGAAGGTTAAAGAAGTAAGAAACCAGGAAAAAAAAATCTCAGTTTCTTCTCACTTTGGGTCTGTTTGGATTTCCCTTAGAGAATGCATTAAAATACATTATCTCGTATTAAATTGCATTAATCATCAATTTATTGCAAGATAATGCATTTTAATACATTATTAAGGGAATCCAAACAGATGATGAGATCATGGTTATACAATTGGTTTCTTATGTTTCTATATCACTATCGTTGGGTAGATTGAGGTGCATAGAATGCTGTCTCTAGACGCTTTAGAAGAATCCATATCAAGTGAGTATATCTCTGTATTTCAATCCTTCCCTTTTAGTGTGAACTTGAAATTGAAGGTAAAAGAGATGTGTCAATTAATTGGATTAGGTCATTTGTTATTGTGTATCTGTTTTTGAATGTTTTTATTGTTGAATACTTAACAGAAATTATCAATTTGTATTACATGCAGATCTTCTATTCTTATGCAATTGTTTAGGGATGGGTAGAAGAGCATAATTTGTCATGTATCATCTTTTCGACAAACTTACAAGGTAAAAATTTCTCTTGCATCATCTTTTGCGTCTGATTTCAGTTCTTTTTAGCTAAGGTTCAAATTTTTGTTTCTTTTGGAAGTACATTAGGTGAAACTTTTGGATCATTTTAAGCTTAGAATTACTATTGTGTTGATTTAAGATATATTTGTTGTTGAATTGTGAGTTCATATCTACCTTATATAATTAAAGTTGTAGGCAAGTCTGTATAAAATATTGCACCACTTGGCCTTCTACATTATTGACATTTGGCACTCCAGTTTGATGCCATGTGTTCCCAATGCTCCACTATCTACCTTCACGTTCCCTGTGGAACCGCTTCTTCCAAATGCGCTTACTTTTTCTGTTCAATTACTGCTGATTCCACCCACGTTTTCACCCAAATCTGCACTAAACTGCTTTGATCTCATCAAAACTACACTCAACATTTGTCCCATTCTTCTCCACCCATGTTCTCACATGAACTCAGATTGTATTTACTCATCAATTCAACAGGGGAGGCAGTAAATCTCTCGCAATTGATGGAAGAACTTCCCTCTTAGGTGTTAGTATGGGAACAACAGAATCATATTGTTTTTGAAGTAGCTACTGATGATGCTCTTCGTTTGCACAGTTTGGTGTGCACAACTGCGTTGAACTTTGTCGTTGTCACTAACATAAGGAGAAACAGGTTGTCCTCAACTTCTACGTCCACTAATGACTAGCGGTCCTGCTGGGAGCCATAGCCGACGGGATGGGTGAAATTCAATGTCGAAGGTGCATGTAAGGGTAATCCAGGAGATGCAGGTTGTGGTGGAATTTTGAGGACTCCTACGGGTGATTTTCTGCTCTCCTTCAAATCTCAGATTGGATTAGTTACCGCTCTGTGTGCGGAGCTCATGACTATTCTCACTGTCCTACAATTAATTAGGGAGAAGAACTTCGATCGACGGGATGGATCATGTTGGAAATCAGGTATTCACTTAGAAGTGGGATATACCGGGCTTCAAGGTCATTTCTTGTGATGCGGTGAGGTAAATGCATCGTTCTTTGAATTTAAATCTCTGCCTATTTGTTTCCTTTGCAATCTGTTGTTGGAATTGGGGTTTGGTTATGGAGCTTTAGATAGCGAATTCCTAATTATTGGGTTGAATTTTGAAAATTTAGCTGTGAGAAATTCTAAATCTTGGATGATGTTACTTGTATGTTTTTAGCAATATATAATGCTAGATGTGTTCCCTTGGACGATGTTACTTGAATGCTTCAAAATGTAAGCTAAGTTTGATGCAAGTCTATAGGATTAATATTATATGTAGTTGTTTTTGCTGTCATACAGTCATCTTTGTCCTTGAACAGATGAACAAGGACCACTTATATTTTGGGCCTAGATGTGCAGTCCACTGGCGCTGACTCGGCCGAGAACTCGGCCGAGTCAGCGCGACTTGTTGAGGCGGGCCTATAGAGGTCCGCCTCAACAAGTGTTTACTTATTGAGGCGGGCCTCCGAAGCCCGCCTCAACAAGTCCCTCATTTTGGCGCCAAAGTGAGGGACTTGTTGAGGCGGGCTTCAGAGGCCCGCCTCAATAAGGTCCTTTTAGAGGCGTAAAATGTCTGCCTCAAAAAGTGTCCCTACTTGTTGCAGCCCCCTTAGTTGAAGCGAACGGTGTTCGCCTCAATAAGTGTCCAAAGGTCCGCCTCTATAAGGATTTTTTCCACTACTGTATTGAAAACTATAGTCACATAAATTTTATTGATAAAATAGATAAGAAATAAATAAAATATTAATGATATCATGAAATCAGAAGAAATAATTGTTCTAATTTAAATACAAATATTCAAATTCAAGCTCTAATCCTTAGCATATAATATCTTATATATTCACGGTTCTATTAATCTGATTTGATTTTCAATATATGTTCTTATATACTTATTTTCTTATAACTCTTCAAATCTTGGTTCTAGAAGGTTTTTATTATAAGGGTTTGTTCTTATTTAAAAGTTGGAATAATCTATTTCTTGGCTCAAGTGTTTGTTTGACTTTTAGAGGAATTTGTTTTTAATTACATGTTATAACAATATATTGTTCAGTTCTTTCCTTTTATTTTGCCACAATCACTTATATTATTTAGTCATTATTCATTCTTTCATTACAATTTTAATAAAATGATACATATCAACATCATTTGAAAACTACATATTGATCTCCATACAATATAAAATATATTGAATGTAAATTTTTTGAAAGTTGAAAATCTTTTTTGTATAAAAACAAAATTTATTCATATGAGTTTTAATATAATTTCATGGACATTTTTTTAATTTAGTGGAATACTTATAAATTATTATTTTGTAAACTTTTCTCTAAAATATGATGAAAATTGGCCATTGCTAAATAGAGCCCACTCTAGTTTTCTAAATAGATCTCCCTCTATACATATATAAGGAATTTGTTCCAAAATTACAACCCTAACACCCTCATTTTCTTCCTCACTTTCATTTCTCATCTCCTACCTCTCTTCCTTTCTTCCATTTCCCAACTTACAAGCCATCAAAAATCAGCCATTTCTTCCTTACTTAGCCACTATATTGCCATCAATTTGGATCAAGCTAGGAGGTGCCACACTTGAAGAATCAATCAACCATCTCCAAGAAAATGTAAGTTCATCAACTAATTTTGTAAATTCGTAGTTAGGGTTTAAACAAATTTTCAAGATTGAATTGTGGGTATTATTGACCTAATTTGTCTTATAGATTGGAAGTTTTAAGTCCATAGATGAATAAAATAAATAATGGGTATGATTTAGATAGATTTTGAGTTGATTTTTTATTGCCCGTTGATTTCGGGTTGATTTCTTGAGACGAACGAACAACTGTGTCTTCTAAGGAAGAAGACGACGTCCCACTGTCACGGATGAAACGCGTTCATCAATGATGGATGAACGCGGTTCCTCTGTGACGGATGAACGCGGTTCCTCCGTGAATTACATCCGTTTGTGAATTGACCACGGATGGATTGTGTTCCTCCGTGGTCAATTCACATATGCATTGCGTTCCTTTGTGGTCAATTCACGGACATAGAGTAGGCGCTATGAAGAAATATAGGATGGGCGTTAAATAGAAACCATGTAAAAATAAATCATGGATAAAAATAAAATTCATAAACTCAGGAAGAAACAAATTTGGTTTTAGAATCTTCAACGATATAATTTCAATTTGATTAATTTGTAATTCAATTAAAATTTGAAGTTTGGGTAATATTTGTTATGTGATAGATTTTATTATTCAAGTACTATATTTAATTGAATAAGAATTTAATAATATCAAATTTATTATTAAGATGGGCAATTTTTATCTAATCAACATAATTAGTTATTCTTAATTTGTTAAGTAAAAATAATAATAGAAATAAAAAAGAATTTAGATTTGGTAAGACTTATATTAGTTTTTTTCTAATTGATAACCTATATGCTTTTAATTGACATGTTTAGCTTTGGAAATAGAATAATCTTATATATAATTATTGTGATTGATATGTTTAGTTTAAGAAATTAGAGAATCTGATAAATATTTATTATATTGAATTTAAAGAAAAACGGAAAATTGATAAAATGTCATGTGCTAAAAAGAATAAGAGAATGTCATGTGGCATAAAGAGGGGGTGGGCTTAATAGGGAGATGCCATGTGGCTTAAAGAGGTTGTAGTAGATATATAGTGCCTTGCACGGGAGCCTGGATAGTGCCCGCGCCATGCATGAGATTTATATTAATATATGTTTTTAACACTCTGTAATATTAAAATCCAAAACTTCAAATACATTTTCATGGTACTAAACAATGATTAATTTTTATACATTAGTGCCCATAAACATATCATTATATATATAAAAAGACAATAATAACTCAAAGTTCAAGTCAAAGTTGAATGTTATAATAAAAATCATATTTAATTATCTTATGAAAAAAGTTGAATAATGATTTTTTTAAAGATCTAAGACAAATATATTCAATGGAAGGTCGCTAGGTTGTTAGAGATCTACTTTATTGTTGTGTCCCATGCGTATCTTGTTGTTTTGACTTTTAGTGTTATTGTGTAGATTTTGCTTGCATGTAATGTCCTAAGTGTCTTATTTGCCTACTTTTGACTTATTTTCATAGCTTTTGGGTCTTTCAAAAACACTCTCTCGACCTAGTCGGGGTACATGTGCGTACACCCCATACCTTGTTTTTGTGCGTATCTTGTAAATTTAAATAAGGAAGTATTAGTCATAGATTTAACTTATAATAAGTAAAGTCGAGTACATAAATCTCTATATATAAAAATTTATTTAAAAAATGAGAAAAAGACATTTGGCAAAGTGAAGGTAATGACGACACATGGCGTAGTAAAATTTTGCTTTAATATATATATATTAGATTCAATGATTTGTAACCTTTTAATTGATTTGTATATTTAAAAAGAAGAAGTATTAGTTATAGATTTAGTTTGTACTAAGGAAAGTTTAGTACATAAATCTCTTTATATATAAATTTAATTAAAAATGGAAAAAAATGAGAAAAAGACATGTGGCAAAGTGAAGGAAATGGCGACACATGCGTACTGAGATTTTGCTTTAGAATATATATATCTTCGTGCTCTAGGAAATATAATCTTTATGGTTCAAGTGGCTTAGTTGGGGTTCTACTTTAATAGATATATAGTAGATTATATTTGTTGTGTAAATAAGGGAGGCTAGAATGAAATGTACATTTTCCAAACTTAGCCATATGCGTCTATTTCGTGCTGCAAAATTGGGTGTGAAAAGAAAAACTTACTTGATAAAAACAAAATAAAGGATAAAGAAGAAAATAAAAGGAGCTAAAAAAAGTGGTTGCTACCAATCTATATATTGCTTACTATTAATTTATTTTTTCATGCGCAAGATTCTATCAACCTGTGGATATATATAATACTTCTTACTTTGGTGTTTGTAACTATATTATATGGACAATATTTTTTGATGAATGTAATCTAAGAGTATCGAAGAGTTATAAACATACGTTGTTATTGCAATGCAAGTTTATTGAATATTTTGTGGTTTATTTTGAAAAGAATTGATGTTAAAAATATTACAGATTTATTTTAATGCATAAGAAATATGTTGTAGAGAATAAAAATCTACATAAAATATAATATTGTGTGTTACATTTTGGAAAGAATTGATTATAAAGATACTATTGATCTATTTTAGTATAGTATGAATAGACTGTAAATTATTGTAGAGATTTGATTTTCAAATAAAACCGAAAAAATGATGGCTTGCCGCATGGTCAAATTAATGACATGATGTCACATGACAGTAGAGAGGCGTGGATTTTTTCTGGGACGCCAAATGGCTTAATTGAGATTCTGCTTTAGTATATATATATCGTAGATTAAATTACCTTATGAGTCTTCATAATAGCACCAAAGCTCATTAAATATGATAGCTGGAACTTTAAATAAGGATAATAAAAAAAAAATTAAATATTTAAGGTGATATTTTTACCTCCATAAATACTATGGATGAATTCATGATGCAGTGTCACACTTCTTTCTTCTTATTTCATTTAGCATGTAGCTAGTTTTTCTCGTGCGTGCTTTTATGGCCGTTTGTCCTGCATCCTATTCAGATGGTCATTCCAGGAATAGTGCTTTTGACAAAGTAAGACAACAATATTGACAATTGTTTTGCTGATAAAATATCTGGTTTGTGGCTTTCGTGAACAGTGAGGTGAAGAGAACTCGATATGCTTTGTCCCTTTGCTATTTGATCAGTTGTTCATTAATTTATTCTAGTTTCTATACTACTTTGTACTTGTGCTAAGCTGATGATCAAAAATTTTGTACAATAGAATGAACTCTCAACAATCCTAGGGTTTTGAGCTGAGGAGCTCTTTAAGGAAGACAAAAGTGATGAGGAAAATAATAAGAGACTTCTCAACATGGATATTGATGAAATTCTTGAGAGGGCATAGAAAGTTGGGAATAGTGGAATGGAAGGAGTAGAAGAGAATGAGGTTTTGAATCAATTCAAGGCAATTACAGAGTTCCCATCTTTCTTCACGTTTGCTTTGGTGCGTGGTGCCAATGATTGAGGGAGCTTCTGCACAAGTGAGAGAATGGTCTTATAACAATTTGACGAAAAGAGATGCATCTCGTTTTGCCAAGGCTGTAAGATTCTTATTTTTGTATACTGTATTGCCATGTACTTTTCTTTAAGTTGAATGATTGGCATGTGGAGATGATCCATGCTTATACTGCACAGGTTCATCTATTCTTTATGTTTTTTAGCCGACTGATTCATGAAATGACCTTTCTTCTAGGAAAACTGTCCATTCATTTGCTTTGCTAATTTTTGTTTGTGTACTTCTTTTCATGAAACCAGGTTATGAAATTTGGAGGCGCAAGTCAGATTAGCTCGATTGCTGCTGATGTTGGAGGTGCTATTGAAGCAGCTCTTGTTGAAGCTCAAATCGAACATTTTGATGCTTTAATAGATGGATTATAATAGTTAGTAAGAACAAGCTATGAACTATATAGTCTATATACAATAAAAACTACTTGAACAGTACAGAAAGGTCAAATTCTTTGATGTAATAGACAAGTCGTCATACCTTTTCGTTGTAGCTTAGCAACTTGAATAGTTTTCTTATGGACGACTCTCAGGCAACTCGATCTAGAGGTATGTTTGTAATATGATAGCTTATTCCTACAAATTTTGATATGTTGCATCACAGGAAGTACTTCGCTTCTTTCTCCCGGTTTCAAGAAGTGGTTCCTCTTATTTGCAGCTCTCCTCAGGTTCAATTAAACATTGGGCTGTTTATGTCATTCTAGTTTCAAATAATCCGGATGTGTAATAATTGGTGTATTTGCTTTTTAAATAATCCGGATTAGTTTTTCAATTAATCAGTATATTTGTTTTCCAAATAACCCAGATGTGTATTTAACCGGTGTATTTTCTTTTCAATAACCTGGATTTGTTTTTCTATTAACCGGTATTTTTGTGTTTAAATAACCTGGATGTGTAATTAACCGGTATATTTGATTTTCAAATAACCCGGATTCGTATGTTTTTCATATAACCCGGATGTATATATCTTTGAATTATATAGTACCCAAATAACCCGAATGTCAAAACTATGTGAAAAAATTGTGGGAGACAAATCACCAGGGAGTGTCAAATATAGGTCCGGATTATTAGGTTCAGGGCAAATATCGAGTTGACCTTTAATCCGGACGTTAAGTTGTCCGGATTATATTCTCTTAAATGTCCGGGTTATTAGGTGTTTTTTGTAGTAGTGAGTCATATCTCTTCTAGGATTATCATTAGCCTCTATATAAAGAAGGTGTCAACCTCTTGTAAAAGAGACTAGCATACTCTTACAACCTTTCATACATTAACACAATTCTGATTTATTCTCTTGAAAACTCG
Organism: Rheum nobile; assembly: GCA_027886185.1. NCBI lineage: Eukaryota > Viridiplantae > Streptophyta > Magnoliopsida > Caryophyllales > Polygonaceae > Rheum > Rheum nobile. The sequence continues at coordinate 2,267,026 of WOAB01000069.1, forward strand.
TTTTATTTCCATGACGTGTAATCTTTGACTCCATACTCCACAATCAAAGCGGATTGCGTCACAATACAAAGTCGACCGAAAACATAAGTTAGCTTTCTACCTTGGAGCTCAGAGATAAGCAGGAAGATCATTTGTCATCGCATAAATTTTAGGTAAGCTTGAGGGCAACAATAATATGATTTCACTACACGGACGTCGGACAACCACAATAGAATCCCTAACTTCCATTAAAATCATTTAGTAACAGCAAAACGTGATTTCACGTGACGAAAAATGTTAAGTAGTAGACTAAACAAGCTAATTGGGCATAATACAATATAGCTTATTAGACCGTACATAATGGGTTCATGTGGGGTACTTAAGCAGTCCCATCAAGTTTGAGATCCACACATTTTTTGCATCCAAGACGTACGTACTCTTTAGCTAGTCACGTAGTAACAAGAGGATGTATGAAGTGTATCTTAATCAGAAGAAAAAATCCTATCACATTGTACAGCAGCCGATGTTTAGCTATTTAGCTCATAAACTGATCGATCATATAAACATCTAAAATTTACCGTAACAAGTGCATGTATTTTGATTTAATTATTGCTATTAGGGTGTAAACGTGCATTTTAAATTTGAACATAAATTATAAAAAGCCATTCTTGTGTAGTCATTTTCTATGATAATTTCAAATTCAATAGATAATTTGTAAAGAAAATTTGAACATAAAGTATGTCTACTAATTTTTATTGTCTTGATCACTTAATTCGATTAGCCAAAATCGTTTCAAGTCCATAGTTTTTCAAAAAACAATATTTTATTGCCTCCATATGACCTCTAAGGTAGCAAAAAAGTCTCCATTTTCACAAAACAAAATTTTACCATTGGAAAAACTAACAATAAAAATGTCTAATGTAGTCCATCCTCACTCCATTCTTTTGTTGCCTCCATACACAACGCATGTACGTTTCTCTTTTCTAAAATCTATTTGTTTACAAATTACAAAGTACAACCACTTCGATGGCTTTGCTAAAGAGCCTGCTTTTCCCGGCTCCGGCATCTGCGTTCGTGACGATTATGGCGACGGCCAACTTCTTGGCTTTAGTTAACAATGATAATAACGGGATCACGGGGAAAGCATGTGTAGTATTCGAAGCTGATAGGACCGAATTCCGGCGCCAAAACCCGTAGCAAGGTTGGGATGACCGTTATCTACTTACTGGCCTTCCTCTTCTACGCCGCCGCCTTGTTCGTATTCTTTCCAAATTACGAGGAAGATTCTAAATTCTTCCTTATCCGTTCGACCCTAACTCTCCATTTCCTCAAGCACCTTCTCGAGGTCTTCAGTTCAACTATAATAACTTAGCCTCCTCCTTGGTTGTTTCTGCATGTTTTTTCTCTTCATATTATAAATTTGGGGTTTTGAGTTATAGTATAATAGATCATGAATTTAAGCTTGGTCAAAATGCACCAAGTGAATATGATGTAGCTAGATAGATTATTTCTTTGCAAAAAACAACCAATTCAATTGGATTATCAATTTATATGAGGCTTAGATCATATTGGGATTGTTGCTAAATTCGATTAGCGTTGATGTAAGTGAAAATGATTGTCGGAAGAATTTTGTTTATATCACCTGTATGAAGTTTTTTCACTTAATCTATATGTTTAGGGTATAAGTTGATTATTTATTTTTGAACAAAATAAATTTTGGTAGAATTATTATCTTAAACAGAATTAGTGAAATCTTGACCATTAACCTATACATAAATTATTATAATTAAGTATAGTTAATTCCATATATTTATATTTATAATATAATAGTCTTCTTATAGGATTTACAATTTTATAAGAGAACGTTTATATAATAGATCTATTAATTTATAACCCTACAATTGGCGACGTGAACCTCTACACCATATAGTCTTATATATAGTAAAATAGGGACGTTGAAAGGCACAATGCATCTAACATACTAGTAGAATTCATGAAAGCATTTGAAACCCTTGCTTGATACACAGTAATTTAACGTGGTCCAATAATCGTTGATGTGGGAGCTCAATATGCAAAGATAATCAAGATATATGAACCTTGGAAAATATATTGCAATATGCTTAAGGTGATATAAGCCACGATATGTAGTATGTTTACCAAATATTGTACAACCTTAATAGCCGAAGAGGTAATTTGTGATCTCCCTAGCTGTTGGGCCATGATTTTAGTGGGCCTTCAGAAGAAACGGCCCAAAACGCAAAGATATATATTTTCGTCGAAGCGATCAGTCGACGAAACAACCAGACGACGAAGAGACCAAAATCAGACGATAAGAGCCAAAGACAAGACAACACCATGATCGGGAGCGTTACGAAAAAGTCCAGATCCTATACAACGGCTACGAGCCTGCAAGATCGATTCATAAATTCCATAAGATTATGGCAAATTCGGCAACTAAAGTCGACCAGCGAAGATCACAGATGAGTAAATGCCCGAATTTTCCTAAGGATTGAATGTATATAAAGGGTTTCTAAAGATAATTGTAAAAGACAAGTACTCTCAGAAATAATACAATCAACTACATCTCCCTCTCTATATTCATCTAAATTCATCGGTTCAGAGTCGTTGTTCTAACATTTGAAGCGTCCGACAGCTCTCATCTTTGATTCGATCGACCCTCTACACGGAGGGGCCAGGCCAGCTCACACGATACTCCCGACTCATCACATTCTCTCTCTTATTTGATTTGGATTATCTAGATATATTCGATTTAACTGTTGTCTAGTTGCTCTTCTTTAAGCGATTCAGGTCGGTTTGATCTTTTTCGCCCAAAACAATTTGGCGCCCACCGTGGGGCATCTAGCCAATCAACGATCCAATCATCAAAACCAAAGCTCGTTCCACCATGACTGGCTCAAAGAACGCCGTGATCTCCAATGAAGACCCAACCCAGAGCAACGTTCAAATCGAGAATCAAGAAGAGAACGCCAATGCCCAACCTGTTGCGGAATCGCGGATACAAGAGCTTGCAAAAGCCATGAGCGTCCTTCAAGAAGAACTGGCCCAACAACGGACCAGAACCGAAACGCTAAGTACTCAGTCTGAATCGAAAATTTCTCGACTAACCCGTGAGAGCGAATTTTTAAGATCACAGGTACAAACGTCCTCATCAATCCCCAGAGGGTCAAGACGTATAGTCAACACGGAAGGACTGTCCACGCGACTCGATCTAGATGGAGCAGACGTAGCACCCGCAAAGGAGACCAATGCTTCCCAGCACACTGGTATGTTTCAAACTCCTCCGGTCACTCTTGTCACGACTAACATGCCAAACTCTGCGGCCGAGCCCCTCGGGACTCGAGCAACCCATCCACAGGCAACGGGACTAGTCGATCTCCAGGCCCTCATACAGCAAGCCGTCAACGAACACATGAAGACTCTAGATGACCGTATTACACGGATCCCAGGAGTTCCCCAGCCGATCGAGAAAGAGGCAATCGATGGATACGAAGACTCGCCTTTCACAGAGGTGCTTGCACGCGTCGAAATTCCGAAAAAGTTCCACGTCCCCAACATGTCCAACTACGATGGGACCGGGGACCCAGACGATCACGTTTCAATTTACAAGCAAAAATTAATGACCATTTCGATCCCTAGAGGGAACCGCGAAGCTGTCATGTGCAAAAGCTTTGGCACGACCCTCACGGGACCCGCACTAACCTGGCTTATGCATTTACCACAGGGTTCCATCGCTTCCTTTGCCGACCTGGTCAATTCATTCAAAATTCAGTTCGCCAACAGTCGGTGATTAGAAAAGCAGTCGAGCGACCTGTACAGGATCATGCAGAGATGCAACGAGCCCTTGAGGGACTATCTTAACAGGTAAAACAAAGAGAAGGTCGTGATCCCGCACTGTGACGTTCCAACGTCGATCGAAGCATTTCGCCGAGGACTGGTTAGAGGTAGCGAACTCTACCGCGAGCTGACCAAGTACCCATGCCGAAGTTTCAAAGACGTACAAGCCAAAATCATGGCACAAGTCAGACTCAAAGAAGACGAGGAACCCTCCAAGACAAACAAGAGTCCCGATCGAACCGACTGAAAGGCATCTTCGGACGGTCGGCGTGATCGGAGATACCAGCCATACCCAAAAGGTCGAAACGACCAGGGTCAGGTAAATAATTTTTACGACAGGACCCAAGATTGGCGAAACAACCCCGCTCTTCCCCCGAAGCTTCACTCCTACAACTTCAACATATCCATATCGGAGCTCGTAAAAAGCTTCGACAAGTACGAAAAAGAAGTAAGATGGCCTCGGAAGAGCGACAAGCCAGACGTTCGGAAAGACATGAACCGATGGTGCGAGGTTCACGGAGATCATGGGCACTCGACGGATGAATGCATAGCCCTTCGCAAAGAAGTCGCGAGATTCCTCGCGCAAGGGCTACTGCGCGATGTCATCTCGGATAAAGCGAAAGCGACCTTCGATTGAAGGGACCAGGTAACATCCGACAAACCGTCCTCTCCGATTCCTGCAAAAATTGTTAACACCATTTCAGAAGGGTCGGACGTATGTGGAAACACGTACTCAGCCGCCAAAAGACATGCTCGAGAAAGCAGAGGCAACAAACCAACCCAAGTAGAGACAAGACAGTTATAAATCTCCGACGCTCCGACCATCACCTTCGATGATTCGGAGGCTCAAGAACTGGGCGACCATCACGACGGTTTGGTAATCTCACTCTCAATTAGCAATTGCCTTATCCGTCGCGTTCTCATTGACACAGGCAGCTCCACCAACTTGTTGACACTGGACGCCTTAAAAGGAATGGGTTTAAGCGAGGACGACTTAACCAGGAACTCCACCCCATTAGTCGGATTCAGTGGAGAAGTTAAGTACACCCAGGGCAAAATCGTGTTAACAACGTACGCCGGTGGAGTCAACCAACGCAATCCTTGGCAGACCCTGGATCCACGCCATGAAAGCTGTACCTTCCACTTACCACCAGACGATAAAATTTCCTACCAAGTGGGTGGTACAGGAAATAAAAGGCGACCAGAGAGCTGCCAAGGAATGTTACGTCACTTCAATGAAAGGGGCAGTCGACAAATCGTCCGCATAGCAATCATAGTATGGGAAAGGGACCCCGCGATACGTCGAACCAGAAATGGAACAACTCGATGAGATCGCGTTGGACCCCTCAAAGCCAACACAAACAGTAAGGGTCGGGTCAAATCTAAACGATTCGACTAGAGCAAGTTTAATTTCCTTTTTGCGATCCAACACTGACTGTTCTGCTTGGTCACACGAAGACATGGTTGGGATTTCCCCAAATATTATTACTCACAAGTTAAATGTAGATCCCACGTACCCTCCAGTCAAGCAAAAAAGGAGGAAGTTCACACCCGAGCGCAACAAAGTCGTGGACGATGAAGTAAAAAACCTACTTGAGACAGGTAAAATAAGGGAGGTGAAATATCCCGACTGGTTAGCTAACGTTGTCGTGGTCCAAAAGAAGAACGGGAAGTGGAGAGTATGCATCGACTTCACAAATCTAAACAAAGCCTGTCCAAAGGACTCTTTTCCACTACCACACATCGACGCAATGGTCGACGCGACCGTCGGGCACGAAATGTTGACATTCATGGACGCGTTCAGTGGATACAATCAAATCCTCATGGATCCCGACGATCAAGAGAAAACAGCCTTCATAACAAGCCAAGGTACGTACTGCTACAAAGTAATGCCCTTCAGACTAAAAAATGCAGGGGCCACGTACCAGAGGTTGGTGAACAAGATGTTCAAAGAACAGATCGGCGACACCATGGAAGTATACATCGATGACATGCTCGTCAAATCCAAAGCAGCGGGGGACCACATAGAACACCTTAAGGATGCCTTCGAGGTACTAAAAAGGTACAACATGAAGTTAAATCCGACTAAATGCTCTTTCGGATTATCCTCAAGGAAATTCTTAGGCTACATGGTCACACAAAGAGGGATCGAAGCAAGTCCCGACCAAGTCAAGGCAATCGTCAACCTCAGGTCCCCTCGGTGCGTTAAAGACGTCCAAAAGCTAACGGGACGAGTAGCGGCATTGAATAGGTTCATATCCAAGTCATCGGATAAGTGCAAGCTCTTCTACGAGGCCCTGAAGAAGAACAAATCATTCGACTGGACAACTACACACAAGCAAACTTTTCAGGACCTAAAGGCATATTTAGCGAGTCCACTCCTATTGGCCAAACCAAAAGACGACGAGCTGTTACCACTCCATCTGGCCGTATCAGAGTCATCAGTCAGCACAGTACTGACGAGCGAAGAAAATGGTAAGCAATCACCAGTCTACTATGTGAGTCACTTCTTACTCCCCGCCGAAACTAGGTACACACTACTTGAAAAGCTGGTCTTAGCATTGGTCATGGCCTCGAATAAACTACGACCCTACTTCGAATCACATACTATTATTGTGAGAACTAACCATCCCATGAAGACAGTTATGAGGAAACCCGAATTTACAGGACGAATGGCCAAATGGGCCATACATCTCAACGGGTCGGACATCGACTACGAGCCAAGGACGGCGATCAAATCTCAAGCTCTAGCCGACTTTATGGCCGATTTCAGCCCAGCATTGGAACAAGAAGCCACAAAAGAAGTCGAAAAGCTAAAGGTCGAAGAAAACAGGGGCACGTGGCAACTCCATACAGACGGAGCGTCAAACGTAAGGGGAGTCGGCTTAGGCGTCGTGCTAAAATCACCACAAGGGGATCATATAGCCCAAGCTGTGAGATGTGAATGGGACGCGACCAACAACGAAGCAGAATACGAAGCCCTCGTGTTCGGATTAACACTCGCACATGACCCGGCGATTCTAGACCTAGAAGTAACATGCGACTCCCTCTTAATCGTCAATCAGGTACAAGGTTCATACGCCTCCAAAGACGACAGAATGATGGCATACCTCGATGTCGTCAAAAAGCTGGCAAGCAAATTCTAAAGATTCACTATACGACAAGTCCCACGCGACCTCAACACGCAAGCCGACGCCCTAGCGAACCTTGGCTCCACCTTGCATCCTAACGACTTCTCTTCCATTCCGCTGGCACATGTCACCACACCAACCGTCCCCAAAATCCTCAAGACACCTGGGCCCGACGACATCCAAATAGCGAGCAAACTACCCATAGAAGAAGTCGTCTCAGCAGAGGTAGGCGACCATACAGAAGAAGACTTGGTAGGCGACCAAGACGATTGGACCGCCCCCTACATCAAGTGGCTCAGAGATGGAACTCTCCCAACCGACAAAGCAGAAGCTAAAAGACTCAAGGTACAAGTCGTAACCTTCGATTTTAAAGATAACGTACTGTTCAAACGATCTATCACAGGTTTGAACCTACGCTACCTCGAAACATCCAAAGTATAATGCGTCTTGCAATCCTTGCACGACGGAGAGTGTGGGAACCACACCAGAGGACGAAGCCTATCCGGTAAAGCTCTCAGAACAGGCTACTACTGGCCCACAATGAACAAAGACACAACGAAATATGTCCGAAGATGCGACGCCTGCCAACGGCATGCGCCCGTCATACGCCAACCGTCGGAAATGCTGCATCCAACCCTGGCCCCATGGCCCTTCATGCGATGGGGGATGGACATCGTCGGGAAATTACCACCAGCGTCTGGACATCGCGTCTACTTCTTAGCTATGACTGACTATTTCTCTAAATGGATAGAGGCCGAAGCATATCGAGAGGAAAAAGAAAAACACGTCATCTCATTCATAAAATGCAATATCCTATGCAGATTTGGCGTCCCTTCAGAGATCGTATGCGATAATGGCTCCCAATTCATCGGTAGCCAAACTCGATCCTTCTGTAAACAATGGAACATTGCGCTAGTTACATCCACACCAAGATACCCGCAATCCAATGGGCAAGCAGAATCCAGCAACAAGATCATTATCAACAATCTCAAAAAATGCCTCACAGGGGCAAAAGGCAAATGGGCCGACGAGCTCCCCTTGATACTATGGCCGGACAGGACGACACCTAAAAATGCAACGGGGCAAAGCCCTTTTTCTCTAGTCTATGGAAGTGAAGCAGTCATCCCTACCGAGCTACTCGTCTCGACTGCCAGGTACGAACTCCAGACCCCAGAGCAAAATGATGTCGAGTTGTCCCACAACCTCGACACCATCGACGAGACCAGGGAAAAAACAAGGATCAGAATGGTCCGATACCAACAACAAGTCGCCCGGAGTTACAACAGGAACGTCCGAGTCAGAGTCTTCAAGCTATGGGACTGGGTCCTAAGGAAAACATTCCAAAATACTAGAGACCCAACCGACGGAAAGCTGGCACCCCAATGGGAAGGACCTTACCTCATCAAAGAGGTCGTCGGACAAGGGGCTTATCGATTAGAAACAAAGGACGGACAACCAATCCCAAGAAGCTGGAACGCGATCCATTTAAAGTTGTATCATTTCTAAAACTCTTCTCCACACTTTTAAACATCTATTGCGTTTATTTGCGTCCCAATCACTGACTTAAGCATCAGAGGGCCATTGGGCAACACCCCAACGGTCATCCCAGACTTTTCTTATGTATACTTTCCAAATGGAAATACTGAACAGGAACGAGAGGCCTCCAAGACGAAGTAATATACATACAAGCTGGATCCAGTCACACAAAAAGTGCTTACATTACACTTACACGATCAATCGGAACACGAGGAGATGAACAACAAAGGCACGTCGGCACACCGCCATCCTTATACAATACATAAGGTCGTAACACCTTATTACATCCATGCAATAAAACATATTTCTTTCCTCCTCGGCATAACACTAAGTCATGACTAAACATAAACGTTTACATTTGCGGGCCTCCCTTTTCTACACAAACGCGGAAAGCCCTACTCGACGGAGCACACGGGTAAATCCGACACAGATCAAAGGCGTCACGACTGCTTTCATTAGAAACGATCCAACAAAACACATAGACACAAATGCAAGGACGATCCCCTGTAAAGCATGCCACGACAATGAAATGAAGTCTAACGTTTGCTATGTCTACACTAGACGAATCTACGACCTCAGTGCACAAAACAACAAAGTCTACCCATAAAACAGAACACACAGAGACGAACTCGAAACAAACACAAGGTACTTTGAAAAATGACTAAAACGTTTTACAAAACACGCGACCCGTGATGGTAGACGGGTCGCCAAAATATTGTCCATCCCATCTCTACAATGGGGCACAACATACACAAAACAGCAAAGGGAAGCGATGTGTTTCGCCTAAAACAAAGATCAAGACTCGCCTGACCTTTCACAAACTTCAACAGAAGCGACATCCTGGCCCTCGGCCGCTTCAGGGAGCTCCTTCGTCGCCTCTCCGACAACTTCCTCGACCACCACGGGAATAGCTTCCTCTCCATGCTCGTCTTCACCAAGTCCCATAAGCTTGAACAGCTCGTTGCCGGGATTGCCGCCAGGGTACAAAAGATCCATATTTGCCCTTGCATCCTCGATGTTCCAAGACGACTGACCCCCTGAGGCATACTCCTCCATCATCTCAATACGAGACTTAAGGTAGAAATACGTCCCAACATCGGTAGCAATCTGGGAATCCTTCATACGAGCATCGTCGGCACTACACTCTAGCTCCCCAAAACGGGCTTGTGACTCGACCAAACTCTTCTCGGTCTCCACTAGCTTCTTCTCAGCCGATGCCCGCTTGATCTCGGCCGCCTTGACATGTACATTAGCCACCTCTAGTCGGCTCTCGACCTCGGCAATCCAGCTCTCGACCTCGGTAATACGCTTCTCAGCACCATCGCTCAGCTCTTGCACAGTAGAAAAAGCGATAAGCGAATACTGAAGAGCCTACGAAAGCAACAAGACGTATGTTAAAACACATACACATTATGAAGACACTTCAAAGACAAAGTTGTCTTCTTTTCTTACCCGCCAGACGGCAACCCCAACCTCGTCAATATAATTGACAGGGTGCAAGTCACCAATCTCCTTCTTAGCCTCGGAATCCAGAGTATGAAGCAAATCTCCCAGATCTCTCTTCTTCACCATGCCCACAGGAAGCTCTGGAACGTCCGTCGCCTTCCTCTTTTCCCCTGAGTTTTTAGATGATGGCGAGTCCAAAGCCACGATCTTAGCCGACGAGGGGATCTTAGCATCTAACTTAACCGACGAAGATGCCTTCATCGCCAACTTTTGATCCAAGAGACTCTTCCCAGACAAGCAAGCACTCGACCTCGCCCCCTGAGATACTGCTAGGCAAGTGCAAACGAATAAGCATATGGTTGCTACAAAGACCACCCACATGCATACCTTAGAGAACAAACACGTGCCTTTTGTAACATAAGTAGATGGAGTCGCCATATTCGGAGGAAGGGCTAAGCAGTTCACGTTCTTGAATGATCGATCGGCCTCAGAGAAAGCAAGCAAAACCCCAGTGACAGCGGCGAAATCAGAAGCCGTCTCCTCCTCCAGACTAGGTACTGAAAAAGAAAACATGTAAGCGCCGGTTAACAAAGGCGCCGAAGCACACGAAAAACAAAGACTAAATACCTGACGTCACGCAAGAAAGAGCAGTCGAAACCCCCCTCAAGCAATTTTTTCTCAACAAAGAAGAAATATGACCTCCATCCACGGTCATTGACATTGAGGTTTAAAGCAATTGGTTGCCTATCCGGTCTAAGGCGCAGTTGAAAACGAGAAGAGCCTCGACTACTCAAGTAGTAAGAATACCAGAGAGCATCAAAATCAAAGTCAATTTCGACACTAGACACCAAAAGATCAACTACCCTAAGAAGGCGCCATGCATGCGGCATCACTTGACACAGATCAAGGTTGAGAACAGACAAGAAATTTATCACCAAATTCGAGAAAGGAAAAGAGTGACCAATCCTGAAAGGGTACTCGAAGAATCAAATCCACCTATCACGATACCAGTCGGCCTGCTCCTGGGGCAGAGGGAGACGAGCCACCGTCTCAGAGGGAAATTGACCCACTTCCAGAATCACCTCCAACTCCAATTGGGTTAGGGTTCCGGCAAAAGAATCTTCTGTATTGAGGAGGTTTGAGGGGGAGAGATCGCTACTCTTTTCGACGACGCCGGAAGGCAAGGCCTTGGACTTCCTCGACTTCGAAGACGACATAGTATAAACGCAAAGGAAAACAAACTGGGAAAGAGATCTTTTACCTTCGATCGGAAAGACCTTTCAAGAGTCCAAAAGAGATGATGACGAAAAGAAAGGGAATTGATGGCCATTTATGGGAAACTGTTTAACACCGCAGTCAAGCATGGCAAACCAATAAGGAGGCGACACGTCATCGATCCCTTGCAACAAATCTGCCAAGAGAAGATCACGTCCCGGAGAGGAAGGAATCCAACCGTCCTTCAAACTGCCATCTTCGACCCAGCTCGATTCCTTGGGGCAATTGTTGAGCCATGATTTTAGTGGGCCTTCAGAAGAAACGGCCCAAAATGCGAAGATATCTATTTTCGTCAAAGCGACCAGTCGACGAAACAACCAGACGATGAAGAGACCAAAATCAGACGATAGGAGCCAAAGACAAGACAACACCATGATCGGGAGCGTTACGAAAAAGCCCAGATCCCATACAACGGCTACGAGCCTGCAAGATCGATTCATAAATGCCATAAGATTATGGCAAATCCGACAACTAAAGTTGACCAGCGAAGATCACGGATGAGTAAATGCCCGAATTTTCCTAAGGATTGAATGTATATAAAGGCTTTCTAAAGATCATTGTAAAAGACAAGTACTCTCAGAAATAATACAATCAACTACATCTCCCTCTCTATATTTATCTAAATTCATCGGTTCGGAGTCGTTGTTCTAACATTTGAAGCGTCCGACAGCTCTCATCTTTGATTCGATCGACCCTCTACACGGAGGGGCCAGGCCAGCTCACACGATACTCCCGACACATCACATTCTCTCTTTTATTTGATTTGGATTATCTAGATATATTCGATCTAACTGTTGTCTAGTTGCCCTTCTTTAAGCGATTCAAGTCGGTTTGATCTTTTTCGTCCACAACACTAGATATTTAATTAATAGAGCTAATAAATAAAGAAAAAAGCCTATTTAATATAATATAGCTAATTAAAGGAGGATTTCCATAAAAGATAAGGTATTTAAGTCTTCTATCTTCTTTTCTCTCTCCATTTAATTCATTCTATTCTACGTTAGGGTTTTGAGCCTCCATCTTTGCTCCAGACCTTTGAGAGCTTTTTGAGAGAGATTCTTGACTTGAGCGTCGAAGGGTCCTTAGACGGGATCACCCCCTCCCATTCACGTTTGTTCGTGATTACAGATATAGAGTTGAAGACTTCTCGCGTTCTTGGAGGCGGAATTCAATCGTTCCTAATCAATCTCCCGACGATTCAGATTCCTGCATCGACAATTGGCGCCCTCTGTGGAATGATTTCGATGGCCCCGACCCTGAAGAACGACGAGTTTGAGCAAACTGACACGCTCGGGCGGCGGTAGTTCGGCTGCTGAAGAAAGTGATCGCCAGCGAGCGGAGGAATAGGCCCGTCGCTTGGCGGACGAATCAACTCGCCGACAGACAGAATTGGAGTCGGCTGTTACGGAAAAGGATCGGCAGTTGGATGAGATGTCCGATGCGTTAGCAGGGCGAGATCGCGAAATCCGCTCGATCCAGGAGGAGTTGCAGACTGCGCAATGAAGGGTTGAGCGCGCCAATGGAAAGCGGATCACTGACGGTGGTGAATCGGATGCCGCTGTCGCTCAGCATTTGGCTAGTATTATCGAGATTCCCGAGTCTCGGATGCACTTAGGTCGGGACCATGCTGCAAGAGGGGAGTTCTCAATGCGCGATAGAAGGAACCGCGATCGCGGTGTGGCTGGAAGAGAAATCCGTGACCGCGGAAGGGAAAACCGCGACCGTGGCGGGGCCGATCGCGACCGCGTTGTTCGCGCGTCTTCTTCTGCTTCTAGGCCGAATCAGTCTCGATCCGATTCAAGGGCTTCGCGTTGACGCAGTCCGATGAGGCGGAGTCTAGCTCGCAGAGAGCGATTGATGAGGCTAAAGTGGTTATGCCTATCAAAGTAATCCTCAAAAACCTAACTAAGTATAGTACGCAAGTAAGGGTCGAATCCCACAGGGAGGTAAGTAATCTTTCTAAGTGCAAAAGTTGTAAGCCAATAGTAACAAAGAGGGGTTTTGGTTTGTGGTCACGTAAACAAAGTAAATCAAATCAAAAGGTGTAATCTATGGGTGAGAAGTAACTTAGCCAGAAAAATATCCACCATTCAGTTTGATTGGTTGATCCTAGATTATCTCAATTTCCTTCCTATGAATATTCTTATCCCTATTCTAAAATAGTTATCAGTCCAACCAGTCCTGGTAACCCTAACTATCAAGCAATCATGAAACCTTCAAGATTTATTGTAACAACAGCAGTAAGCATATGAATTAACCAGGATACATACAATACTTAACAACTAGTCAGTACTCGACATGTAATCAATTCTCTTCACAATAAACTTGTCCAACCAGTCTTAGAATATCATGTTTGCTACACAAGATAAGGAATTTCAACCCGAAATATCCAAACCCTAGCAATAGATAATTACTAATATCAACTAGATGATCAGGCCAATCAAATCAGCAAGAATCAATAGGATGAAGCACAAAGAGAATTAATATAGTCAAAGGAAAGGAAATAGAGTTATAATCTCACAACCAAATACAAACGAAGGCTTCAATCGTCGGACTAAGAAAAAGTTGCTTAGTTCTTCATAGTCTTCAAAGCATAAAAACTCTAAGGGAAAAAACTGACTTGAATCTCAATAATGAAAAGGCTGCTAATGAAAACTAGGTTATAACCCTAGCAAAACCTAATACTAAAAAGATAAGAAATAAAATCCTAAAAGGAAATAAAATAAAATAAAATAAAATAAAAGAAAGGAATTAAAATCAAACGAAGCTCGGACGAAACAAAATCTCGGATCTGCGTGCGTGAACAGTATCCGCGACCGCGGCAAGAATTCCGCGACCGCGGAAAACTTTCTAGAGCTTTGCTGCTTCTTCAATCCGCGACCGCGGTGTCTCCTTCCGCGCCCGCGGAAATCTTCCTATAGCGATCTTCAGCTTCTTCTTCGGTCTTCTCTTGTGGCTTCGCCTCCATCTTCAATAAGTCTTCCTTTAAGCACTTGAAACCACCAAATCAACACTTCTTCTCCATAATTCCATTCTCCTAACTTATGCTCTAAACACACGCAAATGGCACCCAAAACTCTGGTGACAACTCCTAGTTATGCACTACAAAGTAGAGCTGATCAAATTCTCCCATGCTTAGACCTTGCTCGTCCTCGAGTAAGCTAATAGAAACCTACTCCTCCAATAAAATCCCCAAGGTCTCAAGAAGCACAGCAAAACTATCTCCACTAAGAACTGTACCTAATCATGAATCTCCAAGGTACCAACACAATCAACACAACATACAAGCTTACAGGAAAGCAGAGTGCTTCCCCCAAGCTTAACCCGAACACCATAGAGTGAAAGTAACCATATAATCCTAGCCTCCATCTATCTTCTTATACCTCCCAGAGTGACCTAGCCAAATCCTCCTTATATCACCTCTTCTTATGTCACTACGCCAGGAAAAATTAGGAATCCTAATAATCACTCTTCTTCTTTTCACTCATTTTGCCAAGGCGTCCTTTCGGGTTTTCACCAAGCCACTCATTTCATTTTCTATAGATGGGCTCACAAAAACTCACATCACTCTTGACCTCTTATTACCCCATCCTAATGCTGGTCCAAGCCACCTGCTTATTACCTAAGCCGCCCTTTCGGGTTTTCGACTTATCCCAGGATTTTCTTTTTGTCTTTTTTTCATATTTTTGACTTTTTCAAAAAAAAAATCTTTTATTTTATTCAGACGACTGGCAAGTATAGATCACTCCCCCATGCTTAAACATTGCATTTTCCTCAATGTAATGAAAGACAAAAAAGATGAAGCACAGGGAAAAGTAGAAAAGTACTCACACCGTCGCCGAGGTGGCCTGGATGTGGAAGTTGGGGCTGGCGGTACATCATTGAAAACACATGTCGCTGGTGTTGTAGTGGTCCTTCTCAAGCAAACTCCACGTGCAACCGAATATATCCACTGTAAGGTAAAGTGGTACATCAAAGACACGGGGTTGCACGGGCCTTCAACGAACATAGAATGGGAGCCCGAATGTAATCGTGTTGTGGGCTCTGGTGTTCCTCCTCCTCAACTGTCGAATGTCGGGCCATCATGATGCGCACCGCTCTCATAGAAAAACGCGGACAGCTGGGTCGCGATCGCGGAAATAAGGTTGCGGTCGCAAAAAATCGTCGAACATTTTTTTTTAGGTAAGGGGACTTACAGTGGCGAAACCGCGGTTTCGGAAATATTTCCGCGGTTGTGGATTCGTGTCTGGTGCGAATGGAACACCGTCTTCAAATTTTGGCTTCGGGTCTCCTTCTTGCATTTTAGTCTAAACCGAAAACAAGACAAATGTTTGAAGGTTGGTTCCGCTCTCTCTCTTCTTCATCGGCGACTGAGAACTCTGGTTCCGATTTCTCACCGGTGATGGCTCCGGTAGTACCAGAAGGGGGCGTGATGACTCGTAATTCACGGAAACAAGCAAGGATTCCCACAGTAGGTGTTACTGAGACTCCAATTGATCTCAATCCGCCAAATTCAGGTAACTTGGAGAACACGACGATAACGACTTTGAATTCTGCTGTTGAATCTGCAAAATCTCTTTCCATTCCTGTTGATGTTCCGATTGCAAAAGAGCGTCATCCTTCCGAATTGATGAATCTGAAATCATCGGTACTTGTTGATGATAATTTTGTGCCTAAATCCAAATCGAAGCCTTCCTTCTTAGAAGCGCTTACTGGAAACAGGAAATTTTCGGTTGATACAAAACTGAATCATATTGAGCTTACGAATAGGGAGATTTATACATTTTCTATAGAGGAGGTTCAACAAGAGGTTGATCAATGGAAATTTGTGATGATTGGAGCAGTCATCGGTGATCCAATCACCATAGGAGTCATGGAGGCCTTTGTGAAGAAATTCTGGATGATTCCCTCTCCTAAGATCCAGGTTAAAGCTAATGGAATCTGGATCTTCCAATTTCAAGAGCAGGAGCACATTGATTGGGTCTTGGATCATGGACCTTGGCTGGTTGGTGGTGGTAAGCCTTTAGCTCTTCAACAGTGGTGCACTGGAATGGCTATGTCTTGGTCTAGTTTTCATCGAGTTCCTGTGTGGATTATTCTGCCTGATCTGGATCCGATCTTCTTCTCCACACATATGCTTAGCGTCATTGGTAGTATGATTGGTATCCATGTTTGCATGGACAACATCACAGCGACAAAATGTAGACTCTCTTATGCTAGATTGTTGATTGAAATTTCTGCTCTAGAAGCAGCTAGAACTGAGGTCTGTTTGCAGGGACCTAATAGCAAGGTCTACAAGCAAAAAATTGAATATGAATGGCCTCCCTGGTGTTGCAGTGAATGCAGAATCTATGGTCACACTATCAAATATTGCAACAAAGGAAACAAGAATCGACCTCATGTAAATAAATCTGAAGCTAAAGCCAACAGTCATGTTTCCTCTGAGAAGACTTGGATTCCTAAGACTAACTCTGAAGTTGCCTCTAGTTCTATAGTCAATACTATTAAAGATGTTGATCCTAGTCTTAATGCTCAAGCCATAAATTCTCAGCAGACTATTGCTAAATCTCAGTAGAATGTTGATAAAGGAAGAACTTCTGGCTCCTCTCAAGATAAGTTGATTAGTGCTAATTCTCAACAAGTAGGTGTCCAGCATTGTAAGAGCATTGCTGCTAAAGGGAAAGGGGCTAATTTGTCATAGAATAAGACTGTTAGTCATGGTGCTTCATCTTCTCCCTCTAGTAACCTCACTAAGAGTTGTAGCAGCTCTAAAAGCAAAGCTAATGGATGAGTATAAATGCTGTTTCTGGAATACTAGGGGGCTTAGCTCTCTCCCTAGAATCAAGCTTGTTAGAGCTTTTATTAGGAGAAATAAGATAAGTCTTACTGGACTTTTGGAAACTAAGGTTGCTTCTAATAAAGAGTTGTTAAGAATTCATTAGAGGCCTCTTGGAAATATATTGCCAATGCTACCTCCTCTTCCAAGGGTAGAATCTGGCTTATGTGGGATCCTAGAGTGATCAATGTGGATATTCTTTTTTGTCTCTAGTCAGATGATTCATGGTAAAGTGACTATTCTTCAAAATAAAACCAGCTTCTATGTGTCTGTCCTCTATGGCTCTAATTCCATTAATACTACAACTGATATGTGGAGGGACCTATGTTCTGTTAAACCTGATGTTTTTGCTGCCTGGCTCTGTGCTGGTGATGTCAATTGTATCTTTGATTCCACTGAGAAGATACATTTCAGGAACTACCTTGATAGGCCTTCTACTGAACTTGCTGATATTATGCACTATCTTTGCCTTACTGATCATCCTTTTTCTGGTGCTCATTTCACCTGGAGCAATCAACAAGCTGGTCTGGATAGAATTGCTTGCAAATTGGACAGAGTTATGGTTATCTATGCTTGGAGCACCATCTTTCCTTCCTCCACTGTTTTCTTTGCTGATCCTTTGTGCTCTGATCACTCCCCTGGAATTGTCAATCTTCATCCTACTCAGTCCATTAAAAATGCTCCTTTCAAGTTCCATAATTTTTGGACTGAGGAAGATGATTATATGGAAGTGATGTCTAATGCCTGGAATATTCATGTGGATGGCACTACCCAGTATGGCCTTGTTACTAAGCTGAAGAATGTTAAAAAAGCTCTTAAACAATGGCATCATGGCAGATTTAGGAAACTCGAGTTGCTTGTTGATGAGTGTGTTAGTAAGCTCAGAGATGCTTATAGTGTTCTCCAAGATGATTTTTCTAATACTGATAAGCAGAACTGTGTTGCTGAAGCCAAAGCTAATCTTGATCGTAGGTATGCTCAACTCCAAAGTTATGTTACTCGGAAGGCAAAGATTGACTGGTTAAAATTTGGTGAAGAGACTTCTAGCTTCTTCTATAACAGCATCAAAATCAGAAAAGCCAAGTGTTCCATTTTTGCTCTCAAGGATAACAATGGAAATATTATTGATCAACAAGTAGATATTGTGAATGAAGTGATTGACTTTTATAGAAACCTCTTTGGCACTACTGTCAATGATTGGCCAGGTTCTTTTTCTTCTCTCAAAGGCCCCCTACTTGATGCTGATAATAGTCAAGACCTTTGTTGCCTGCCTTCTTTTACAGATATTAAACATGCTGTCTTTGATATTGGTAACACTAAATCCCCTGGCCTTGATGGATTTGGTAGTTGGTTTTTCAAACAGGGATGGAGTGGGATTGGAAATGCAGTGTGTGAGGCTGTTTGTGAGTTTTTTAGAAGAGGAAAACTCATTAAACAACTCAATACAACTTTTATTTGCCTTGTCCCCAAAGTGGAAGATCCTTTCTTTGTAAAGGAGTATAGGCCGTTTGCTTGTTGTAACACTGTACTAAAAATCATCTCTAAGATCCTTGTTGACAAAGTGAGACCCCTCCTTGATAAAGTCATTGCCCCCTCCCAAAGTGCCTTTATTCCAGGGAGATCTATTTACCACAATGTTGTTGTTGCTCAAGAGCTGGTGAGGGGATATGGTAGAACTGGTATTTCTCCTAGATGCATGATTAATCTTGATATACAGAAAGCCTATGATTGTGTAAGCTGGACCTTCTTGAAAGAGGCCATGATTTATCTGAATTTTCCTGGGCAGTTGATTTCATGGATCATGGAGCTCGTCTCTACTCCTTATTACTCAATCATTATTAATGGTGAATCTAAAGGGTTCTTCCCTGGTAAAAGAGGCCTGAGGAAAGGTGATCCCCTCTCTCCCTTCCTCTTTGTTATTGTTATGGAAATGCTTGACATGAAGCTCAAAATGCTCGGTACTACCAAAGGTTTCCACTTCCATCCCAAGTGCAAAAGAGCTCAGCTTGTATCCCTTGCTTTTGCTGATGACCTTCTGATTTTCTGCAAGCCTTCTAAGACTACTCTTCTTCTCATCAAGAATTGCCTTACATGTTTTGGGGATGAGTCTGGTCTCAAAGCTAATCAAACCAAGACAACAGTACACTTTGGAGGCCTTAGTGAAGCTGACAAGAATGACTGCATTAGTACACTTGGCTTTGCTATTGGCACCTTTCCTATAAGGTACCTGGGTACTCCTCTTCACTCTAAGAAGCTTAGAGTATGTGATTACATTCCTTTGTTCAATAAACATAAGAGCTCTATTCAATCCAAGATGGCCAAAAAGATGTCCTATGTTGGAAGAGCACATGTTATTAGATCAGTCATTGAAGGTGTGCTTACTTTTTGGATGCAGTCCCTCCTTCTTCCCATCAAAGTGATCAAGCAAATTGAGAGTATATGCAGAGCTTTCTTATGGTCTGGAGAGCTTAGTGGCAAAAGAAGCCTTGTGGCTTGGAAGAATGTTTGCTGTGATTTTGATAAGGGAGGTCTTAACTTCAAGGAGCTACTTTCATGGAATAAAACCCTACTCAGTAAGCTCCTGTTTGATTTCACTCTTAACAAGAGTAACATTTGGACTATGTGGGCCAATCATTATGTGTTGAAGGGAAGATCTGTATGGGATGTGTCTCCTAAGCCTACTGACTCTTGGCTTTGGAAGACACTTCTCCTTCTTAAAGATCAACTTCTTCCTTTGATATAGAATTCTGAGCAGCTGCAACTCACCAAAACTAATGGCAATTTGGATTGTTCCAAACTTTATGGACTGTTAAAGTCTCCCAAGCCTGCTATCCCATGGTGTGGCTTGCTATGGACAGGGGCACAATAAAAAAATTGGTCATTTACTTGTTGGCTTGCTACTTTGAAGAGACTTCCCACTTCTCAGAAGCTGTTCAGCTGGGGTATCATCAGTGATAACAAGTGTGTGTTGTGTGGTTTAGCTGAGGAATATTAGTGTCACAAAAGGGAGCTTGATTGAATGGTGGAACTGGTTTATTGCTTGCCAGAGAAAAGATAATAACATCTTCAAGAGTAAATTGATGGCCATTATCTGCACAGTTTACTACACTTGGAGACTTAGAAACAAGATTATCTTCCAAGAGGGAGTTGTGGATATTGATGGATGTGCTTTAGACATAATTCAGGCTTGCAAATTCAGGATTATGCACAAGCTTAAGCTGAGAGGAAGGCGTGGCAGGGCAATGAGGAGAAGACTTCATGTTTGATTCCCTTGCCTTTCATTTGTATTGTGCTTTTCTGTTTTGTTTTGTAAATGAATTGGTGTATGTGTTTCCTTAGCTCTTTTGTTGTTTGTTGTCTTGATCGTATGGTTGTTGTTTTACTTGCTTAGTAAGCAAGCGTGTAACTAAGGACGTTAGGCCTTTTTCCTAACACTATCAATAAAGTTTAACCTTTGCTAAAAAAAACAAACAAGACAAATAAAAACTTGAAATGAAAAGATATGAAAAGAATTACATACCTCGGGTTGCCTCCTGAGTAACGCCTTGGTTATTGTCGTGGCTCGACTTGGTGTCCTTCAACTCAGTTTGGGTTGCTCACATCAACCGAACACTTGGGGTCACCATCAGGAGGGTGTCTCTTTGCATCATCTATGTTGTGCTCGACCCTCACCCCATCAAACTCCATAGTGAGCGAACCACTACTCACGTCAATCTTCGTATTTGCCGTTTTCATGAACGGCCTACCCAACATCACAGGGGCTGCATGTTTGTCTTGCTCCGTATCCATCACAAAGAAATCCGCAGGGAAAATCAACTTATCAACCTCTACCAGAACATCATGCACCACTCCTTTGGGTTACACATACGACGAATCCGCTAATTGAATCACAGTCTCAGTCTTCTGTAATGGTCGAAGCTCTAAAGATTCATACAGCGAGATAGGCAACACATTGATAGATGCACCCAAATCCAGCATGGATTTATCGAACGTGGTGTCACCTATCTTGCAAGGAATACAGAACATGCCTGGGTCACTGCACTTCTTGGGCAACCGCTTTTGCAGCATAGCGGAGACATTCTCACTCACCAGGACCTTCTTCTTCGCTTTCACTGCTTTCTTTCTCTTAATCTTGCACAATTCCTTCAAAAATTTTGCATAACAAGGAATGCTCTTAACCAGCTTGATCAAAGGAATGTTTACCTCGCAGTTACTGAAGGTCTCGAATAAATCCTTGTCGTTCTCCAACTTTCTCGTATCCTTCAGCGCCTCAGGGAAGGATGCGGGTGGCTTTAGTGAACTGAGCGGAGGGAAATTCGGACGAACGTAATCGTCATGGACATCAGTGGCCAAACCGCGGTCGCCGATTGGGTCTCACGGTCGCGGAATTTCTTCAAAGTTTTCCTCACATACAGAAACTTTTCCGCAGTCGCGGCTGTCTTGCCGCGGTCGCGGAACTTCTTCGAAGGGGTCCTCGCCTCCAGGAATAATTCCACGGTCACGGATTTCTGGCCGTGATCGCGGAAATTCGCCGATTTTTACTTCGCATTCAGGTGCATTTCCGCGGTCGTGGATTTGGTGCCGCGGTCGCGGAAATTCTTCTATTACTTCCGTCAGTTCCTTTGTTTGGATTCCGCTCCTCAACGTCATTGCATACACATTCTCCCTCGGGTTTGCTACCGTTTGAGATGGTAGCTTCCCCGAATCCCGGGCTTCCAGCTTGCTCACTACGAGAGAAATTTGCCCCACCTACTTCTCCACGTTCTGAATACTAGACTTCATATTCTGATTCTGTTGGACCATAGTGTTTGCCAACGTCGATACGCTCTGAGCAAGAGCACTATGTTGTTGGACCATATTGTTTGCCAACGTCGATACGCTCTGAGCGAGAGACTTGATCATGTCATCGCTAGACATAGATGAACTTACGTTTTGGCCTTGAGGTCTGGGGTCATATGGAGCTCTGAACTGTTGTTGTTGTTGTTGACCTCCAGGCCGCTAAAATTGTTGTTGCTGCTGTAAGAACTGTGGTGGCCGCTGGTGGAACTCTTGATTATCATGACCCTGAGGAGGATTCTGCTGGTTTTCGTATCTCAAATTGGGGTGATCTCTCCACCCTGGATTGTAAGTGTTAGAGTACGGGTCATATCTCGGTCTGGGAGGAACAAAACCTCCTATAGCGTTCACTTCAGTAGTGGGTTCCTGCAGCGTTGGACATGCATCTGTGGGGTGCATCGTGTCATAGCATAGTCCGTAGGATTTGACTTGCTGTAGGTTTCCCTTCATCATAAACTTCATCATCATCTCCTTCATCTCAGAAAGTATTGAGGACGATGGCTGAGAGTCTGCAGCCTTGGCTGTGTGAGCGCTCTCTCTCTTGCTAAACTGTTTTGAGCCCTCAGATAGCTCAAAGAATATCTCAAATGTTGTAGCTGGCGTCTTGTTTAGAATATTTCCACCACAGGCTACGTTCACCATCCGACGCTCATCATCAAGAAGCCCACCATACAAGTATAGCACGAGGTCTTGGTCAGAATAACCATGGTAAGGACAACTTGAAATCAACCTCTTGAACCTCTCATAGTACTCATACAACGTCTCAGTAGCATGCTGCTCGATATTGCTGATGTTACTCTTCAAGCTATTGAGCTTCGTTGCAGGAAAATACTTCTCCAAGAAGACTTTCTTCATCTTTGCCCATGTGTCTATGCTTCCTAGGGCCAAATAATAGAACCAATCATTGGCCGAATCCTTCAGAGAGAAAGGAAAGGCCCTCAGCTTGATCTGGTCCTCAGTAATATTCCTGGGCTTCATACTATTACAGACAATGTGGAATTCAGACAAATGCTTGTTGGGGTCTTCTCCACTCATCCCATGGAAGTGGGGTAGTAAATGGATCAACCCAGATTTGAGCTCAAAATTCACGCCATCTGCCAACTCTGGAAACTGCACAGCAAGCGGCTGTTGTTCTAGATTCAGTGCAGTCAACTACCTCAAAGTCGGTGCTTCCTCAACCATCTCGATTGGCGTATAGGCTGCTAGACGGTTTCTGGAAAGTGTTCTTTCAATCTTTGTATCAAAATTTAAAAGTGGAGAGTCAGTAGCACGGGTGTGGACCATAAGATAGGTCCACACAATAGTTGGCACACAAACAAACACAACGAAAAATTAAAACTTTGCCTCCCCGGCAATGGCACCAAATTTGATAAGGCTAAAGTCGTTATGCCTATCAAAGCAATCCTCAAAAACCTAACTAAGTATAGTAGACAAGCAAGGGTCGAATCCCACAGGGAGGTAAGTAATCTTTCTAAGTGCAAAAGTTGTAAGCCAATAGTAACAAAGGGGGGTTTTGGTTTGTGGTCACGTAAACAAAGTAAATCAAAGAAAAAGGTGTAATCTATGGGTGAGAAGTAACTTAGCCAGACAAATATCCACCATTCAGTTTCATTGGTTGATCCTAGATTATCTCAATTTCCTTCCTATGAATATTCTTGTCCTTATTCTAAAATAGTTATCAGTCCAACTAGTCCTGGTAACCCTAACTATCAAACAATCATGAAACCTTCAAGATTTAATCTAATAACAACAGTAAGCATAAGAATTAACCAGGATACATGCAATACTTAACAACTAGTCAGTACTCGACATGTAATCAATTCTCTTCACAATAAACTAGTCCAACCAGTCCTAGAATATCATGTTTGCTACACAAGATAAGGGATTTCAACCCGAAATATCCAAACCCTAGCAATGGATAATTACTAATATCAACTAGATGATCAGGCCAGTTAAATCAGCAAGAATCAATGGGATGAAGCATAAAGAGCATTAATATAATCAAAGGAAAGGAAATAGAGTTATAATCTCACAACCAAATACAAACGAAGGCTTCAATCATCGGACTAAGCAAAAGTTGCTTAGTTCTTCATAGTCTTCAAAGCATAAAAACTCTCAGGGAAAAAACTGACTTGAATCTCAATAATGAAAAGGTTGCTAATGAAAACTAGGTTATAACCCTAGCAAAATCTAATACTAAAAAGATAAGAAGTAATATCCTAAAAGGAAATAAAATAAAATAAAAGAAAAGAATTAAAATCAAACGAAGCTCGGACGAAACGAAATCTCGGATCTGCGTGCGTGAACAGTATCCGTGACCGCGACAAGAATTCCGCTACCGCGGAAAACTTTCTGGAGCTTCGCTGCTTCTTCAATCCGCGACCGCGACATCTCCTCCACGCCCGCGGAAATCTTCCTGTAGTGATCTTCAGCTTCTTCTTCGGTCTTCTCTTGTGGCCGCGCCTCCATCTTCAATAAGTCTTCCTTTAAGCACTTGAAACCACCAAATCAACACTTCTTCTCCACAACTCCATTCTCCTAACTTATGCTCTAAACACACGCAAATGGCACCCAAAACTCCGGTAACAACTCCTAGTTACGCACTACAAAGTAGAGCTGATCAGCGAGCATGCAGCAGATCAAGCGAGTCCCATTCGAATCTGCCTTCGCGTAGGTCAAGGTCCTATCACCGGATGTTGCTGTTCGGCGTGGTCTGAACGAAGAAGGAGTGGGCGAGGCTGAGCGTCGTCTACTTTGTCTCCTTAATAACCAAGGAGAGTCGCTTCTGAATGCTGAAGAGCAGGTTGAAATCAGGCTTGCTCGGATGACAGCGACACCCTTTGCACGAGCAATTCGCGACGAAAGACCCGTAACTAAGTTTTCTACTCCATCGTTTGAGTTGTATGATGGGAAATCTGACCATGTGCTGCATATCACATCTTTTACACATAGAATGGCTTTATGGGTTTCGAATACTGCATTGATGTGCAAGATGTTTCCTGCTAGCTTAGGCAAATTTGTTTCACATTTTATAGCAAATAGCAGAGAGCCTGTGTCTGTGGATGCTTTATTTGATTTGAAATTGCGCAGGGGAGAGAGCTTGCGATAGTTTGCGTCGCACTTCATGGAGTGCATGGCCGACATGGACAGCTACGATGAGAGGGTTGCTGTGTCTGCATTTAGGCTTGCTTTGTTTAAAGAAAGCAGGCTGCGTGAGAGTTTGACCTTGAGAGCTTCTACAGGCCTGACTGAATTGCAAGAGCGAATTAGGCAGTACATGAAGCTTGAGGAGGATACGAAGCCTTCTCGGGAGAGAAAGTCAGCGTCCTCGGTTGCTCAGAAAGAGAAAGACGGGGGTGACAAGCCAACTTCTAGAAGAAGGGGCAGGGATGGAGTTGCCAAGGAGAGAGGTCTTCTCCCTGGGGCAACCTATCACACAGTCCATACCATCTTCAAAATTCCTATTTACAAGATCCTACCACAAATTAAGGATAAGGGGTTCTTTAGCTGGCCCTCAAAGCAGCAAAGCGACCCGCAAAGTAGAGATCAAAGCAAGTACTGTGCGTTTCATCGAGAGAAGGGTCATCTAACAGGGGATTGCATTTCCTTGAAGAAGGCATTGGAGAGATGGGCTGCGCAGGGGCACTTGCCTGAGTTCGTCGGACAGGACGTTGAGCCAGATGTCAAGCCGGTTCAAAGGGGCGCTGATGAAACACTCGAGCAGGAGGCTAAGGAGCCTCAAAGGCAGGTCATTCATGTTGTAGAGGCTCGTTCGAGGCAAGACAATGCAAGAAGGCATGATTACAGGAAGAAGTGTCACTCCATGGAGGTCTTGAAAGCTGAAGTAGGGCCTCCCAAGAAGCAGCGGGTCATGGCGTCTGAGCTCCTTACTTTCTCTAACGAAGACTTGGTCGGCCTGCATCACCCACACAACGACCCTCTAATTCTTACAGTGGGAATCAGATCTTGTGATGTGAGGAGGATTTTGGTGGACTCAGGAAGCTCAGTCGACATCATGTACTTTGAGACTTTCAAGAAGTTGGGGAGATCTCAGAGTGATCTAATTCCGGTATTTACGCAGTTAACCGGTCTTAGGGCATTTCCTATATGGCCTTTGGGAATGCTAAGGGAGATTGTTTCTTTGGGAGGCAAATCAGTGACTACCGAGTTCTTGGTGGTTAACATCCCCTCATCCTACAACGTAATTCTTGGAAGACCATGGCTTCATCTAATGGGAGCGGTTCATTCGACGCTCCATCAATTAATCGTCTTTCCACATGAGGGAGGAGTCACACGTGTCCAGGGTGATCAAAGGGCAGCTCGTCAATGCCTCAAGGTCGAAGGGCGCATCAAGTAGGTGCACATGGTGCACGCAACCCCTCAAGTGCTCGACGACGTGGGATCCAAACCGGCTGACAAGTCAGTTGAAGAGCTGCAAAAAGTCCCTGTAAGTCCTTCTGAACCTGCAAAATATTTTTTAGTTAGAGCTAACATTGTAGATGATGAGTTAGAGTCCTTAACGAGACTCTTGAGACGAAATAGAGAGGTATTTGCTTGGACGCCGTATGAGATGCCATGTTTGAGCCTGGATATTGCCTGTCATACCTTGAGTGTAAACCCGGATGTGCATCCAGTTGTGCATTGAGTGAGACGTTTGTCCGTCGAGCACACTGAGGAAGTGCTGAAAGAGTTGGCTAAACTGCAAGAGGCAGGGGCGGTCCGAGAAGTTATGTATCCGACATGGATTGCAAATCCGGTTGTGGTTAAAAAGAAGAATGGGGAATGGCGAGTTTGTGTTGACTTCACCAATCTCAATAGAGCGTGTCCTAAGGATTTCTTTCCCCTGCCAAAGATTGATCAGTTAGTGGATTCGACATCAGGGCATGTCCGTATGAGCTTTCTTGATGCTTACAGAGGATGTGAGTATATTGTGAGCCCATCTATTGAAAAATGAAATGAGTGGCTTGGTGAAAACCCGAAAGGGCGCCTTGGCAAAATGAGTGAAAAGAAGAAGAATGATTTTTAGGAATCCTCATTTTACCTGGCGTGGTGACATAAGAAGGGGAGATATAAGGAGGATTCGGGTAGGTCACTCTGGGAGGCATAAGAAGATAGATGGAGGCTAGGATTAGATTTTATTCACTCTATGGTGTTCGTGATAAGCTTGGGGGAAGTACTCTGCTTTCCATTTAGCTTGGTTGTGTGTGGTATTGTTTTGGTGTTATGTATGTGTTGTGTTGTGCATATTGTGTTGGTGCCTTGGAGTTTCATGTTTAGGTACAATTCTTAGTGGAGATAATTTTTCTATGCTTCCTGAGACCTTGGGGATTTGATTGGATGAGTAGGTTTATTTTAGCTTACTCGAGGACGAGCAAGGTTTAAGCATGGGGGAGTTTGATCAGCACTACTTTGTAGTGCTTATCTAGGAATTGTTACCGGTGTTTAGGGTGCCATTTATTGGGATTTAGAGCACAACTGTGGAGTATGTAGTTGGAGAGATAAAGTGTGGATATGGTGGTTTGGAGAAGCTAATTGAAGACATTCAGAAGACGAGGAGAAACCACCTGAGGAGACCAAGGAAATAGAAGGTAGAATCCACACAAAGAAGGATAAGAAGGCTTCTGCCGCGAGCTACCGCGACCAAGGACGAAGACATGAAGAGGCCGCGGCGAGAGGCGAAGCGCGGAGCGAGACATGCCATTTCCGCGGGCGCAGATTATCCACCGCGACCGCGGAAAATTCCAGAACTGCACAGGTCGAGAGCACAGATTTAATTTCCGCGACCGCGGATTTGGTTCCGCGACCGCGGAAGCACACGGAGGCGACCCGGCGGAAATTTTCCGAGTTTTTCTTATTTTATTATTTTCCGGTTTTCTTTCTTTTATTATTTTCGATACTTTAGTTTTATTTCCTTTTAGATGAGGTTTGTGATCTTGGGCTTTAGGTTAAGTCTATTTAACCTAAATTCCATAGCCTCCATTCATCATTCAGACTATTGTCACATAGTATTTTTCCATTCAGTATTGTTTTCCCTTTGAACTATGAAGAACTAAGCACTTTTGCTTAGTCCGACAATTGAAGCCTTCGTTTGATATACGGTTATGAGTTTCTAATTCTATTTCTTTTCCTTTGAATGTATTGATTCTCTTGTGCTTCATCCCATTGATTATTATTGATTTCGCTTGTTGGACGCAACTAGTTGTTATTGATAATTGTCTATTACTAGGGTATGGTAATTACTGTTTGAGTTACTTAATTCATGTGTAGCAACTGCAATATTCTAAGAACTGTTTGAGACTGGTTTATTACAGAGAGAATTAGTTGCATGCAATAGTATGACTGTTTGCTACTCTTGCATGTATCTATCGAAATTCATGTGCTCATTGCTGCTATTGAATTGACGCGTGAGGTTTTCATAGTTATTTACTAGTTAGTATTCTCAGGGTCTGTTTGTTCTATTTATAACTTATGAAAAGGAATAGGAACATTCATAGGAAGGAATTAGAGAGAATCCAGGATCAACCAATCAAATGAATGGTGGATATTTGTTTGGCTAAGTGTTTTTCGCTATTTGATTACAAATTCTTTGCTTTTGTTTCCCTTATTTACTTGTTTGACAACCAATCAACCAAAACCCCCCTTGTTACCTTTGACATACAATTGTGTACTTAGAAAGATTACTTCCTCCCTATGGGATTCGACCCTTGCTTGCCTTTGCTACTAGTTTAGGTTTGTTTAGGATTATTTTGTTTAGGCGCCTCGACAACGCCTATCAAATTATGTTGATTATATGCTTCTTTGCTGACTCACTTTGCATCAGCAAGTAGCATAGCATATAAATGTTTTTCTGATGCAAAGTGAGTCAGCAAGTAGCATAGCATATAAGTGTTTTTCTAGAGAAGTACTTTCCTGCTACAAAGCTCAACAGCCTGAAGAGGAGCATTAGCAACATTGAACAACAGGCTAACGAAACTTTGTATGAGTACTACGAGAGATTCAAGAGGATGTGTTCGAGGTGTCCATACTATGGTTATTCTGATCAAGATCTTATTCTATACATGTATGGAGGACTTCTGGATGATGAGCGCAGGATGGTGAATGCAGCCTGCAGCGGTAATATCCTCAATCTGACTACGCAGGCTGTGTT
The DNA here is from genome assembly GCA_027886185.1 of Rheum nobile. Taxonomy (NCBI): domain Eukaryota; kingdom Viridiplantae; phylum Streptophyta; class Magnoliopsida; order Caryophyllales; family Polygonaceae; genus Rheum; species Rheum nobile. Next base: position 2,296,067 of record WOAB01000069.1, read on the forward strand.
TGAGATGTTGTATGAGCTGTCTGAGGGCTCAAGACAATTCAGCAGGAAATCACCAACTCGCCCAGTACACGCTGTAGAGTCATCATCACCATCTCTACAGTCTGAAGTGGAATAATTGAAGGAGATGATGGTCATGATGATGAAAGGCAAGCAAGAGCCTGCATCGGAAGTGAATGCGGATGGAGATTATGGGCCTCAACGACCAAGACATGATCCCTACTCCAACTCTTATAATCCTAGGTGGAGAGATCACCCCAATTTGAGGTGGGGGAATCAACAAAATCAACATCTTCCACCGCAACATCAACAACAAATCTCTAGGCCTCAGGAGCAACCTTCAAACTCTGCTATGTCTAACGAAGTCATGATCAAGGCCCTTGCACAGAACATGACCACCCTTGCACAAGGTGTGACCACACTGCAAAATAATTTGATGCAATTCCAGCAAGATACCAAGTCGAATATTCAAAATCTGGAGAAGCATGTTGGACAGATCTCTGAGGTAGTGAGCAAATTGGAGGCTAAGGATTTGGGTAATGTTTTGGGGGAGAAAAGATCGGAAGACCTAAATCGCCTTAGACGGGGTAACGAGTCGATCGGGTAATAGAAATCAATCCAAACCAAGTAGACAATCAACAAATAAAGAAGAGATGCAAAATAGCAAAGTAATTTTATTGATATATTGACGATTGAGTCAGATCAATGTACAACTTATCCTTGTAGGATAAAGGGTCGGATCTGGTCCGACCGGTGACTCTAGGGCTCGATCGGTGGAGACTGAGCGGGATTCCGAGGGGAATGAGCTAGAATGGGTGTATTCTTTGGTCCTACTCAGGGCAAATCGGCGGATGTGGGTGGTAATCGTGTCTAGATGTCCCTCTTCCATGTTCCGTCGTGGTATATATATGGCAATTATCGTCTTGTGACCGTTATTCTCCTCTTGCAATCTTTCTCATTCAATCCGGGCGAGATTCTTGTGATATGCTCTTGATTACCATCTTTATGCCTGTGTTTAAGGCTATGACCGTTTCCATTGATCGATCATTCAATGCTTGGGCTGGATTCTTGGGATATGCTCTTGATTGCTAGCATAATCTCTGACTTTAATGCTGGGAGTGATTATTGGGATTTCTTCTTAATTACCATCATTATCTCGGTGTTTAAATGCAATGGCCGTTGTCCTAATCAAGCATTCAATGCTCCAGCGTGATCTTCGCAGCTGGTCGGGAGGCACTCGACTGCAGGGAGTCTAACGATTCTTCCTGGTTTCTCTTAGCTCCCGATTCCGCTTGGATCTTGGCCCAATTCATTTGATCAGTTTTCATGGGATGAATCTGGGCCCAATAATAGCCCCAAAATTAAAATGGGCCAGAGCGTCAAGTGATGGAACGGTTTGATTTTATAACTTCTCTCTCTTCTGGCATGCTTTTGATTTTGTTACAGGCGTTATGGCGACAGGGCCGACATGTGTATTGCTCAAACTGAGAGTTAGCCTAATACAGCCAATAATCGTGTGAAGACGACTGAGGGCGTTTCTTGTGATGATGAAGGGTCAGGGGACCGCTCCTTGTTTGTCGTTTGTTTTGTTTTGTAGGTGGACTCGTCAGTTGCTTCCCGGTCAAGTCGTGTGACATTGGTCATGTAGACTTGTAATTATTGTGCGACGATGGTCGTGTAGACCTGTCGTCGATCATCTAGACCTGTAATTGTGTGCGACGTTGGTCGTGTAGACCTGTCGTTGGTCGTATAGACCTGTCGTCAGTCGTATAGACCTGTAATTGTGTGCGACGTTGGTCGTGTAGACCTGTCGTTGGTCGTATAGACCTGTCGTCAATCGTATAGACCTGTAATTGTGTGCGACGTTGGTCGTGTAGACCTGTCGTTGGTCGTATAGACTTGTCGTCGGTCGTATAGACCTGTCGTCGGTCGTATAGACCTGTAATTGTGTGCGACGTTGGTCGTGTAGACCTGTCGTTGGTCATATAGACCTGTCGTCAGTCGTATAGACCTGTAATTGTGTGCGACGTTGGTCGTGTAGACCTGTCGTTGGTCATATAGACCTGTCATCGGTCGTATAGACTTGTCGTCGGTCGTATAGACTTGTCGTCGGTTGTATAGACCTATAATTGTGTGCGACGTTGGTCGTGTAGACCTACCGTTGGTCGTATAGACCTGTCGTCGGTCGTATAGACTTGTAATATAGCATGCTTCGTATGTCCGGGGAGGAGTTGTATGTATTGTAGGAAAAGATAAGTGCCTTGGACAAGACAAGTCTTGTAAGTAGTTCGTAGTATGCCGTTTCTCTTTGTTTGCTTGTGATTTATGTATTGTCTGTTGTGTCAGCGTCTCCGGCTGGTCGGGTTACAGGCAATGTAGGCGCTTTTTACGCGTTGAAGTCGCGTGTCGAGATGATGGAAGAGTTTGAAAAGGGAAAGCAGGGGACCTGAGATTTGAAGGCGGAGAAAGAGACCATGGAGATCTTGTTTCCGAAGGGGAATCCAGGCTCAGAGCTTTTCCATCTGGCCGGTGTCGGAGAGGAATCTCTGGTCAAAAGTGCCGGTAAGGACGAGGTCCATTCTGGTGACTCCGTATCGCTTGAGCCCCAGCCTTCTCCCGACTCGGCCCCTGCTGGAGGTGACGTTGCAAACCCTGACCCTTGATTGTTTTTCATAATTTGATTTATGACCCCACTAGTGTGTGGGTAGAATACTTTCTATTTCGGCGACCCATCCACTGTTTTGGGGCGAAAATCGCCTTACACGGGGTAACTAATCGATCGGGTGATAGAAAACAATCCAAACCAAGCAGATAATTGACAAGCAAAGAGTAAATGTAGAATAGCGAGATGATTTTATTAGATAATGTACTGATCGGATCGAATCGAGATACAACTTATCGTAATTTAGACCGAGTGGTCGTGTAGGACCCGACCGGTGACTTTTAGGTGGTGACCGGTGGGGAGTAAGCGCAGATGATTGCTAGAGAGCTAGGCGGGGAGCGTAAGTGTTGTTCTGATCCGTTTGTGAGCCAGAATGCTTGTGTCCTCAGCGTAATTGTGTGCGTATCTTCTTATCCTCTTCGTCGTCCAAATATGGTAAGTTCTTTTCCATTGTGACCGTTGTGTTTTTCTAATATCTTCGTCTTCAATGTCGGGAGCAATGGCAAGGATTATGCCATTTAATTGCTGCAATTATGGTGGTTTGAATGATGTGGACGTTGCGTGATCTGGGCATTAAATGTATGGTGAGATTCTCGCGATCCTGTCGTAGGGCATTCGACCAGAGAAGTCTTGTCGCCTCCTCTGGGCCTTCTCCTTTGTTCTTCCGATCTGCAATGGGCTTGGGCTCGATTCACTTGACTCATCTTCTTCGGGGATGCCAGCCCAACAATAGCCCCAAGTTGCCTTGGGCTTTCGGTTTAGGCAAGTAAAACAGAATCCGTGGCAACTTCTCTAGACACGATCTTCACCATCCTTTTTTGGCGCGTTTGCTCAGGGCTACATGGCGCGTGAAAGGGGCATGATGTGACGCCTCTACAAATCTTCACTTCCCTCCATAAATTCAGAGCAGAGGGAATCGATTAGTCTTCATCCCATCTTCCTTTGCAAGTTTCTTCTGGTAAGCTTCTCGATCTCTCTCGCCATAGTTTTCTGATTTCTCTAGTCATAGCTCTTTGATCTCTCTCTCTTTCCATTCTCGAAATGGTTTCCATCGAGGCTTCTGAGTCGTTGAAGACTCTTTCCGATTCTCATGAAGGTGAAACTTCTCCTCGTTTCATTTTGAAGGAATCAGATGCATTGACTAGCACTTTGTCCCAGGCGGAGCTGGATCAAGTTCTCCAAGTCGGAGGCTTTCCACCGAAGACGGTCGCCAGGTTGCCTCATCCAGACGAGAGGGCCGATGCGCGTTACGAAGGATGGATTTGCTTCTACGCATACCCGTTTAGAATAGGGCATAAATTTCCTTTCTCTCCCCTTGTCATGGATTTTTTAGCCACTTTGGCGCTGGTGCCATGTCAAGTAATGCCTCAGGCGTGGAGAGTTCTTAGGGTTTTAGACCTTGTGAATTTTCAAACTGGGGCCGATTTTGATTTTGACGCTCTGTGGTATAACTACTTTATTGGGTCGAAGAGTTCTTGTCGCGTTCAGTTGCGTATCCGACATGGTCGGAAGCCCTTGGTGCAGAGCCCTGATGTCAACGACCACGGATGGGGGTCGAAGTTCTTTTTCGTCGAACGTTCTTCTTTGGAGAAGGAGGGAGAGTGTCCATTTTTGTTGACGGAGTGGCGAATCGATAGTATGTATTTGTCTTCTCCTTCGCGTATTTTATGTGTCTTAACTCTTGCCTTAACTTTTCTTTTTTGTAGTCTCCGAACCAGAAGATTTAGAAGTGAGTAGCCGGTCGGAAGGCTTGTCGAAGATTGTCCTTGAAATTCCCGCGTCTGAAAGAAAGTTTGTGAACGTCAACCTGCTGTCGACGACCACTGCCTCTCAAGACGACATGTTGAATGTCTCATCGTCTCGTGCAAAAGGTAGATTCTTGACTCTAGGCGTCTTTTACCGTTTTTCATTTTGTCGTGTACTTTATGATTTCTCCCTTTATGTTGTTCTGTCGTGTCAGGTTCCCCTGGTGGTCGATCGAGTGCTCGTTTGAGGGTGGAGTCAGGGAAAAGCCTGATCGAGCAGAGGAAGGCGGCGGCCAAAGCTGCGTCAAGCAAACCGGATCTGGTGGATCTGACGGTTCCAGTCAAGACTGGCTCTAAGAGGAAGGCGAGCGTTCGCCCTGAAGACGTCAAGGTGGAGGACATCCCTAGGAAGAAGAGTGCGACTGCTGAGGGGGTCGGCAAGATCGGTGCCATCGGACAATCGATCGCCGACCTTTTTCGCGCTCAGGACCCGACTTTGAAGTCGGAAGTTAAGGATGTCTCCCCTCTAGACTGCATTGGTGAAGCGGGATGCTCCGCGTGGAGGGTGAGTTGCCATTTGTTCTTGTTTTTATGTTTCTTTTTGCTCGACCGCGTTTCTTGATTGTGTTGTCGTGTGTATTTTTGTCAGGCCTTCTAGTATTTCTTGGGAGCTTACTCCGGTGTTCAGGCGATGCTTGTCAAGGCCGAGGATAGGGCTGCTAGGTCAGAGTCCGACCTTGCGTCTTTGAGGACCAAGCTGGAGGGAGAGGAGAGTCGCTGCCGTGAGACTGAGCATCGCCTCACCAGGGAGCTGAAGAGCTGTCAAGAAGATCTGGTCACAAGTCGGAGGGAGTTTGAAGAGTGCCGATCAGGCGTTGAGGAGGAGGTAAAGCGGGCTCGGATTGCCGATGGCCAGATTGCTGGCGATGTCGGGGCCTTTTATGCTGTGAAGTCGCGCATCGAGATGATCAAAGAGTTCAACGAGGGCAAGCATGAGCTCTGGGACCTGAAAGCGGAGAAGGAGACTCTGGACTCCATGTTCCCAAAGGGCGATCCTGGTCAGGAGTTGTTTTGCTTGGCCGGCGTCGGAGAAGAGGCCGTGGATGAAGGCGCCGATGAGGACGAGGCCCATTCTGGCGATGTCGAGCCGACTGACGAGATAGCATCTCTGGAGCCTGCCCATGCGGAAGGTAATGCCATTGTTTCCGACGTCTGATTTGTTTTCTTCGCGTAATATGACTTCGTTTGCCCCACCTATGTGTGGGTTTGAATATTATGTGTTTTGGCAACCCGTCCACCATCGTGGGTCGCAGGATATTTCTGAATGATTGTTGGTAAAGTCCTACAAATGTGTAGGCAGACAATGTGTTTTGGCGACCCGTCCACCATCGCGGGTCGCGTTTTATGTATAAAAATGCTTTTATTCCGATGCAATTGCGTTTTTACATATCGAGTAGTATGCTAGTTTGTTTCGTACATGTTCGTCGGACTTCCTAGGAAGTTGTCGACGACATTTTGTATTTCGTATATGTCGGTTTCACCCGTGTGCTCCGTCGAGTGGGGTTTCACCGTATGTATGTATGTAGAGCAGGCCTGTGATGTGTTTGTGTATGTGTTAGTCATGACATTATGCCGGGGAGGTAAGCAATATGTTTTATTGCATAAATGTAATAAGGTGTTGTACCTTATGTTTTGTGTAGGCAGGCGGTATGCCGACGTGCCTGGGTTGTCATCTCCCCGTGTTCCGATCGATCGTGTAATGTAATGTAAGCATTTTTTTGCGGATGACATGATCCAATGTAAATGCTGTTCTGCGTTTGTGTTTTTGTAAGGAGGAAGTCCTCGCTTAGTGTCAGATGATGACATGTAAAAGGAGATAGCGATGTACATGCGATAGCATGCGGTATGTATGAGACGAGTAGCAATGTATATGCAATAGCATGCGATTTATATGCGACAGATAGCAATGTATATGCGATAGCATGCGATTTGTATGCGACAGATAGCAATGTATATGCGAGGTATAAGATTTGTGTGATGTTTTACCTCATTGGTTCAGAAATGGTAGAGTTTTAGATGTGTTGCGTTCCAACTCCTCGGGATCGGTTGTCCGTCTTTATCCTTTAACTGATATACTCCATGTCTGACCACTTCGGTGATCAAGTAAAGTCCTTCCCACTGTGGTGCTAGCTTTCCGTCGGATGGGTTCTTAGTGTTCTGGAAAGTTTTCCTGAGGACCCAGTCTCCGACCTTGAATGCCTTGATTCGGACGTTCTTGTTGTAGCTCCTTGCGACTTGTTGTTGGAACCTGACCATCCTGATTCGGGCTTTCTCTCTGATCTCGTCCGTTGTGTCCAGATTGTGTGCTAGTTCGATGTCGTTTTGTTCATTTGTCTGAAGGTTACAACGAGCGGTCGGAACCAGTAACTCAATCGGGATGACCGCTTCGCTCCCGTAGACGAGAGAGAAAGGCGATTGCCCGGTCGCATTCTTTGGAGTAGTCCTGTCGGACCAGAGAATAAGTGGGAGTTCATCTGCCCATTTGCCTTTAGCTCCTGTGAGGCGTTTCTTGAGGTTGTTGATGATGATCTTGTTGCTGGATTCGGCTTGTCCATTGGATTGCGGATACCGAGGTGTGGATATGACCAACTTGATGTTCCATTGATCGCAAAAGGCTCGAGTCTTATGACTGATGAATTGGGAGCCGTTGTCGCACACAATTTCTGACGGGATGCCAAATCTGCACAAGATATTGTGTTTTATGAATGAAATGACGTGTTGATCTTTTACCTCTCTATATGCTTCGGCTTTGATCCATTTAGAGAAGTATTCCGTCATGGCAAAGAAGAAGACTCTTTGACCCGACGCAGGGGGGAGCTTTCCGACGATGTCCATTCCCCATCTCATAAAGGGCCATGGAGCTAGGGTCGGATGGAGGAGCTCTGAAGGCTGATGATGGACGGGTGCGTTCCGCTGACAAGCGTCGCATCTCTTGGTGTATTCCATGGCATCTTTGTTCATCGTTGGCCAATAGTACCCGTTTCGTAGGGCTTTAGCCGAGAGGCTTCGTTCGCCGGTGTGGTTGCCACACTCCCCTTCGTGCAATGATTGCAAGATACGTCCGACTTCTGGACTTTTGAGGCATCGTAGGAGTAGTCATGTAACAAACCTTTTGTACAAGATGTTATCTATGATATCGTAAGAGAGTACTCGTACCTTGAGCCTTTTTGCTTCTGTCTTGTCGTCGGGTAGAGTGTCGTCTTTCAACCATCTAATGTAAGGTAGTATCTAGTCGTCATTGGTGTGGACGATGTCTTCTTTTGGTCAGTCGCCTATTTCCATGGCGACGAGTTCTTCAAGCGATGTTGTTGACTCGACGTATGTCCTTGGGACGGCTGGCGTCATGATGTGGGCCAATGGTATGTGTGGAAATTCCTTCGGATCTAGGATGGATCCTAGATTAGCGAGTGCGTCAGTTTGGGAGTTAAGATCCCTGGGCACTTGTCTGATGTTGAATGTTTGGAATTGTCCGATCAGTTTCTTGGCTACCTCCAGGTAGGCTATCATTCTGGCGTCCTTGGCATTATACGCCCCTTGTATCTGGTTTACGACTAGCAGAGAGTCGCAAACGACTTCGATCTCTCGGACCCCTAGGTCGCGAGCCAAGATGAGTCCGAATATGAGTGCTTCGTATTCAGCTTCGTTGTTAGTTGCATCCCATTCACATCTGACAGCTTGAGCTATCTTGTCTCCTTATGGCGATTTTAGCACGACCCCTAGCCCCGATCCTCTGGCATTCGATGCCCCGTCTGTGTGGAGCTCCCATGTACCCGCCTCGTCTGTCGCGAGTAGTTGTGTTGCTTCTTTTATGGCTTCTTGCTCTAGGGTCGAACTGAAATCGGCCACAAAGTCGGCTAAGGCTTGCGACTTGATCGCTGTCCTGGGCTCGTATTCGATGTCGTAACCACTGAGGTGTATGGCCCATTTGGTCATTCATCTTGTGAACTCAGGTTTCCTCATGATAGCTCTCATGGGATGATTAGTGCGAACATTAATAGTATGGGATTCGAAATATGATTTGAGTTTGTTCGAAGCCATTACCAATGATAGCACGAGCTTTTCAAGTGACGAATACCTTATTTCGGCTGGTAACAGCGTCCGACTGACGTAGTATATTGGCGACTGTTTTCCATTCTCCTCTTTGACCAGTACTGCACTTACGGCTGATTCTGACACTGCAAGATAAAGAAATAAGGGCTCGTCGCCTTTGGGTTTGGCTAGTAACACGGGACTGGCCATATACTCTTTGAGGTTTTGGAACGCTGCTTCGTGTTCTTCCGTCCATTGAAAGGACTTGTTCTTCTTGAGTGCATCGTGGAAGGGTTTGCACTTGTCGGATGATTCGGAGATGAATCTGTTCAGAGCTGCAATCCGACCTGTGAGCTTTTGTATGTCTTTGACGCATCGGGGGGATCGAAGGTTGATGAGAGCCTTGATTTGTTCTGGGCTGGCCTCTACTCCTCTTTGTGTCACCATGTATCCTAAGAACTTCCCTGACGACACTCCGAAGGAGCATTTAGTAGGGTTTAGTTTCATGTTGTACCTTTTGAGCACCTCGAAGTTGTCGCGTAGGTGGTCTATGTGATCTCCTTTCTTTTTGGACTTGACCAACATGTCGTCTATGTAGACTTCCATCGTGTCTCCGATTTGGTCTTTGAACATTTTGTTGACTAGTCGTTGATACGTAGCCCCTGCATTTTTCAGACCAAAGGGCATTACTTGGTAACAATAGATACCTCGGCTGGTGATGAGTGCTATTTTTTCTTGATCGTCGGGTTCCATAAGGATCTGATTGTAACCGCTAAAGCGTCCATGAAGGTAAGCATTTCGTGCCCCGCTGTGGCATCGACCATGGCGTCGATATGGGGTAGAGGGAACGAGTCCTTGGGACAAGCCTTGTTGAGGTCTGTGATTACGAGAATAGGGATGAGATCGTCTGTCTCGACGATTGTCGGAGGGATGTTTATGGTCAGATGGATCGGGTCCGCGTGAGGCTTTATGCGACTCACGGCCCTCTTCCAATCTTACCTCGGCCATGGTTTTGGCCTGGACATCTTCAAAACGTTTGCATGGGTACTTGGTAATCTCGTCGTAGAGATTGTTGTCTTTGACCAAGCCTTGCCGGAAGGCTTCGATGGAGGTTGTGACGTCACAGTGGGGAATTGCCACTTTCTCCTTATTGTTCCTGTTAAGATAATTCCGAAGGGGTTCGTTATACATTTGTGTGACTCGGTAGAGGTCACTTGATTGTCTTTCGAGCCTCCGACTGCTGGCGAATTGACTCTTGAAAGAGTTGACTAGATCCGCAAAGCATGTAATCATTCCCTGAGGCAAACGCATAAACCATGTTAGTGCGGGACCCGCTAGGGTTGTGCCAAAGCTTTTGCACATGACTGCCTCGCGGCTCTCCCTTGAAACAAATGCAGCCATTAGTTTTTGTTTATAGAGAGAGATATGGTCATCTGGATCGGTGGTGCCGTCGAACGTTGCCATGTTGGGGAGATGGAACTTCTTGGGGATCTCGACCCTTGCGATTTCTTCGACGAACGGGGATTCTTCGAATCCGCCGGACGTTTCCCTCTCGATTGGTTGCGGGACTCCTGTGAGCTTGTTGAAGCGATCGTCGATCATCTTCATGTGTCTGTCGAGCGTCTGCTGGAAAAGAGCCAGGACATCTGGCGGATTGGTAACCTGTGGTTCATCGATTTGGGTCCCAGCAGACCCGATCGGTATGGAAAAGGTGACATGGTTAGTCGAAAATGGACTAGCGAAAGGAGTTCGAGACGTACCCTCAGTGTGTCCATGACGTCGTATGCTCGGAGGCTTCGGCTCGATGTTGTCCATGTCGAGGCGTGTTCGGGTGCCGCCATGGACAGCCACGTTCCTAGATCCTGAAGCCACTGACTGTAATTGTGACTTAAGAGACTTATTTTCACGAGTTAGTTGCGCGATCTCGGCTTCGGATTGGGTTGACAAAGCGGCTAGGGCTTCGGTCTTTTGGCATTGCTGGGCTAGTTCCTCTTGAAGGGTGGCCATTTTTTGGGAAAGTTCTTGGAACTGGGTTGGAGTAGGATTTTCGGTTGTGTTTCCTACATCTTGGGTTTTGTCTTCGAGACGAAGTTCTTCGTTGTTGGTAGGTGGGTCAATAGTCATGGTTGGAAAGTTTCGGAAGGGTGATCGGCAAGTTGCCCCACGGTGGGCGCCAAATTGTTTTGGGGCGAAAAGATCGGACGACCTAAATCGCCTTAGACGGGGTAACTAATCGATCGGGTGATAGAAAATAATCCAAACCAAGCAGATAATTGACAAGCAAAGAGTAAATGTAGAATAGCGAGATGATTTTATTAGTTAATGTACTAATCGGATCGAATCGATATACAACTTATCGTAATTTAGACCGAGTGGTCGTGTAGGACCCGACCGGTGACTTTTAGGTGGCGACCGGTGGGGAGTAAGCGCAGATGATTGCTAGAGAGCTAGGCGGGGAGCGTAAGTGTTGTTCTAATCCGTTTGTGAGCCAGAATGCTTGTGTCCTCAGCGTAATTGTGTGCGTATCTTCTTATCTTCTTCGTCGTCCAAATATGGTAAGTTCTTTTCCATTGTGACCGTTGTGTTTTTCTAATATCTTCGTCTTCAATGCCGGGAGCAATGGCAAGGATTATGCCATTTAATTGATGCAATTATGGTGGTTTGAATGTTGTGGACGTTGCATGATCTGGGCATTAAATGTATGGCGAGATTCTCGCGATCCTGTCGGAGGGCATTCGACCAGAGAAGTCTTGTCGCCTCCTCTAGGCCTTCTCCTTTGTTCTTCCGATCTGCAATGGGCTTGGGCTCGATTCACTTGACTCATCTTCTCCGGGGATGCCAGGCCCAACATCCACCATCGCGGGTCGTAGAGTGGACGATTGGAAGTCCTGTGTGTGTGTAGGCAGACAATGTGCGTTGGCGACCCGTCCGTTATCGCGGGTCGTATGTATGTAAAAAATGCTTTTATCTGATGCAATCTGTTTTATAAAGGATCGTACATTTGTGTGTTTGTACGTTTTGTTGGATTCTTCTAGAGAAGATTGTCGTTGACGCCTTTGATTTGTGTGTCGGGTTTGCCCGTGTGCTCCGTCGAGTAGGGCTTGCCGCATGTATGTCGGGTTTGCCCGTGTGCTCCGTCGAGTAGGGCTTGCCGTATGTATGTCGGGTTTAACCATGTGCTCCGTCGAGTAGGGCTTGCCGTATGTATGTCGGGTTTGCCCGTGTGCTCCGTCGAGTAGGGCTTGCCGTATGTATGTAAAGAAAGAGGCCTTTATGTATGTGTTTGTGTTTAGTCATGACTTTATGCTGGGGAGGTAAGAAATATGTTTCTATTGCGTAAATGTAATAAGAGGAGGCGATGAGACTTCACTGGTCGAATGCCCTCCGACAGGATCGCGAGAATCTCGCCATGCATTAAATGACCAGATCACGCAACGGCCACGACATTTAAGCCACCGTAATTACAGAGATTTAATGGCATAATCTTCACCATTACTCCCAACATTGAAGATAAAATATATGGCAAAAATTATAACGGTAACAAAGGAAAAGGACTTACCATTTTTGGACGACGAGGAAGATAAGGCGAGAAGGCACACAATTACGCTGAGGACGCAAGCATTCTGGCTCACAAACGGATCAGAACAACACTTACGCTCCCCGCCTAGCTCTCTAGCAATCATCTGCGCTTACTCTCCACCGGTCGCCACCTAAAAGTCATCGGTCGAGTCCTACACGACCACTCGGTCTAAACTACGATAAGTTGTATCTCGATTCAATCCGATCAATACATTATCTAATAAAATCATCTCGCTATTCTACATTTACTCTTTGCTTGTCAATTATCTGCTTGGTTTGGATTGTTTTCTATCACCCGATCGATTAGTTACCCCGTCTAAGGCGATTTAGGTCGTCCGATCTTTTCGCCCCAAAACAATTTGGCGCCCATCGTGGGGAAACTTGCCGATCACCCTTCCGAAACTTTCCAACCATGACTATTGACCCACCTACCAACAACGAAGAACTTCGTCTCGAAGACAAAACCCAAGATGTAGGAAACACAACCGAAAATCCTACTCCAACCCAGTTCCAAGAACTTTCCCAAAAAATGGCCACCCTTCAAGAGGAACTAGCCCAACAACGCCAAAAGACCGAAGCCCTAGCCGCTTTGTCAACCCAATCCGAAGCCGAGATCGCTCAACTAACTCATGAAAATGAGTCTCTTAAGTCGCAGGTACAGTCAATGGCTTCAGGATCTAGGAACGTGCCCGTCCGTGGCGGCACCCGAACACGCCTCGACATGGACAACATCGAGCCGACGCCTCCGAGCATATGAAGTCCTGGACACACTGAGGGTACGTCTCGAACTCCTTTCGCTAGTCCATTTTCGACTAACCATGTCACCTTTTCCACACCGATCGGGTCTGCTGGGACCCGAATCGATGAACCACAGGTTACAAATCCGCCAGATGTCCTGGCTCTTTTCCAACAGACGCTCGACAGACACATGAAGACAATCGACAATCGCTTCAACAGGCTCCCAGGAGTCCCGCAACCAATCGAGAGGGAAACGTCCGGCGGATTCGAAGAATCCCCGTTCGTCGAAGAAATCGCAAGGGTCGAGATCCCCAAGAAGTTCCATCTCCCCAACATGGCGACGTTCGACGGCACCACCGATCCAGATGACCATATCTCTCTCTATAAACAAAAACTAATGGATGCATCTGTTTCAAGGGAGAGCCGCAAGGCAGTCATGTGCAAAAGCTTTGGCACAACCCTCGCGGGTCCCGCACTAACATGGTTTATGCGTTTGCCTCAGGGAATGATTACATCCTTTGCGGATCTGGTCAACTCTTTCAAGAGTCAATTCGCCAGCAGTCGTAGGCTCGAAAGACAATCAAGTGACCTCTACCGAGTCACACAAAGGTATAACAAACCCCTTTGGAATTATCTTAACATGTACAATAAGGAGAAAGTGGCAATTCCCCACTGTGACGTCACAACCTCCATCGAAGCCTTCCGACAAGGCTTGGTCAAAGACAGCAATCTCTACGACGAGATTACCAAGTACCCATGCAAAAGTTTTTAAGATGTCCAGGCCAAAACCATGGTCGAGGTAAGATTGGAAGAGGACCGTGAGTCGCATAAAGCCTCATGCGGACCCGATCCATCCGACCATAAACATCCCTCCGACAACCGTCGAGACAGACGATCTCATCCCTATTCTCGTAATCGAAACGAACCAAATCCGATAAACTCTTTCCAAGACAGGTCACAGGAATGGAGAGATGGTCCGGCATTGCCTCCTAGGGTCCAGTCTTATAATTTCAATGTTTTCGTGTCGGAGCTCGTCAAGAGTTTCGACAAATATGGAAAAGAGGTAAGATGGCCCCGAAAGAGCGACCGACCGGATGTCAAGAAGGACATGAGTCGATGGTGCGAATTCCACGGCGACCACGGTCATTCGACCGACGAGTGCATCGCCCTGCAGAAGGAAGTCGCTAGGTTGCTCTCACAGGGACTCCTGCGCGATGTAATCTCGGAGCGGGCAAAGGCTACCATGGAACGTCTAGATCAGGTAAAACAGAACAAACCCCCATCTCCCGTCCATACAAAAGTTGTCAATACCATTTCAGGTGGATCAGATATATGTGGAAACACATACTCCGCGGCTAAGCGACACGCTAGGGAAAGCAAGGGCGACAAGCCCGAGGCATCGGAATTCAAGCCAAGGAGGACATCTAACGTTCCGACGGTCACATTCGACGAATCCGATTCCGACGGGTCGGATAGTCACCACGATGGTCTGGTAATCTCTTTGTCTATTGGTAATTGTTTAATACAGAGAGTACTAATCGATACAGGGAGTTCGACAAACCTCTTGACCCTTGACGCTTTTAAAGAAATGGGTCTCACTAAGAACGACCTAATCAAGAAGTCGACCCCACTGGTCGGGTTCAGTGGTGAGGTTAAGCATACGACTGGTGAAATAATTCTAACCACATACGCTGGAGGAATCAACCAACAGGTGAAATTCTTAGTCCTAGACTGTCCATCTCCCTATAATTGTATTCTTGGCAGGCCATGGATATACGCTATGAAGGCAGTACCTTCAACGTATCATCAAGTCATCAAATTCCCCACTGAATGGGGAGTCCAAGAGATCAAAGGACCGCAAAAGAATGCTACATCGCTTCCATGAAGAGCGCAGTCGAACACAAGACCGCATAGCAATGGGAAACCTCGATGAAATCGCATTAGACCCTTCAAAGCCAAACCGAATGGTAATGGTCGGGTCGGACTTGGACGATTCGACCAGACAACAACTTCTTGACTTTCTCAGGGCCAATGCCGACTGTTTCGCATGGTCGCATGAGGATATGGTCGGAATATCTCCAAACGTTATTACTCATAAATTAAATGTGGATCCATCTCATCCCCCTTGTCAAGCAAAAATGCAGGAAGTTCGCCCCTGAGCGGAACAAGATAGTCGATGACGAAGTCAAAAGCTTATTGGAAACAGGAAAGATCAGGGAGGTCCACTATCCTGAATGGCTAGCCAACGTGGTCGTAGTCCAGAAGAAGAACGGCAAATGGAGAGTCTGCATCGACTTCACAGACCTCAACAAGGCTTGTCCCAAGGACTCATTCCCTCTACCCCATATCGACGCCATGGTCGATGCCACAGCGGGGCATGAAATGCTTACCTTCATGGACGCTTTCAGCGGTTACAATCAGATCCTTAAAGAACCCGATGATCAAGAAAAAACAGCGTTGATCACCAGCCAAGGTATCTATTGTTACCAAGTAATGCCCTTTGGTCAGAAAAATGCAGGGGCTACGTATCAACGACTAGTAAACAAAATGTTCAAAGACCAAATCGGAAACACGATGGAAGTCTACATAGACGACATGTTGGTCAAGTCCAAAAAGAAAGAAGATCACATAGACCACCTACGCGACAGCTTCGACGTGCTCAAAAGGTACAACATGAAACTAAACCCTACTAAATGCTCCTTTAGAGTGTCATCAGGGAAGTTCTTAGGATACATGGTGACACAAAGAGGAGTAGAGGCCAGCCCAAAACAAATCAAGGCTCTCATCAACCTTTGATCCCCCCGATGCGTCAAAGACGTACAGAAGCTCACAGGTCAGATAGCAGCTCTGAAAAGACTAATCTCCAAATCATCCGACAAGTGCAAACCCTTCCACGACGCACTCAAGAAGAACAAGTCCTTTCAATGGACGGAAGAACACGAAGCAGCGTTCCAAAACCTCAAAGAGTATCTGGCCAGTCCCATGTTACTAACCAAACCCAATGGCGACGAGCCCTTATTTCTTTATCTTGCAGTGTCAGAATCAGCCGTAAGCGCAATACTGGTCAGAGAGGAGGATGGCAAACAGTCACCAATATACTACGTCAGTCGGATGTTGTTACCAGCCGAAACAAGGATGAATGACCAAATGGGCCATACACCTCAGCGGTTACGACATCGAATACGAGCCCAGGATAGCGATCAAGTCACAAGCCTTAGCCGACTTTGTGGCCGATTTCAGTCCGACCCTAGAGCAAGAAGCCACAAAAGAAGCAACACAACTACTCGCGACGGACGAGGCAGGTACATGGGAGCTCCACACAGACGGGGCATCGAATGCCAGAGGATCGGGGCTAGGGGTCGTGCTAAAATCGCCACAAGGAGACAAGATAGCTCAAGCTGTCAGATGTGAGTGGGATGGGACTAACAACGAAGCTGAATACGAAGCGCTCATATTCGGACTCATCCTGGCTCGCGACCTAGGGGTCCGAGAGATCGAAGTCGTTTGCGACTCTCTGCTAGTCGTAAACCAGATACAAGGGCCGTATAATGCCAAGGACGCCAGAATGATAGCCTACCTGGAGGTAGCCAAGAAACTGATCGGACAATTCCAAACATTCAACATCAGACAAGTGCCCAGGGATCTTAACTCCCAAGCTGATGCACTCGCTAATCTAGGATCCGTCCTAGACCCGAAGGAATCTCCACACATACCATTGGCCTACATCATGACGCCAGCCGTCCCAAGGACATCCGTCGAGTCAACATCATCGCTTGAAGAACTCGTCGCCATGGAAATAGGCGACCGACCAGAAGAAGACATCGTCGACACCAATGACGACTGGATACTACCTTACATTAGATGGTTGAAAGACGGCATTCTACCCGAAGACAAGACAGAAGCAAAAAGGCTCAAGGTACAAGCACTCTCTTACGATATCATAGATAACATCTTGTACAAAAGGTCTATTATAGGACTACTCCTACGATGCCTCAAGACTCCAGAAGTCGGACGTATCTTGCAATCGTTGCACGAAGGGGAGTGTGGCAACCACACCGGCGGACGAAGCCTCTCGGGTAAAGCCCTATGAAACGGGTACTATTGGCCAACGGTGAACAAAGACGCCATGGAATACACCAAGAGATGTGACGCCTGTCAGCGGAACACACCCGTCCATCATCAGCCTTCGGAGCTCCTCCATTCGACCCTAGCTCCATGGCCTTTTATGAGATGGGGAATGGACATCGTCGAAATGCTCGCCCCCCCCGCTTCGGGTCAAAGAGTCTTCTTCCTTGCCATGACGGACTACTTCTCTAAATGGATCGAAGCCGAAGCCTACAGAGAGGTAAAAGATCAACACGCCATTTCATTCATAAAACGCAATATCTTGTGCAGATTTGGCATCCCGTCAGAAATTGTGTGCGACAACGGCTCCCAATTCATCAGTCATAAGACTCGAGCCTTTTGCGATCAATGGAACATCAAGTTGGTCACATCCACACCTCGGTATCCACAATACAACGGACAAGCCGAATCCAGTAACAAGATCATCATCAACAACCTCAAGAAACGCCTCACAGGGGCTAAAGGCAAATGGGCAGATGAACTCCCACTTATTCTCTGGTCTGACAAGACTACTCCAAAGAATGCGACCGGGCAATCGCCTTTCTCTCTCGCCTTTGGGAGCGAGGCGGTCATCCCGGCTGAGTTATTGGTTTCGACCGCTCACTGCAACCTTCAGACAAATGAACAGAACGACATCGAACTAACACACAATCTGGACACAGCGGACGAGATCAGGGAGAAAGCCCAAATCAGGATGGTCAGGTTCCAACAACATGTCACAAGGAGCTACAACAAGAACGTTCGAATCAAGGCATTCAAGGTCGGAGACTGGGTCCTAAGGAAAACTTTCCAGAATACCAAGAACCCATTCGACGGAAAGCTAGCACCGCAATGGGAAGGACCCTACTTGATCACCGAAGTGGTCGGACAGGGAGCAGATCAGTTAAAGGATAAAGACGGACAACCGATCCCGAGGAGTTGGAACGCAGCACATCTAAAACTCTACCAACCAATGAGGTAAAACATCACACAAATCTTATACCTCGCATATACATTGCTATCTGTCGTATACAAATCGCATTCCATCGCATATACATTGCTATCTGTCGCATACAAATCGCATGCCATCGCATATACATTGCTATCTGTCGCATACAAATCGCACGCTATCGCATATACATTGCTACCTGTCGCATATATACCGCATGCTATCGCATGTACATCACTATCTTCTTTTACATGTCATCATCTGACACTAAGCGAGGACTTCCTCCTTACAAAAACACAAATGCAGAACAACATTTACATTGGATCTTGTCATCCGCAAAAAAGCGCTTACATTACATTACACGATCGATCGGAACACGGGGAGATGATAACACAGGCACGTCGGCACACCGCCCGCCTTACACGAAACATAAGGTACAACACCTTATTACATTTATGCAATAAAACATATTGCTTACCTCCCCGGCATAATGTCATGACTAACACATACACAAACACATCACAGGCCTGCTCTACATACATACACACGGTGAAACCCCACTCGACGGAGCATACGGGTGAAACCGACATACACGAAATACAAAACGTCGTTGACAACTTCCTTGAAGGTCCGACGAACATGTACGAAACAAACAGGCATACGATTCTATATGTAAAAATAAAATTGCATCGAAATAAAAGCATTTTTATACAAATACGCGATCCGCGATGGTAGACAGGTCGCCAAAACACATTGTCAGCCTACACATCTGTAGGACTTTAACGACAGTCATTCAGAAATATCCTGTGACCCGTGATGGTAGACGGGTCGCCAAAACACATAATATTCAAACCCATACACAGGTGGGGCAAACAAAGTCGTACCACGCAAAGAAAACAAATCAACCTTCGGGGGCAATGGCATTACCTTCCGTAGATGCTGGCTCCAGAGAAGCTATCTCGTCAGTCGGCTCGACATCACCGGGATGGGCCTCGTCCTCATCGGCGCCTTCATCCACGGCCTCTTCTCCGACGCCGGCCAAGCAAAACAGCTCCTGACCAGGATCGCCCTTTGGGAACATGGAGTCCAGAGTCTCCTTCTCCGCTTTTAGGTCCCAAAGCTCATGCTTGCCCTCGTTGAACTCTTCGATCATCTCGATGCGCGACTTCACAACATAAAAGGCCCCATTATCGCCAGCAATCTGGCCATCGGCAATCCGAGCCCACTTCACCTCCTCCTCAACGCCTCATCGACACTCTTCAAACCCCCTCCGACTTGCAACCAGCTCTTCTTGACAACTCTTCAGCTCCCTGGTGAGGCGACGCTCAATCTCACGGCAACGACTCTCCGCTCCCTCCAGCTTGGTCCTCAAAGACGCAAGGTCGGACTCTGACCTAGCAGCCATGTCCTCGGCCTTGACAAGCATCGCCTGAACACCGGAGTAAGATTCCAAGAAATACTAGAAGGCCTGACAGAAAGACACACGACAACACAAAAACACAATCAAGAAATGCGTTCGAGCAAAAAGAAACATAAAAACAAGAACAAAGGGCAACTCACCCTCCACGCGGAGCATCCCGCTTCACCAATGCAGTCTAGAGGGGAGACATCCTTAACTTCCGACTTCAAAGTCGGGTCCTGAGCGCGAAAAAGGTCGGCGATCGACTGTCCGATGGCACCGATCTTGCCGACCCCCTCAGCGGTCGCACTCTTATTCCTAGGGATGTCCTCCACCTTGACGTCTTCAGGGCGAGCGCTCGCCTTCCTCTTAGAGCCAGTCTTGACTGGAACCGTCAGATCCACCAGATCCGGTTTGCTTGACGCGGCTTTGGCCGCCGCCTTCCTCTGCTCGATCAGACTTTTCCCTGACACCCTCAAACGAGCACTCGATCGACCACCAGGGGAACCTGACACGACAGAACAACAGAAAGGGAGAAATCCTAAAGTACACGACAAAATGAAAAACAGTAAAAGACACCTAGAGTCAAGAATCTACCTTTTACATGAGACGATGAGACATTCGACATGTCGTCTTAAGAGGCAGGGGTCGTCGACAACAGGTTGACATTCACAAACTTTCTTTCAGACGCGGGAATTTCAAGGACAATCTTCGACAAGCCTTCCGACCGGCTACTCACTTCTAGATCTTCTGGTTCGGGGACTACAAAAAAGAAAAGTTAAAGCAAGAGTTAAGACACATAAAATACGCGAAAGAGAAGACAAATACATACTATCAATTCACCACTCCGTCAACAAAAACGGACACTCGCCCTCCTTCTCCAAAGAAGAACGTTCGACGAAAAAGAACTTCGACGCCCATCCGCGGTCGTTGACATCAGGGCTCTGCACCAAGGGCTTCCGACCATGTCGGATACGCAACTGAATGCGATAGGAACTCTTCGACCCAATAAAGTAGTTATACCACAGAGCGTCAAAATCAAAATCGGCCCCAGTTTGAACATTCACAAGGTCTAAAACCCTAAGAACTCTCCACGCCTGAGGCATTACTTGACATGGCGCCAGCGCCAAAGTGGCTAAAAAATCACTAACAAGGGGAGAGAAAGGAAATTTGTGCCCTATTCTAAACGGGTGTGCATAGAAGTAAATCCATCCCTCGTAACGCGCATCGACCCTCTCGTCTGGATGAGGCAACCTGGCGACCGTCTCCGGTGGAAAGCCTCCGACTTGGAGAACTTGATCCAGCTCCGCCTGGGACAAAGTTCTAGTCAATGCATCCGACTCCTTTAAAATGAAACAAGGAGAAGTTTCGCCTTCATGATAATCAGAAAGAGTCTTCGACGACTCAGAAGCCTCGATGGAAACCATTTCGAGAATGGAAAGAGAGAGAGATCAAAGAGCTATGACTAGAGAAATTAGAAAACTATGGCGAGAGAGACCGAGAAGCTTACCAGAAGAAACTTGCAAAGGAAGATGGGATGAAGACTAATCGATTCCCTCTGCTCCGAATTTATGGAGGGAAGTGAAGATTTGAAGAGGCGTCGCATCATGCCCCGATCACGTGCCACGTAGCCCTGAGCAAACGCGCCAAAAAAGGATGGTGGAGATCGTGTTTCGGAAGTTGCCTCGGATTCCACTTTCCTTGCTTAAACCGAAAGCCCAAGGCAACTTGGGGCTATTGTTGGGCCTGGCATCCCCGGAGAAGACGAGTCGGGAGAATCGAGCCCAAGCCCACTGCAGATCGGAAGAACAAAGGAAAAGCCCAGAGGAGGCGACGAGACTTCACTGGTCGAATGCCCTCCGACAGGATCGCGAGAATCTCGCCATGCATTAAATGACCAGATCACGCAACGGCCACGACATTTAAGCCACCGTAATTACAGAGATTTAATGGAATAATCTTCACCATTACTCCCAGCATTGAAGATAAAATATATGGCAAAAAATATAACGGTAACAAAGGAAAAGGACTTACCATTTTTGGACGACGAGGAAGATAAGGCGAGAAGGCACACAATTACGCTGAGGACGCAAGCATTCTGGCTCACAAACGGATCAGAATAACACTTACGCTCCCTGCCTAGCTCTCTAGCAATCATCTGCGCTTACTCTCCACCGGTCGCTACCTAAAAGTCATCGATCGAGTCCTACACGACCACTCGGTCTAAACTACGATAAGTTGTATCTCGATTCGATCCGATCAATACATTATCTAATAAAATCATCTCGCTATTCTACATTTACTCTTTGCTTGTCAATTATCTGCTTGGTTTGGATTGTTTTCTATCACCCGATCGACTAGTTACCCCGTCTAAGGCGATTTAGGTCATCCGATCTTTTCGCCCCAAAACATTAGTGTCTTACCTTGTTGGTTCAGAAATGGTATAATTTCATATGTATCGTGTTCCAACTCCTTGGGATTGGTTGTCCGTCTTTGTCTTCTAATTAGTATGCTCCCTGTCCGACTACTTCAGTGATTAAGTAGGGTCTTTCCCATTGTGGTGCAAGCTTTCCGTCGGACGGGTTCTTGGTATTTTGGAACGTTTTCCTGAGGACCCGATCTCCGACTTTAAAGACCTTGACTCGAACGTTCTTGTTGTAACTCCTTACAACCTATTGTTGGAACCTGACCATCCCGATCCGAGCTCTTTCTCTGGTTTCGTCTACCGTGTCTCGGTTGTGTGCTAGTTCGGCGTCATTCTGCTCATTTGTCTGAAGGTTGCAATGGGCGGTCGGAACCAATAACTCAGCGGGAATGACTGCCTCACTTCCGTAGACGAGAGAGAAAGGCGACTGTTCGGTTGCGTTCTTTGGAGTGGTCCTGTCGGACCAGAGAATGAATGAGAGTTCGTCTGCTCATTTGCCCTTAGCCCCAGTGAGGAGTTTCTTGAGATTGCTGATAATGATTTTGTTGCTAGACTCGGCATGTCCTTTGGATTGCGGATACCGAGGTGTGGACGTGACCAACTTGGTGTTCCCTTGGTCGTAGAAGGCTCGAGTCTTATTACTGATGAATTTTGAACCGTTGTCATACACGATTTCTGATGGGATGCCAAGTCTGCACAAGATATTGCGTTTTATGAATGAAATGACGTGTTGATCTTTTACCTCTCTGTAGGCTTCGGCTTCGATCCACTTAGAGAAGTAGTCCGTCATGGCGAGGAAGAAGACTCTTTGACCCGACGCGGGAGGGAGCTTCCCGAAGATGTCCATCCCCCATCTCATAAAGGGCCATGGAGCCAGAGTCGAATGGAGGAGCTCTGAAGGTTGGTGATGGACGGGTGCATGCCGCTGACAGGCGTCATACTTTTTGGTGTAGTCCATAGAGTCCTTGTTCATCGTCGGCCAGTAGTACCCGTTTCGTAGGGCTTTTCCCGAGAGGCTTCGTCCTCCAATATGATTCCCACACTCTCCTTCGTGTAGAGATTGTAGGATGTGTCCGACCTCGGAGGTCTTGAGGCATCGTAGGAGTAGCCCTATGACAGATCTTTTGTACAAGATGTTATCTATGATATCGAATGCCGTCTTTCAACCATCTGATGTAAGGTAGCATCCAATCGTCATTGTTGTCGATGATGTCTTCTTCTGGTCGGCCGCCGACTTCCATGGCGACGAGTTCTTCAAGCGGTATCGTTGACTCGACGGACGTCCTGGGGACGGCTGGCGTCATGATATGGGCCAATGGTATGTGCGGAAATTCCTTCGGGTCTAGGACGGATCCTAGATTGGCAAGTGCGTCAGCTTGGGAGTTAAAATCTCTAGGTACCTGTCTGATGTTGAATGCTTGGAATTGTCCGATCAACTTCTTGGCTACCTCCAGGTAGGCTATCATCCTGACGTCTTTAGCACTGTACGATCCTTGTATTTGGTTTACGACCAGCAAGGAGTCGCAAACGACTTTGATCTCTAGGACCCCTAGGTCGCGAGCCAAGATGAGTCCGGATATGAGTGCTTCGTATTCAGCTTCGTTGTTAGTCGCATCCCACTCACATCTGACGGCCTGAGCTATCTTGTCCCCTTGTGGCGATTTTAGCACGACCCCTAGCCCCGATCCTCTGGAGTTCGACGCTCCATCTGTGTGGAGCTCCCATGTACCTGTTTCTTCCATCGCGAGCAGTGTTGCTTCTCTTATGGCTTCTTGCTCTAGGGTCGGACTGAAATCGGCCACAAAGTCGGCTAAGACTTGCGACTTGATCGCTGTCCTGGGCTCGTACTCGATGTCGTAACCACTGAGGTGTATAGCCCATTTGGTCATTCGTCCTGTAAACTCGGGTTTCCTCATGATTGCTCTCATGGGATGATTAGTGCGGACAATAATAGTATGTGATTCAAAATAGGGTTTGAGTTTGTTCGAGGCCATTACCAACGATAGTACGAGCTTCTCGAGTGACGAATACCTTGTGTCTGCTGGCAACAGCGTCCGACTGACGTAGTATATCGGTGACTGCTTGGCATCCTCTTCCCTGATCAGTACTGTGCTTACGGCTGATTCTGACACTGCAAGATATAGAAATAAGGGCTCGTCGCCTTTAGGTTTGGTCAGTAACATGGGACTGGCCAAGTACTCTTTCAAGTTCTGGAACGCTGCTTCGTGTTCTTCCGTCCATTGAAAGGACTTGTTTTTCCTGAGAGCGTCGTGGAAGGGTTTGCACTTGTCGGATGATTTGGAGATGAATCTGTTCAGAGCTGCTATCCGACCCATGAGCTTTTGTACGTCTTTGATGCATTGGGGGGATCGAAGATTGACGAGAGCCTTGATCTGTTCTGGACTGGCTTCTATTCCTCTTTGGTTCACCATGTACCCCAAGAACTTCCCTGATGACACTCCGAAGGAACATTTAGTAGGGTTTAGTTTCATATTGTACCTTTTGAGCACCTCGAAGCTGTCGCGTAGGTGGTCTATGTGATCTTCTTTCTTTTTGGACTTGACCAACATGTCGTCTATGTAGACTTCCATCGTGTCTCCGATCTAATCTTTGAACATCTTGTTGACTAGTCGCTGATAGGTAGCCCCTGCATTTTTTAGGCCAAAGGGCATTACTTTGTAACAGTAGATACCTTGGCTAGTGACGAATGCTGTTTTTTCCTGATCGTCGGGTTCCATGAGGATTTGATTATAGCCGCTGAAATCGTCCATGAAGGTAAGCATTTCGTGCCCTGTTGTGGCGTCGACCATGGCGTCGATGTGGGGTAGTGGGAATGAGTCTTTGGGACAAGCCTTGTTGAGATTTATGAAGTCGATGCAGACTCTCCACTTGCCGTTCTTTTTCTGGACTACGACCACGTTGGCTAGCCACTCAGGATAATGGACTTCTCTTATTTTCCCTATTTCCAATAAGCTCTTGACTTCGTCGTCAATTATCTTGTTCCGCTCAGGGGCAAACTTCCTGTGTTTTTGCTTAACAGGGGGATGAGATGGGTCTATATTCAATTTATGCGTAATAATGTTTGGAGATATTCCGACCATATCCTCATGCGACCATGTGAAGCAATCGGCATTGATCCTAAGAAAATCAAGAAGTTGTTGTCTGGTCGAGTCGTCCAAGTCCGACCCGACCCTTACCGTTTGGTTTGGCTTTGAAGGGTCCAGTACGATCTCGTCGAGTTTTTCCATTTCTGGTTCGATGTACCGGTTGGATCCTTCGCCGCTCTGTGATTGCTATACGATCTGATGTTCGACTGCGTTCTTCATGGAAGCGACGTAGCACTCTTTAGCGGTCCTTTGGTCTCCTCGGATTTCTTGTACTCCCCATTCAGTGGAAAACTTGATGACTTGATGATACGTCGAGGGTACCGCTCTCATAACGTGTATCCATGGCCTGCCAAGAATACAATTGTAGGGAGATGGACAATCTAGGATCAAGAATTTCACCTGTTGGTTGATTCCTCCAGCGTATGTGGTTAGAATGATTTCACCAGTCGTATGTTTAACCTCACCGCTGAACTCGACCAGTGGGGTCGACTTTCTTCATTAGTTCGTTTTCAGCTAAACCCATTTCTTTAAGAGCGTCGAGGGTCAAAACATTGGTTGAACTCCCTGTATCGATTAGTACCCTTCATATTAAGCAATTACCAATAGACAAAGAGATTACCAGACTATCGTGGTGACCGTCCGATCCGTCGGAATCGAACTCGTCGAACGTGACTGTCGGAAGGTTGGAGATCTTCCTTGGCCTTAATTCTAACGCCTCGGGCTTGTTGCCCTTGCTTTCCTTTGTGTGTCGCTTAGTCGCGGAGTATGTGTTCCCACATACGTCCGATCCACCTGAAATAGTATTGACAACTTTTGTATGGACGGGGGATGGAGGTTTGTTTTGTTTTACCTGGTCTCGTCGTTCCATGGTGGTTTTTTCCCGCTCCGAGATTACGTCGCACAGGAGCCCCTGTGCGAGCAGTCTTGCGACTTCCTTTCGCAGGGCGATGCATTCGTCGGTCGAATGACCATGATCGCCATGGAATTTGCACCATCGGCTCATGTCTTTCTTGACGTCCGGTCGGTCGCTCTTTCGGGGCCATCTTACTTCCTTTCCATATTTGTCGAAACTCTTGATGAGCTCCGACACGGAAACGTTGAAGTTGTAAGATTAGATCCTGGGAGGCAACGCCGGAACGTCTCTCTAGTCCCGGGACCTGTCTTGGAAAGAGTTTACCTGACTCAACTCGTTTCGATTACGAGAGTAGGGATGTGGACGTCTCTACGGTTGTCGGAGAGATTTTTACGATCAGACGGATCGGGCCCGTGTGAGACTTTGCACGACTCACGGTCCTCTTCCAATCTTACCTCGGCCATGGTCTTGGCCTGGACCTCTTTGAAGATTTTGCATGGGTACTTGGTAATCTCGTCATAAAGGTTACTGTCTTTGATCAGACCTTGTCTGAAGGCTTCGATGGAGGTTGTGACGTCGCAGTGGGGGATCGCCACTTTCTCCTTATTGTACATGTTGAGATAACTCCAGAGAGGTTCATTATACCTTTGTGTGACTCGGTAGAGGTCACTCGACTGCTTTTCGAGCCTCCCACTACTGGCAAATTGACTTTTGAAGGAGTTGACCAGATCCGCAAACGATGCAATCGTTCCCTGAGGCAAACGCATAAACCAAGTTAGTGCGGAACCTGCGAGGGTCGTGCCAAAGCTTTTGCACATGACGGCCTCGCGGTTCTCCCTTGAAACAGATGCAGCCATTAAATTTTGTTTATATATAGAAATATGGTCATCTGGGTCGTTGGTGCCGTCGAATGTCGCCATGCTGGGAAGATGAAACTTCTTGGGGGTCTCGACCCTGGCGATTTCTTCAATGAACGGGGATTCTTTGAATCCGCCGGTCGCTTCCCTCTCGATTGGCTGCGGGACTCCTGGAAGCCTGTTAAAGCGATCGTCGATCGTCTTCATGTGTTGGTCGAGTGTCTGCTGGAAGAGAGCCAGGACGTCTGGTGGATTGGTAACCTGTGGTTTGTCGATTCGGGCCCCTGCCGACCCGATCGGTGTGGAAAAAGTGCCATGGTTAGTCAAAAATGGATTGGTAATAGGAGTTCGAGATGTACCCTCTGCGTATCCGGATCGTCGCACGCTCGGGGGCGTTGGCTCGACGTTGTCCATGTCGAGGCGTGTTCAGACGTTGCTGTGGATGGGCATACTCCTAGATCCCAAAGCCATTGATTGTACCTGCGACTTAAGAGACTCATTTTCACGGGTTAGTTGCGCGATCTTGGCTTCGGAGTGGGCTAGTTCCTCTTGGAGGGCAGTCGTTTTTTGAGCAAGCTCTTGGAATTGGGTTGGAGTGGAAAGGTAGGAGTTGTGTTTCCTTGAGCTTGGGTGTTGTCTTCGAGACTTGGCTCTTCGGTATTAGTAGGTGGGTTGATAGTCATGGTTTGGAATATTTCAAGAGAGTGATCGGCAAGTTGCCCCACGGTGGGCGCCAAATTGTTTTGGGGCGAAAAGATCGGAAGACCTAAATCGCCTTAGGAGGGGTAACGAGTCGATCGGGTAATAGAAATCAATCCAAACCAAGTAGACAATCAACAAATAAAGAAGAGATGCAAAATAGCAAAGTAATTTTATTGATATATTGACGATTGAGTCGGATCAATGTACAACTTATCCTTGTAGGAGAAAGGGTCGGATCTGGTCCGATCGGTGACTCTGGGGCTGGACCGATGGAGACTGAGCGGGATTCCGAGGGGAATGAGCTAGAATGAGTGTATTCTTTGGTCCTACTCAGGGCAAATCGGCGGATGTGGGTGGTAATCGTGTCTAGATGTCCCTCTTCCATGTTCCGTCGTGGTATATATATGGAAATTATCGTCTTGTGACCGTTATTCTCCTCTTGCAATCTTTCTCATTCAATCCGGGCGAGATTCTTGTGATATGCTCTTGATTACCATCTTTATGCCTGTGTTTAAGGCTATGACCGTTGCCATTGATCGATCATTCAATGCTTGGGCGGGATTCTTGGGATATGCTCTTGATTGCTAGCATAATCTCTAACTTTAATGCTAGGAGTGATTGCTGGGATTTCTTCTTAATTACCATCATTATCTCGGTGTTTAAATGTTGTGGCCGTTGTCCCAATCAAGCATTCAATGCTCCAGCGTGATCTTCGCAGCTGGTCGGGAGGCACTCAACTGCAGGGAGTCTGACGCTTCTTCCTGGTTTCTCTTAGCTTCTGATTCCACTTGGATCTTGGCCCAATTCATTTGATCAGTTTTCATGGGATGAATCTGGGCCCAATAGGTAAACTTCCATCACAAACGGAGTTGAATCCGAAGGCTAATGTGAGCGCCATCATGACAAGAGATCGGGAGGATGCATATGTTCGTTCGAACTTTCCTCCATTGAGTTCGTACAAGCCCGTCCCACCCTTTCCCAATGCGCTGAAGGACACAAGGAAGTTGGAGAACGATAAGGAGATGTTCGAGACTTTCAGAAACTGTGAGGTAAACGTTTCCCTGCTTAATTCGATAAAAAGTGTTCCTCGTTATAATAAGTTTCTCCAAGAATTAGATACAATTAAGAGGAATCAAAAAGAGAAAAGCAAGAAGCATGTTAAAGAAACTGAGCATGTGTCTGCTGTGCTTCAAAAGCAAATGTCGAAGAAGTGTAGTGACCCTGGCATGTTTAGCGTACCTTGTAAGATAGGTGACACCATGTTTGATAACGCCATGCTAGATTTAGGTGCATCTATTAATGTGTTGTCTTTTTCTGTGTATGACTCTCTAGGACTTGGGCCATTGCAGGATACCCAGATTGTTGTTCAACTAGCTAATAATTCTTCTGTTAACCCGAGAGGGATTGTTGAGGATGTGTTGGTTAAAGTTGATAAATTGATTTTCCCTGCTGATTTCTTTGTGTTGGATATACCACCTGCTAAGCATGTAGCCCCTATTATGTTAGGCAGACCATTTCTGAAAACATCCAACACAAAAATAGATATGAGTAGTAACTCACTGACCATGGAATTTGAGGGGGACAAGGTAGAATATCACATTAACGATACTAAGAAGCACCCTCCTGATAAATCTATGCATTCTATTAATGTTGATCATTCTTTATGCTACATTGATAAGATCGCACCTCTGGTGCGAGATACGCTTGATTAAGATTGATCACAGGCATTATGTCGAGCCAAGGACAATAAACAAGGCGTTGCTCGGGAGGCAACCCGAGGTAAGTTTTTCTTCCTTTAAAAAAAAAACGCAGTAAAAACGGCTTCTGGAGTTGTGCACGGTTAACAGCCCGGTCTGTAAACCGTGCAGGACTCCAGAAATGCATTCGGAATTTCCTCGTAAGTTTTACACGGACAACCGCATGGTTTGCAAACCGTGCCAAATTTACGAGGCTAATTCCTGATGGGTCGCACGGTTACAGGCACAGTTTGCAAACCGTGCCTAATTTCCGAATGAGGCCTCGAATTTACTCCACGGTTAATGGCACGGTTTGCTAACCGTGCCACTAACCGGAAAAAAAAAAACAGTCTTCGTTCCCTTTCTTCTTTTCCCTTCGCCTTCGTTTTTTTTTCCTCTGTCTGTCCTACTTTACGCACAGCAGCAGTGCCCCCATCTTCGTCTCTCTCCCTTCACACCATCTTCATCTCTCCATCTTCATCTCTCCGCCCCCACTTCTCCTCCGGTGCACCACCCTCCGGAGACACGAGTCCACCGCCGGCGAGACGTAGCCCAGCTCGCGCATTTGAGCCCAGATCCAAGCAGCTTCCAGCAATCGTGCATGACCCAGTCCAAACCGCACCACCCCCCGAGCCAAATCTGCAAGCCCAACTCCGAACCCTCCAAGCCACCCTTTCTAGCCTAGACCCGAACCCTCTTTTGTCAAATCTCAAATCCGGATTTAAGGTATACCTTCTTTTGACTTTGCTCTTAATTGATTATGGTATATGCTTTTACTTTTGGGTTTGTTTTGTCTTTGTTGTGTACAGTGCTACTGGAAGATAAGCTGCTGAAAATCTTCTGCACTAGTACTAATTTTCACAACCCCGGAGCATAGAATGCCGATGCCTGAATGCCTGACTTGTTTGGTGAGTTTCTTCCTCTATCTTTCTTCTTTTACATTGGGACAATGTAAGATTTAGCTTGGGGGAAGAATTCACATGTAGACTTGCATGTCCATATTAGTTCATCCTAGATTTAGTTGCATTTTTATTTGATTTTTCTTTGTTTTTGCATTTGTTTGCATCTCTAGGTTATTGGTAGTTTCCCTTAAGTTCACTTTACATTGCATTTTCGCATTATGGATGCTTGATATGATGCCATGTTCAATATTTTGTGGGTCTTTATAATGGTATATGATTCATGAATTGTTAAGATCAAAGGATCGTGAAGCCACGGTGCAAGCTTTGCTCGTCGATGGAGGTGGAATCGCCAATTAGGGTTTTCGGATGGACGACGGCGTGACGGAGGATCGTAGGTGGGATGATGGCGGAGTTGTGGGGGATAGTAGGCACACACGGTCTTCTTATAGAGGGAAGAAGATATGCTTGCAGAAGTGAAAGGGGAGAAGAAGTGTGAGAGATGTACTCACTCGGCACACTTAGAGTTTTTGGACGTAAGAGATTAGAGAGAAAGCAAGAGAGATTTGGCAAAGCAATTTTGTGTATTCTTATGTGATCTTTTCAGCTTTCAAAGAGCCTATATATAGGCTTACAAAAAAAGGCAAGAACGCCTAAGAGAAATGTCACAAGCCATGCATAAAACTAAACCCTAAATTTACTACTGAAATGTCCAATTTAGGTAACTTATTAACTTCAAATGTCAAATTCATCAAGCACATTAAAGATCCTCTCGGCCAAGGCTTGGGCACATGATGGTGGGCTAAATGAGCCAGCCCAAGGTGGTTGGAGCGCCGATCAAAGTGGTCCAGGTGGCTCGGCGCCCTTCTTTGAAGTTTACTTGCCGCTAGCACCGTGCTCGCCAATGCCTTGTTGTATGCAAAGCACCAGGGCAGGCCCGGCGTGGCTTAGGGTGGCTTGGCATGCCAGACCCTTGTGGAGATCTTGGAGAAGCTCCCTAGCTCTAGACCTTGTGATGGCGCCGGGAATTGCCTTGTCATCTTGAGTGTTGGCCTTGGAGACACTTGTGCCCGGCGCGGCCGGCGCCTTGGCCTTGTCTTGGAAAATGTCTTGCTTTGGCTTGGCTTTGGCTCTCCCATACATTTCTTGGCCATCTCCAACTCCAAGTGTGTCCACCACATGCTCCGTGCTTTGATCCAACTCCGGGTCCTCCATAGTGCCCATGGAGAGCTCCTCGGCGTCCACGTCCTCGGCGGCGCCTTGGTTGTCCTCGGTGTCTTGGCCTTGATGTGGCAGGATCACATCATCCTCCCTCTCTTGAAAGGGATTCGACCCCGAATCCAGCTCTTCTTGGTCATCTTCATCCTGCACACAATAAGGCATCAAATCAGAGACATTGAAAACATCATGTATACCAAAGTTAGGAGGAAGATCAAGCTTGTAGGCGTTGTCATTGATCCTCTCAAGCACTTGAAAGGGTCCTTCGCCTCTTGGCTTGAGTTTGGAGTTGCGGAGCAATGAGAAGCGTTCCTTTCTTAGGTGCAACCACACTAGATCACCCGGTTCAAAAATTACTTCCTTTCGCCCCTTGTCCACATGCTTCTTGTATTGGCCGGTCCTCCTCTCAAGTTGCAACCTTGTGTCCTCGTGCAACTTCTTAATCCTTGTAGCTTCATCCGCACCTTCTTTGCTCTCTCGCTCCTTGATAGCATAGGGTAAGAGATCTAGTGGTGTTGTGGGATTGCGCCCATAGACCACTTCAAAGGGTGTCTTCCTTGTTGCCGAATGGACCGTCCTATTGTAGGCGAACTCAATGAAGGACAAGCTATCCTCCTACCTGCGCAAGTTAGTCCTCAATATAGTTCTAAGCAAGACACCAAGACTATGGTTGACCACCTCGGTTTGGCCATCCGTTTGAGGGTGACAAGTAGTAGAGAAAAGAATCTTAGTTCCAAGCTTAGCCCAAAGAGTTTTCCAAAAGTAGCTTAGGAACTTAACATCTCGGTCCGACACAATGGACCTAGGAACTCCATGCAATCTCACAACATGATCAAAGAAAAGGTTAGCAACATGAGATGCATCATCGGTCTTATGGCATGCAATGAAATGTGCCATTTTGGAGAACCTATCTACCACTACAAAAATGGAGTCTCTCCCTCTCTTAGACCGCGGAAACCCCAAAACAAAGTCCATGGAAATGTCTTCCCAAGGTAGTTTAGGGATTGGCAATGGAGAGTAGAGACCATGGGGTTGCATTTTGGCCTTAGCACGCATACAAGTAGTACAAGAAGCACAAAGCTTCTCAACCGCTCTTAGCATCTTAGGCCAAAAGAAGTGCTCTCTAAGCACATGTAAGGTCTTAAGGACACCAAAGTGCCCCATCAACCCACCCCCATGTGCTTCTTGCACAAGTATAGCTCGAATGGAGCCCTTAGGAATGCACAACCTATGACCTTTGAACAAAAATCCATCATGCAAGTAAAATTGACCCTCACTTCCCTTAGACTTACATGCGGCTACTATAGCACAAAAATCAGAATCAAGAGCATATAAGTCTTTCATGAAAGTGAAACCAAGCAACTTTGCATCTAATATGGTCAATAGAGTGTACCTCCTTGATAGGGCATCCGCCACCACATTGTCCTTTCCCTTCTTGTGTTTTATCACATAGGGGAAAGACTCAATGAACTCCACCCACTTAGCATGCCTCTTGTTGAGCTTGCTTTGGCCCTTCAAGTATTTCAATGCCTCATGGTCGGAGTGTATGACAAATTCTTTAGGCAATAAGTAGTGTTGCCAAACTCTTAGCACACGTACTAAAGCGAGAAGTTCTTTGTCATAGGTGGGGTATTTGAGCTCGGCACCCCCAAGTTTCTCACTAAAATAGGCAATGGGTTTGCCCTCTTGCATGAGGACACCTCCAAGGCCTATTCCCGAAGCATCACACTCTATCTCAAAGATTTTGTGAAAGTTAGGCAATGATAGGAGTGGTGCTTGGGTGAGCTTGGTTTTGAGGCTAGCAAAGGCCGCCTCTTGTGCGACATCCCATGAGAACGCCATACCTTTCTTGGTAAGCTCCGTGAGGGGCGCAACCAAGGTGCTAAAGTCCCTCACAAAGCGGCGGTAAAAGCCAGCCAAACCTAAGAAGCTTCGGACTTGAGTCATAGTAGTAGGTGTTGGCCATTCATGAATAGCTTTCACCTTCTCCTCATCAACTCTCAAGCCCTTCTTACATACCACAAATCCAAGAAATACCACATGATCCGAGAAAAAGTGGCACTTCTTGAAGTTGGCATATAGCTTCTCCTTCCTAAGAACCTCAAGAACTTGCCTAAGGTGATCCACGTGCTCATCAAGATTATGTCTATATACTAAGATGTCATCAAAGTACACAACCACAAACTTGCCAATGAAGCGCCTTAGAACATGGTTCATGAGCCTTATGAATGTGCTAGGAGAGTTGGTGAGTCCAAAATGCATCACCAACCACTCATATAATCCTTGCTTGGTCTTAAAAGCGGTTTTCCACTCATCGCCTTCTTTCATGCAAATTTGGTGATAACCACTCTTAAGATCAACCTTGGAAAACACACTCGCTCCATGCAACTCGTCAAGCATATCATCCAATCTTGGTATGGGATGGCGGTACTTAATGGTTATGTTATTGATCGCTCGACAATCAACACACATCCGCCAAGTACCATCCTTCTTTGGTACCAAGATGACCGGAACTGCACAAGGGCTAAGGCTCTCCTTCACGTAACCCTTGTCAAGCAATTCGTGGACTT
Organism: Rheum nobile; assembly: GCA_027886185.1. Lineage (NCBI taxonomy): Eukaryota > Viridiplantae > Streptophyta > Magnoliopsida > Caryophyllales > Polygonaceae > Rheum > Rheum nobile. Next base: position 2,329,696 of record WOAB01000069.1, read on the forward strand.
GACATTGCAACTCTTTTGTTTCCGCGAGATTAGCGCGGTATGCAACCCTATTAGGTAGTGTTGCCCCCGGTATGAAGTCAATTTGATATTCAGTACCTCTTATCGGAGGCAACCCCTTTGGCACTTCCTCTTGAAAGAGATCGTCGAACTCTAACAAAAGGCAAGTGATGGGCCGCGGGAGTCCCTCAAGATCATTCACGTTGAGGAGTATGTCCTTACGAATGAACAAAAGACATGACTCCCCACTCTTGAACGCTTGAATGACTTCCTTAGACCTAGCTAAGAGCATATGACTAGAGGCACTTCCCTTGCCCCCAATCGCCATTTTCTTACCTTTGGCATGCTCCTTAGCTTGGGTCTTGCGTTTCTCCCTAGCCACATGGTCAGCCATGATTTCATGAGGAGCTAAGGGATGGAGAGTAATCCTTTTCCCACGTAAATGGAAGGAATACTCATTGCTCACCCCTTGATGTATGACACCTCTATCAAACTGCCATGGCCTTCCCAAGAGAAGGTGGCACGCAGTCATAGGCAACACGTCACACAAAACCTCGTCCTCATAGCCACCAATTGAGAACTTGATTATGGCTTGCTCCTTAACCTTTAGAGGGGTGTCGGAATTCAACCAACAAAGTGTGTAGGGTTGTGGGTGAGGAGTAGTGCTTAGGTTGAACCTAGACACTACTTCTTGGTCAATGATATTGCAACATGACCCCCCCATCAATTATCATACTACATACTTTGCCATAGATGAGGTCTGAGGAAGGTTCCCCTGCAGGGAAATGTTACTATATGAGTCTACTACACAAAATGTGTAGATTACTCTTGGTTATATCTAGATTACATACTTCAAGTCTACTATATTTTAATACAGATTACTTGAGTAATGTATACTAGATATCGGATTACTTAGCTTAAGTCTACTGTTCCCTTGGACAGATTACTTTGTTAAGTCTACTGATTAAGGCCCTACTGTGTTCCACATATTGGCTATTTGACTCTACTGTATTTTATACAGATTAGTCGGTTTAGACCCTACTATACTTTTTGTGTAGATTGGTCTTGTTTCATTTTGATTTGTGGTGACGTGATATTTATGTATGGCAAGACAAATGTTACACGTGTTTAAGGTTTGACAACCAAGGTTATATATCAACAATGGTGAAATGTAAATGATGTACATGTTTTTGACAAGACAACATTATGGTTGGTCAAACAGGATGAATATGTTACTCCCCACAGGACAATGTAATGATGTGCCAAAGGAGATCCTTATATCCTTGAAATTATGGTGAAAGCCATGTTCCTTACTTGTCATAAGTGACAAATTATGGGAAATAAATCCCATGGATGGAAATATGTCCCTGATGGTGGTCATATTCCCTGGAGGGAAGTGATTGTTCCCCTGGAGGGATTTGATCCCTAAAAGGAATACGAGTCCTTTGTTATTTTTTTAAATAGGGTTCTTTATGAAAGAACAAAGATGATCTTATATGAACTTTGGTTTGACAGAAACCAAACTTAATTTATTTGAGTTTGGATCTAGGGCGGTCAATGGACTACACATGCCTAAGAGAAAACTTTGGGCAAGATTGATGTTGATGGCCTCTTTAAATATGCAAAGCATTCTAAGAATTTTCAGATCAATTTTATTGAGCTGAAGTTCAATTCATTGTAGTTCAATTCATTATACCGTGATCAAGTGAAGAGGTGCAATATGTGATGAAGTTCAATTCATTATACCGAGACCAAATACCTATTTCCAAGGTTTAGTGGAAACACAATGTGAGATTGATTCTTCAAGAAAGGATATCACTAGAGCTTCGTTGTAATACGAGAGCAAGGAGGGAAAAGATATTTGGTTCTTGATTTCAAGCTTACTTAGCTAAGGAACTGAGGGTGATAAACTACTCAAGATTGAGAGTAGAATCATAGGATCTTAAGTGAACAACAATAAGTCTCAATTATTACCTTTTGAATAAAGGTGATGGAGAATGAGATGGGCTATCTCATGGGTATGGACATACGCATGTGAGCGAAGTTCCCACCGGATGGCCAATGAAAATTTTGGTATTCTTATGTTGGGACTACAACATAAGGTTTACATATTCATGTTGTGGATGAGACAAAGAAAACACCAAAGTGGTGGCATCAAAAATGATGTTGGTCTAGCGGGTTCAATATCAAGAGTACATAAATGGTGGATTTTATTATGGATTCATGACATCAAGATTCCCTATGAAGCATATGGGGGAGGTCAAGGTGATCTTTTGCATTAGGATCGAAACAAGACTGAAAGGAAGTGTGTTTCGAAGGGAAGTGGCCCTTGACCGGAAACATATCCCTCATAGGGAAATGTGTCCTTTAGTTTCTCGTTTATTCCCTGAGTGGGCATGATGGAATCTTGACCAAAGTTTTCCAGAGTTAAGGAAACCTAATGTACAAGGAAGAGTACATTATAAGATGCAACACTGAATACGCCTTGTTTTTTGGCGGTTTAACAAGTACTTAAGTGCTATGATTTGACAATGGTTTATGGTCATAGTTATTTTGGATACCTTGTTTGATATGCTTCGGGTTCCCTAAGCACGTCTCCGGGTGGATCTAGGACAAGGTTGATGACGATATGAGAGGGCAATGCTTGGGAGGGTTCTCGGCAAGGAGATGCCGAGACACTTGCGATTGTGGTTGAGAATTGTCGGCGATGTTCGATCATGATGGGAGAGAGACCAGTGGAGGTTGCACAAGGTGGTGAAGAAGAAGAGAACTAGGGTGCAGGAGCTAAGCTCTAACGACAGCCATAATTCTATTCAACGTGCCAAACAATAGGTCAAAGTGACCCTATAAAGCAAATACAATCATGAGCCTAAGAGAGGCCCAATGTCCCAAAATGGTAACTTCCTAAATATAGTAACATCTAAATGTGGTAAGTTCTAGAAATGGAAACTTTCCATTCTTAGAAACATTCTAAGAATGGAAACTACTAAAAACGGAAATTGCTAAATGCGAAAACTACTAAAAATAGAAAGTGTCTCGGAATGTCTCCAAATTGGCATGTGACCATCACAATGCCAAGAAAAGTCGAATTCCTGAGAGAGTGCCTGTGAAAAGTCACCGAACATCGTCGATGGCCGCAGCATGGCCAATCGTCGTACAAGTAATGGCTCGGGTCGTGTATAGTGAGGCACGTTCGTCCCGTGCCCTGGCCTTGGTCGTGATGGACTATGTAGCCTGGGAAATGGCTCTAGCTCTAGATCTGGTGATCGGGCCTTCGGATCTGACTCTCAACATGTCATCCTCCTCGGCCTCCGTCAACGTCACGTCCGGTGGTGTATCACTCTCCCCTTCTTGGCCTCGAATCGACCCCGATTCGTCAATGTCAATGTCTGGGGGCACTTACGGGGACAAGTTGCCCACATTGAATGTGGCGTGGATGCCATAGTCTTCGGGGAGCTCCAGCTTGTAGACGTTGGGGCCAAGTGCCTCGTGGACTCGGAAGGAACCATCGCCGCGGGGATCTAGCTTAGTGCGGCGGCGGGCGGGAAAACGCTCCTTGCGCATATGAATCCAGACAAGGTCACTGGGCGCGAATGTGATGTGGCGTCGGTCCTTGTTGGCCTTGTGCTCGTACTGTCGGGTCCTCCGCTCCAGCTGCTCCTTAGTCCTAGCATGCAGCTCCTGAATGAACGCAGCCCGGTCCGCGGCCTTGATATGATCGGCGTCGCGGAGAGGATGCAGAGTGAGATCCAGCGGAGTGAGCGAGTTCCAACCGTAAACAACCTGAAAAGGACTGTGGCGCATTGCCGAATTCATAGACCTGTTATAAGAGAACTCAACAAAAGAAAGTAAGTCCTCCCAACGGCGCGTGTTGGCCCTAAGCATGGCTCTAAGCAAGGTCCCTAAGGTGCGGTTGGTCACCTCAGTATGTCCATCGGTCTGGGGGTGGTAGCTAGTGGAAAATAGGAGTCGAGTACCCAGCTTACCCCACAGTGTCCTCCAAAAACAAATCACAAACTTCACATCCCGGTCACTCACTATAGACCTAGGAATCCCATGCAATCGCACCACATGCTCAAAGAAAAGACTAGCTATGTCTGAAGCATTGTTGGTTTGCCTACAAGGGATAAAATGAGCCATCTTGGAGAATCTATCTACAACTACAAAGATTGAATCCCTCCCCTTCTTAGACAACGGCAACCCCATCACAAAATCCATGGATATATCCTCCCAGGGGGCCGAGGGTACAGGCAAGGGTGTATATAAGGAAGGGCTCGACCTAGACTTGGCTCTATGGCATGTCACACAGGCATTGATAAACCTAGTCACCTGTCGTGTCATATAAGGCCAATAGAAATGTTCCTTAAGTGCAGTGACCGTCTTAGCTATCTCAAAATGACCACGACTCTCATGTGCCTCTTGTATGAGTAGAGCCCTAATAGAGGATTGGGATATACACAGCTTCCCAACCTAAAAAAAAATCCATCATCCAACACATATCCCTCACACTCACCCGGATATGTGCAAGTCTCATAAATAGAACTAAAGAAAGTATCAGTAGAATACAAATCCTTAATCAAAGAAAAACCAAGAAGACGAGCGTCGAGCTAAGTCAAGAGAACATACCTGCGAGATAGTGCGTCAGCAACCAAGTTCTCTTTGCCCTTCTTGTGCAGGACGACAAAGGGGAACGTGTCTAGAAATTCCACCCAACGTGCATGGCGACCAGTAAGATTGGACTGGTGCCGCAAGTGGGTGAGAGCCTCATGGTCGCTGTGGATGACGAACTCCTTGGGCCACAAATAATGCTTCCAGGTCTGCAGGACCTGGATGAGGGCGTACAACTCCTTGTCATATGTGCCATAGTTGAGTGCAGCGCCAGACAGCTTCTCACTAAAGTAGGCGATGGGTCGCCTCTCCTGAAGTAAGACGCCACCAATCCCAAAGTGGGAGGCATCACACTCAATCTCAAAGGTCTTGCTGAAATCAGGGAGCTGTAGAAGTGGAGCGTTGCAGAGCTTATTCTTCAGGGTCTGGAAGGCCACCTCGTGCTTCTCAGTCCAGTCGACAGAGGCGCCCTTCTTAGTGAGCTCATGCAACGGTGCGGCAATACTGCTAAAGTCCCACACAAACCGCCTGTAGAAGCCAGCCAACCCCAAAAATGAGTGAACCATGGTGGGGGTTGTGGGGGTAGGCCACTCCTGAATAGCTCGGACCTTCTCCTGGTCCACTCGAAGTCCATCCTTGGACACAACAAACCCCAGAAATACGGTAGTATCAGAGCAGAAAACGCACTTTGCCAGGTTGGCGAACAGATGCTCGGTGCGCAGACACTCCAAAACCTGTCTAAGATGGGCTACATGGTCTTGCAAGCAACGTGAGTACACCAGAATGTCATCAAAGTACACAACGACGAACTTACCTAGAAAACGGCGAAGGACGTGGTTCATGAGCCGCATGAAAGTGCTCGGAGCATTCGTGAGACCGAAAGGCACCACGAGCCACTCGTAGAGGCCATACTTCGTCTTGAACGCCGTCTTCCACTCGTCGCCTTCCTTCATCCGAATCTGGTGGTAGCCACTGCGAAGATCAATCTTGGAGAAGAGGGTGGCTCCATGTAACTCATCTAACATGTCGTCAAGGCGGGGAATGGGGTGACGGTACTTGACCGTAATCTGGTTGATCGCCCGACAATCGACGCACATACGCCAGGTACCGTCCCTCTTCGGGACCAAAATAACTGGAATGGCACAGGGACTCAGGCTCTCTCTGACATAGTGATCAGCTCTACTTTGTAGTGCTTATCTAGGAGTTGTTACCGGTTTTTTGGGTGCCATTTATATGGGTTTAGAGCACAACTGTGGAGTATGGAGTTGAGGAGAAGAAGTGTGGATATGGTGGTTTAGAGGAGCTTAAACGAAGACATCTAGAAGACAAGGAGTAGACCACTTGAGGAGACCAAGTAAGATGAAGAAAAAGCCACACGAAGGAGAAGAAGGAGTTGCCGCGACCGCGGGTGAGAGAGGGAAATGATCGCGGCTAATTCGAGAAGGCGGAGCAGAAAAGTCTATTTTCCGCGACCGCGGAATATCCCATCAGCGAACACAAGTCGAGAGCAAGATCCATTTTCCGCGACTGCGGATTTGTTGCCGCGACCGCGGAAGGACACGGAGGCGACCCGCGAGGATTTTCCGAGTTTTGTTATTTTTCACTTTTCCGATTTTTATTTTTATATTATTTCGAACCTTATAGTATTATTTCCTGTTAGACTACTTTCGTTATCTTTTCCCTTTCGTTGTAGGGTTAGGTTATTTAACCTAGTTTCCCTTTCATTGTTCATCATCTAGATCATCACGTTTTAGCATTCAACAGTTTTCCCTTTGAAGTTTATTTATTTCCAAGAACTATGAAGAACTAAGCACTTTTGCTTAGTCCGACGATTGAAGCATTCAATTGATATACGGTTGTGAGATTCTAATTCTATTTCTTTTCCTTTGAATGTATTGATTCTCTTGTGCTTCATCCCATTGATTATTACTGATTTCACTTGTTGGACGCAACTACTTGTTATTGGTAATTGTCTATTGCTAGGGTTTGGTAATTACTGTTTGAGTTACCTAATTCATGTGTAGCAACTGCAATATTCTAAGAACTATTTGGGACTAGTTTATTGTCGGGAGAATTAATTGCATGCAATAGTATGATTATTTGCTACTTTTGCATGTATCTATCGAAATTCCTGTGCTCATTGCTGCTATTGAATTGACGTGTGAGGTTTTCATAGTTATTTAATAGTTAGTATTCTCAGGGTCTGTTTGTCCTATTTATAACTTATGAAAAGGAATATGAACATTCATAGGAAGGAATTAGAGAGAATCTAGGATAAACCAATCAAATGAATGGTGGATATTTGTTTGGCTAAGTGTTTTTCCCCAATTGATTTCAACCTTTTGTTTTGTTTACTTTGCTTTGTTTACTTGTTTCATAACACACAACCAATTCCCCCCTTTTGTTACCTTTGACATACGACTCTGCACTCTGAAAGATTACTTCCTCCCTGTGGGATTCGACCCTTGCTTGCCTTTGCTACTTGTTTAGGTTTGTTTAGGATTATTTTGTTTAGGCACATCGACAACGCCTATCAAATTGGCATCGTTGCCGGGGAGGCAAGTTTTGTTTTTATTTGTGTGTGTTTGTGTGCAAATTTTTGTGTGGACCTATCTTACGGTCCATACCCGTGCTACTAATTTGTTTTATTTTTGATTTTTATATAGAGATGGCTGAAGCAATACCAACTTTGAGACAACTGACTGCTCCGAATCTGGCCCCAGGGAGCATAGACACATGGGCTGACATGAAGAAAGCCTTCTTGGAGAAATACTTCCCTGCAACGAAACTCAATAGCCTGAAGCGAAGAATCAGCAACATTGAACAACATGCTACTGAGACGTTGTATGAATATTATGAGAGATTTAGGAAGTTGATATCAAGTTGCCCCTATCATGGATACGCTGACCAAGACCTCATACTTTATTTGTACAGAGGACTTCTGGATGATGAGAGGAGAACAGTGAACGCGGCCTGTGGTGGAAATATTCTAAACAAGACACCTGTTGCAGCTTTTGAAGTTTTCTTTGAGCTATCTGAGGGCTCAAGACAGTTCAACAAAAGGGCGAGTCCCTATGCAGAAAGGGCAGTTAAGGCCTGCAGAATCTGTCGTGATCTGCGGCATCCCACTGATGATTTCCCAACACTTCTTGAACCTCCTGCTGAGGTGAATGCTATTGGAGGTTTTGGTCCACAGAGGCCGAGATAAGAGTCGTATTCAAACACCTACAACTCAGGGTGGGGGGATCACAACAATCCGAGATACGAAAATCAGCAATATCCTCCTCATGGCCATGATACCCAAGAGTTCAATCCCTACCAACTACAGTTCCATCCGTATGGCAATCAGCAACAGTACGGGCAGCCATACGCGCATAGGCCGCCAGTACTAAATCCGAGTTCCTCAATATCCACTGAGGATATGTTTCGAACTCTCGCTCAGAGTGTTGCAACGCTAGTCCAACACAATCAAGAGACGAAATCTAGCATTCAGAACTTGGAATAATAAGTTTGAACAAGTCGCTCAAGTATTGAGTAAGTTGGAGGCCAGGGAGTCTAGGCAAATACCTTCTCAAACGGTGGTGAACCAGAGGGAGAGCGTATGTGCCATGACGCTAAGGAGTGGAGATGAGGTGGAGGCCAGTCGAGCACGACAGAGAGATATCCGCGACCGCAGACACGATGTCCGCGACCGCAGAGTGATCACGGAGAACCAAGACGAAATTGGTGCTAATCCGCGACCGCGGAAAGAATTCCGCGACTGCGGAAAAAGCACGGACGAAGAGAAGCAACAAGTCGAGAATTTTCCGCGACCGCGGCTTGAAATCTGCGACCGCGGAGAAAGTGTTGAAACAGCGACCTGTTCGACGATTTTCCGTGACCGCGGCCACCAATCTGCGACCGCGGAAATGCTCCAGAAGTACCCCTTCGCCTCGACGACCCCTATGACGACTACGTGCGCCCCAATTTCCCTCCGCTCGGATCATTAAAGCCTCCCGTACCCTTTCTAGAGGCTCTGGCGGACACGAGGAGGCCAGCCAATGATAAGGAATTATTCGAAACCTTCAGCAACTACGAGGTAAATATCCCATTGCTAAAACTTGTTAAGAGCATCCCTCGCTATGCCAAATTCTTGAAGGAGGTGTGCAAACTAAAGAGAAAGAAAGCTGTAAAAGAGAAAAAGAAGGTCAAGGTCAGTGAGAACGTTTCCGCTATGCTGCAAAAGCGGTTACCAAAGAAGTGCAGTGATCCGGGCATGTTTACTATTCCCTGCAAGATAGGTGGCACCATGTTTGAAAAAGCCATGCTGGATTTGGGTGCCTCTATCAACGTTCTGCCTCTCTCACTGTATGAATCCTTAGAGCCAGGACCATTACAGAAGACGGGGATTGTGATCCAGCTAGCGGATAATTCCTATGTGTATCCCAAAAAAGTTGTGTAGGATGTGCTGGTAGAAGTGGACAAACTTATTTTTCCTGCGGATTTCTTTGTGCTGGATACAGGGCAAGACAAACACGCAACCCTTGTGATGCTAGGAAGGCCGTTATGAACACGGCGAAAACCAAGATAGATGTGAGTAGTGGTTCGCTCACAATGGAGTTTGACGGGTTGAGGGTTGGATTCAGCATAGACGATGCAAAGCGACACCCTCCTGACGGAGACCCTGAGTATTCAGTTGATATGAGCAACCCAAGTTGAGTGGGAGAGCACCATGTCGAGCCACGACAATAACTAAGGCGCTGCTCGGGAGGAAACCCGAGGTATGTATTTCCCATGTCTTTTCTTTCCATGTCTTTAGTTATTTGTGTGTTCTTTTTGTTTTTGCTTTTGTTCTTGTGCATTTAGACTAACTTGCAGGAAGGAGGCCCGAACCATATTGAAGACGGTGCGAACCACCAATGTAAGTCCTCCTAGTTCCCTGCACCAAAAAAAAATCGAAAAAAAAAAAATAGTTCTACCGAAGGCCAGCTGTCCGAGAATTCCCATGGAGAGATGGTGCGCATCATGATGCCAAGACGGAAACATTAGCCCCACATATTATTTGGCAACGATGATGGCCCTACAATTGAAAACTGAGGAGGAGGAATACTAGAGCCCACACCACGATCATACTTGGGCTCCACCATGTGTTCGTTGAAGGCCGTGCAACCCCGTTTACTTGATATACCACTACTCACCACAGTGGTTCCCTTTTGGTTCCACGGTAGGAGTTGAATTTGAGGAAGCCGCAACACCAGAGACTTGTGCTTTGTTGATATACCGCCAGCGAAAATTTCTAGTTCCAAGCCAACTCAGCGACGGTTGTGAGTAACCTTTCCGCTCTTCCATGTGCTTCATTCTCTTTTGTCTTTCATTACATTGAGGACAATGCAATGTTTAACCATGGGGGAGTGTTCTATACTTGCCAGTCGTTGAGGAGAAAAAAAGAAGAAGAAAAAGGCAAAAATAAAAATCCTAGGATAAGTCGAAAATCCGAAAGGGCGGCTTATGCAATAAGCAGGTGGCTTAGACTAGCATTAGGCTGGGGTAATAATTGGTCAAGAGTGATGTGAGTATTTGTGAGCCCATCAATTGAAAAATGAAATGAGTGACTTGGTGAAAACCCGAAAAGGGCGCCTTGGCAAAATGAATGAAAAGAAGAAGAGTGATTTTTAGGAATCATCATTTTACCTGGCGTGGTGACATAAGAAGAGGTGATATAAGGAGGATTCGGGTAGGTCACTCTGGGAGGTATAAGGAGATAGATGGGACACTAGGATTAGTTTATATTTCACTATATGGTGTTCGGGATAAGCTTGAGGAAAGTACTCTGCTTTCCTTTTAGTTTGGTTGTGTGTGGTGTTATTTTGGTGTTGTGTTATGTGTTGTGTTGAGCATATTGTGTTGGTGCCTTGGAGATTCATGTTAGGTGCAAGTCTTGGAGGAGATGATTTTTCTATGCTTCCTGAGACCTTGGGGATTTGATTAGAGGAGTAGGTTTCTTTTAGTTTACTCGAGGACAAGCAAGGTTTAAGCATGGGGGAGTTTGATCAGCCCTACTTTGTAGTGCTTATCTAGGAGTTGTTACCGGTGTTTTGGGTGCCATTTGTATGGGTTTAGAGCACAACTGTGGAGTATGGAGTTGAGGAGAAGAAGTGTGGATATGGTGGTTTGGAGGAGCTTCAACGAAGACATCCAGAAGACAAGGAGTAGACCACTTGAGGAGACCAAGGAAGATGAAGAAAAAGCCACACGAAGGAGAAGAAGGAGCTGCCGTGACCGCGGGTGAGAGCGGGAAATGATCGCGGCTAATTCGAGAAGGCGGAGCAGAAAAGTCTATTTTCCACGACCGCGGAATATCCCATCAGCGAACACAAGTCGAGAGCAAGATCCATTTTCCGCGATCGTGGATTTGGTGCCGCGACCACGGAAGGACACGGAGGCGACCCGCGAGGATTTTCCGAGTTTTGTTATTTTTCACTTTTTCGATTTTTATTTTTATATTATTTCGAGCCTTATAGTATTATTTCCTTTTAGACTACTTTCGTTATCTTTTCCCTTTCGTTGTAGGGTTAGGTTATTTAACCTAGTTTCCCTTTCATTGTTCATCATCTAGATCATCACGTTTTAGCATTCAACAGTTTTCCCATTGAAGTTTATTTGTTTCCAAGAACTATGAAGAACTAAGCACTTTTTCTTAGTCCGACGATTGAAGCCTTCAATTGATATACGGTTGTGAGATTCTAATTCTATTTCTTTTGCTTTGAATTTATTGATTCTCTTGTCCTTCATCCCATTGATTGTTATTGATTTCACTTGTTGGACGCAACTAGTTTTTATTGGTAATTGTCTATTGCTAGGGTTTGGTAATTACTGTTTGAGTTATCTAATTCATGTATAGCAACTGCAATATTCTAAGAACTGTTTGGGACCAGTTTATTATAGGGAGAATTAATTGCATGCAATAGTATGACTGTTTGCTACTTTTGCATGTATCTATCGAAATTCCTGTGCTCATTGCTGCTATTGAATTGACGCGTGAGATTTTCATAGTTATTTAATAGTTAGTATTCTCAGGGTCTGTTTGTCCTATTTATAACTTATGAAAAGGAATAGGAACATTCATAGGAAGGAATTAGAGAGAATCTAGGATCAACCAATCAAATGAATGGTGGATATTTGTTTGTCTAAGTGTTTTTCCCCAATTGATTTCAACCTTTTGTTTTGTTTACTTTGCTTTGTTTACTTGTTTCATAACAATCAACCAATTCCCCCCTTTTGTTACCTTTTACATACGACTCTGCACTCTGAAAGATTACTTCCTCCCTGTGGGATTCGACCCTTGCTTGCCTTTGCTACTTGTTTAGGTTTGTTTAGGATTATTTTGTTTAGGCGCCTCGACAACGCCTATCACATAGCCTTTTTCCAGCAACTCCTGGACCTGCCTCTGAAGTTCCTTCGTCTCTTCTGGGCTAGTGCGATAAGTAGCTCGGTTGGGCAAAGAAGCTTCGGGGATGAGATCGATCTGGTGCTCAATGCCAAGGACTGGGGGAAGACCTGGGGGAATGTCATCGGGCATGACATCCGCAAACTCCTGCAAGAGAGAAAACACTATAGGGGGTAAATCATCGACATTCCTAGAAACAGAAAGACACCTAGAGGGATAAATAAGAATGCAATCAGAACTTCCCTTGAACACTGGAGTGAGATCCCATGGTCGCGCCATCAGCAAGCGGTGCTCGCGTCGTCCCGATAAGGTAGGCGTCTTGGCAGAGGTGGTAGTCTGAGGAGGAGGCGCAGATGTACTCGGCTGTCTTGTAGGAGCCGACTTGGCAGTCGCAGTCCGGCCTTTCTCCATTGGAGGTGCGGATGCACGGGCTTCCCGTGCCTTCTCTCGGTTCCTTTCCACCTGGTCATGCAGAATCTCCTAGGGCGTCATTGGCAGCAAGGTAACACGCCTACCCCCATGCATAAAGACGTAGGTGTTGAGGAACCCGTCATGCACCATCATCTTGTCGAACTGCCAGGGCCTACCAAGTAACAAGTGAGTAGCATCCATAGTAACAATATCACACAATACTGTATCCTGGTATTGACCAATCTGAAAAGTGATGTGGCATTGCCTGTTTACCACATCACCCTTACCTTCGGAAAGCCACTGTAGGCCGTAAGGCTGAGGGTGCGGCTGCGTCTATAGACGAAGGTGTTGCACGACCTTCTCATTGATGATGTTGCAGCATGGACCACCATCTATGATCACGCTGAGCGATCCAGTCTAAACCAGGAAGCGGGTGTGAAACAGATCCTCTCGCTGGTCCATCAGGGCAACTTCCTTCACCGTCAAGGCACACCGGGTGACAAGGCTCAGCGGGGTGCTGGCGTCCAAGTCATGCGGCGCACAAGTATAGTCGGCCCCGTCCTCAGCATTTGCGGTCGGCTCAGGCAGAGGCTCCTCCTCGGTCTCATCATCAAAAGACTCATATCCAACAGCTGTGTATATAAGATCTTCCTCAGGTTCGGGCAGTCGCACTGGATATGACCACGGCCACTACATCGGTAACAAGCCTGGTCACTAGTGCGCGCGGCTCGCTGCTGAGGTGGAGGAGCAGTGGTAGGATGAGTAGCAGGTCGGGGTGGGTCACTGAGTCTGGCGGGGCCACGACTCGCTGAAGGGGGAGGGTACCTGGGCTGCACAGACGTAGTAGTAGAAACAGGCAAGGAAGAAGATGACGGTCTAGAATCATACATGCGAGTTGAAGTCTGGGGCCAGGGGGCCTGTCTGCGGCGCTGATGCTGCTGGTGGATCATCATAGCAGTATGAGTAAGCTGGTTGAGTTCATGTATAGGAAGTATCTCCAGCTGGTCTCGGATGGTGGCGTTCAGCCCACTGAGAAATCTAGTCCGTATAGTAGAAGGAGAGATGCTCATCCCCGCCTTGTAATACAGATCCTCGAGCTTTGCGAAAAACTCGTTCGGCGTATGCGTTCCCTGGCGGGCGAGTGCGATTTCCATCCGCATGCGGTTCTGGTAATCATCAGGGACATACTTGTGTCGCATGATAAACACCAGTTGGTGCCACTGCTCGATCTGCTCAAGTACCCTACGTTCCCTGTCGGAACACAAACGATGCCACCAGTTCCGGGCAGCACCCCGAAACTATAGAGTAGCAATATCCACCCTCTCGTACTCCTCATAAGTACAATGTCGCAGCGCATGTTCTGTAGCCTACAACCACTCTAAAAATACAGCAGGATCATAGTCACCATGAAAGTGCTTGATGGTTACCTTGATCTCGCGACGACTAGCATAGGGGTTGGGCCCAGTGCAGCGGTCAGGTAGTCGTCTCGCTGCATGATCCGGCTCAGTATAAGGATCTGCCAGGTCATCATCATATGCATCAAAAGCATCCTGAACAACGTGGCGCTGGCGGCGCCTGGCATTCTGCTCTGCACGGGGCCGGTGGTGGCCCACGGGACGTCTCGGAGGAGTCGGAATCCATGGGGGAATATAGTCCGGAGGAAAATGCTGGGACTCCACGGGATCGGCCAAAGGGGGATGGAAATTCTCGGGGTTCGGATCACCTGCAACCTCAAAACCCTCATCATCATATTCTGTAAGACAATGGGAGAATGACAGAGCTAAAGTCGTGATGCCTATCAAATAAATCCCAAAATACCTTCTAAGTAGTATAGTAAGCAAGACAGGGTCGATCCCACAGAGAGTCAGGTTATCAATTTGTGCAATTCGTTATCACCAAGTAGGAACTAGGGGGGCTTTGTTTGTGTTTATCGTAACCAAAGTAAACAAAGCAAGTAAATAAGTTCGCAGGAAACGGTTGTAAATATAATGGGGAAAAGCACCACACTCAACAGAGATCCACACAACAATAGATAGGTCGATCACGGAATTCTATCAATCTCAAGTTCTTAATATTCCTATAGTTGTTCTTATCCCGATCTTAGATAACTATTAGTTCTACCAGCCCTAATAGTACTTATTACTAAATCAAATCCGAAAACCTTCAAGACTCAATGAAGCAATAGCATTCAACCAAGGATTCAACAAGAAACATGCAGTAGAAAGAACCCGTTACTATAAGCATGCAATTAACTCTCTCTCACGATGAAGCGCTCGGATCCCCTATACGCAACAATCGTGCTTGCTACTAGATATGCAACCCGAACCCGGAATCACAAGTCCTAGCAATTAGGAAGATATCAATAAACCTAGGTGATCAATCTAGATAAATCAACATAAACCAATAATCAATCAAGCACAAGAGAATTAATCCAACTAGATAGGAAAACGAACAAGAGTAGAAAACTCACAACCAATCAATTGCTGGCTTCAAACTGTCAAGTGCAACAATGGAGGTTTAGTTCTCCATTAGGGTGTTTGAGAGCAAAAACGTAGAAAGGTGGCAAATAGGGTTATCCACAAAGTGTTCTAAAATAGTCTTAAATACTAGGAAACCAATATGGAATAAAATAAGGAAATAATAACATTCTGAAATATAAAGTCTCGGATAAAAGAAAAACAGAAATAAAACTCGCAAATAAATCTCATTAGCGTCTTACCACCGCGAGGTGCGGTGGCCTTCCTTCCGCGGGGGGCGGTGTCCTTCATGCCGCGGGGTGCGGCGTCCTTCATGCCGCGGGGGGTGGCAGTCTTCATTGGCCTTCAACATCTGCGACACTTCAGTAACAATGCCATAACGTTTGATTCCCAACTCGGATTGCACTCATATTTTGAGGACTTGTAGTAGACTTCAAGATCTAACTCCTCGAATTAGAATCACTTCATTTGGACATCTGAGTAGAGAGAACGAACCATTTGAATTTAGCATACTGTTCTTCTACTCTTCTCGTCACTTCCTTTGCGTCTTCTAATGGTGACTTCTTCCTCAATGTCTCCTATGATATTTAAAATAGCTCAAACACCTCCAAATACACCAAACTTCTCCCTCAAACGCCATGCACATGAATGTGTCTAAATCTACCCGAATGACACCAATAAACCCTCTAATGACTCTTACTTAAGCCCTACAAAGTAGTGTTTATCAAACTCCCCCATGCTTAGACCTTTGCTCGTCCTCGAGTAAACTAATAAAGAGTCTACTCCTCCAATTCAGCACCCAAGGTCTCAGGAAGCATATCCTCTAACTAAGAGTCACCTAACCCATGCCAAGCTCCTGGCACCAAACTCATCCATAACTCAACAAGCTTAAGGGGCAAGCAAAGTACTTCCCCCAAGCTTAACCCGGACATCCAATAGTGTGAGTAACCTCTAATCCTAGCCTCCATCTATGACTCCTTATGTCTCCCAGAGTGACCTACCCGACAATCCTTCTTTGACTCCTCTTCTTATGACGCCTCGCCAAGAATAATGAGAAATCCTAAAATCACTCTTCTTCTTTTTCGCTCATTTTGCCAAGGCGTCCTTTCGGGTTTTCACCAAGCCACTCATATCATTTTACAATAGATGTACTCACATAAGCTCACGTCACTCTTGACCTCATATTACCCCAGCCTAATGCTGGTCTAAGCCATCTACTTATTACCTAGGCCGCCCTTTCGGGTTTTCGACCTATCCCAGGATTTCAATTTTTGCCTTTTTTCAAATTTTTGGCTTTTTCTCTTTTTTATTCATTTTTCTCCTTAACGACGTAGCAAGTATAGAACTCTCCCCCATGCTTAAACATTGCATTATCCTCAATGTAATGAAAGACAAAAGAATAAAGCACAGGGAAAAGAAAAAAATAACTCACAAACGTCGCCAAGCTGCTTGGACACTGTAGGTGTCGCTGGCGGTGTACTCCATATGCGCAGGTCCCCAGTGTTGGGCGTTCTCATCAACTTCAGTGTCTTCTTCCTACCGTGCAACCAAAGGGAACCACTTTGGTGAATAGTGGTAAAACAATAATAGTAGGATTGCACGGCCTTCTAGGAACACATGGTGGAGCCCAGATGTAATCATGGTGTGGGCTCTAGTGTTCCTCCTCTCCAGCTATCAATTGTAGGGCTATCATCGTTGCCAAATATGTGTGTAGAGCTAAGGTTTCCTCCTTGACAACATGATGCGCACCATCTCCATAGGAATTCCGGACAGTTGGCCTTTGGTAAAACTTTTTTTTTTTTTGCCCCCCATTTAAGGTTTTTTCGGGGGGGTGACTTAGTACAGGGAAGGAAGAGACTTACATTGGTGTGAAAACACCTTCTTCAATAGGCATGGGTCTCTTCCCTACAGGTTAGTCGGAAACAAAAACAAGAACAAAAACAAAGCAAAAACACACTAAAGAAAATGCAAAAACAAAGATAGAAAAGCAAAGAAAGAAAAACATACCTCGGGTTGCCTCCCAGACAGCGCCTTAGTTATTGTCATGGCTTGACATACTACTCGAACAACCTTAATCCACAACATCGGGTTCCTTAGGTACCCTCTCATTCAGCACCTCCTTCCTGAACCAATCATGGAAAGGTTTGAACCTTAGACCATTCCTCTTCTTCAACAGCTCTTTCACCTTGTTTTTCGTAGTCGCCTTCCCCCCATACTTAGATCGATCAGGGGGGTGTTTAACTTCAACTTCAGGGGCCTGCATCATAGAGGGAACGAGCTTCTCGCTCGGAGTTAGCACTGTGGGGCCAATGCCCAAAAGAGAAGTAGGAGACTCACCCTTCTCATCCAATAAAGCCGTGACTTCCTGCAGATTAGAAGATACAGTAATATCGACATGCAAGTCAACTATGGGATCCTCTAGTATAGGTTGTAATTCATCCAAAGGGTTAGGACTCATTACATCAATAAAGTTCAAAGAGGTGTTAATGACGGGTTTCATATCATATATGTTATATTCAACTCCATCCCCATCAAATTCCATAGTTAATTTCCCACTTCTAACATCAATTGTGGTATTTGTAGTTTTTATGAAAGGTCTACCTAACAGCATATGTGCACCTGTACCACCATCCATATCAAGAACATAAAAATCAGTGGGAAAAATCAGCGTATCTACCATAACAAGGACATCCTCAACAACCCCTTTCGGGTAGACATTGGTTCCATCAGCTAATTGAATAACTAGTCTAGTATCCTGTAGTGGTGGCAGACCAAGGGACTCATAGAACGACAATGGTAAGACATTAATAGCAGCACCAAGATCTAGCATAGCATTATCAATCTTTTTCTCACCAATGATGCAAGGGATAGAGAACATACCTAGATCACTGCACTTCTTGGGCAAACGCTTTTGAAATACAACAGATACTTGCTCGCTCACCTGGACCTGCTTCTTTTTCTTCTGCTTCTGGTTCCTCTTGATCGTGCAGAGCTCCTTCAAGAACCAAGCATACTTGGGAATGCTGTTAACAAGCTTGAGCAAAGGAATGTTGACCTCACACTTGCTAAAAGTTTCGAAGAGGTCATTGTCGCCAACTACCCTTCTCTCCTTGAGCGCCTCTGGAAAAGGGGCGGGTGGCTTCTCGGAACCGAGAGGAGGAAAGTAAGGACGAACGAAGGTGTCGACAAAGGGCTCGTCATTAGCTCCAGCAGGTTGCCGCGGGGGGCGGCCAGTGTTCACCGCGGGGGGCGGTAAACTACCCAAAGATTTCTGAGAATCAAGGTCACCGCTGGGGGCGGTAGCCTCATTGCCGCGGGGGGCGGTGGTCGTCAGAGCATCTTCATTTTCCTTCTTACCGCTGGGGGCGGCAAGCTGGTGCCGCGGGGTGCGGTTTTCCTCCAGAGCTTCCTCCTTTCCTGCAACGTCTTCCTCAGCGCTTGGCAGTTGTTTCCCACTTCTGAGAGTTACAGCGCTTACATTTTCCCTCGGGTTCACTACCGTTTGAGATGGTAGATTTCCCGAAATCTTTGCATCGATCCTCGTGATGGCTTCAGCCATTTGGCTCATCTGCGTCTCAAGGTTCTTGATACTCGACGTCGTAGCTTGAACGTGAGTGCTGAAGTGCTTATCCAGAGCTTGGAGCATATCTTCAGTTGACATGGAGGGGCTAGGATCGGACATGCAATTAAGCATGGGGGATTTGATCGGCACTAGCGGGCTATGCTCATAGGCCGGATTGTACTGTTGTGGAGCACCCTGCTGGTAGAACGATTGTGGCTCCGGGTAGAACTCCTGGTAGTCATGACCATATGGAGGGTATTGTTGGTACCCATAACTCTAATTGGGGTGATCTCTCCACCCTGGAGTGTATGCGTAGGAGTATGAGTCATATCGCGGCTCTCCCCAGGAATCCATATCTTTATCAAAATCAAAAAAAGAAAATACAAAAATCAGTAGCACGGGTGTGGACCGTAAGAGAGGTCCACACCAAAGTTGGTAACAAACAAAAACACAAAAACAAAAATTTTGACTCCCCGGCAACGGCGCCAAATTTGACAGAGCTAAAGTCGTGATGCCTATCAAATAAATCCCAAAATACCTACTAAGTAGTATAGTAAGCAAGATAGGGTCGATCCCACAGAGAGTCAGGTTATCAATTTGTGCAATTCGTTATCACCAACTAGGAACTAGGGGGGGTTTGTTTGTGTTTATCGTAACCAAAGTAAACAAAGCAAGTAAATAAGTTCGCAGGAAACGGTTGTAAATATAATGGGGAAAAGCGCCACACTCAACAGAGATCCACACAACAATAGATAGGTCGATCACGGAATTCTATCAATCTCAAGTTCTTAATATTCCTATAGTTGTTCTTATCCCGATCTTAGATAACTATTAGTTCTACCAGCCCTAATAGTACTTATTACTAAATCAAATCCGAAAACCTTCAAGGCTCAATGAAGCAATAGCATTCAACCAAGGATTCAACAAGATACATGCAGTAGAAACAACCCGTTACTATAAGCATGCAATTAACTCTCTCTCACGATGAAGCGCTCGGATCCCCTATACGCAACAATCGTGCTCGCTACTAGATATGCAACCCGAACCCGGAATCACAAGTCCTAGCAATTAGGAAGATATCAATAAACCTAGGTGATCAATCTAGATAAATCAACATAAACCAATAATCAATCAAGCACAAGAGAATTAATCCAACTAGATAGGAAAACGAACAAGAGTAGAAAACTCACAACCAATCAATTGTTGGCTTCAAACTGTCAAGTGCAACAATGGAGGTTTAGTTCTCCATTAGGGTTTTTGAGAGCAAAAATGTAGAAAGGTGGCAACTAGGGTTAGCCACAAAGTGTTCTAAAATAGTCTTAAATACTAGGAAACCAATATGGAATAAAATAAGGAAATAATAACATTCCGAAATATAAAGTCTCGGATAAAAGAAAAATAGAAATAAAACTCAAAAATAAATCTCGTCAGCGTCTTACCACCGCGGGGTGCGGTGGCCTTCCTGCCGCGGGGGGCGGTGTCCTTCATGCCGCGGGGTGCGGCGTCCTTCATGCCGCGGGGGGCGGCAGTCTTCATTGGCCTTTGGCATCTGTGACACTTCAGTAAAAATGCCATAACTTTTGATTCCCAACTCAGATTGCACTCATATTTTGAGGACTTGTATTAGACTTCAAGATCTAACTCCTCGAATTGGAATCACTTCATTTGGACATCTGAGTAGAGAGAACGAACCATTTGAATTCAGCACACTGTTCTTCTACTCTTCTCGTCACTTCCTTTGCGTCTTCTAATGGTGACTTCTTCCTCAGTGTCTCCTATGATATTCAAAATAGCTCAAACACCTCCAAATACACCAAACTTCTCCCCCAAACGTCATGCACATGAATGTGTCTAAATCTACCCGAATGACACCAATAAATCCTCTAATGACTCTTACTTAAGCCCTACAAAGTAGTGCTTATCAAACTCCCCCATGCTTAGACTTTTGCTCGTCCTCGAGTAAACTAATAAAGAGTCTACTCCTCCAATGCAGCACCCAAGGTCTCAAGAAGCATATCCTCCAACTAAGAGTCACCTAACCCATGCCAAGCTCCTGGCACCAAACTCATCCACAACTCAACAAGCTTAAGGGGCAAGCAGAGTACTTCCCCCAAGCTTAACCCGGACATCCAATAGTGTGAGTAACCTCTAATACTAGCCTCCATCTATGACTCCTTATGTCTCCCAGAGTGACCTACCCGACAATCCTTCTTTGACTCCTCTTCTTATGACGCCTCGCCAAGAATAATGAGAAATCCTAAAATCACTCTTCTTCTTTTTTGCTCATTTTGCCAAGGCGCCCTTTCGGGTTTTCACCAAGCCACTCATATCATTTTACAATAGATGTACTCACATAAGCTCACGTCACTCTTGACCTCATATTATACCAGCCTAATGTTGGTCCAAGCCACCTGCTTATTACCTAGGCCGCCCTTTCGGGTTTTCGACCTATCCTAGGATTTCAATTTTTGCCTTTTTTCAAATTTTTGGCTTTTTCTCTTTTTTATTCATTTTTCTCCTCAACGACGTAGCAAGTATAGAACTCTCCCCCATGCTTAAACATTGCATTGTCCTCAATGTAATGAAAGACAAAAGAATAAAGCACAGGGAAAAGTAAAAAATAACTCACAAACGTCGCCAAGCTGCTTGGACACTATAGGTGTCGATGGCGGTGTACTCCATATGCGCAGGTCCCCAGTGTTAGGCGTTCTCATCAACTCCAGTGTCTTCTTCCTACCGTGCAACCAAAGGGAACCACTTTGGTGAATAGTGGTAAAACAATAATAGTAGGATTGCACGGCCTTCTAGGAACACATGGTGGAGCCCAGATGTAATCATGGTGTGGGCTCTAGTGTTCCTCCTCTCCAACTGTCAATTGTAGGACCATCATCGTTGCCAAATATGTGTGTAGAGCTAAGGTTTCCTCCTTGACAACATGATGCGCACCATCTCCATGGGAATTCCGGACAGCTGGCCTTCGGTAAAACTTTTTTTTTTTTTTTGCCCCCCGTTTAAGGTTTTTTCGAGGGGGGTGACTTAGTACAGGGAAGGAAGAGACTTACATTGGTGTGGAAATACCTTCTTCAATAGGCATGGGTCTCTTCCCTACAGGTTAGTCAGAAACAAAAACAAGAACAAAAACAAAGCAAAAACACACTAAAGAAAATGCAAAAACAAAGATAGAAAAGCAAAGAAAGAAAAACATACCTCGGGTTGCCTCCCGGACAGCGCCTTAGTTATTGTCATGGCTTGACATACTACTCGAACAACCTTAATCCACAGCATCGGGTTCCTTAGGTACCCTCTCATTCAGCACCTCCTTCCTGAACCAATCATGGAAAGGTTTGAACCTTAGACCATTTGATGTGACCTTGCTATGAAGAAGGTCTCAAGTCCCGGATGAGATCGTGATGAATCCGTAGTGGGGCGAAGCAACTCCTTGGATAGGCGTCTGCGTTGATGGAGATTGCAAGACGACGGCGAGGCGGAAGCGATTGCGGAAGCGATGGGAAGTTGATGATGATGCAGTCCGTATGAAGGGTGATGGTGGGCGGACTGAATGATGATGGAAAGAAGAGGTTTTGGAAGCGGATTAGAAGAAGGGAGCAAGCTCGACCTAGATCTAGCGGAATTAATGGCAGAAACGTGAGGGAGCAAGCTCAACCAAGAGAATCAAGAAGGACGTTGATGGAGGCTCAATTGGAGTTTCTCTCAACAATAAAGTCTGTAATGTCAACGTGAAAGATCCAGGAGGCTACAAAGCTAGGTTAAGTAAAAGGAAGACTCTTCCTTTTCCTTAACCAAAAAGTTTAAAAATAAAACAAATAAAACACTAAAATTACCCTAAGGAATTTCGGTCATTCTAAGTATAGAAATGACCTTCTAAACTCCCTAAAAATGCTGAAAATAATAATAAATAATATCCGGGAAAAATACTGATAAATGTCATAAATCAGAAATATCGATAACTAGGCGAAAATAATAATAAATAATATCTGGGAAAAATACTGATAAATGTCACTAAACTCAGAATGGATCCCTCATCTGTAGTTGTCATGGTAGGCGAGGTCACATCATCCTCCCCCACTTGAGTGTGAAGCGTCCCCGCTTCACCCTGATCATACTCTGGCTCCACGTACGGTGATAGATCAGCAACATTGAAAGTTGGGTGAACACCATACTTGTCTGGGGGCTCTAGCTGGTAGGCGTTGTTATTGACGGCCTTGACAACACGGAATGGTGGAAGACCATCTGGCAACTCGTCCGGCATCACATCCTGAAACTCCTGCAAAATTGACAAAATACAAGAGGGGAGTGCGGACCCTGAAACAGGTAGGGCAGTAGGAAGAGCACTGAGTAGGAAACAGGGAGACTTGCCTTGGATGACGTTGGAAACCTGCCGGCGTCGCGCCAAGAGAAGTATTTGCTCGCAAGTGCCTTTCAGCTCCGATCTACCTTTTCCACCCTTCGGATTAGCAGAAACCTGTTCTGAAGTGCCCTGGGTACCCGAAGAAGATGTTGCAGGAAGTTGTAGGGAACCCTGCTGGAAAGTTGTAGGGGACTCTGGAGGGGGTTTTCCGGGGTCCTTTGCAGCCTGTATAGCCTTGTTCCTCTGTCTAATAGCATGGTCCTGTAAAATCTCATTCCGAGTCATCGGTAAGAGCGTCACGCGCTTTCCATGGTGAGTGAACATGTAACTGTTCAAAAACCCATCATGGAAGACGCGATGGTCAAATAGCCAAGGATGCCCTAACAGAATATGGGTGGCATCCATGGCGGTAACATCGCACAAAACAGTGTCTGTATATGGTCCTATGGAAAAAGTAACGGGACACTGTAAAGAGACATTGTTACCTGGTTGGTCTGAAATCCACTGCAGACCGTAGGGCTGAGGATGTGGTTGCGTTTGAAGATTGAAGTCGCGGACAACTCTCTCAGTTATAATGTTACAGCATGACCCTCCATCAATTATCAGACTCAGCGACGCATTCTTCATACGACACCGGGAATGAAACAGATTCTCCCTTTGGTCAAGCGGACCTCCTTCCTTGACACTAAGGATGCGTCTGGTGACCAAGGCATAAGGCATGACGTCTGTATCATGGTCGCTCGGCCTGATCACCTCATCAGTCAGCTCTGCAGACTCCTCTGGGACGTTCTCCTCTTCATCCGAGAGGCTCTCGTAGTCTTCAGTTTTGGCGGAGTAGAGGACACGCTTCTGATTAGGGCAGTCCTTCTGATAGTGTCCTCGTCCACCACATCTGTAACACTCTCGATCGCTAGAACGATCTATACGGCATGTCTCAGCAGAGGCCGATGGCTGTCGGCGCGCAGAAGAATGGGGCGCTGGCAGCGGCGTCGGAGAAGACGCAATACCTGTACGATCTTGTCGAGGCACAGAACTAGAAGAAGAGTTAGTGCTATAAGAATGGACAGGGTTCGAGGTATACATTGGTGAGGGAGAAGACGAAGATTGCCAAGGCTGTTGTCGACGTCTCTGCACCTGAAGATAGAGCTTATGTGCAGTATGTACCACGTTGTTGAGGTCTCGGATTGGCAGAACATCAACCTGATCCCTGTACGGCTGTGACAAACCCGTTATAAAACGTGTATGTAGTGTAGAAGGAGTAACACTTACCCCGGCCTTGAAGTACATGTCTTCTAAGCGAGCAAAGAACTCCTATGGCGTATCACGACCCTGAGTAGAAAGTGCAATGGCCGTCTTCATATCCTCTCGGTATGTCGTCGGCACGTACTTGCGCGTCATGAGCGCTACTAGCTGTTGCCACTCTGTCACAGGTGGCCACCCCATGCGTGCCTGCTGTTGGACCAGTCGGTTCCACCAGGTGCGCGCTGCTCCTTGGAAATGCAAGGTGACGATCTCCACCTTTGCATGCTCCTCATATTGATAGTGTTGAAGAACATGGCAGGTACTCTGCAACCAATCTATGAAAGTAGAAGGATCATAAGTACCAAGGAAGGGTTCGATTTTCACCTTAATTTCTTGGCGATACGTAGCTGGGGGTGGGTATCGTTGTTGGGCTGCAGCGGGAGCATAGAAATTCTGCTGTGGAAGCCCCTGCCGTTGTTGTCCAACCGGTAGTTGTTGCCGTCGTTGCGCTCGTGGAGGACCGGCAACCCGTTGCTGCTGATATTGCTATGGATGACCCTGTACAGCGTAATAAGCAGCCTGATTCTGTGGCTGCTGTGGAGGAGGAACCCAACCTATACGATGAAACTGCTGCTCTGGTGGGTCCTGTAGGGGTGGGTGATAACCTGCAGAAAACCCATAGCCCCTTCTTCCTCATCCTCAAGGTCAAATTCCTTGAACCCTTCATCTGAATCTGACTCAACAGGAGAAACAGTACTCTGATGGTCAGCAAAAGAATGGACATTGAAGGTTTCAGAATTTACCTGGTGTCGACTTGGACGAGCTGTGGAGGGTTTCCCTTGCTTGCTGGTGGAAGCATGTGGGTTTGTGCGTCTGCTCTGGCGTCGGACGGCACTGTCATCGACCTGTTCATCCTCCTCTGAAGATGACTCATCATTGTCCTGCTCATCCTCAACCTGAGAGTTGTGTTCAGGAATTGTCAACTGGGCTGATTCGGAGCGCACCTTCTTCTTCGACGCGCTGCTTTCTTTCTGTGATCCTTTCCGCAGAGGCTGCGTAGGAGGATCGGATATCAGAACGCCCTTGCCCTTTTTCTGCTTCTGGGCTAGGGTACTCTGGTCGTCACGCTGGTTTGGTGACGGAGACGACATCACTCTACTGAGCATGTCACGCAGGGCTGCAAAATTGGCTTCGGAACGTGCGATGGCAGCAGCGTTGCTCTGAATGGCGGCGTCGGAACGTTGCTGATTGGCCACCAAAAGCTCAATGGAATGAGCCAGTTGATCGGCCCGACCCGTATCCTGTCCGTCATTGGAGTTCACCATTATCCTGAAAAGACAACAGAAACCCCAACAGAGCAAAGGAAAAACAAAAACAAAGCAACAGAAACGAAAGAGAAGTCGAACGACCAAGATATCACAACTGAAAGCAAGGCTGATATGGCCGTGAGGGCGGGATGGCTAAGGATAATCACACAACAATCACAAAATGCAGCGATAACTCAGCAAACAAATTGTAGATATAAATTGCAGCAATATAAGCCTAGATATGCCAACAAGACTATAACAGCCAAGACAGTGAGAGAGAGAGGAAATGGGAAATGAATCAATAACGATAGGGCAACGATTACCTTATTTTGGCTTTGCGCACCCTATATCTCTTCACTGATGCCACCTAAGTTCGGCTTTTCTCACAAAAAGCTCCTGCACTCTAATACTCCTACAGAAACCTCAACTGTTGTCGCCAGGATATAACGGTAGGCACAAAAATTAATCCGGCGTGAACCTAGGCGTCCCGGCTAAGCAGCTGCAAACTAACAAAAGCGGATAACTCACGCCAAAGTCAGAAGGATAACTGTAAAAAGCGAATGCAGAAACCGATACAAAAAGGAAAAATAAAAATAAAAGGACTCAGATCCCTGCAATCTAATACCCCTATAGTAACCTCAACTGATATCGCTAGGATATAACGGTAGGCACAGAAATTAATCCGGCGTGAACCTAGGCGTCCCGGCTAAGCAGCTGTAAACTAACAAAAGTGGATAACTCACACCAAAGTCAGAAGGATAACTGTAAAAAGCGAATGCAGAAACCGATACAAAAAGGAAAAATAAAAATAAAAGGACTCAGATCCCTGCAATCTAATACCCCTACAGTAACCTCAACTGATGTCGCTAGGATATAACGGTAGGCACAAAAATTAATCCGGCGTGAACCTAGGCGTCCCGGCTAAGCAGCTGTAAACTAACAAAAGTGGATAACTCACACCAAAGTCAGAAGGATAACTATAAAAAGCGAATGCAGAAATCGACACAAAAAGAAATAATTAAAAAATAAAATTAAAAAAATACCGAAGGTCTTTCGTAGGAAACGAAATTCGGAACCCACGAAAGAACCCGGATCTGGGGAGGCCGTCTTCGTTGCGCTGGGCGGGGAGCTTTTAACCCGGTTCTGAGGCACCCGGGATAGAAGGTGCCGTCTGATGGGCGCGCGCGCTGGGCCGCGGCTTGCTGGGCGCCGACGCTGGGCGTGTCGCTTGGCTTCGGTTTGTGTGGCGCCGAAGGCAAGAACCCTAACAACTTTCCCTAATTTGCCTTGATTTGTTTTGATTTTTTGATTGATAATTTTTATTTTTTTTTGGCAATTCTTCAGATCTGGCTTTTTCTACAAGGAAAGATCTCAGCCTTTTTTTTTTTAATTAGAGAAATTGTAACAAGAACTCAAGAACCCTAATTTTCAAGGACGAACCACCGAGCTTCAAGGCTGCCTCCTTTGCGCCGATCAGACTCAAAAAATTCTTAAAAAAATATTCTAGACTACTACACACTCTATTGATTCAAGTTGGAAAGAAGGAGATCAAAGAAGACGCAGATTAATGGCAAAAAGGTCAAGTACAGCAATTCAACCTATATGCATGCAAATCTAGATCTATAATTCAATCACCAATTTATCAACACAAGAAGCAATTGTTGTGTGTAGGGGACAAGGTAAGAACTCTAAAAATCAAGCCAACGAATTTTTTGAGGATGAAATTCACTAGAGCCGTGAAGAACTAGAGAAAATCACCCAATTTTTGTTTAAAATCAATTCGGTTTTGAAGGGGGAAAAAAATTCGAATTTTTTTGACTCTAAAAACTGAACTGAATAATAACAATCAGAATTATCACGAAAAATGCAAGAAAAAAAAAATTTGGAATTTTTTGACACGAAAATAAGGTTGTGATACGCAAGGAATCGATTCGACTTACAGATTCGAAGGCTCTGATGCCAGTTGATGTGACCTTGCTATGAAGAAGGTCTCAAGTCCCGGATGAGATCGTGATGAATCCGTAGTGGGGTGAAGCAACTCCTTGGATAGGCGTCTGCGTTGATGGAGATTGCAAGACGACGGCGAGGCGGAAGCGATTGCGGAAGCGATGGGAAGTTGATGATGATGCAGTCCGTATGAAGGGTGATGGTGGGCGGACTGAATGATGATGGAAAGAAGAGGTTTTGGAAGCGGATTAGAAGAAGGGAGCAAGCTCGACCTAGATCTAGCGGAATTAATGGCAGAAACGCGAGGGAGCAAGCTCAACCAAGAGAATCAAGAAGGACGTTGATGGAGGCTCAATTGGAGTTTCTCTCAACAATAAAGTCTGTAATGTCAACGTGAAAGAGCCAGGAGGCTACAAAGCTAGGTTAAGTAAAAGGAAGACTCTTCCTTTTCCTTATCCAAAAAGTTTAAAAATAAAACAAATAAAACTCTAAAATTACCCTAAGGAATTTCGGTCATTCTAAGTATAGAAATGACCTCCTAAACTCCCTAAAAATGCTGAAAATAATAATAAATAATATCCGGGAAAAATACTGATAAATGTCATAAATCAGAAATATCGATAACTAGGCGAATAGCGATCAATATCTCTAATCTGTAAGCTCCGGGATCTCTGCAGACTGTGTAGACGTCCCAACTGTCACTAAACTCAGAATGGATCCCTCATCTGTAGTTGTCATGGTAGGCGAGGTCACATCACCATTCCTCTTCTTCAACGGCTCTTTCACCTTGTTTTTCGTAGTCGCCTTCCCCCCATACTTAGATCAATTAGGGGGGTGTTTAACTTCAACTTCAGGGGCCTGCATCATAGAGGGAACGAGCTTCTCGCTCGGAGTTAGCACAGTGGGGCCAATGCCCAAAAGAGAAGTAGGAGACTCACCCTTCTCATCCAATAAAGCCGTGACTTCCTACAGATTAGAAGATACAGTAATATCGACAGGCAAGTCAACTATGGGATCCTCTAGTATAGGTTGCAATTCATCCAAAGGGTTATGACTCATTACATCAACAAAGTTCAAAGAGGTGTTAATGACGGGTTTCATATCATATATGTTATATTCAACTCTATCCCCATCAAATTCCATAGTTAATTTCCCACTTCTAACATCAATTGTGGTATTTGCAGTTTTCATGAAAGGTCTACGTAACAGCATATGTGCACCTGTACCACCATCCATATCAAGAACATAAAAATCAGTGGGAAAAATCAGCGTATCTACCATAACAAGGACATCCTCAACAACCCATTTCGGGTAGACATTGGTTCCATCAGCTAATTGAATAACTAGTCTAGTGTCCTGTAGTGGTGGCAGACCAAGGGACTCATAGAACGACAATGGTAAGACATTAATAGCAGAACCAAGATCTAGCATAGCCTTATCAATCTTTGTCTCACCAATGATGCAAGGGAGAGAGAACATACCTGGATCACTGCACTTCTTGGGCAAACGCTTTTGAAATACAGCAGATACTTGCTCGCTCACCTGGACCTGCTTCTTTTTCTTCTGCTTCTGGTTCCTCTTGATCGTGCAGAGCTCCTTCAAGAACCGAGCATACTTGGGAATGATTTTAACAAGCTTGAGCAAAGGAATGTTGACCTCACACTTGCTAAAAGTTTTGAAGAGGTCCTTGTCGTCAACTACCCTTCTCTCCTTGAGCGCCTCTGGAAAAGGGGCGGGTGGCTTCTCGGAACCGAGAGGAGGAAAGTAAGGACGAACGTAGGTGTCGACAACGGGCTTGTCATTAGCTCCAGCAGGTTGCCGCGGGGGGCGGCCAGTGTTCACCGCGGGGGGCGGTAAACTACCCAAAGATTTCTGAGAATCAAGGTCACCGCTGTGGGCGGTAGCCTCATTGCCGCGGGGGGCGGTGGTCGTCAGAGCATCTTCATTTTCCTTCTTACCGCTGGGGGCGGCAAGCTGGTGCCGCGGGGTGCGGTTTTCCTCCAGAGCTTCCTCCTTTCCTGCAATGTCTTCCTCAGCGCTTGGCAGTTGTTTCCCACTTCTGAGAGTTACAGCGCTTACATTTTCCCTCGGGTTCACTACCGTTTGAGATGGTAGATTTCCCAACATCTTTGCATCGATCCTCGTGATGGCTTCAGCCATTTGGCTCATCTGCGTCTCAAGGTTCTTGATACTCGACGTCGTAGCTTGAACGTGAGTGCTGAAGTGCTTATCCAGAGCTTGGAGCATATCTTCAGTTGACATGGAGGGGCTAGGATCGGACATGCAATTAAGCATGGGGGATTTGATCGGCACTGGCGGGCTATGCTCATAGGCCGGATTGTACTGTTGTGGAGCACCCTGCTGGTAGAACGATTGTGGCTCCGGGTAGAACTCCTGGTAGTCATGACCATATGGAGGGTATTGTTGGTACCCATAACTCGAATTGGGGTGATCTCTCCACCCTGGAGTGTATGCGTAGGAGTATGAGTCATATCGCGGCTCTCCCCAGGAATCCATATCTGTATCAAAATCAAAAAAAGAAAATACAAAAATCAGTAGCACGGGTGTAGACCGTAAGAGAGGTCCACACCAAAGTTGGTAACAAACAAAAACACAAAAACAGAAATTTTGACTCCCCGGCAACGGCGCCAAATTTGACAGAGCTAAAGTCGTGATGCCTATCAAATAAATCCCAAAATACCTACTAAGTAGTATAGTAAGTAAGACAGGGTCGATCCCACAGAGAGTCAGGTTATCAATTTGTGCAATTCGTTATCACCAACTAGGAACTAGGGGGGGTTTGTTTGTGTTTATCGTAACCAAAGTAAACAAAGCAAGTAAATAAGTTCGCAGGAAACGGTTGTAAATATAATGGGGAAAAGCGCCACACTCAACAGAGATCCACACAAAAATAGATAGGTCGATCACGGAATTCTATCAATCTCAAGTTCTTAATATTCCTATAGTTGTTCTTATCCCGATCTTAGATAACTATTAGTTCTACCAGCCCTAATAGTACTTATTACTAAATCAAATCCGAAAACCTTCAAGACTCAATGAAGCAATAGCATTCAACCAAGGATTCAACAAGATACATGCAGTAGAAACAACCCGTTACTATAAGCATGCAATTAACTCTCTCTCACGATGAAGCGCTCGGATCCCCTATACGCAACAATCGTGCTCGCTACTAGATATGCAACCCGAACCCGGAATCACAAGTCCTAGCAATTAGGAAGATATCAATAAACCTAGGTGATCAATCTAGATAAATCAACATAAACCAATAATCAATCAAGCACAAGAGAATTAATCCAACTAGATAGGAAAACGAACAAGAGTAGAAAACTCACAACCAATCAATTATTGGCTTCAAACTGTCAAGTGCAACAATGGAGGTTTAGTTCTCCATTAGGGTTTTTGAGAGCAAAAACGTAGAAAGGTGGCAACTAGGGTTAGCCACAAAGTGTTCTAAAATAGTCTTAAATACTAGGAAACCAATATGGAATAAAATAAGAAAATAATAACATTCCGAAATATAAAGTCTCGGATAAAAGAAAAACATAAATAAAACTCAAAAATAAATCTCGTCAGCGTCTTACCACCGCGGGGTGCGGTGGCCTTCCTGCCGCGGGGGGCGGTGTCCTTCATGCCGCGGGGTGCGGCGTCCTTCATGCCGCGGGGGGCGGCAGTCTTCATTGGCCTTCAGCATCAGCGACACTTCAGTACACATGCCATAACTTTTGATTCCCAACTCGGATTGCACTCATATTTTGAGGACTTGTAGTAGACTTCAAGATCTAACTCCTAGAATTGGAATCACTTCATTTGGACATCTGAGTAGAGAGAACGAACCATTTGAATTCAGCACACTGTTCTTCTACTCTTCTCGTCACTTCCTTTGCGTCTTCTAATGGTGACTTCTTCCTCAGTGTCTCCTATGATATTCAAAATAGCTCAAACACCTCCAAATACACCAAACTTCGCCCCCAAATGCCATACACATGAATGTGTCTAAATCTACCCGAATGACACCAATAAACCCTCTAATGACTCTTACTTAAGCCCTACAAAGTAGTGCTTATCAGAGAAGTATACCTGGAATGGCGGGCATGGTCAGGTCACCTGCTGGGAGTGTGGTGTGAAGGCCCTGGGGCGGTACAGTCTTGGGCCTGCTCACGACGTGCCATCGTGTGCTGTGTTGCCTCGTTCCGACGTTGACGATTTCTGGTGTCGATGTATGGGTGTTGCTCCACAGCGGTTGCAGGGCTCTCGTGCTCCGCGGAGTCATAAGCAAAGTCGTCCACGGCGGAGCGGGTGGGGTCGTATCTATCATAGTCTGGGAGCTCGTGTTGCGACTCAATGATGGAGTTTAGACGACGGAGCTTCGGCTGGATCTGCGAAGTAGAGGGTAGTGGACCCTTTTCCTTTGTCCAGCCTCCTCGTCATGTCAGTCTGGGCGGGATCGGTGACTGCGATGCCCGTAGAAAGTCGAGCAACGATCGCTTCAGCTGCGGCTCTGGCCTGCTCGGCATCTGCACGGCCTCTCTCAGCGTCGGCGAGGCGTGCCTCAATATCCGACAAGCGCTTGGCCATGGCCTCGTCTGCGGCATGTAAAACTGCGTGCGGATCGTCGGACCCTGAACCTGGAGACACCATGGAAAAACACGCAGAAAGAGCAAAAACGCAGCAAAGGATAACAACCAACGAAACAAATAAAGGTGATCTAATCAAACCCACCAAGTCTCACGTAGGTCACTAATCTGGCAAGGCCGTGAGGGCGGAGGGCTAGGCTGACTCAGCGTGGACTAAACCCACACAAAAACCACACGAACCTCACAACAATGGATCCCCAAAAATCAGTGATTACGCAAGAAACAATCTAGCATGAAATTCCTAGAAATCACAGTGAAAGAATACGGGGAGGTGGGCACACTTGTGTCAATTAGTGAATCGGTTTCGCCAAGATCGCCTGAGGCTTTCGTTTTTCTATAATCGTTTTTTTTTTTAATAATAAAATCGATGCTTTTTTTGTTTTTTGTTGATTGACACAAGCTATCAATTTAGACCAAAAGAAGGCTCGGCTCGAATTTTATTTTATTTTGTAATATATAGAGGCCGAGAGCACTAGATGAACAAAGAAACAATTTTGAATATGACAACTAGGAAAAAACAAGCAAGACAAATTTCAAGCAATAAGCAAAGATGTTGAATAACACAAAGATGCAAACTTAATGTAATTTTCATGCAAGCAAAGTCCACAAATTGGTATGGTATTCTCACGGCTTCACTATAAGTTTTTTTTTTTTGGAATTTTCTAAGGGTCTCTCGGTTGTGATTATTGGCTTTGGAAGCCAACAAATCAATCCTAGGAAAGGGAGGAGTGGGCAGTTCACAGTAACAAGAACAAATACTCAGTGGAACACAACAATGACAATAATGGCGGAAGCAAGGGTAGAAAAAAAATCTGGATTTTCACGTGAGACAAAGTAAGGAAGACTAGACCAACCTTGTACCGCCTGGAAGCTGATACCAATTGATACGCTTCGGGTTCCCTAAGCGCATCTCCGAGTGGATCTAGGACAAGGTTGATGACGGTATGAGAGGGCAATGCTTGGGAGGGTTCTCGGCAAGGAGATGCCGAGACACTTGCGGTTGTGGTTAAGAATTGCCGGCGATGTTCGATCGTGATGGGAGAGAGACCGGTGGAGGTTGTGCAAGGTGGTGGAGAAGAAGAGAACTAGGGCGTAGGAGCTAAGCTCTAACGGCAGCCATAATTCTATTCAACGTGCCAAACAATAGGTCAAAGTGACCCTATAAAGCAAATACAATCATGGGCCTAAGAGAGGCCCAATGTCCCGAAATGATAACTTCCTAAATATAGTAACATCTAAATGTGGTAAGTGCTAGAAATGGAAACTTTCCATTCTTAGAAACATTCTAAGCATGGAAACTACTAAAAACGGAAATTGCTAAATGCGAAAACTACTAAAAATAGAAAGTATCTCGGAATGTCTCGAAATTGTCATGTGACCATCACAATGCCAAGAAAAGTCGAATGCCTGAGAGAGTGCCTGTGAAAAGTCACCGAGCGTCGTCGTTGACCGCAGCATGGCCAATCGTCGTACAAGTGATGGCTCGGGTCGTGTATAGTGAGGCACGTCCGTCCCGCGCCCTAGACTTGGTCGTGATGGACTGTATAGCCTGGGCAATGGCTTTGGCTCGAGATCTGGTGATCGGGCCTTCGGATCTGACTCTCATCATGTCATCCTCCTCGGCCTCCGTCAACGTCACGTCCGGTGGCGTATCATTGTTTATGGTAGTTCAAATGAGTACTCAAATACTTGGAGAAGATCATGGTTTATGGTCTTGGTTGTGTCAGAATCGTTTCTTGGATATGGAGGAAACGTTGGATGCAAGTTGGATCGTCAAATTAGATTATTCATCTAAAGTGGACGGAAAGTTCCCTTGTGAGGAAGTTTGTCTTGTATGGACTTCATTTGTTCCCTTGGAGGGACCAGATGTGTTTAGTTCCACTTGATGGTAGTGCCATTTCATGGACGTCGGAATGAACGATCAAGCATACTGCATTCAAGAATGGAGATTGGTAATGGTTAGTTGTAGCCAAGGTTATGGCAAACGACTATGGAATTAAATCTACCAAATTTACTTAAGGCCGAAACTGATTTCAATTATGTGAACATAATAACTCTGGCCAGAGAGGAACAACGATGTGTGCTATACGAGGTCACATCCCTTGGATGTGAGGTATGGCAACATTATGGTTGGTTGAAGAGGATGAATGTGTTATTCTCCACAAGACAATGTAATGATGTGTCAAAGGAGATCCTTATGTCCTATAAATTATGGTGAAAGCCATGTTCCTTACTTGGCATAAGTGACAAATTATGGGGAAAAAATCCCATGGAGGGAAATATGTCCCTGATGGTGGTTATAGTCCCTGGAGGGAAGCGATTGTTCCACTTGAGGGATTTGATCCCTAAAAGGAATACGAGTACTTAGTTATTTCTTTAAATAGGGTTCTTAATGAAAGAACAAAGAAGATCTTGAATGAACTTTGGTTTGACAGAAACCAAACTTAATTTAATAGAGTTTAGATCTAGGGCGGTCAATGGACTATCCATGCCTAAGAGAAAACTTTGGGCAAGATTGATGTTGATGGCCTCTTTGGGTATGCAAAGCATTCCAAGAATTTTCAGATCAATTTTATTGAGCTGAATGATTTGAGAACGGTCCAAACCGTGATCAAGTGAAGAGGTGCAATATGTGATGAAGTTCACTTCATTATACCGAGACCAACTACGTGTTTCCAATGTTTAGTGGAAACATAATGTGAGATTGATTCTTCAAGAAAGGATGTCACTGGAGCTTCGTTATAATACGAGAGCAATGAGGGAAAAGATATTTGGTTCTTGATTTCAAGCTTACATAGCTAAGGAACTGAGGATGATAAACTACTCAAGATTAAGAGTAGAATCATAGGATCTTAAGTGAACAACAATAAGTCTCAATTATTACCTTTTGAATAAAGGTGATGGAGAATGAGATGGGCTATCTCATGGGTATGGACATACGCGTGTGAGCGAAGTTCCCACCGGATCACAACAATGATGTGATAGATATATTTCCTTAGGGTAATATGGCCAATGAAAATTTTGGTATTCTTATGTTGGGACAACAACATAAGGTTTACATATTCATGTTGTGGATAGAACAAAGAAAATACCAAAGTGGTGGCATCAAAAATGATGTTTGTCTAGCGGGTTCAATATCAAGAGTACACAAATGGTGGATCTTATTATGGAATCATGACATCAAGATTCCCTATGAAGCATATATGAGAGGTCAAGGTATCTTTTGCATTAGGATCGAAACGAGACTGAAAGGGAGTGTGTTTCGAAGGGAAGTGACCCTTGACCGGAAACGTATCCCTCATAGGGAAACGTGTCCTTTAGTTTCTGGTTTATGCCCCGTGTGGGCTTGATGGAATCTTGACCAAAGTTTTCCAAAGGTTAGGAAACCTAATGTACAAGGAAGAGTACATTGTAAGATACAAGCTGAATACGCCTTGTTTTGTGGCGGTTTAACAAGTACTTAAGTGCTATGAGTTGACCATGGTTTATGGTCATAGTTGTTTTGGACACCTTGTTTATGGTAGTTCGAATGAGTAGTCAAATACTTCGAGAATATCATGGTTTATAGTCTTGGTTGTGTCAGAATCTTTCCTTGGATATAAAGGAAAAGTTGGATGCAAGTTGGATTATCAAATTAGATTATTCATCTAAAGTGGACAGAAAGTTCCCTTACGGGGAAGTTTGTCCTGTATGGACTTCGTTTGTTCCCTTGGAGGGACCAGATGTGTTTAGTTCCACTTGACGGTAGTGCCATTTCATGGACTTCGGAAGGAACGATCTAGCATACTGTATTCAAGAATGGAGATTGGTAGTGGTTAGTTGTAGCCAAGGTTATGGCAAACTACTATGGAATTAAATCTACCAAATTTCGTTAAGGCCGAAACTGATTTCAATTATGTGAACATAATAACTCCGGCCAGAGGGGAACAATGATGTGTGCTATAAGAGGTCACGTCCCTTGGATGTGAGGTACGGCATGGTTCATGAGCTCGTGGTCATGGTACATAATGTGATTTCGGTTGTCTTGATTCGGTCAAAACAAGTTTGCTTACCACTTGACGAAGTGGTTAGCTGAGGGGATGGGATTAAAAGACCCACATAGCTTTTGTAGTGATGGATTAAAGGACACGTTTCCCTATGAGGGATACGTTTCCGGTCAAGGGTCACTTCCCTTCGAAACACACTCCCTTTCAGTCTCGTTTCGATCCTAATGCCCCGTGTGGGCTTGATGGAATCTTGACCAAAGTTTTCCAAAGGTTAGGAAACCTAATGTACAAGGAAGAGTACATTGTAAGATACAAGCTGAATACGCCTTGTTTTGTGGTGGTTTAACAAGTACTTAAGTGCTATGAGTTGACCATGGTTTATGGTCATAGTTATTTTGGACACCTTGTTTATGGTAGTTCGAATGAGTACTCAAATACTTCGAGAATATCATGGTTTATAGTCTTGGTTGTGTCAGAATCTTTCCTTGGATATAAAGGAAAAGTTGGATGCAAGTTGGATTGTCAAATTAGATTATTCATCTAAAGTGGACAGAAAGTTCCCTTACGGGGAAGTTTGTCCTGTATGGACTTCGTTTGTTCCCTTGGAGGGACCAGATGTGTTTAGTTCCACTTGACGGTAGTGCCATTTCATGGACTTCGGAAGGAACGATCTAGCATATTGTATTCAAGAATGGAGATTGGTAGTGGTTAGTTGTAGCCAAGGTTATGGCAAACTACTATGGAATTAAATCTACCAAATTTCGTTAAGGCCGAAACTGATTTCAATTATGTGAACATAATAACTCCGGCCAGAGGGGAACAATGATGTGTGCTATAAGAGGTCACGTCCCTTGGATGTGAGGTACGGCATGGTTCATGAGCTCGTGGTCATGGTACATAATGTGATTTCGGTTGTCTTGATTCGGTCAAAACAAGTTTGCTTACCAGTTGACGAAGTGGTTAGCTGAGGGGATGGGATTAAAAGACCCACATAGCTTTTGTAGTGGTGAGATACTCAATTCCTACGTAACTAACGTTAGGGACGAATTCAATGTGGCAAAGCTCACACCTAGAAATTTGAAGTACAAAGATGAATATCCCCAAGTGTGTGCTTGGTTCCTACAAGTTGGGAGGTTGAAGACAGAGTCTTCTTAATAGTTCCTTTGAAAAAGTGCAAATTGTAGGTGCACGATTGGGGTAACGTCCCATTAAAAGGATCTACCTATATGGACGTGAAGTTTGGGCACTTTATGAAGCTTTGGGTTGGCTTCACATACGTTCACGAATAGATATGGACTCAAGACCCTTAGAGTCAAGTACCGCTTTAGAGTTGTAAAGAAACTCATGTGTGTGTTATCTTCACGTACCCAAAGAGGTTGATTGGTTCAATCCTTTGGACACCATGATTCCGGGGTGTTTGGAATGTGTAATTACACTAAGCGGAAATTCAATCCTTGTGACATTTTTGTTTATGCATAGAGTTTGGGATGAAGGCTTGCTTATTTTTGTGAATCAAGGATTACACTAAAATGGGAGAGGATTGTTGATAATTTTAGTGTCATCATGAGATTGTTCCCTTGGAGGGAACAATGCCATTTAGTGTGATCGGGATTCATGCAACACTATGGAAACTCATTTCGTTATAACACATGTTTGGGGGTGTGGAGTACACATGTTTGGGGGTGTGGAGTACACACGTGTGTAATCGGACTAGAGTTCTAGAGGGAAACAATAAGGATTTGTTACATATGAAGAGCAACTACCCTTGGAGGGAACTTTGTTGCTTTGTTCCCTTTGAGGAAACAGTATAGGGAACTGTACAGATGGATGATTGATCTGAGCACGTTAGCCACGTGGTTAATATGAGAATGTGCTTGTAACTGCTATGCAACTGCAGTTTTAACTTCTCTTATAACCACCATGACTTATGTAACTCCCTTGTAAACCGCCGGTAACCGCTGGGGACAGTTACCTGAAATGGTAACTGTCATAGGAGCGATTGTAACTGCTTGGTAACCGCCTAGTAAGTGTCGAAAGCTTCCCTAAACTTCTATAATTCGTTTATAGAAGGCTTTCACTGCCTATATAAAGGCTTTTTGGGTGATAGTGTTGGGAGAGATACGATTGAGAGACGACAAGAAACGGTGTGATCTCTCTTATGATCGAATCTATCCAAAGTCCTACATATTCATTACATGCACTCTAAAGTTCAATTCCTTTCCGATAGCTTAGATCAGAATTGGGTTGGTTTGTCTTATCTCACTTCAATTTTCTTGGATTTCCTAAGGCTGTAGTGGGGGCGAAATATTGATTTCGGAAAGCTTTCATGCGATTCAAACCTATATCAAGTTATTATTGCCTACGATTGATCTATGGATGTGGAGTCATCTACATCAACATCCACGAAGGGGAACCCTAGATCTACAGGGAGCAATTCAACAGTTTTGCAGATTCATTATCTCGGAGTGTTCAGTTCCTTGTCAGCATCTTCAGTGCATTCCGAGGGAACGTTCCAGAGAAGGGTTCCAGAAACCGACAACACCTACAAGGCTACAACCTACACATTCACACAAGTCTTTTTGTTAATCCCAACACATTTGTTGGCTCAAGCAAGGTATTTTTCCTGTTTGTGGGGCACCTAGTTTTCGTGATTTAGCCTAGGACATTTTGGGTAATGCCTACATACCCTGAATAGATTGTGTTTACTTCTACCTGCTATGTTGGCAACATGTGATGTTCATCCACAAGTACAGCGGTTCAATGGCTCTTGGTGCAGTAAAGATGATTCCTCTGAGCTACTTCTTTGCAACATTACTCACAATCTACACACAACATCTTTGTCGCGAATCACCTCAACCAGCAATTGACTTAAAGTTGATCGGTTCAGCACTGTTTCTGGTAGGAATAAGTGGCAACTTTTATCACCATTACCTACTTTCCACCCTAAGAAGCAAGGGAGAGAAGGAGTACAAGATCCCAAGAGGTGGCTTGTTCAGCCTGGTTATATGCCCACATTACCTGTTTGAAGTTTTGGTGTTCTTGGGAATTGCTTTCATTGCTCAAACAACGGTTACACTTAGTGGCCCTGTGGGGACTTGCGCTTACTTAATGGGAAGGAGTTGTGCCACCAGGAAGTGGTATGTCTCCAAATTTGATGATTTTCCTCATCATGTTAAGGCTATCATCCCGTATGTTTTTTGAAGGTGTGTCAAATAAAAAATATAGGCATGTTTGTTACATATGGTAATACCCGCACCTGATACAACATTTTCGAAATCTAGGTATTTTATGTTCCTTTGTTTGTAACTGTAATAATACCCTGAACAATCAGGCTGCACAAATCTGTTGTTAACCATCACCGTCACCCAGCTGCCTTCAAAGTGAACTCAAAACTGAAATAGGCAACATGAGTTGGATAAGCCGTGCTGCATGTCACGCTAATGTAAGAACATTCCGAGATTGCTTGTTGATAATGCTTGAGAACTGGGGTTTCCATCCTACAAGAGGTTTAGCTTATTAATCAATATATAGAGATGGAAAACACATGCATCACAAAATGAAGCTTCTTAGATTATTCTGGCCAGCCCAAATGTTGTTAATCCAGACGCAATGCGAACGTTAGGATTATACCTTTCACGTATAGAGTGACAAATACTGAAATTACAAGGAGGAGCAGGAAAGAACTTGTTTCAGCACCTGATACAGATCTGCATTTTGGAAAACTACTTGTTGGTCGAGGACTCGAGGATTATGGTGGAAGCAAGAAAAAATAAGGTTGTCGAATTCAATTCTCTTTACCTTGCGACAATAGACTCTGTATTAAGTCCATACCCATAAGGGAAGAGAGGATCATAATGTGAATCTCCAACATTCATAGGAAGTTGATCCACAGATTTAAACCAGGTGCGCGGAAGCTTCCCTGTGAATGGATAGTCTCCAAACAAGACGTCAGTTAGACCCTGGCCTTCTGTACCAGGTAACCATGCCGCCACCAGAGCGTCTATGGAGGCGAGGTACGGCTCTATGACAAGGGGTCTCCCAGAAATTACAACCACTACACATTTCACTGCCCCACAGACATTGTTGATTACTGTTGGGCCGGGATTTGTTAATGTGAGGGTGTTGCTATCGCCGTTTGTCTCAGCATAAGGGAGTTCTCCAACAACAACAATGGCATAAGTGAAGTGGTTGGGCTTGATAAAGTCGGGATCAGGATTGTCGTCGAATACGACTTCTGTGTTGGGACCAACAACAGATTTTACAGCACCTAGGATAGTGGTTCCTGTTCAGAAACGTAATGCATAGAAGTTAGGTTCATTCATTTTAGTGCAGAGACTTCATATTATCAGCTTGGGTCAAGAAAACACCTCTTGTAGAGTTGTTTCCTCTGAATCCCTGCCATTTAAGTGTCCAACCTCCACACTGATAACCCAAATTATCAGCATGGGCACCAACAACAAGTACTTTTGATGCTTTCCTAGGGAGTGGAAGTAAAGGAGCTTCTCCGGCTTTTCCATTCTTCAGAAGCACGAGAGACTTTCTGACAGCTTCCCTAGCCAAATCTCTGTGAGGCTGTCAGAGTAACAGTATAAGATCAATTCAAAAATATCAGCAATAATTGCTGAATGTAACATAAAAAGCATCATAGGAGGAACAAACCAGATAGGAAAGCATTAAAATGAACCAGAGAAAGGCGTTGTCAGCAGATAATAACCACAATAGAATGAGGGAGAGGAAAGAGAACCAGCTGACCTGACTACCGAGCTCATTGACTAGACTGAGATCAGCCATGGGGTTCTCAAAGACACCCATTGTGAACTTCACTAGTAATATCCTTTGAACAGCATCATCAATACGAGCCATGGGGATGAAATTGTTCTTGACAAGGTACTTAAGATCACTGATGAACTCGGTGAAATTATAGGGAATCATGAACTGTAAGAACACCAACAGTAAATAAATCTCAAGCACATTTATTGGTGTTGCACTGCATACTAGACATGAGGTAAGTTAGTCCTCAGACGTAAATACTACAACAATATTTGTCCAAAAAAATGGCAACCAACCATGTCAATGCCAGCTTGAACTCCAGCCAGCACCGAGTATGTATAGTTGGCATGAGGTGGTGATGTTATCCTGTCAATGCCCTGCCAATCTGAGATGACGAAACCCTAGTAAACCAGTAAAAGAAACTGAAGTTAACACATGCCATCTCTTTTTGGATGTTACATTTATGTATAGAAACACTATTTTTCTCAATATATTTAGCAGTTCTCAAGAAGCATATTGTTGCAAAACCTTGAATTTAAGGGTGCCCTTGAGAAATCTGGTGATCAATTCACGATTGGCATGCATCTTTGCTCGATTCCAGCTTGAGTATGAAACCATGACCGTTGCAACACCTTTGGTTATGGCATCATTGTAGGCTGGCATATGAATGTCATGCAGCCCATTCCAGTCAATTACTGTATTGTTCTCGTTAATACCATTAGTTGTACCACCATCCCCCACAAAGTGCTTAGCACAAGCTGCAACTTTGTCCCTGAGATACACAAAACAAATAAAAAATAAGAAATGAAATGGAAGCAGTGGCAGAAACTGAAAACAACTGAGATAATATCTACTCATACAACAATACTAGCATGCTTCTTATTCTTGATCATGTAGTATTAATACTCGTGAAGCTATCAAAGTTAGCAGCATCAAATGAACATAGAAGAACATTATTATGTCTACTGCGTTTATAGTAAAGATGTCTATGTTGTAGTACACATGTATCCACAAATCATTTGCATAGATCACTTCATATACAAAAATTATTGCAAACATTAAAAAGCCGATGAAATCAATAACAAATTGTCATATGAAATACATCAGCAATTTAGCAAAAAAATCATACTTCCAACCGACATAAGGAATGCCATTCGCAGACCCATTAGGAATTTCTCCTTGTAATCCATATATTATATCGGTCATTTGTTGCACAACCTTAGGATCCTCACTATAGCTTTCATAACATCGACCCCATCTTGGATCTCTACAGACCTGCTCACAGGGTTGACAATAGTAATTTAAGGGCATTGCATGCTCATTTTGATGATAACTCTTCGGAACAAAATTCTAAATGAACTAATTTTGGTGTAGAAATTCACCGCAATACAAGGAGCAAAGGCATATCGAATGCCTGTGGCTCTGACTTCAAGAGCAGTTGCTGCACCAATTCTTTTCACCAATTCTGGATCCCTGTCTTCAAAATTAAAATCAACCTAGAGAGTAGAGATATTGATGCAAAATCTTCATCATATGCATGCAAATCTGCATACTAACTAGAGAATATATACGGAAAATCATGTCGGTATTAGAGTTTTTGATCAATTAATGGAGCTTTTGTACATCCTAACTGAAGCTTCTGTTCAGAACAGTGCACATAGTCATATGGGTTACATTAGATACTAAATGCCAGTAAGTAGAGATAATACGATATCAGGATGAAGGTGAAATGCTTTTATTATCAGACAGAAAAACGAGTTAGTGCAAGAATCACATGAAGTGGACACGTCTAATTAGTGATTGACTTGCCTGGTCGCTCCAAGACCAATATTATGTGGGAACACTGTTGCATTATAGACTTGATTGTGTCCATGAACTGCATCGATTCCATATATCATAGGAATAGCCAGCCGACTAGACAACGCTCCTTTTTGAAACTCATTGATCATGTTCATCCAGTCTGAAGCAGAAGCTTGTGGAAGAGGTGTACTATCACCACCACTCAGCACGCTCCCTGCAAAATTCCATCTTATCCATTATCCAGAGGTAATTACAGCATAACCTATCACCAAACTCGTACAGCTAACTTAGGGTTAATCTGAAGCTATAACAAGAGGAAAATAAACAAGATCCATTCGTAATATGTGGTGTACCATCATTTTTAATAAACCCATAACTGTAATTTTATAATTTTAATGAGCAATTGTAATCAAGCAGATGAAAACTGATACTTGAAATTTCATATAGGCAATCTGAAAAACCTAAAATGAAATTACCAATTGAATATTTCTTCATTACATCCAAATTGGCAACTTCGCGATCAATCTGGGTCATCTGGCCAA
Organism: Rheum nobile; assembly: GCA_027886185.1. NCBI lineage: Eukaryota > Viridiplantae > Streptophyta > Magnoliopsida > Caryophyllales > Polygonaceae > Rheum > Rheum nobile. The sequence continues at coordinate 2,372,795 of WOAB01000069.1, forward strand.
TCTTCTCATCTAAAGTCATTCTACCCAAAAGATCCTGAACTCGAACCGCCACCGGCTGGTTCCGATCTTTATACTTGAGATAATCTTTATCCGCCATTACCATCCAAATCCCACACCACAGCAGTGCACTAACACTCAACCAAACTGTCGTCCTCCACATTTGCCAATCAATTTCTCCTCTCCCAGCTTAAGAATTCTGACGAGCAACAGCACCAGATTCAGCAAAGTAAGCCCTGCTAAAATACATCAATTAAGCGATGATATATCATATGTATTGAATCAGGCGAACTTTCAACTTCATCCAGTATACGCAAACAAAAAGGCAAATCAAGGCGATCCGATTAAATGCTTACCACCAGCAGCAGAGGTTCAATAAATCAACTTTTGCAACTTCGAATCCAAGCTAAGCTCATCGTCGATGCGGTCCAATTTGAAATAAGTAGATTCACAGACTCATTGCCAGGAAACAACCGGAGATGCGAGAACTCTATAGAGGAAATTCAACAAAATCGGCAAACTTCAACCTAGAAATTGTAGATCAACAAATTGATCGGCAAGAGAAAAAGAGTCAACTAGTAGAACTAGCTCAGAGAGAGAGCTCAATCTTGCCTTAGTTTTCAGCTCCGCATTTCATCGAACATCTCTCCTTTGCTCTACCACGTGTCCGATTCGATTGCCCATTGCACAACCGTTTTTTTCTCTTTTTCACCAGCTGGCGACTGCAACACGCCAAGTCGCGAGACCACGCGTGTGTGAGCCACGCGGCATCTGCACCTTACCGAGAACGAAGATTTCTTGAGAAATAGCAGGCGCTTAATCATCGATTAACACTTTTTTTTTGATAAGGATCATCGATTAACACTGATATCAGCTTTTAACGTCCTGCTTGATTAATCTTGCTTTTTGGTTGTATTTTTAATTCATATGATATCATCTGATATTCAAGATGTCATAGTCGGACCCATATTATTTGTTTTTTAAATACAAGGCAAGAAGAAAGCGCCTTTACAGAAAAAAAGAATATTTAGTTATCACATCGGATGATTTTTATAAATTTTTTACAAACACTATCAAGTCCAGAGTTTCGAGACGCGATCTTAACAGTTGCTCTCGAAAAGTAAGAAGTAGCAATGTAGTCCTTAATGTTGCTTCTAAGTAGAGTGGGTGACATATCTGTGGTGGCTAAGAAATCGACAGTCATGTTGGATTCCCTATAACAATGAATAACGGAAGATTCTACAAATTGTTGTAAGAGGGACCGGATGTCTAAGATAATATTCTTGATCTCCCAATGTATTTTCCAAATACCTATTATGGAATTTAATTATAATAATCAAGTTGTCTCCCTCAATAGTAAGATAATTAATAATAAGAGAGATAGCCTTACAAACACCTTCAAGCGCAGAGTATGCCTCATATTTAAAGGCGGTGAACATAGTATATGCTTTCTATCTAGAATGACTTCTCCTAAATGATTACAGAAATGTATCCTATATGAATCGAGAGATCTTGTCTTACTAATCCATCAAAGTTTGACTTAATCCATTCAAGTGGTGGTTTTCTCCAATGTACTGATTTACGAGTGGCTTTGGTAGGACTATTCGTCGCTGTAGGTTTTGGTTTTATGCATGTCATTCTTTAAATTGAACAAATGTCAAGTTGGCTAGGTTAGATGTAAATGTGGATGTGTTTCAAAAAAACTAAAGAGTTTTTATTTTTATCTTCACACATTCCATCATAGGAAAAAAGTAATATTAGTTTTGGTAACACTGTTCTTAAAAAAGTCCATGTTAGTCTAGAAATCTACGGATGTTTGGAAAATGTAACTATTGCATGTTATTCTTTCAAAATCTTGTATTAATTTCAGCGCAAACGGGCATTCAAAGAATAAATGATTCGAATCTTCACCACTGTATTTGATGTGACTATGCCTAGGGTCAATCATGAAGTGATCACCATTGCCGATGCGGCCGCAGCCGCGCTGATGTGACCATGGGCCCCATCAAGGCTAGAGACTCATCACACTGCCCCAAGCTAGCTCCCAAGGCTAGTGTGCGCCATCCGGCGGCACTCAAGAGGGGATTTCTACACTTCTGTGAGCCAACTGCATCTCCACTCGGCACACTAATGCGAACAACCCCTGAAGTGTTGTCTGCAACGCACGATCTTTGATTCCTCAAGCTTGAATTCGATTTCTTCTCTTCCGTAGCCAACGTGATGGCTTTCCTAGGGCTAAAGAGATATCCTTCAAACGCGTCAAAGAGATGACGGAGAGATCAAAGAGATGATCACAAACACCGAAGAGACGATGAACAATTGCTCGAAGCGACGAGCTACGGGATAGACGATCCGTGGGATCGAAGAGTTGACGTTAGAACTCAAGGGAAGGAGCGTACTCAACTTTACTACTCAAATTCAACGTAAAGGTTACAAACTAGGGTTTCATGTCTTAAATAGCGACAAAAGATAATAATAAATTAAAAGAAGTCTTCGGAAATAAAGACGAGAAGACGAGCGCTTCGGGCTCGTTTCCGCGGTTGCGAAAATACATCCGCGGTCGCGGAAAATGTTTTGAATTAAGAAAGTCGTGGCAAATCCGCAATCGCGGAAATACTTCCGCGATCGCGGAAAAGTGTCTGTCATAGGTCGAACGTCAGTAACATTTCCGCTGTCGCGGAAGACATGCACAGCTCTCAGTAAAACTCGATTATGACCTTCTTCTTGTTGGAATCTTGATTCGACGTAAACTATGAAGTTGTATATCTTTGAATCAGCTTTCTAACGCATCTTGAATCATCTCGAGATCAATTTTCTAGCCACAGTTATGGCCTTTTTACCAAAGATTGTCCATAACCAAAGCGACAGTAACAATTCCGAACTTGCACAAGACTTCACCCTTTGCTTGAGCCTCTTCCTTGGAGGCCTTTGATTAAGTCTCAGATGCATGTTGCTATCAATCTCCCCTTCTTGACTTCGAAGCGTCCTCAATTCGACGTGGATGAAGAAAGAAGCATCAAGTAGAGAGACACGAACATCCAGAAAGAGCAAAGGAACAAGTTGTGCATCAGCCTCGAATAACATCAAAGTTCTCACCTTTGCGGTTGAATCTTCTATGATTGTGGTGGGAGCGAGGTGGCTAAGAACAACAATAGAAACCTCAAGCTGACCAGATACGAGCATTGGTTGCGGAAGAGGTGATGAGTGCGGCGGAGGGGCCGGTGAAAGGCTGTGTTGTGACGAACAACCATCAAGGACCGGGGCTTCGACGACCTCTTCCTCATACTCGTCCCACTTGGGATGATCGAAGGACATAGGATAGGATTCCATCCACCAAATCAGCGCCTTTTGGAGAAGGAGTCATCACGAACGGATACGGATCGCATTGAGAGACCAACATAAACTCCGCATCACGTTGGGCTTGCTCGCGGGCAATCTCCTCGGCTATGACCTCCTCCAATTCCCTAATGCGTTGGACGATCCCCGCTTTCTCACGTATGGTCTCAGCTCGCTCACGTTCGAGCTTCGCGATACGAGCAAGCACGTCTTGCCGTCATGGGGAGAAGCTTGTCATAGGAAACTCCATAGTACCCCTATACGAAGCATACAACGCAAGGAGTAAGTTGCACCAAACAAAAAAACAAGTCCAAGCCAAGTCCTTGTCTCAAAAGTGAACCAAGAAATTTTCCGCTGGGCGTACTAATTTTGGTTGCTCGTGAGGAGGGAGAGGCTTGAACGGAAAGCAACAAAGCAAGAACTAGCAAATCAAGTCCCAAACAACACACAAATCCACAAGTTCAAGCAGATCAAATCAAATTTCTTAGAATTAATCACACAAATAAACAAGGAAATCAAGTATGCAAATAAGGGAACAAGATATTGCTAGAAGGAGAGATTTAAGGAAAATTGAAAAGTCAAAGGTTACTCTAACTTGAGAATAACCAAAACCTAAAGGAAATTAGGGTTTGCAGGCCATGAAGGAGAGGGTGGCGGACGGGGTGGTGGTGGCGGAACGATGGTGGTGGTGTGGTGGTGTTCACGGCGGTAAGGATTTCGGCGAGTGGTGGTGGGGAAAAAAAAATTCTGGGTTTGTAAGCGGAAAAATTTCAAGGAATCATAATAAGAGAGAAGAAACAAACTTAGCTTGGATAGGCTCCGATGCCAGTTGATGCGAACAACCCCTGAAGTGTTGTCTGCAATGCAAGATCTTTGATTCCTCAAGCTTGAATTTTCGATTCCTTCTCTTCCGTAGCCAAAGTGATGGCTTTCCTAGGGCTAAAGAGATAGCCTTCAAACGCGTCAAAGAGATGACAGAGAGATCAAAAAGATGATCACAAACACTGAAGAGACGATGAACAATTGCTCGAAGCGACGAGCTACGGGATAGACGATCCGTGGGATCGAAGAGTTGACGTTAGAACTCAAGGGAAGGAGCGTACTCAACTTTACTACTCAAATTCAACGTAAAGATTACAAACTAGGGTTTCAAGTCTTAAATAGCGACAAAAGATAATAATAAATTAAAAGAAGTCTTCGGAAATATAGACGAGAAGACGAGCGCTTCGGGCTCGTTTCCGCGGTCGCGGAAATACATCCGCGGTCGCGGAAAATGTTTTGAATTAAGAAAGTCATGGCAAATCCGCGATCGCGGAAATATTTCCGCGATCGCGGAAAAGTGTCTGTCACAGGTCGAACGTCAGTAACATTTCCACGGTCGCGGAAATTCTTCCGCGGTCACGGAAGACATGCACAGCTCTCAGTAAAACTTGATTATGACCATCGTCTTGTTGGAATCTTGATTCGACGTAAACTATAAAGTTGTAGATATTTGAATCAGCTTTCCAACGCAACTTGAATCATCTCGAGATCAATTTTATAGCCACAGTTATGGCCGATTTACCGAAGATTGTCCATAACCAAAGCGACAGTAACAATTCCAAACTTGCACAAGACTTCACCCTTTGCTTGAGCCTCTTCCTTGGAGGCCTTTGATTAAGTCTCACATGCATGTTGCTATCACACACCTAGTGCCAAACTTCAAGATTTGCCATATAAAGAAGTGTAGCCAAGTTTCATGTCAGTTGGAGGAGAATGGCTTGGTGATGGCCATGGCATTCCCCCGGCGTCGGGCACCCGATTAGGGTTTTCAGTTTTGCCCAGGCCAACCACCAAGAATCCACGTTCTTTCTCGGGCCTTCTTCAACAAATGGCTAAATATGATCGCCTGCCAAATTTGGGGTCATTTGAAGCACGAATGCCTAGAGAACTCAAATGCCTTACCAAGAGCGCCGAGCACACTAAGGTGACTAGCTCACAACTCCTGGCTCGAGCCAGTTTCCAGCGCACACATGGGGGTCGAATAGGCTCATATGGACCTAAGGAAGGCCTGGACCAAGTTGGGCTTGAAAGGCACGAGAGGATCTCTCAATGGCTCAATGACTCCACCGTTGCCGCCCACCGTGACATCAAGATAACCAAGGCTAGGTGTATGGGCTCCTACTTCTGATTTTGGGCTGGGCTTTGGTCCATTTTGTGAGGCCCATTTAGGTTGTTTTCTGCCTATAAAATCCGTTTCACCCTACTTGTTCAAGGGTTGGCTAATATTGAGTTCAAACTCTCTCTTATTTTGTTGTCATTAAGTTTTCAAGTAATTTCCAGAATTTCGTTCATCTTCTTTGTTTGTTCTTGTGGCCATATCAAGAACTCGAGTGATTCCCTTTGGTGGACATATCCAAAGGCTTCATTCAAACCGAATCCAAGGAGTTGTTGGTGGACATATCCAACATCACACCCAATTCAACCTCTTCTCGACTTGGTGGCCATATCTAAGCCAAGGGGAGTCTTTCCAAGTTCAAGTGTCGGTTCATTTGGACTGTGGATTACTTATCTTGTTCGTGCCTCATCCATCCCAAGGAGATTCAACCGCTTCATCTCCTCCTCCACAGAATTCAACACAAAAGCAAGCCAAGGAAGGTGTTGTCGTCCAAACTTCCCCACTCTCTAGCTTCGATCTCGACTTCACTTCAAGAACTGACGTACAAGGATCTGAGGGGACCCATCAGGTGGTATCAGAGCTCCTCTTGAAGTAAGTTCCTCAAGGTTAGAGGGTACGAATTGGTTTCTTGAGTTTGTTCTTGCATACACTCAAAATTTGGAAATTTTTCGAACCTTGCTTGAACAAAACCGAACTGAATTTCTTCTCACCATTGTTGGCTGAGGTTGAGCACTCATCCTCTTCCTCAAAACACCCTCCCCACGTCCCATAGGCTGAAGGCACTCCAAAGGTTGCCAACTTGCCACTTAAAGGAAGCATTAAGTGAAGTTAACACTTCATTTACTTCACCCTTTTGCCTTCTTTCACCACCCTTACATTAACCCACCTTCACTTCCATAACTCCAGCCGTACCTCATTCAATAAGCTGCTTTAATTCAGCTTACATCAAGAGTTTAATTAAATGGAACCCCATCCTTTCACCTAGCTTCTTCAAGACTACCAATTAAGAAGCCGAAAGTTCAAAGGGCTTATTCTTCTTCTCTTCTAAAAGTCAAGTAAAGACATTTCATAAGTGTTACATTCTTGGCTGAGCATAGTATATTATTTTATGTAAAAAAAAAAGTCAAAAAAAAAGGAAAAGAAAGCAAGCAAGGCCAAGAGTTGTGCTTCTCTTCTCTTCGTTCTTTCTTCTCTCATATCTTGGTGCCAAGTCTTGAAGGTAGCTACGTGTGGAAGGGAACCCCAAAAATCAGTAGCATCACAAGGCCAAAAAGCCTAAGCCTTCCCTTGTTTCATTTCCTTCCAAACTTTGAGTTGTGTGGGTTCATCTTGAGTTGTCCAAATACTCGCTCTAATGCTTACTTTTTGAGTTGTTTTGGCTATCACTTGTGTGTTTGTCTTGGTGAATTGTGAAGCGGCTATTGGAGGAGTTGTTCTCTCAAGTGGACTACATCAACAAGGCTTTGGAGACTTTTCTTGGTTCCCTCATTGGAAACCTTCAAATTAGTTTGCTTGGTTCCCTCGTTGGTGCCTTTCAAATCATTTTGTGAGGAGAGAGTGAGTGAAACACGAGTGAGATGAGAGTCCACCCCCAAAGGAAAAATCAAAGAGTGTAAAGAAGAGGAGGGAGGCGAGTGAGAGAACGTTTTGGATTATCACTAACCTTAACCAAATTCTGTGTTTTTGTGATTTTCCTCTTTCATTCTTGTTTTTTCTCTTTTGTTTGTTGCCATGTCTTTGCAGGGATCCGGGAAGAAAGACAAGCAAGTGTCAACGGATCTTGATGGCCCTCCTATCACCCTCACCACCTTAAGAGCTCTTTTGGAGGATATGGAGTTGCGGATTGATAAGAGGTTTGAAGAAGAGAGGCGTCGGAGGCGACGTAACTCAAGATCTTCTAAGAGTAGCCGGTCCAGCCGATCACACACTCCTACACCCGAAGAAGACATGGCCATGGCCATGGTGCAACATGGCCTTTACACACAACCTCTGGCTACCGCATGGCATCCAAGTGTGCCCATGAGTGTCAACACCACTATGCCGCCTATGCCTTACCCTCCACCGCCGCCATATGTGCCACATGCAGCTACGGCACCATTTCAAGTGATGAACTCAGTTCTTGGGTCTTCATGGCCCGCAAGTGCCCCCTTGATCAGCCAACAAGCCGCCTACAACCAATACATGGCCGGCCCATCCAACGCGCCACCACATCCAGCCATGCACGTGCCAACACCACCGCAAGGTGTGTCCTATGCGTGACCAACTATGCTACCAAGGCGTGTGCCGGTGTTAAAAGTTCCAAGGCCACCACCTCTTCAAGTGCAGTCGTGCCAAGAAAGGGCTCCTTTTCACTATGTCTTTGATCATGCAGCTTCAGACAATGATGAGAAGTTGGCCGAGGAATTGCAAGAAGAAGAGGTCAAAGCCTCTGCCATAAGTGGAGAGTGCTTCATGGCTTCTAGGGTTGAAGATTCTGTTGATGGACCCTTAGTGCCGCCCCCTCTCAACCAATGGCAAGAGTCAATGCTTCAGCGTTCCCAAATCTTTTTCCATCAATGCCGAATAGAGGGGCATGACAACCACTACCTTGCTATGGTGGATAGTGGTAGTGACCACAACTTCATTTCCCAAGCCATGGTTGAGCAACTTGGCATTGAAACTTATGAGCAAGCCGTGCCTTATGTTCTCAAGTGGCTCAACAATGGGAGTCATCTGAATGTGACTAAAAGAGTGTTTGTCCAGTTTGACATGGGTCCTTACAAGGATCGGAAGATGTTTGATGTGTTGCCTTTGGACATTTGTGAGCTTGTCCTAGGGCGCCCATGGCAGTTGGATTTGGATGTAACTCATGAAGGGAGAAGGAATGTCCTGCACTTTGTGAAATATGGGAGGCGACTATGCTTAGAACCCATGACTTGTGGACAACTTGATTATACTAGAAGGGCTGCTCGTTGGGTTCGCAATGGAGTGGCCGTCTCAAGCCCTCTTCCTAGCTCACAACCTATGCTTCATGAGCTCGCTTCATCCAACACAAGATCTAAGGGAGTTTTCTTACCCTTTTCTTGTAATTTGAAGCTTAGCCTTAAAATGCACTTTATGGAATATCGTGTGCATGTTGCTTGTCTACTTGGGGTGTTGTCCAACTACTCACATATAGTTTGTCCTAAGGTAGACAAGGAGAAAAGAATTAGGCTGAATATGGGAAGTCCCTTTAGACTTCTCTTCATGCATGCAACTAGGGTCGAAGACCTCCTTTGCCATACTAAGCAAGTTTACTTGGGCGTGTTTGAAGTGCCTAACTTTTTGTGCTTTCTCCTTGCAGGGGCTAAGGATTCAAGGCCGAATCTTCTCCAAGGGGGGAAGCATGATGTGACCACGGGCCCCATCAAGGCTAGAGACTCATCACACGGCCCCAAGCTAGCTCCCAAGGCCAGCGTGCGCCACCCGGCGGCACTCAAGAGGGGATTTCTACACTTCTGTGAGCCAACTGCATCTCCACTCGGCACACCTAGTGCCAAACTTCAAGATTTTCCATATAAAGAAGTGTGGCCAAGTTTTATGTCAGTTGGAGGAGAATGGCTCGGTGATGGCCATGGCATTCCCTCGACGTCGGGCACCCGATTAGGGTTTTCATCTTTGCCCAGGCCAACCACCAAGAATCCACGTTCTGTCTTGGGAATTCCTCAACAAATGCCTAAATATGATCGCCTGCCAAATTTGGGGTCATTTGAAGCACGAATGCCTAGAGAACTCAAATGCCTTACCAAGAGCGCCGAGCACACTAAGGTGACTAGCTCACATCTCCTGGCTGGAGCCAGTTTCCAACGCACACATGGGGGTCGAATAGTCTCATATGGACCTAAGGAAGGCCTGGACCAAGTTGGGCTTGAAAGGCACGAGAGGATCTCTCAATGGCTCAATCACTCCACCGTTGCCGCCCACCGTGACGTCAAGATAACCAAGGGTAGGTGTATGGGCTCCTACTTCTGATTTTGGGCTGGGATTTGGTCCATTTTGTGAGGCCCATTTAGGTTGTTTTCTGCCTATAAAATCCGTTTCACCCTACTTGTTCAAGGGTTGGCGAATATTGAGTTCAAACTCTCTCTTATTTTGTTGTCATTAAGTTTTCAAGTAATTTCCAGAATTTCGTTCATCTTCTTTGTTTGTTCTTGTGGCCATATCAAGAACTCGAGTGATTCCCTTTGGTGGACATATCCAAAGGCTTCATTCAAACCGAATCCAAGGAGTTGTTGGTGGACATATCCAACATCACACCCAATTCAACCTCTTCTCGACTTGGTGGCCATATCCAAGCCAAGGGGAGTCTTTCCAAGTTCAAGTGTGGGTTCATTTGGACTGTAGATTGCTTATCTTGTTCGTGCCTCATCCATCCCAAGGAGATTCAACCGCTTCATCTCCTCCTCCGCAGAATTCAACACAAAAGCAAGCCAAGGAAGGTATTGTCGTCCAAACTTCCCCACTCTCTAGCTTTGATCTCGACTTCACTTCAAGAACTGACGTACAAGGATCCGAGGGGACCCATCATGCGCCCACGCCTAGGGCCACATCCTCTTCTTCCTCGAGCCCAACTCCACTTAGTCCAAGCTATACTTTGTCAACAACCAAGTTCTCCAGCCAAGAGTTCCAAGGGAAATGCACCGGCATCCGGTCCTCGTCTCACTCGCTCAAGATTTGCCAACACGGCTAGGGTTACTACTTCAAATCATGGGCAAGACCCTACTCTCGATGTGATCACTCGAGCCTGAGCTTCTAGACTTCAATCTAGGCTCCTTAGGGGGTTTATGGCTCAGGAAGCGCACACATTTTGAAGATGGCCAGGTGATCTTGTTTGTGGTTCAACCGAGTGATGCATGAAGGTTAAGTTACTTTTTAGTCGTTTCTTTGGGCTCATAATTGCATGAATAATTTATTATTATGTTATTTATTATTTTCCATCATTTCATAACAATTGGATAAGGATTGCTATGTTTAATGTTGATACTATTCACTCGCGGGCGGCATGTCAAAGGCCTTGTGCAAGAGTTTTATTTTGAGGCTATTTAAAACCTTCTTATTCTCTTATTGTAGGACACGTTTTAATCATCAATCAAAGACAAGAAAAATCTCTCAATTTCAGTTCTGAATTTCCAAAAATTCATCTCCTTGCTCGTGCGTAATATCCAGCTCTAAATCAAGTGTCTTCGGGTGAGTCATATCCCACAGCCCCTTGTTTCTTGTCCAAGTCCCTTGTGGTGAGTCATATCCACTTTGGAGGAGTATACTAATTGATGTGCCCCTTGTCAAGGATCTCCAAGCTTCAAGAAAAGATTGTCACCAAAACCCAAGCAAAGTCCTCCTCGGCGCCGACGTTGGTCTTGCTAGAACAAGCAAGTTTTGGTCAAGGATTTTGAAGGTGATTGAGGCATTTTATGTAAGGGATAAGCAACTGGAATTATTGGATAAACACACCAAAAATGTCCAGAAGAAACATAGATTTAATTGAGGATAAACACACCTAAATCTCACAACACTTTGTTAGGATAAACTCACCAAACAAGGACGTCAAACCTAGGTTCTTGAAGCTTTTGCTATGGGAAAAGCTCAAGAAAATTATGAATATTCAATGTTTTGAAAATGATGGCTGCAAGCCAGCTTAAAAACAAAACAAAAAAAAACCCTAATTCTCTTTCCAAATTAATGACATGCTTTAAAAAGAGGCTATGGATGGTCTAGTAGAAAATCAACGCATTTTGTCTTCAATTATGGGTATGTCAGAGAGAATCCTATGTGCCAAGTCACCACCAAAATTGAGAGCAAAGGCACGATCCAATTTTGAGATAGCCTCGTTTTAGTGTCTTGACACTGTCGGTGTTGGGCCCTTCTTGACATCCAATGCCATCTCTGGGCAAACCTTGAAACTATCCGACACTCTTGGTGTGAAATGACATGTAGTGATGTCAAGAGTAGGTGGGAGACGTTTGGCCATATTTGGAGCTACTTGGCTTGGTGAACGTCGCAGTCCCCTATCTTGGCCATTGTCCGACGTCAGGGTGTGTTCTTGGACGAGTGCCATCACCGAGTCATTGAGCACTTGGCTCGGCGCTCCATATATCATAAGGCCTCTTTTAACGCCTTCTTTAAGTGTCATGGCATGGGCCCTTGTGATAAGCCCTTTTGCCTTGATAGCGTCGAGGTGCCCTTGATTTAACCCTAGCCAGCACTCGGGCGCCCGATTGTGTGAGCGGCGCTGTAGGAGCTGGATAGAATTGCTCCAGCGCTCTTGTTCTCCTTTGGACATGCACCTCCAATGCCTCATCCTCCTCCAAGATGGCCTCCTTTGGCGACGAGTCACCTAGAGTGCTTCCTTTCCCTAGTGTTGGCATCGGCATTGGCTTCGTCGCGGCTCTTGACTCCTTGGTCTAGGCTTGGCTTGTCCTTGACACCTTGATCTTGATGTGTCGCAGGCAGAGTCATATCACTTACCCCTCAACAAACATCTCAAATCCATATCCATCTCAGTCCATCTCCACGTCCATCACCCATTCACTCCATTCGTCCGCAACTTCCATCAGTGGCTTGCACTTGAACCATCCTTGCTTGTGAATCCATTCGAGGTGATCTACCATGCACTGAGACTAAGAGATGTGTGATCCTATCATGTGGTATCAGAGCTAGCAAGGTAAACGCTTAAACTTTGGATTAGAATTCGATTTAAGTTCGAGTTGCAAGCTTCTGAAATTTTCGTGCCCTTTTTGCATCAATGGTTGTTGAGTTTGCTGAAGTTTTTTGTACTCTCTGCTGAGATTTGTTTGATTTGAAAACATGGGTTTGCAAGGTTGAAGACAACCTTTCAGTAGCTTTAAAACAACCTTTGATTACTACTTGTAGTTATTGAAGTGTTTAAACCAACTTCATTCAATTCAACTAGTCTATTGAGATTTCCTGCATTTAACTCAACAACCCTTTAATTCATTTGTTTCTTTTCTCTTTGCTGTAATAAACTTGCATGAGATTGTGATATTTTCATGAACAAACTGACTTGAGCAAGGATTAAAAGATACGGGAAGAGATTTGAGATAACTCATGACAACTTAGAGTACGTCAATCGAAATTGAAATTCCACAAATTGTAGACATCGTGCACATCTCAGTCAAGAGACCTTGTTATATTTTTGTTGTAATATCAAAGTGTAAATCAAAGGCTAGTACCAAATAAAAATCGAGAAAGAAAGGCTAGTAGCCAGAAATAGTCGAGTATAGATTGGAAAATAAAAAAAAAACTCGAGAAAGAGTGGCAAAGCCAGAAAAAAGCGAGCTAAGTTGAACTTGAGGACCTTGTACTAGTACCTTCTTTTTGTGTCTTATAAGGGCCAGTTATGCCTTGTAGTACATAAGCTCATTCAAGGTTGTTGTGGCTTTCTTTGGTTTGCAAAATTAACCTAAAAATTGCCTTATTTTCAAGAGCTTGCAATCTGAACTTAGAGAGAACTTTGGTCCAAACTTATAGAACTTGTTAGCTCAAGGTTCCATTTTGTGAGGATACATGCAACACCACGACCCGCAGCATTCAACACATAATCAATTCTCTACACAATAAACTAGTTCAACCAGTCCTAGAATTTCATGCTTGCTACACAAGATAAGGGATTTCAACCCGAAATATCCAAACTCTAGCAATAGACAATTACTAATATCAACCAGGTGATCAATCCAGTCAAATCAATAAGAATCAATAGGAATAAGCTCAAAAGAAAAGTCATAATCAAAGGAAAGGAAATAGAATTATAATCTCACAACCATATATCAAATAAAGGCTTCAATCGTCGGACTAAGCAAAAGTTGCTTAGTTCTTCATAGTCTTGAAACGTAAAACTCCAAAGGAAAAAACTGATGTAAAACTTAGATGATCCAAAGAGGCTCTAGGAACTAGGTTTAAATAACCTAGCTAAACCTAAAAACCAAAGATAACAAACATAGTCTAAAAGGAAATAAAATAATCCTACTGGAATAAAGAAATAAAAGAAAAAAGAAATAAAGTAAAATAATAAATCTTTGGACGAAAACACGGCACGCTGATAATGGGATTTCTGCGACCGCAGAAAAAGGTTCCGCGACCGCGGAAAATACAATTTCGATCTTCGTTGCTCTCGACTTTTCCGCGACCGCGGCAGATTCTTCCGCGACCGTGGATTCTCGGGTTTTGCTCTTCTCCGTCTCGTGATGTTCCGCGACCGCGGCGGTGAATTCCGCGACCGCGGAAAACTTCCTGTAAAGGCTTTCCAACTCTTTCTTCATCTCTTCCTTGGTCTTGTCTTGTGGTTTTCTTCTCATCTTCTTAATGTCTTTTTTTAAGCTCCTCCAAACCACCAAATCTACACTTCTTCAACTCAACTCCAATCTCTACAATTGTGCTCTAAACATCTCCAAATGATACCCAAAACACCGGTAACAACTCCTAGTTAAACCCTACAAAGTAGCGCTGATCACAAGGCAACCCATACTGTAGAACATTTTGACCAGCAAGGTGATGAGAAATGTATTGCTGGCTTCGAGGGTGTGTGTAAGAACGTTTATCGAGGTATCATTTTGGATATTTAATTAATTATTATTATACATTGGCTATGAGTTTTTATGTGTATTTTTTATAACTTCATGACCACGATGAGTTGATTGTTTTAGACTAATATACATGATAATTTCATATATGAGTTGATTGTTTTAGAGTAATTAATTATCGATGAGTTGATTGTTTTAGACCATCAATAACTTCATGACCACGATGAGTTGATTGTTTTAGACTAATTAATTATCGTTTTGGATATTTAACTAATATTAATTTCATATATATAGTTGATTGTTTAAAATAATATATAAATATATATATATATCATAAAATGTAATCATGTTGCTATGTGTTCTGGGTGAATCAAATAAATTTTGACTGGGAAATATATATATTATGAAATGTAATCATGTTGCAAGGTGTTCTAGGTGGATTAAATAAGTTTTGGCCGGGTTATTTTAGTTTGTTTTATTAATCATGAAATGTAATCATGTTGCAAGGTATTCTGGATGGATCAAATAAGTTTTGGCCGGATTATTTTAGTTTTTTTATTAATAATATATATATCATTTTTTGATTATAGCCAAAGAAATCACCTTACCCCTAAATCATGGATGTTTACCTAATATGTCCGAATGAATATAATGTGTTAATAACAAGGAATATATATTGTCTCATCGTATAGTAGTATAACCAAGTCAACTACTTGAACCAAATCTTGACATTAAGCAATAATGGCGAAGAAGATTACCACTTGTCAAGATTCTTGTGGCCCAAAATGATAATTTAGAAGGAGGATAAAAGGGTATTGCAAAATTATGTATGTGATTGAGAGCTCATGAAACTGATTTATGGCGGTTGGTTGGCAGCCCATTTACGCATGCATGCATAGTATCACAGGCGTGCTGCTTTTGTTTAATATTTGTGGATGCAAATTAAGCTACGACATTTTTGTATCCTCACTTTGATTGGTTATTTTCTATCACTCTTAATTATATACTCCATTAAATATTTGGATCCAAGGGATAATCGTATTGTTGTAAATAATATCTTAATGTGTATTTTTTATATTTTTGCTTTTGTATCACTTTTTAACAGGAAAATGTTCCTTTAAGGGAATGTATGATTGTCATGTTTGCTTTAAGTCAAAGGGTCTTCATTCCGACGCACTCAAAAAATGGTATTGTTGTTGTTTGGCATGTGTACTTTATAGTTATCTACTATAGATTCCTTGTCATGTTTTTTTTAGAGTTTTAGATGTTAGAGCGCTTTTTGTAGGTTGCAAAATGAGTCTAACATTTTGGTATCACGGAAAAATGCGCTTCTCACCTCGCAAAATGAGTCTAACTATGTCTGAGGCACTTGAAATGAAGGTTTCGCTATTATACGAACTTTGGTTGTGTTAGATTTCATCTGTTCGTTTTTTCTTGTTTCTGTAAACTTAGTGGTATTGTAGTATTGTAATTGTAAACTTCTTGCGTCATCTTTTGATTTGTGATATTGTAATTGTAAATTTTTAGGCTAATGAGATACAAGTTGGTGGTCTTGTTAAGATTTATGCTTTAGTTGCTTATGTAATGGAATGTGACATATAGACTGCTTTGGGTTATACCCGATGTGGTAAAGGTTGCGACACTAAATATGGTGATACAATCCTCTGTGGCTCTTGCAACAAACACTCTACTTGCGCTACAAAGTAATCTATGTTGTGCTATTTGTTTTTAACTGCAACATTATACATTCATTTACTATGTACACACTATTAAAATGTTGGATGTGTTTCCCATAGGTTGTACATGGATTTCACCGTTTCTGATCAAACTAGTTCGATGGTTTTATTTGCGCATACCCGTTCAGTTGAGTCTATTCTCCAGATAAGGCTGATACATTTCTCACCAAAGCTGATGAGGTATTCGTACTACTGTTTCACTTGATTGTATTTTAAAGCTAGCATCACATACTCCTATGGATCATCAATAACATGTAAGTCTTATTTAACTTTATTTTAGGAACTTGATGATGTGCTACGTACCGTACGAGAATCAATAATTGAAAAGCAGTTCATGTTTGTAGTCACTCCACTCTCTGGTTTATTACGTGATCATGATGTTATCAAGTGGTTGCTAAAGTATGTTGATGCAGAGTAGACGGCGCCAGCTATGTTTTAGTGTACTACCCCACTTCAAATAGTCAAAAAAATAACATGTGCTACTATGTTTCCTCTTTTGGGTGTTCAATTTTGTATCATCTATGTACTCTTGAGGAAGAGAGGCCACGAATCACTACTCTTGAGGAAGAGAGGCCACGAGTCACTGCCTATGCATAAATTAAGTTTTTTATGTGTTTATGTGTTTTTGTGTACTTGTGTTTCCGTGTTACTGTTTCTGATGATGTCTAAAGACATCACATATTTTGTATCGTCTTTCATGCTCTTTTGGGTGCGCATTTGTGTCTTCAATGATTCGTTATGGTGTTCTTACTTCCTTTGATTATGAATTTGAAGTCAAATGTTGTGAAATCTTGTCTATGTTGCCAACTTCCATAAAACTTTCTCTCATGCAACAACTTTAAGATGTTCATTTGTATAAATATATATTCTTGCTTTTCCATTTCAGGTTTGCTTTGTCTTTGAATACGTGATTACTATTATGCATACAAATGATTTAAAGGCCGGTTCTTCCAAGCGGAAACGACCAAAAAATGTCGATTCTGAAGAAATTATCCACAAGGCTTTGTGATTAACGTATCTGAGCAATAGTACAATTTTGTTGCCTCCTTCAACCGTGTGTGAGTTTTGTCGTGCTGTTAAGTTTGGGTTTGAATGCCCTTCTCTGTGCTGTCAGAAGGGCAGGTAATGTTAGCTCCAATCTAGAATTCTGATATTATTGACTATCTTTGTATTAGGCCCGACGAGTACGACATACACTTTTGTCAATACTCGCGTCTATACAATAATTTCTTTGCCTTCAGTTCTCTTGGTGGCCATATGCAGTCTTACACAAAATCTGGCATGCATACTCTTCAGTTACAAGGCCAATTATATCATTTTCTACCTAATCATCTCCTTGGTGATGGTACTCCTAATTTTTTTACAGATGTATTTTTATTATGGAGCCTTGGAAATAGATGCTCGCATGAACATGTTCGCAACTTTCGTAGATTTGTTGCCTGAGGTAATACATGCATTGATGGCAGTGACCAAAGTTAATCCGTATGCTCGTTTTTTCCGCTCACTTAAGGATGTTGGTGTGAGCGAGAACTTTAAAATTTGAATAGCAAACAATCCAGTTCTTGATCAAAGGATATTCAATGCCCAAACTTCTAATGAGGTCGCCGCTATTTTGGTTGAAGGCTCGTCCAATGATATTATACACAACCCTGATATAATTGTTCATGCTCATGGAAATCATCCCCATCGCGTGATGCATTTTTTCGGTTGTTATGATCCGCTGCAATACCCGCTTTTATTCTATCGTGGTGAGTCAGGCTGGCATAGAGGCCTGCGACGTGTACAACTTGGTGGTCCACGTTTTTCAGATGAGGTGCCTTTTTTTATTTCAGACTGTTCGTGCCGTTTGAAGAATGAAGGTAGTCTATGTTGTGCTTTTTGTTTTTAACTACATCATGATACATTCATTTACTATGTACACACTATTAAAATGTTGGATGTGTTTCCCGTAGGTTGTACATGTATTTCACCACTTCTGATCAAACTGGTTTGATGGTTTTATTTGCGCATACCCATTCAGCTGAGTCTATTCTCTAGATCAAGGCTGATACATTTCTCACTAAAGCTGATGATGTATTCGTACTACTGCTTCACTTGATTGTATTTTTAAGCTTAGCATCACATACTCCTATGGATCATCAATAACAGGTAAGTCTTATTTAACTTTATTTTAGGAGCGTGATGCTGTGCTATGTACCGTACGAGAATCAATAATTGGAAAATAGTTCCCATTTGTAGTCAGTCCAATTTCGGGTTTATTACGTGATCATGATGTTATCAAGTGGTTGCTAAAGTATATTGATACAGAGTACACGGCGACAGCTATGTTGTCGACTTCCATAAAACATTCTCTCATGCAACAACTTTAAAATGTTCATTTGTATAAATATATATTCTTGCTTTTCCATTTCAAGTTTGCTTTGTCTTTGAATACGTGATTATTATAATGCGTACAAATGCTAAAAAGGCCGGTTCTTCCAAGCGGAAACGACCAAAAAATGTCCATTCTGAAGAAATTATCCACAAGGCTTTGGGATTAACGCATCTGAGCAATAGTACAATTTTGTTGCCTCCTTCAACCGTTTGTGAGTTTTGTCATGCTGCTAAGTTTGGGTTTGATTGCCCTTCTCTGTGTTTGTCAGAAGGGTCAGGTAATGTTAGCTCCAATCTGGAATTCTGATATTATTGACGATCTTTGTATTAGGCCCGACGAGTACGGCATACACTTTTGTCAATACTCGCGTCTTTACAATAATTTATTTGCCTTCAGTTCCCTTGGTGGCCATATGCAGTCTTACACAAAATCTGGCGCGCATACTCTTCAGTTACAAGGCCAATTATATCATTTTCTACCTAATCTTCTACCTGGTGATGGTACTCCTAATTTTACAGATGTATTTTTATGATGGAGCCTTGGAAAGAGATGCTTGCATGAACATGTTCGCAACTTTCGCAGATTTGCTCCCTGAGGGAATACATGAATTGATGGCAGTGACCGAAGGTAATCCGTATGCTCGTTTTTTCCGCTCACTTAAGGATGTTGGTGTGAGCGAGAACTTTAAAATTCGAATATCAAACAATCCATTTCTTGATCAAAGGATATTTAATGCCCCAACTTCTAATGAGGTCGCCGCTATTTTGGTTGAAGGCTCGTCCAATGATATTGTACACAACCCTGATATAGTTGTTCATGCTCATGGAAATCGTCCCCATCGCGTGATGCATTTTTTCGGTTGTTATGATCCGCTACAATACTCGCTTTTATTCTATCGTGGTGAGTCAGGTTGGCATAGAGGCATGCGACGTGTACAGCTTGGTGGTCCATATTTTTCAGATGAGGTGCCTTTTCCTATTTCAGACTATTTGGTGCAAGATGCTTCTGATTTGATTACCGCCGAAAATTCAAGTAAACATATATTCCTTTTATAGCATCTTATCTTATGTTTTGTATTTCATATTTTGGCTAGAATATTGTGTTCACCAAAGGATCGTTTTTCTATACATAGCGTACGTGATGTAATTTTTTCAATGTGTGTATGTCTGTAGCGGCACAAATGAGACTACAAAAGGATGGGAAGGATGTATCTTGCAGAGAATATTATGCATTTCATTTTCAGGTACGTTCTATTGTAAATGCTGGTCGGATATTTTTGCAGTACATTGTCGATATGTATGTCAAAATCGAGAGCACACGCCTTGATTATATACGTCTCAACCAAGTCCGCCTTAGAGGTAAACTTTACCAGGGTATTGTTGACAGTGTAAATGATGGTGTAAGATCTGCTGCATCCATTGGCCGACGGGTAATTTTGCCTGCTTCATTCATAGGAGGTCCAAGGGATATGAAACAAAGATATGTGAATGTAATGTCACTTGTACAACACTTTGGCAACACAAGATATTTTCATTACTATGACTTGCAATCCAAACTGGCTTGAAATAAAAGCCGAGCTTAAGCCTGGTGAGAGTTATAATGTAAGACCAGATATAGTTGAAGAATGAAATTGGAAAAAAATGTCTTCGATATTGTTGCTGTAAAGGTAGAACTTATTGAGTTTCAGAAACGGGGTTTGCCTCGTGCCCATATCGTCATTATTCTGGAGAGCAATTACAAGATCAAACACCCAGATTTGTACGACCAATATGTGTGCGCAGAACTTCCATCGAAAGATGAACCACATCTGCGCTCATTGGTTGTCAAGCATATGATGCACGGTCCTTGTGGCGAATTAGATCCTAATTGTTCATGTATGAAAATTAAAAACTATCGTGCTACATGCCATTTTCGATATCCAAAGGAATACGCTGATAGTATAATATCCTCTGTAGATTGTTATCCTATATATAGACGAAGAAACAACGGCGACTTCATTACAGTACGCGGCAAAAAGTTGGACAATAAATGGGTCATTCTTTAAAACCCTTATCTTCTAGCTGCGTTTGATTGCCATATTAATGTTGAGATATGTTCCACTGTTAAAGATGTCAAATATATATATATATATATGTATACAAAGGGCATGACAAAGTGTGTTTCAATATTGAATAGGAACACATGCAAATTCAGGATGAAACGAAAGCTTTTCAGGACGCTCGATGGGTATCGCCTCTTGAAGCAGCATGGTGCATTTTTGGCTTTGATTTGTATGACTTGTCTCCATCAGTTATTTCTTCTACAAGTACATCTCCCTAGTATGCAATACACAACATTTTCTGAATGTTCAAATGTGGGTTCGATTGTTAATGATGAAAGTCGTAGGGTTACGATGCTTACTGCGTATTTTGAAGCAAATGCGAATTTGGGAAGTGCACCTCAATATTTGTACCATGAATTTCCCGAATGGTTTGTATGGAATAAGAGTGCCCGAAGATGGACTCAAAGAATTAAGTGAGCTTGTATTGGAAGAATGACATATGCCGCTCCATCGGAAGGTGAACGTTACTATCTGAGGCTACTATTATGTAACATTCGTGGTGCAACGTCGTTTGATAGCTTGAAGACCGTCGATGGACATGTGTGTACAACCTTTAAAGAGGCTTGTCAATGACACGGCTTATTAGAACAGGACCACTATGCTGACGCTTGTATGGCAGATGCAGTGGTCGTCCATATGCCGCATGTGTTGAGAAGACTTTTCACTATAATATTAATCTTTGTTGACTATGCTAACCCTCGTAATCTCTGGCTCAAATACTTTTTGTCACTATCTGAGGATTTTGTACACCTATATTCAGATCAAGAGAAAAGGGTTGCACATATGACGTACTGTGAAGTTGATAAGCACTTAGAATCGATGGGCGCAAAAATCACGTCCTACCACATACTTTTCCCTCAAAATCTGACCAACACGAACATAAGAGCAATGCGCAATATCAGTGATGCACTTAATGCTCTTGTTCCCAATGAGTACTTGAATGCCGATGCTACATTGAATACTCAGCAGCGTCAAGCGTATGACTGCATTATGGATTCTATTTTACACAACAAGGAAGGTGCGTTCATTATAGATGGTCCGGGTGGTACTGGAAAGACTTTTTTATACTGTTCTCTTTTTGCCAAATTAAGTTCACTTGGCAGAATTGTCTTGCCAACCGCCACCTCCGGTATTACTGCATCTAATATTCCTATTGGTCGAACTGCACATTCGCGTTTTAAGATTCCCATTGACGCCAAAGGCCCGATCACATGTAATGTGTCGAAGCAAAGCAGTTTGGCATCTTTGATACAAGAAGCATCATTAATTATTTGGGACGAGGCATCTATGGCCAAAAAAGATGACATTGAAGCATTGGATACACTTTTGCGGGATTTTTGCAACAACAATGCTTTGTTTGGAGGCAAGGTTGTCGTTTTAGGTGGCGACTTTCGTCAAGTGCTTCCTGTAGTTTCAGAGAAGTCGTAACATGATTCTGTTTCTGCCAGTTTAGTGAATTCATATCTATGGCCGAGCATAAAATGGTGTAGCTAACGCAAAATATGCGTGCACATCATGATCCTGAATTTGCATAATTTCTGTTGAATTTGGGTAACGGTTGCTACCAGAAAGAATCTTTGTCTAGAATACAGTTGCCACAGGATATAGTTACATGCACTACTACTTCTGATGCATGTGCCAGACAACTCGTTAACTCAATTTTCCCTGAGATATACAGAGGCACATTTAATCCGCACATTTTTAGTGAGCGGGCCATACTAACATCTATAAACGAAGGCATCGATGCTATAAACTCACAACTAATTGATGCGTTCGAGGGTACATCGGTAACATACAATGAAATTGACAGTTTGGTTGATGCCAACTCCAACATTTGTACTCCTGATTTACTCAACACGCTATGCCCCCCAAGTTTTAGCCCTCACAAGTTGGTGCTTAAGAAAAATTCCCCAATTATACTTTTGCGCAATCTAGATCCTGCAAATGGACTTTGCAATGGAACACGCTTAATATGCAAAGAATTTCACAGAAATATAATTGTTTGTGAAATAGCAAGCGACTATTACAAAGGAGAGCATGTATTCCTTCCTCGCATTACTCTCAGGCCTACCTCAGGTGCTAAATGTCCTTTTGAATTCCAAGGTAAACAATTTCCCATTAAGTTATGCTTTGCCATGACCATCAATAAAGCACAGGGCCAAATGCTGAAACACGTATGTGTCTATCTTAGGGAGTCGTGCTTCTCCCATGGTCAGCTATATGTTGCTTTTTCTCATGCCATGAGAAGACAGGACCTTAATCTATTCGTATCACCTTCTTCGATGGCCGTGGACGGGTCACATAATAATGTATTAAATGTTGTATCATTTGATGTCTTACACCGAGCGCAGATTTTGTAGCATAATGAATACAATTTCTGAGAATCAATGATGTTTTGTATATTTTTCTGTTTCATTCCTTTGGTTATACTAACGATTACCTCTTAACATGTTCGTTTTAGTTCATCACATGAAATAACATATATGTTATACTATGTGACGAGGCTAAAGTCGTTATGCCTTATCAAAGTAAACCTTAAAAACCTAACTAAGTATAGTAGGTAAGCAAGGGTCGAATCCCACAGGGAGGTAGCAATCTTTCTAAGTGCAACAGGTTGTATGTCAAAGGTAACAAAGGGGGGTTTTTGGTTTTGTTTGCAAATAACAAAGTAAATAAAAGTAAAGGGTTGTAATCAATTGGGAAAAAGTACTTAGCCAGACAAATATCCACCATTCATTTGATTGATTGATCCTAGATTAACTGTATTCCTTCCTATGAATATTCATGTCCCTATTCTGAAATAGTTACCAGTCCTGATAACCCTAACTATCGAACGCACAAGAAACCATCAAGATTTAGAACAATAGCAGTAAGAAGCATAGGAATTAACCAGGAAACATGCAACACCACAACCCGTAGCATTTAACACATAATCAATTCTCTTCACAATAAACTAGTCCAACCAGTCCTAGAACACAAGATAAGGAATTTCAACCCGAAATATCCAAACCCTAGCAATAGACAATTACTAATATCAACTAGATGATCAGGCCAGTCAAATCAGCAAGAATCAATAGGAATAAGCACAAAGAGAAGAGATATAATCAAAGGAAAGGAAATAGAGTTATAATCTCACAATCAAATCAAACGAATGCTTCAATCGTCGGACTAAGCAAAAGTTGCTTAGTTCTTCATAGTCTTGAAACACAAAAACTCAAAGGGAAAAACTGACCGATAAGTAATTCGATAATTAAAAGAGGCTGCTAGGAAACTAGGTTATAAACCCTAGCAAAACCTACAACTAAAGATAGGAAATAATATCTTTCCAAAAGGAAATAAAACGGAATAAAAGAAATAAAATAAAATAAAAAGCAAATCTTCGGAAGAAACTCTCGCGCGGGTCTGATGAATAATTTTCCGCGACCACGGATGAATTTCCGCGACCGCGAAAATGTCTCTGTAAAGTTCGCGTCTTCGTATTTTTCCGCGACCGCGGCAATGGCTTCCGCGACCGCGGAAAAGCTTCTGTAGCTTCTTCAGCTCTTCCTTCGTCTTCTCTCGTGGCTTTCTTCTCCATCTTCTAAATCTTCATTTAAGCTCCTCCAAACCACCAAAATCATACTTCTTCTTCTTAACTCCAATCTTCTAACTTAAGCTCTAAAACAATCCAAATGGTACCCAAAACACCGGTAACAACTCCTAGTTAAACCCTACAAAGTAGCGCTGATCACTATGGCTACCATATATATTATTACTTACCTTATATTTATTTTGTCAATAAGAAAGTCAAATAGATAGATATCGTATGAAAATGCAAAAAATCTTGTACACTATTTCATATAGTAATGATGTCGATTTTGACATATAGTAATAATAGCAACATGGAAGATTTTTGAACTGAAAACATACAAAATTATGGCTGCATGTTAAAGTGTTACGAACAGCATCATTACGTCTGTTGCCATTTCTTCCCTAACCTTTATATTTTATACACGCGTAATACATGAAGATGTTACCAACATGCACAATCTTATATGTGGTTGACTACTCCCATTTTTATCTCAGTGAATCATGTGTTGTATATTCTTTAAATCTGCAAGGGCATACTCGAGTACATGCAAGATCCAACAAAATTGCTAAAAAAATACACATCTCGCATGATTAAAGACGACACTATGTGTACATAAAGTAATACATGCATGCAAGTTTACCCTATTACGAATGTGAAAAGAAATACATATCATTAATTATATATTTAATTTATATATATACTATATACTACATACAATAATAAAAAGCATGCCATGAGAAGACACGACCTTAATCTATTCGTATCAGCTTCTTCATTGGTCGTGGACGGGTCACATAGTGTATTAAATGTTGTATCGTTTGATGTCTTACGCCGAGCGCAGATTTTGTAGCACAGTGAATACAATTTTTGAGAATCAATGATGTTCAGTATATTTTGTTGTTTCATTCCTTTGGTTATACTAACGATTACCTCTTAACATGTTCGTTTTAGTTTGTCACATGAAATAACGTATATGTTTGACTATGGTTGTTGAAACCTCGATCATACTCGAGTACATGCAAGATCCAACAAAATTGCCCAAAAAAGTATACATCTCGCATGATTAAAGACGACACTATGCGT
Organism: Rheum nobile; assembly: GCA_027886185.1. NCBI lineage: Eukaryota > Viridiplantae > Streptophyta > Magnoliopsida > Caryophyllales > Polygonaceae > Rheum > Rheum nobile. The sequence goes on from WOAB01000069.1 coordinate 2,397,706, forward strand.
ACATAAAGTAATACATGCATGCAAATTTACCCTGTTACGAATGTGAAAAGAAATACATGTCATTAACTGCATAATTAATTTATATATATACTATATACTACATACAATAATAACCTTGGTTTGTTCTCAGCGTTTCATTCGTTCTCAACTACCCGACTCTACTAGGGTTCCTATATCAAACAGAGGCCATGACACACCCCCCGATGTGATCACCCGAGCCCGATCATATAGACTCCAATCTATGCTCATGGAGGGACTAATTGCTTGCGAAGCGTTCAGAGAAGTTCTGGTTGGCTCGGTGACTTGCTTGTGGTCCAACCGTTTGAAGAACAAAGGCTGTCTGCCAATTGGCTCGTGCCTTTTTCCTGACATTTTTATGAGGACTTTACTATTGTGTTATTTATCGCGTGTCAAAAACTCAAGTCATTACGAGTTTAATTGCTTGGTTTAACATGTATTACTCTTCAAAGACCCGAGGCATGTCGAATGTCTAGCTTGGGATTACATTTTCCCCGTGTGAACCACGGCGCCGTAAACTCAAAATAGAACACAAAGTTGAGTTTGTCAAGCCATAAACATCCAGGGGGATTCGTAAACGCAAAAATAGAGAAGAACTCGGTTTTATCTTCGACCGCAAGATGAAAGAGTTGGGGGTTGTCCATAGCATAACAATCCTTATATAACCACCCACAAAACCAAAATAGAGTAATTATCCTTACCTGCGACAGATACAAACTAAAACACTAGAACAAAAAGCAGTGATATCAAGCCATGAACATCAATGGAGGGTCGCCCTCCTAAGAGATGTCCATACCATGACAATCCTTACATAAGCAACAGTAGAACCAAAATAGAGTAATTATCCTTACATACCACAACCATAAACTAAAACATTAGAACAGAGGGTACGTGTTATCAAGCCATAGACATCAAGGGAGAGTCATCATCCTAATCGCAGACCTCACGAGCATTGGAGAATCAAATTCATCCACTGTGAGGGACTCATTCGTTATGGACTCCCTTTCGATCTGGAAATCATAAAACACACGGTGAGATGCAATTTGATGATATGGACATAACGCAATGAAAAGCTGAAAGTTACCTGGTGGAGATTCGACCGCTTGGCCAGAACCTCGTAAAGAGTCTGAGGAATCCACTTACTCAACTCAATTAACCTTTTTATTAGATTTCCGTGTTCTTCCAAACGCTTGCTCACCCTCTATTATAAATTGCATACAAGACATCCAAATCTCAGTGTCAATCCCTCACCCTAAATCTAAATTCACTTTTGTCAACACACTACAATACATAATATGAAATTCACTATTATTTAAAATTGAAACAAAATTAATTCATTAATATCGTTCAGATGGTCAATCCTCCTTGCACTTTTGAACATCTCCTACAGATCCTGGTAAACTAGAGTTTTGGATTTGTACTCATCACTGCTATAACTTGCCATCGGGTATCAAGCTACAATAAGACACTATATATTTTAGAAATTTAAACGTCATAATGTTTTGCACATCATACAATATATTACATAGACGCAATGAAGTAGAAATGTGTAAGGAAACATATATCATGCGAAGACATTATTACAAAACAACAAAATGAAGTATATCATGCAAAGAAACGTATATCATGCAAAGACAAAACAGTAAAAACAAGTAAATGAGGTATAGAGAAATGAAGTACAAATCTTCAACATGCTTGAGGAATTACTTTCCTGTGTGTAAGTCTTGACCAATGAGAGCAAATTTGTTTATAGAAGTCAATAGCTTGAATGGTTGAAGTATATATAGGGGTTGTGTAAATGTAAATGATGCATAGTGTTGTGTGATTTAGAACAGGTGGCGAGTTTAGTTTACACATGGCGAACATATTAATTCCCTAATGACATGTAGTCGTAATGTAATAATTGTTCCTCCATATCTATATGTAATTTGAACGTATAAATAAAAATAAAATAGCAGATTTTATTGTTATAGTGCTATTATAGTAGCCATGTGACATGGTGCATCATCACTTCTGCCGTCATTTCATTCTTGCTTTTTCTATTTTGTTCATGTTCCATTTCTACCCTTTAAGGACCACCACATCTTCTTTAATATGCACATGCAATTGATTTATATTCCCTTATGTATTATTTTAGAATTAGAATTTTAGATATACATGTGGTTAGGGTACTTGAATAAAGATATAAACAACTCTATTTTAAAAAAATTGTTCGTGTACTTTTATATATTATAATTTATATTCATTCAAGCACAACCAAAGAGATTGTATGTATTTATTAATCTAAATGGAAATATAATCTTAGTTTTGCATGCAATAATTTGTCAAAGCCGACATCATTACTATATGAAATATTATGACAGCATATCGTCTTCGACATGCACATACAACTAATTTCTTACTCCCACGTGAATGATGAGAAGAGAATCGACGGCATAGACAATATACACAAGCAGCCGAATTATATTCCATCGTATCATAATTGAAGATAACCCATCAACATCATCTCCTTCTTTCATCGATATACACATACAGCCGCCCTTTTGCATGCAAATGTGTGTTGTATGTTAAACTGATGCAATTGACATCATTTATTCTGCCGTCATTTCATTCTTGCCATTTCCATTTTGTCCATTGTGATTCACACCCTTTAAGAGCCACTACATCCTCTTCGACATGCAAATGCAACTAAATTTTATCCTTGATATATTATTTTAGCTATACATGTAGAGTACTTGAACAAAGATATAAACAACTCTGATTTGAAAAAAAATGTTTGTGTAATTTTGTATATTAAAAATTATATTCATTCATGCACAACTGATGAGGGGTTTGTCGTAGACACCTATCAAATAACCTCAAAAACCTAACTACTGTAGTAGGGTAAATAAGGATCGATCCCACAAGGAGGTAAGCAATCTTCCTATATGCAAAGGTTGTATGCCAATAGTAACAAAAGGGAGGATTTTAGGTTTGTATCAAGTAACAATGTAAATCAATGCAAAAGATGTAATCAATGGATGAGAAGTAACTTAGCCAGACAAATATCCACACTTCAGTTTGATTGGTTGATCCTAGATTATATCCAATTCCTACCAATGAATATTCCTATTCCGATCTTATGTATATAGACAGGTCAATAAGGATATTCCTAGATTATATTCACTCATGCACAACTGATGAGGGATTTGTCGTAGACACCTATCAAATAACCTCAAAAACCTAACTACTGTAGTAGGGTAAATAAGGATCGATCCCACAGGGAGGTAAGCAATCTTCCTATATGCAAAGGTTGTATGCCAATAGTAACAAAAGGGGGGATTTTAGGTTTGTATCAAGTAACAATGTAAATCAATGCAACAGATGTAATCAATGGATGAGAAGTAACTTAGCCAGACAAATATCCACAATTCAGTTTGATTGGTTGATCCTAGATTATCTCCAATTCCTACCAATGAATATTCCTATTCCGATCTTATGTATATAGACAGGTCAACCAGCCCTGAAAATACTTACCATTAAATATTCCTAGATTATCTCCAATTCCTACCAATGAATATTCCTATTCAGTGAGCAAACCGCGGTCGCGGATCTTGACATTGTTCCTCCAAATTTTTGTCTTTTTGCAGTTCCTCCTCTGTAAGTAAACCGCGGTCGCAGTTTCTCGTCTACAGCTTCTAACACTTCAACCAATTGCGTTCCACTCCTTAGCGTCATCGCACTGACGTTCTGCACTTGATTCAATTCCGTCTGTGATGGGAGTTTACGCGCACCCCTAGCCTCCAGTTTGCTCACTGCTAGAGAGATTCTATCCAACCTGCTTCTCCATGTTCTGAATAATGGACTTGGTCTCATGCTGAAATTGTATAATGTTGTTCTACATGGTGGACACCGTCTGAGTAATACTGGTCATGCACTGTGCAAGAGACTTGATCTGGTCGTCAACAGACATAGATGAACTGGAACTTTGTCCTTGAGGTCTAGGCTTGTATTGCGGTTTGAACTGTTGTTGTTGACCTCCAGGCTGCTGAAATTTTTATTGGCGTAGTGAAAACTGTTGTGGCCTCGGGTGGAACTCTTGGTCATCACGGCCCTGAGGAGGATTCTGTTCATTCCCGTATCTCAAATTAGGGTGATCTCTCCACCCTGGATTGTAGGTGTTGGAGTACGGATCATATCTTGGCCTATGAGGTCAGAAATCTCCCATAGCCTTTACTTCAGCGGTGGGTTCCTGCAGTGTTGGACATGCATCAGTAGGGTGCATCGTATCGTAGCATATGCCACAGGCCTTGACTTGTTGTTGGTTGCCTTTAACCATGAAATGCCTCATCATCTCCTTCATCTCAGCCATCTCAGAAAGTAGTGAGGACGATGGCTGAGAATTTGCGGCCTTAACTACTTGAGAGCTTGCTCTCTTACTGAATTATCGTGAGCCTTTAGATAGCTCAAAGAATATATCAAATGCTGCAGCTGGCGTCTTGTTTAGAATGTTACCGCCATAGGTTGCGTTCACCATTCTGCCCTCATCATCAAGAAGTCCGCCATACAGATATAGAACGAGGTCTTGGTCAGAATAACCATGGTATGGACAACTTGATACCAACCTCTTTAACCTCTCATAATACTCATACAACGTCTCAGTAGCATGTTGTTCGATGTTGCTAATGTTCCTCTTCAAGTTATTGAGTTTTATTGCAGGGAAGTACTTCTCCAGGAAGGTTTTCTTCATCTTCGCCCATGTATCTATGCTTCCTGGTGCCAAATAACAGAACCAATCATTGGCTGCATCATTTAGAGAGAAAGGAAATGCCCTCAGCTTGATCTGGTCCTCGGTATTGTTCCTTGGCTTCATGTTGCTGCAGACAGCGTGAAATTCAGAGAGATGATTATTGGGGTCTTCTCCATTCATCCCATGGAAGTGGGG